>JAXCHO010000098.1:4715000-5915000 GCA_036630365.1 Acanthiza pusilla
TCTAAGGAACTATTTATTAAGTTTTTCGGTCATACATCAGTATTCTACCTTCTTCATTCCCACAAAGCTTCAATAACAGAAGTAAGCCTGGTTTAGATGTTGTTTTAGCATGTCCACCTGCAACATCACTACTACTGCTAGAGGTGCCAATTGCTTTTCCAACTAGCTTTTGCTTTGCAGCAAAGCAACAGTTTCCAGGAAGAGTTCTGTCTGTAGTTGACAGCAGTGAACCATCTTCCAGGGTATCTTGAAAGCCTGTGCAGGCAGTCTAGAAGTTCCAAACAGATTTGGGATCCAAATGATGTATGCAAAATGGGTAAGAGGAGGAAAGGAATATCTCCAGTTAAAGGAAAAAAATTCATAATTTTTAGTTAGAGTGGCAGTGTTCAGGCCTCTTTTTATTTTCTCAGTGTAGTATTTTTCAGCTTGGCTTCTGAAAGTTCCTTTCTTTCCCCCTCTTCTTTTATGAGTTCATTTTTAAGTACTTCTAAAACCACCACACCTAGGTGTCAATTGTCTTTTGAACAATTACAGGTGCTGTGACCTCCATAAAGACATTGTTTGTCATCTCCTGGCTTTTACTGCAACTCCTTGGCTGACAACTGAGCACGCAATGTCCAAAACATGTTTGTTCTTCATGATCTTGAAAACTATTAACCAGGAAAGAAAAAAATGGTATGAATTCCAGTGGACTGGCCTCTTTTCAGCTAAGCAGTTCAGAAGTTATTCCCAACCTACCACTGTACTACTGCAAAGTCTGCCCTAAGATTCATGCTGAATACCACCAGATCTCAAAGGTCCAAATTTTTCAGCTTGCCACAAAATGTACCATCTTCCACTTAAGCACAGAGATTTATTTTCAGACATCACATACATTTCCAACTCTCACAGACAACAGAAATTCAGATCGGATATCAAGACACAAAAGTGTAGCAATGACATTTTTTACTTTCAGGTAGCTCTGCTAAAACCACGAGAACTGTTCAACATTCAAAACACTGAATGAAGCAGACTGACAGAAGCTTGCAGAGAATACTCTGCAGGAAGAAAATCTCTAACCATCAGCTATGGGCTTTTCAGAAGGTCTGGGCCAGACCTTTCTGTCCAACTCAGTGTATTTGTTCTACATAAAGAAGGGTAGAAATGGCCTCCAACATTCATAGCATCCCTGCTAGTCTGCCCACTTTTCTAATGGTGATGGATGCACACCATTCAGTAAGGACTATTGATCTATATCCCGTTATGTAATTTATGTATTGGATTTCTAAGAAACTGTGTTAAATCACATGGGAAATGCAGTTTCCGTGTGTTCTGACATGAACTACAGTTAGTGTAGAGAGGACCCTGCTGCCAGGTCCTGTGCTGTAGGGACACGAGAGCATTTCAGCCAAAGTCACTGACAAGCAGTACAGTTCTCACCTCAAGGACAGGGCTCAGAGACCAGGAAGGGGGCAGAACTGCAATCATACCCATAACAACCACCACTTTTACCCTTTAATACATGGAAGTTGAGAGGAAAATGTTAAGCAGTATTGTCTACTCCTTTTTTTTTAAATGTGCACAGGAAATCTGCAACCATACTCATAAGAGTCTTGTCAGAGGATCTGTCATAATGTAATTACAATGTTACTACACTGTTACTCACTTCTAGCATCCTAAAGTACATCTATATCAGCAGGTCATCACCAATCTCAAGAAGCAGAACAATCCAAAGTTACAGACAGGACCACCTCAACCATTATGCTCACTTAAATGCAATGATCAGTTATTTTATTTTTTAAATAATGTGTTTATGCTGTTTCTCTGTCTCTACCTTAATGTTTTTGTTGTTTTCACATAGGGCAATTACATTTCCTGTTTTATCTCTAACCTTACTGCATTTTTGTTGCCTCTCCTGCACTTATTTCATAGCAAATACATATACAAGCTTTTCTTTTTTTGCTTTGATAGTTTCCTTCAGTTTCCAAAATGGTTTTCTACTTCTGGTTGTCTAAAACATGATTTTTCTTTATAAGCAGAAAAAGCAAGAAATATGTTGAAGGTTTAGTCTGTTTTTTCACAATTAAATACTCAGGGAGTTTTCTGTGGTTACTGTTTCTCCCTTTTATTGCAATTCTACACTTTCAAGGAGCACAAGATCTCAAAACTTGTGTCCCCACCCATTCCTCTGTCCTTCCCTCTTGGGGCTACTTACCACAAAGACAAACTGTCACACAACCCTCAGATTAGCCAGATGAAGAGTTTTGCATGAGAAAAAACGGGAACACCAACACACACGCGCACACACACACACACACACACACACACACACACACACACGAACCACAGATCAAGACACAGAGTTGCAGGCTTGACTTGCGGCCCACGGGTAACCTGCTACCTCGAATAAATACTCATTCTTTGCAGAAGACTGTTGTCAAGTGAATGATGGAACAAAGTGCGGAAGATTTAAGCAGCATTAAAACTCAGTGCACAGTCTCTGATCTGCAGCTTATGCTGCTTGCACAGGGGCTCCTTGGCAGGACAGTCCCTGCACGCATCGTGAATGGCAGTGATAAGCCAGGAGGCTCAAACTCCCAACTGCTTGCCCATCAGCACATGACTAATGATTTAACTGGAAATGGAACTGGTAGGGAAGGCCAAACTACAGCTAACTGGGACACCTAACCCATTTTTATCAATGCTTCTTTTGTGTTATCTTACAGGTAAGAAAATTTGGCCAATTCGTTACACTTTAAAAAAATTCGGGCTAACATCTATCACACAGTCCTTTAGCAAGTTGCATGGTGCTACTAAACGTTGTAACCTACATGGTAACAGGCTGTTTCTTTCCTAAGGCTTTCCCCCTCCCGAAGGCACGAACAGGCCTGTGTGCCTGCTCTCGCAGCTGCTGCGGGAGAGAGGAGCGCTCCCTGCGCACGCAGTTCACCTGTCAGCGGGCGGTGAACCCAGGGCCGGGGCAGCAGCGCCCGCACGGGCTGCGTGACCCACCTCAGCCCGGGGCAGGCCCGGCGAGCGCCGGCCCCACGGCCCTGGCTGGACCGGCACTCTGCCCGCCGTGCCCTGCTGACAGACACCAGCTCCCACTCCAGCGGCCACCCCACGCTCGGCACAGCTGGCAACGCCAGCACTCCTCTTTCCCCTGCATCCAGGCTTTCATTCATTCCGTAAGAACAGAGCGGTCCCCGCCAGGAAGACGGGACAGGGCCATGCTCGGACCGCCAGGGGACAAGCCGAGGCAATGCCCACCCCCAGCCCCAGCCCGGCTCCGGGCGCAAGGACCTGGGCTGAACAGACGTAAACTTTTCCCGTTGTGGAGGAGGAGGACGAAGCTGGGCGGGCTTCCCCTCACCCCCGGCAGGGACGGACAACACATACCCGCAGCATTCCCCGCCCGACCCGGGGAGCCGGAGGAGCCTCTCCCCGGGGCTGCCAGGCCTCCCCCCGCGGCCTTCCCGGCCTCTCCCCGGCTTACCGGCCCTCCAGCGCCGCTGCCCGCAGCCCCGGCCCGCGGCGGCGGGGACCCGCCTCAGTCGGCGGCACGGCCGGCCCGCTCGGGCGGCCCCGGCTGCCGGCGCATCCCCCCGCCCGGCTGCGGGCGGCGGCCGCGCCTCCCCGGCCCCGCTCAGCCCCTGCCGCCGCCGCTCGGCCCTGCCGCCGCCGCCTCCATTTCCTCCCGGGGTCGCGGGCAGGCCCCAGCCCCGCCGCCGGGAAGGGGAGGAAGGTGAAGGCCGCCGCGGGGACGGCTCGGTTCGGCTGCGAGAAGCCGCAGCGCCGCACCCGGCCGCCCGAAGGCGGGAGGGATGGAGGGCGGGCTGGGCAGCTCTGCCCTCCCCTCCCCGCCTCTTCCCTCCTTCCTCTCGAGCGTGGCGTTCCGGCTGGACTCGCGTATTTACACGTATACACGTGTGTTTGGGGTATTACGTTTGGGTTTTTTAAACTGTTAAAATATCTTTCGTAGGTCTCTAACGCTCGTGTAAAAAAAAAATAAATAAATCTGAAAATCACAGAATCATTTATATTGGAAAAGACCTCTAGGATCTTGTAGTCTAACCGTTCCCCCATCACTGCCAAGGGCACCACTAAACCGTGTCCCCGATACGTATCCATATGGTTTGTGAACGCTTCAGGAAGGTGATTCTGCCGCTGCTCTGGGCAGCCTGTGCCAATGTTTGACAACCCTTTCCATGAAGAAATTTTCCCAAAAGCCTAACCTAGATCTCCTCTGGTGATACTTGAGGCTGTTGCCTCTGGTCCCATCACTTGGGAGATGAAACTGACTCTTACCCGGCTACAACCTCCTGTTAGGGAGTTGTAGAGATCAGTAGAGTCCCTTTCCTTGTGACTCTTCCTCCCTGATGTTTCTCCAAAGACCTCTTACTATTTCTTCCACTTTCTGAAGCCCACCATCAGGCAGGAAAGTTGCCCTTGGTCAGGCAGGAATGAAACAATTCACCTAAAAGCAGCTGGTAGAGCCAGGCATTCCCCAAGCCCTCACCCTGACATGGCACATACAGAGCGGGTGTAAGCTCCAGGAGAGTAGGAAATCTGCCATAAAACACTGTGAAGAGCAGCTGTAGTGTGAAGGCAGGTGTCTGAATGCTGCTGTCCACAGCCTGTAGGCAGGTCCAGGCTCCTTTTCCCACAAAGGCACTGCATAGTGCATGCAGTCACTGCACACAGCTGTATGCTCAGTGCTCTGCTCGCTGCATCAGCCCCAGTGAGATGGGGCTCACACTGGACAAGCAAAATGCTCACCTGCAGGACTCTGATACCCACAAAGCCCATCATAACTGGGTGATGGTGATTGGTCCCTTTTTAACATCTATTTAAACAGGTCTTCTTGAGGACGTATTGCTGTCTTACAGTGCACTCTTCCCCTTAGAGGAGGATTTAGTCCCTCTGATCCATGCCTTTTCAGACTTGATAACCGTGATGCACTTTGCTAAAGCCTGACCAAGGAAGTCCAAGGGTTCTACCATTGGTACAGATACCATGGCCAGCCTACGGAGCAGAACAGGCTAATGTAAATGGATTAGCAGCCATGTGTTCAGTGCTACGCTGATGGCTGCTGGTCTCCAGTGAAGCAGCAGAAACGTAGATCTCACTGGGAACCAGTGGCCAAAAGCTAGTAATCAGAAACCCAGTTCTCTGCCTGACTCTATTTTACCAGCACCTTCGGACACCACATTCTTGTGCCTCCCTTCCGCTCTACCTGTGAAGTAGAAATGATGGCTGTGACAGTTACCTTGTTGGCAAAGCACATTGGAAATCTGTGGCTGTCGCCATTCTGCGTCTTGCACAGGCTAGAAAGTTGCTCCTTTTCTTCAGGTTTCAGTGATGACTACAGTTGCAGCTATGCACAGATTTATTAATAAGCAGTCTCCAGCTGTGGAACCAATTCCTGCCAGATTATCAGGCTCAGCTCAGGAATTTTAACCTTTCAAGTATGTTGTTACTGACATGTATAATAATTAATCCAGTACAAAAGAGGCCAATTTTCCAAATTAAGCACAGTTAATAAGCTTTGTTGTCAGTAATCGGGCCTGAAAGTGTCTGATGAAGTTGAAGAATGTGTTGCATAGGCAACTGTACTGTTGGATTATACAGTTGCTAGTTCAGGCCAACAGGATTCTTGCTACTAATAATGCTAAACTGTAGTGGGGTTTAGTGCTTTAAATATGCAGCAAAATCAATGTTTCAGTCCGGGTTCTTTTTAATACTGGAGAATTTTTACATTGCCAGAGCAATGTTAAGGATAACTCAGTTGGTGAAAAGCCACCCTGCTCTCTCTGGGATATTCTAGAGTGACTTGCTCAGTTATATGATGCTAAAGCCAATGGAAGTGATGTATCCTTCTGTAAGAATGTGGCCCTAAACCTAAAAAATTCATCGTAATAACAAAAGGGGGTATATGTCCTAATAACTCTTGTATATCTTTATTCCAGGTTTGACATTTCTCCTGGAAGAGTCTTACAAAAGATCCACATTTGCAGCTTGGCCAGTAAAGGAAGAGCAGGTGTGGCTCATTCAAGCATTTTAAGAAGTTGTTATCTGTCAGTGGCAGGCTGTCTTGACTGCCCTTGGTATAATTTAATTCTAAATAGCATTTAAGCATACCAAAATGTTTAAATGAACCCCTGTCTTGGACAAGATAAGTAATCATCCATACTGCAGTTAGCATTTGAACACATCCAGCCTAATCACATTGAAAGAACCTTCATTTTCCTTGACCTTCCAAGCTCATCCTATTCAGCAGAAACCTAGGCTTGCCCATATTGTTAAACTTATGCTATGTTTATTTTTTACTCTTTGCTGTTATTTCAGGTTTTAATCCAATACCAATTACTAGGATTAGTCTTGGTAGCCCTTTTTAGTCATGCTTTGTTGCCATAAGAGCTGACCTTAAGACAAGTCACCTGCTCAGCAGCAAGTACTCAGGAAAAATAAATCTTATTTAAATCAGCAGGCAGACGTACTTTTCCTAGTGCAGTACCATTATTAGTGAAATCATCTATATGCTTCATGACTGCATTTCTGAGACATGACTGATCACCAAAGGACATCTCTTGTGTATACATACCTCGATTTCCAGGTCAGTCATGGCACCTTTGCTATGTAATACATTTATTAGAATGTGATCTTCATCACCAGATTCAGTCTCTTTCTGGAACTTGAACTTATTTTAATGTGGTTCAGGTTGATACAAGATAGAACATACAGAATATTTTGTGCCCTCTACATTAGTAGGAGATAACTGTGGAAATAAAAAAAAAAAAAGCAGGCTGATGAATACAGGGAGGTACAGCCTCATATAGATGCAGGATTCACTAATATGGCACAAATATCATATCTTCATACCTGTGTTTCCTGGATTTTTTTTTAAAATATAAAATAACTTTAACAAAGAATAAAGTGCATGTCAAAAATAGCTCTTGCTATTTTGATTGAGGTGTGTGGGCAGACTGGGGGGCTTAGGGCTGATATGTGTAGCAAAACCATACCGGCTCTAGTAGGGGTGAGATCAGATCCATAAGCAGCAAATGAAATGTGCTCATTTGAAGATTAACTTTTTATTTTGGGTTAGAAGCAAGTTTTACCTCATGATGAGTGCCTTGGAATTCTTAAATCTTTGCATATCACTATACCATTTGATTGCCCTTTGAGAAAGAGAAAAAAGGTTTCAATTGAGGCAAGTAGATCATTAGCTGAACCATCCAATTTATCTTATATTCTTCAGACATTTAGTCTGAGCTGGAAGTTTGAAAAGGGAAAACAGCTTTGTGAGTTTTATTAATAGCAAAGAACCAAACATGCTGCTAAGACTGGACTAGAGTAGCTAAGAACTACATTTAATTATCAAATCAATGTCAATTAAAATTGAACCTAGTGATTCAAAATTAATTATATAGGTCATAAAATGAGTGCAGCCAATGAGCAAATTACCGTGTCAATGTAGCAAGGTAAGTCAATTCTTTAAATAAAAATTAGAAAAAACAACTGAATTTTAAGTCCCAATTATGGGTGTTTTCCAAAGTAGAGAAATTAAGACAATTGACTGAATCAATTAGTGTTCAAAACAAGTTACTGTATTGCGAAGTGACCTGCAACCCTCTTTTAACCCTCCCCTTTCCCCACAGCCCAAATCAGACAGCTGGATTTACCAACTTTCATTTGTCTCTATGGCTGGCACAGTCAAACTGGCAAGCAGCTGAGCCTTAAATTCACCTGCTGCATTCCCCAAGGGAGAAATTATTTCCAGGCTATCTCGAGGTGACAAGGTTGCTGTGGCCCTGCAGGTACAGTGCTCACAGTCGCATCTGACTTAGACTCCATTGAAGGCAAACTGCACATACCCATGCACCTGCCAGTGCTGTGCCTCGCCTTGATACAGAGAGCACCAGAGCTGCTCTGGGCTCAGATAAAGAAGTAAGGCAGATTTGTAGGGTTTTTTTTGCCTTGTTTCTCAAAAGGGATTACTGGGTGAAGGCAGCTGTGCTACTCTGAACCAATACTTCTCTTTGCCAGTGTTTGAGATGACACTATAGAATATTGAAAAAACACCTAAGCACAGCATGCTGAGCAAAAGACACAACTCCTGATGTGTCTGATACCAGTTGTGCTGCTGTAGCAAGTGTTGGGAGAGCTGTCGTCTTCTGCTTGATTATCCCCAAGTTAGAAAACTGATCAGTTTGGGATAAGCAGAAACACCTGAACAAAGCTGAGGGGTGACTTGGGCAGGGGGGGTGTGAGATTAAAAAAAAATGAGAGGTGGAGGCAAACACAGAACCTGGGTCCCATTTCCTAATGAATGTGTGTAGGATTACAGTGTTTTACATTAAGTGGAACAGCTTTCACAGGGACATTGAGTGCTTCAAATAATTTATAACTTGCTGTTTAGGGCTGGCTCTTGGGAGGTGGCAGATGTGGTATCTATCAGGAGGAATTTGAACATTTGTTTCCCATATCCTTATAGCTCAATAATTAACTAGAAACCTCACCACTCTTGTGAAGGCAAGAAAAAAATATTTGTGCCAGAAATTCAAGGAGATGTCTAAAAGAGTTATTCTAAAATGACAAGCATTGCTCTACAATCCAAAATCAGGAGGGCAGGTCTGTGAGAGGTGGGGCTTCACAGCTCTTGGCACATCCTCCTGACCAAGGCACTGCAAAGGTGGACTGTGCTCTGGCCACAGGGAGTGACTGCCCAGGGAGGGCACATGTCCTTCTGCACGGTGCAGCCCCCGTGCCATACCTCAGAGTGGGGACCTCTGGGGGCATGGTCCTCATCCAAGAATAATTTTGGAGCTATTTTTGTCTGACTGTTTCCAACGGAAATGAAGAGCCCATAATTTCACAGAATCTGGAGCCTACTCCATAGTTTCCTTGATTCTTTAAAACAAATGAACAAACCCAAAACAATCATCCCCCCCCAAAAAAAAAGAAACACAAATTGAAAATCCCTTGTGTTTTGTGTTTTAGGGGATTATTTTACTGTCTTCCTGAATATGAGCTGTTAATTATGTTACTATGTCCTTGAACTCACCATGTATGTTCACATGCTACAATACTAAAAAGAAAAAAAAAGGAACTTTCCTAGTCACCCTGTAGACAGAAATAGGGATTGGAGGAAGAATTAAGAGGGAGAAGTTGGATTGTTTTGAAGGATGGGGCCTTTGGAGTTGCAACACTGAGGTGAGCTGAATTCTTCAGTCACTGAAACTTATGCCTTTGAGAAACAGAGACATCAGGCCCACAAGGTCTAGCTTTACCTTGATTCTCTTTTGCAAATTTTATTTCCTTCCGCTTAATGTTTCTCAAGATATTAGTGCACAGCCTGTCTTGGGCTGCAACAATAAAATCTTGTTCTTACTAAGGTGACAGCACATGGGAGATTGTCTATTTAAAATGCCCTTTTTTAAAATGAGCGTATTTTAACCATTTATGGCAACCACCACCAAAAAGAGCCATGAAAATATGAGGGGTAGGGTAAATATGGGAAGTTTTGGTGACACAGCTTTCAGCCTCGCTACAAGGAAAGGCGTGAGAGTATAAGATGATTTAAACATTTAATGTAAAACTTTGCCATCTCCCAAAGTATAACTGATGGTTACCAACCAGCTTCTCCATTTTTCAGCTCACCCAAAGAGCAGTTGATGTTTTGGAATTGTGTGACCACCAACCATTCATTAAACCTTATGTCAGGACCAGCCATGATAGATCAACCATAAAAAGCATTTTGTTTTATCTCCAGGAATTTCTTCATCTAAAAGGAGGGAGAAGGATTTTACATCTTCTTGCAATATATTCAACTTAAATGAAAGAAGGTTAACAGGATGAAATTCATGTTCACAGACAGTCTCTGACAAGTATTATAAGATGCTCAGTTACAAAGCATACAGTTAAATGAAGAAGTCACCTGTTGCTATTGCAATTGGTATGAGATAAAAGACAATATTGAAGGTGCCAGCTTTATACTTCAAGCAAAAAAAAAAAGTAATTGTTGTTTAATGCCTTATATCCGTCACTGTAGTGTTTAAGAACGCATCATGATGTGTTTTTTCAAGTGACGTTGCTCTAAATTGCAAAATTTACAGTTGAGCTCAAAATGATGAGATGAAGTAAAAAAAGAGTAAGCCAAACCAAAATGTGGTTTTCAAGTGTGAGCTAAGTATTATCATTAAAAGTACATTTTTTTGTGGTTCAAGATACCGTCTTGTAGCACAGATCCTATAGATTCTTTTCACAGTTCCTTTAAAATTATTGTAGGTAGCCCATATCAACTGTATTAAGCATCCCTTTCTTACCATATGACATAATAAATTCTTATTAAATACAATCTTTTTTGACTGTTCAGAGCCAAAGCTTTCCCTTTCTTAGGCTGTCAGCTCTTGCTGCAGGGCACTAGGTCCTCTGTTCACCTTCAGGCTCTGCTCACAATAATCTTTGAGAATTACAACTATTTCTTTTTTTAGTATAAGGAACACCCCAGCCCTGCATTTGGAAGCATCACACCACTTAGGCATATTTCCACAGCAACACTGTCTTTATTTTAAGTTGTATCCCCAGAAAAGGAGGCTGCCATCCATCCACCCACTTACCAATTCCCTCTAGACATTCTGTCCTTTTATATTTTACATCATTTAACTAGTGCACTTTCCTGGCTTGGAAAAGACCCTACCAGAGCAGTTAGCGTGTCCTTTGCTGCGACATCCTTATTTCCTAATTTACACATCTTCACTGAGTACTCACTTCATTAAAGAAACCGTGTCACCGAGCAGTGACTCATTGATCCAGCCACTGCAAAGAGGGAAGATTATCTTGTTCTTCAGGAACGATAAACAACAGCAACACACTGAGCCTCATTCTCTTGGATAACTCATGGTGCCACATTGTGCCTTGCACTGTTGTCTAAATGTACTCTTGTTACAGAAGTTGTTGGGTCATATCAACTTCTGCTGTTCTCTTGATATTGCTGGAGTTAGAATAGGAAAATTTATTTTAGCCTTTTTTTCTCCAAACAGAAGGCAGGGAGCTCTGCTTGATTTCTCCTTTATTTTTAAAATTTATTGCCACACTGTAATCATTATTAGGTTATCCTTAAGCCATTGCATACAGATTTAATCTTATCCAACTCCTTCACATAGGAAAAATCTCTTTTCTTCTTTAGGTACTTCACTTACAACTGGATAAGAGAAGAACATTATTGATTCTACAGCAGAAACAAAGCTGCTTTAAAGAAGTGCTTGATAATGGTAGTTTGATACTGAAGTTATTTGAAGAACTGTAGCAGCATCATTGTTTTATGCCAAAAACTCAGCGAATTGCTAGAACCTGCCAGGCTACACTGTAAAGTGAATGCGTAATTTTTTAATGTAAAACCAGCAGAAATTGGATACACACACATGTTTCTCATGTAGAAGAAAGAACATTTAAAAATATTTTTTAAATGATAGCTTGGATTTTGGAAATATATCAAATATACTCTCTAGAAATTATTTTTGAAACTTTATTATGCCTCATGAAGCTTTATTATGGTCTTTATTGGCTTCTTTAATGTTGTACTCAGATATCTTACTCTATTGCACCATAGATGAATTGATTTTAACTTTACATCATTCCTCACTATTCCATTAAACACTATCTTCTTTAGACACTATTGCCAACTGGGAATACAATAACTCTGTTAACAGAAAGAAGAAGAAAATTGAAATTGCATGCAATTAATTCTCCTGTCTCAGGACTATTCATCCAACTAAATAAACATAACATGATGTCCAGTTTCATGTGACTTCATGATAGTCACATACCTCTGGCCATCACAAATCTCTGAGGTTTGCAGTGATAAACCAAACAGGATTTGCAGTTACTGCACTGTATCTTTTTATATTAACAAATTATGAGATGAGATACCAATGTGTCATCTCTGCTAAACCTCTCCCCAGTGACACGTACTTAGGAGAAAGGTACCTGATATAACCATTGATGTGGCTGCCTCTTTTGGCTTTTCCTCCTTCTTTAACAAATAAGTCTTTCCAGGTAAAAACCCTAAGTTCTCTGCTCACTTTTAAGTGTGGTACCTTAACGCAAATTATACTGCAGAGAAAAGTCTGTGTTGTCCACGTATATGCTAGAGATGCTCCAGCCTCCACATTTTTCTGTAGTAGGGCTGAGAGAGGCAGGGACTGCATTTGACAAAACATGAGGGATAGAGTGGTCCTCTGCTGAGTCAAAATGTACTTTGCTCTGTGAATAAGCTCTCTGCTCTGTTCTTTGTCATTAATTCCTTTAAATTCTCTTTCCATTTTTTCCCCTTCTTTTTTGGCTTTGGAGTAATTCCTTCTTTATTTTGGAGCCTTCAGAGCCAGCAGATAGTGCAGCAGTTGCCATTTAAGACAGACAAGATGCATTCTCAGGATATGTTGCTATAAAGGGGAAAAGAAAGCTGGCCTTACTGCATTTCATGCACAGTGTTGCTAACATTGAGGGACTTTCAGGTGCATAATTATCACAGGAAAAAACTGCTCATAGTTTAAACCAACTCAAGATTAAAGTAGTTTATTGAATTCTTAACAGCACATAATTAATCAGCAATTGGTGAAAAATATATTCAAGAGCTATACCAACAACAAAACCACAACATTAGATGCTCACAAACTATTACCGAATTAGAAATTTTTGAACACCCTTGTATAACTAATCCCCAAATGTTCAAATTCTGCGTAGGGAGGGAAAGTACCGACCCTTCTCTTCAGGGTAAGGTAAAGTACCCACCCTACTCCTGCCCATTTCTTCTTTGGGAGAGGTGTGTGCTCTGGGTTTGCGTGACTCCCCCAACACCCCCTGAACCCTCATGCCACCAAATAAGCCCTGTTGGACCACAGGTGCAGAGTCTGCACTGCATCCACTGGGTCACCCCTACTGGGTGCCAGCTGTGTCCCCCAATCCACATGGCTGCTGCCATGCTGGTGCTGAGCAGGGCCCCTGGCACTGTCAAACCTGCTCTGTTAATATCACCAGGGCACCACCCTCTGTTGCAAATTTTGGTGCATCTTTTGTACTTCTTTTCAAGTTCAGTCTGTTTCAAAATACTCCGGTTTCCTGCTTACTGTTAAATCCTGGTGATGGTTTTCTTCCTCTGTAAGCAGCACCAGTTTGGGCAAGCATCTTCTCAGACATTTTCTGGTATTCCACTCATATTTATTGTTGACACTCAACATCCTGTCTTACCAGGCTATATGTCAAGGGTGGTCCACAAAAGCATTCCCCCACACAATATTTTGCTGTCATGAAACACTTATTAAGAGGAGAAAGTGAATATCGATGGAGGATGGGAGCTCCAAAATGTGTGCATTACTGCCACTACACTATCATTCTCCCTCATTTGCCTTGTATTGTCTTGTCTAGCTGCTGCATCATATAATGGCAAATCTATACATTTATTCTAATGCTGTGTCTAGATCTTGGACTGGAACTTTGGCCCCTGTTGGGCCTGGAAAGGGCTGAGCAACACAAAGTTCCCTGAGCAGAGATCAAGCGAGCAGAAAGGCTCATTCGTGGGGTTCTTCCCCAAGCAGGGAGATCTTTCTTAATTCAAGGTTTGGCCCACAGGAGCAACTAAACTCAATAAGATAACATGTAAATAGGGTGTTAATGGATGCAAATTAATTCTACATCTATAACAAATGCCACCGTGCTTCTGCAAGCAGACCTTTGGGAAAGGGTAACAAATGAAAAAAATTATTCTATATTTATTTGAGCATGAGATTAAAAGCTTTTAAAAGACATTCAGCTGTAAAATGGTTCCTTCTAAGGAAAACCTGCCTCTTTTTTTGCCTGTGATTCTTCTGGACAGCTGCTTACAGGCAGACCAGGCAGATCTTTTGCCGCAGAGAAAAGATGTATGCATTCTGTGCACAAAGGGCTCTAGGACTCAGGTGTGGAGAGAAACAGCTTCTGAGGGTGAGACACAATTCTCAGTAGAGCCTATGGACGAGGCATCACTACTGACAGACAGGTTTGGACCCTAATCCAAGTAGTACAAACAGTATTAATGGCTCTTAGTTAATTGTTGGTTTACAATCTGGTCTGATTGCTAGACTCAGGAGTGGCCATTTCCATGAAATTTACAATTCCTATATTTTCAAGCCAATAAAATGCTCTAACAGCTGAAAAGTTTTGCTTTTTGCTACACCAGAGCTTTTGTGGAGTGATATAATCTAATGAGATAAAAAAATACTCAGCCCATTGAGTGCCAAGACATAATGCTTTGACCAAAGTACAGAATAAAAGTTAGCTTAAGTGCTGCAGCGTAAGTCAGGAGTCAGAAGCCATACAACAGTTCATACAAATGACGTTTAATGTGTCAAAGAAGGAATCACTTCCTTTTCAATGCCAGTGAAAGATATAGTAATGCTCTGTAAAGATATAGTTGACTTGAAACAGAATGAGAAAAGCTAATTGCTTTCATATTAAGTGAGTCAAATTACTTAAGAAGAAAAATACAGGTATCTTCAGCAATAATTGTAAGTGACAGTGTTTGAGTACTTACTCATTTTGAATGGCACTCAACTCACATGTCTGACAGGATTAAGTGCTGCTAAGTATGGCTAAGGGAAGCAGAGCTTTGGGTTAAACTCTTTGTGCCTCACTCAGTGGTGACACATAAATTGGAGTGTCCAGAAGCCTGAGCTCCAGTTCTTTAAGCACTCAGCTTCCCAAATGGGTTGCTTTTCATGTATCATGTTAAAGTCAGGGGCATGATGGGCTATATCACCAGCACAGGGTTGGTGAGTCATATGACACTGAAATGGATTAATGTAGTCTGGTGATTTCTTCTCTCTGGCTGGTGGGTTTAGGGTGAGCGATCCTCAAGGAGAGGGGTATTAACAAAGGTCTGGGGTTGGTTCTCCCTGTAGTGAGCTCTTGGTGAGACAAAAATCTCAGCTACTCTCTTCTCATATAGGAATGGAGATGTAGGATTTGGGTATTTGCCAGAAATCTGAGATGGATGGTACACATGCTAACCTAAATCTTTTAGTCTAGTCATCAATGTAAGGTGTCCACAGACTGTGGTGATCCCTCTATAAACACAAAATTATGATTTACATATAGCTATACTCAAAGAAAATTAAAGCTACAAATGAGATCATTGAGATTTAGGAGGCATGGATGAATGAGTGTCAGCATTATAATTCAGCTATTAAAATCAAATTTGTTCAGCTGGTGGTATGAAGTATGTGTCAGCGACTCCAGCATTTGACTCAGAGACCACCTGGAAATTCCTGGCATGGCTAAGATGCCAGGAATAAATCATTCTGGACAAATCCTTGATGAAAGCACAACTGCAGACATTAATTACGTTATCTCACCAGTTGCCTAAGCAGAAGAGCATACTGCTTCCCTCTCCAACTGGGGCAACACCAAATAAAATTAAGCCAAGTCTGAGCTCCAGGTTGAAGACGTTCTCAAATGTCTCAAAATCTAGAAATTATACTGAACTTTCATCCCACTGTAGCCAAATACAGCCCACTGCCACAGTACTGTTTCCATACAGCACAACCTGGTAGGTGCAAATTGCTCCATTTCAGAGGAATTTACACTTCTCTGGCTGAATGTATCTGACAAAATCACATTTCTCCAGGAAATTAGCCAAGAAACTATCCAAAAGAATGCAAATGTACAGATTCCTGGTCTAGTTTCCTAATTTCACCATTAGCATGTGTTGTCCTTTTTGATGCTCTTGGTTAATCCTTGCCTTTGGACTCTTGCCCTGTGGGCCATGCTTTTAACTGATCCCCTTGAAATATTTACTTGCTGGCCTACTCAACTTTAAGGCCACGGCTTTCAGCTGTAAAGTATAGCAACCCAACTACAAACAAAAGTGTAAGATGGACTATTCTGTACTTACTTGACATTCTGACAACCAAATCAGCACCTATAGCAGGTGCCAGTTTTACAAAAGTGAGATATGTGCTGGTAAAGCAAAGTTTGGGCACACAGCTCTGGGTGCTGAGTGCAGCCTTGCCCAACCAAAAATGAGACAAGCTCTCACTGTTTGGACCACTTGTTTGTGCTGGAAAGGTAAGTGAATGTTAACTAAAACCACATGAAACACAGCCTTGTATTCAGTGCAAGTAGGCACTGCCATATGTAATAGAAAATGAGTAGTGGGAGATGTCTGTAGGCTCTGTGGCAGGTTTGCCTAATAAATACCCTCCATTTCCTGCAGATTTCCTGGTCTTTCCACACAGGTCATGGGTGAGGTATTGAAAGCCCTCCGAGCAGGATAAGGCTTTGTACAAAGTACTGCTGAGCTGTGGAGGGGGAGAGAAACAGCTAGTTGGGATGCTGCTCGATGGTGACATTTTGCAGACTCTGTCCTTGCTGTCTGCAATAACTACTGACTTCATTGCAGGTATCATTTATGAAAAGGAAACCAGCCCTTCACCCTTTTTGTCCATTGACACCAAATTTTCTACTTATTATCAATCACAGCATGTTTTAGTCTAAAATTATGGGTGTCATAATAGTGCTGTTGCTAAATATATGCCAAGCCTCCTTACTCACAATAAAAAATCCTCTTGTTTCTCATTGGCCCCCCACTAAAGCTTGATTTTTAACTCACTTGTGAATCACTGTGGGCACTCAAAGTCACCCTATTTTTCTCTCTTCTTGCAGAGAGCCCAGGACCTTAAAGCAGGAATTTTATTTATGCAGTAAAAGTGTGGCTCATTAATGTGGCTTGGTGTCAATATATCCATTGGCAGAGCTGCACCTTAGCTAACACCTTTGAAATGAAATGTCCAGCACCAAAGAAAGTTCTGATCTAAGGAAGCTGAATGTGTTCATAATATAACACCCTCATATATTTGAAATTTTAGTTTTCAACACTTTTCCCATTCTTCTCTCATTCTGCACAGCTGTGATAAAATATTATTTTCAGTAAGGAGATAAGGTGTACTGATGTTTTTTAGTGGAGCTTGAATTTTTATCTCATCTTTAAGTATTAAGCCTCACTTGATGCAAATGAATAGTTCCATAGGCTTCACTGTAGGCAAAATTTGCTGAAATAAAACACAGAGTACACTTAGGATACTCCTTGGTAAAGGGTGAAATAAAGCAGCAGATGGTTTCTTGTATATGAGAAGGAGGAAGGAAAAGTTCAGGTAGTATCCAGTATTTTATGTAAGGTAGATTTTACCCACCCAACATGATCACTTGCCACTTTTCCTGTGCTATTACAAAAAAAAAAAAAAAAAACCAAAACCACTCCTAAGCTCAGATGTGTTCAAATACGTTGAAAGAGCCTACAGTGTAACAGGCTGTGTGGGAAAGAAGCAGGAATTTAGGCAGGTAATGAGTCACCTGAGGAAGAAAGCAGAAGACTGCCTTTCTCAGCAAAGAGGGAAAGCCAGAGAACCACATCCCATTACAGTGAGCTATCACTAGCAATCTGGTAATAATTTATTAGCATTCTCTTGAAAAAAGATAGCAAAATATTAGGATTTAAAAGGATTGGTATCTCATATGCTAATACTACAAAAATAGTAGCAAATAGTGAATCTATAATGGCTCTCTAAGATCCTGTGTATCTGCAGCATGATTTGGATGCAAGATCTGTGATAAGCATAGCAAGAGAAACACTGCTGCTGAACAATAATTTTCAGTTTGGTTAAAGTGTTGAAAGACAGAAAGAAGATAGTTAATTTGAAAATGTGCAATTCAGAGTATCTTTACCTTCTCTCATTTTACTGTCTACCTCTGATGAGCTCAGTTCACACTAGTGGGGCTCTGCTTTCACATTTCTGTGACTACATTGGCTCAAATAAATTACACCAAACACAAACCTGCTTCTTGCTGCCATCAAAAATAAAACACCATCCTCCTTTTATGAGCAAATTTAGCAAACAGAGAGTCCTTTCACTCCAGGATTTCATGGGCTTGGGTGGAAAGCAGGGTCACTACAGTAAGGAGCTATGGGCTTCCTGGAACCCTGCATCTTCTTGTTAATAAAAGCCTGGGAGGATTTGCTGTGAGAAACCATCATCACAAATCTTGCTGCAATCTGCTTTAGCTCCCACAGAGGATAAAAATTATACAGTCAGAGGGAATAATCTCCTTGAATTCTATCCTGTCTTGAAACTCCCATTTCCAGTTAACACAGTGAGAATCTGACAGCCGAGTGTCTGCTCCAGCAATGTCTGACCTCTCCTGACAGCTCCCCACTCAGAGTATTGCCCCCAAAACGCTGTGATGAGGTGAAGACAGCCATCTCTCCCAGGGGAAAGAACAAAGGGTGAACTAATGGTGCTGGGGTCACTCGGCTGCTCCTGTGCCTCTTTAGGTGTTCAGGACACACAGCTGTGTAGCTGCCAAAGTCGATGAAGTCTGGCTCCCCTTTTCTTTGTGAGAAAGCAGGTGTGTCTCCACCCTGTCTGTTCTGCGATGCTCCCACCAGGAACAGTCCTGCCATCATCCTTTTAGTGTGCAGCACAGCCATTGAGGGACATTATGAGATGAGGTGGGATGCTGTGACAATAATACCTTCTGCAGCTTTTTATGTCTCATATCCCACACTGAAGCCATTGCCTCCCAAGCATGTCTAGTACACAGAATCACAGAATAGTTAGGGTTGGAAGGAATATTAAAGATCATTTAGTTCCAATGCCTTATGTTAGAAGTTGGACATCTAACTATATATTTGCTTCAGCAGGCCCAAAGTCGAAAAAAAAAAAAGGGTTTGGGAGGAATCTGCCTTTCTCAGTCTGTGATCTGATTAAAAAGCATTGCCCTTAGAACTTGCACAGAGAAAACTAGGAAGAGCTTTTGATAGTCAAACCCAATGATTGAATCAGGAAGAAAGGAGAATCACTTTCTGCTGAAAGCAGATCTGTATCTTTTCTACAGCCATACCCACTATGAAATGAATTAAGAAGTGGATGACTTTTCTTACTTCGCTTAAAAGTAAATGTAGTAAAATGGGACAGGCCTTGTTCAATATGAAAGTTCAAATCCCTTCTAATTAGAACACAAACTTCATTTCCCAAGCTACCACGAGGAGAAATATTTTCCAAACACTCAGGAAGCCCTACTACAAAATTGAATTTTCTATTACACCATCACTTGACCATGCACAGCATCTTCTTTTCATCTCTCCTTCTGTCACCTCTGCTAGAAAAGCAGCTTTGACGGAGGGGGTAGAGAACGGGGTGACTAATGCTGGGCTGAGGGTGTTTCTCGGTCCCGGCGGGCCGAGCCGCGGGGCGGCGGGGGCGGCGGGGGCGGCAGTGCTTGTCCGGCAGCGGGAGCGGCACCGGGAGCGGCACGGGCAGCGGCACCGGGAGCGGTGCCTGGGACCGCCCCGGCGCCCATTGGCTCGGCGGCTCCAAATGGGGCTCGGCGCGGCCCCATAAAGGCGCCCGTCCACTCGCCGTCCCCGCCTCGCCATGCGCTCGCCGCCGCCCGCCCTGCCCTGGCTCCTGGCCGCCTGCTGCCTCTGCGCCCTCCCGAGGGGCTCAGGTACGTCCTGGCTCCGGGAGGAGGGGGGAATGCGAGAGAACCCCTGCAAAGGGTCGGCTCCTCTCGAGCAGCGGTGCCGCGGTGCGTTCCGCGGTATCCCAACCTGCCCGTGTCCCCGCAGGGTTCCCGCAGCCTTTGTCGCGCTACCGGGACGGTGTGGAGCTGCCCCAAAACCAGGTACGTCTGGCATTGTCTGACAGCGGTGCGCGGTGGAGGGGTAGAGCAGGGATGGGGAAGGTGGAAAAGGAGACTCGTCTGTGGCAGGGAAGTGGGGCAGGGAATCGGCAGGGGACTGGCAATACCTTATTATATACCCCAGGGGGCTGGTAAAAAGAGGGAGTCTGGCGCCCTTTGCTGCCCGCAGCAGCAGGTGGGACAGGCATGGGCAGGGGTGCGATGTGCAGCAGGGTGCAAAATAGGATACCTGGGTCGGCAAAAGCCAGACAGGCTCATAACGAGCCAGCCCAGGCTTCCCGAGCAAAAACACAGGTCTGAAGGTATGACAGACACACTGTTAATGTCTATTCGATAGACACACTGTTAATGTCTATTCTTTACTTTTTAAAGCAACTGGCACTGTGTTTCAGTCAGTGGATGGAAATGTCCGATCAACCCCAGGTAAATTGACTCTGGGAATGTGTTTGATCTGCTTGGAATCTCTCTTCCAGACATACTAACTGTCCTGTATAACACGGAGAATCAATGTCTGCAGGTGGCAGAGCCTCCACCAGAGAGGCAGCAGCTCTAGAGAGCAGAGCGAGTTTGTTCGTGTACGCACTCTCTTCCTTGGGCAGCTAACGCAGACCTAAAGAAAAGCTTTTTTTTTTTTTTTTTCCCCACATCTTGCCATGCCAGTAGTCGCTAACACTGAAGCAAGAAGCGCTGGACAGTTCTGCAGCAGTTAAAGGTCCTGTGCTGTCCTGGCTCAGTGCTTGGTGGGTGGATGGGTTTTCTCTGGGGTGCTCAGAGGAAAGGGGAGTAAGGAGAAGTTTTCACAGATCATTTCTGGTGCCTAGAGCTTACAAACACTTTAAAAGAAAAAATTAGTATGTGAAAGATCAGCTCCACTGCATTTAATATTGAGCCCAAGGGTCATTTTCAGAGTGGGGAGAAGAATATTTGCTGGATCAGGAAGTATTTGGAAATTTTGAACAATTTGTGCTGATTTTTTTCTTTCTGAAGTATTTTTGCTTTCTGAAATCTTACAGTTTTGTGAAGCCAAACTTGTAGAAAACAGTTTTCAGAGCCTGTTTTTCACGTGTCATACACCTCACTTCCTCTGAAACTGTAGTTCTCATCTAATGTGATTGCATGCATAAGCAAATCCCTGTCCTGTGGCAATGAGTATGGGACAGTGTATTTCAGTATATGATTAAAGATTATAGTATTGATTGAAATGCTTGCAGATGAAAATGAGCATAGATTAAGCATGTCAAAACCCAAAGCTATTCCTCGAACAATTAGCATCGAAAAATGTATTTTATATATGAGGCTGATTTAGATCTCTTTATAGCACAAGACTATATTGACAAAAGTTGTATTGTATGTATTCTCCTCAAACAAAACACTAATTTTTCAGCTCATAATAGCATCAGTAAGTCTTCCCCTGCTCTGAGTGTTTTTAGTGTACTGTGCTCAATCTAAATTGATCTGGGATCAGAATCAAGCCTGTTTTCTATCCAACCATGTACACCACATTCTCCCAGTGAGTGTATAAAAGTATTCTTTGTTTTTTTCAGATCTCCAGCACTGTTTTGGATCTCTGTTATTCCATATTCAACAGCATGCATAAAAATGAGGTAAGGTGTAATTGCTTCTTTTGTTTCAAAGCACCCCTTTCTTAAACTTCAAAGCAACCACTCCACGACCAACTTTTTGACATTTCTCTCCAAACAATAATGTATAATCCAACAGTGTAATGGTTTAAGAGATGTAGGAGAGTATATAAAAGATTTTCTTCTCATTAGTAGTTTGCATGTAATTCTTAACTACATTAAATTATTTATATGAAATTGCTCTTTTTCACCAATTCAGAGTTCAAGAACCAAAATATTCACTTACAGTCAGACTCAGTACTTTAACCTGATCCTCAGACGGAGGGTTAAATATGCTAAAAGTATACATAATATTGGATCAACCGCATACCTTAGATCATGCTGAACATGGAGGTATATTAGTTGCTTTACTGATTTTAATACTCTATTTGAGATTGGGGTTTTTTTGTGTTTCTAATTCAGATTAAAGAGACTAAGTTAAAGAGCCATTGAGTATAGCTCTTTTTTGTTGTTGTAGTCATGTAAGGACCCACCTCAATGTCAGTTCTGCTTTATATCACTTTTTTATTATCACCATTTCAATAAGAACCTTTTCCATAAAAATTCACTCAGCCCCTGGCTATATGCTAAAAAGGCAAATTTACTTGTGGAAGCTGAGTCCTCTGTTGTTTCAAAACAGGAGTAGATTCTTCAATAAAATAATAGAAAGTATTCTGAAATGCATTTCAATATCTCTTCTTGCCACTGTCTTCAGCTTATAATACTTCCAAACATGCTTTCCTGAAGCAGTTATAAAACTCTACAATACTGAAGCTGATTGTATAAAAAATTGTCGCATTTCAGATTTAAATGTCTAATGAATGTTTTTGAGTTCACTATTGACTCTTAGGCTTCCACAGCTTCATGAATGTGGGAATATCCAGAATCATCTGGTAACCTTTAACAGAGTCCTATTCCTGGTTACTATTTTAGTTACTAAGTGAGAAAAAAGTTATGTGTCCTCAAGACTGGAAGCTGAATCTCAAACAATAACCTTTCAAAAATATGACTAATATCAGCTACATATCTGCAATATGATTTCTTGGTGTGGTCTGAATAAAGTGGCAGATAAAATAAAGATGTGAAATATGGAAAAAGGACTATGTAAAGTTTTATCCAGCTGATCAAACCTCATATTACACGAAGCTGTACTTTCTTAGCCCACAAGGAATCTTGAGAATACACTACAAACATGAGTCTGTATGTAGTGAATCCAATGAAACAGTTATGAAATCCTACTGATGTCAGCTGAACTTAACTTTCTACATTATCGTATATTTCTGTGAATAAAAAAAAATTATTCAGTCAGAGTTATAGATTCTATAGAGAAGGTAGACAGTGTTTCAAGAGAAGGAATGAGGCCTCAATACTGTGAAAGGCAAAGTCCATGGCAATTTGGGCTTGAATGCGACTTGAAGCCCACCTGGGGAATTTAAAATATTTTGTGAGAACTAAGGCTATTTAACATCAGTGTCTAATCTTTGGGCAAACCTCGTAAATGGCACTTTCAAAGAAGCAAAAAGAGCTATCTAAACCCACTATATCACAATTGCCTCACTATGTGTTTGAAATTTCCATCCTAAAGATATTTAGATGCTCGGTTTTCACCATATTTCTTCCACATGGTAATCTCTCACCTGTTATAAATTAGTTAGGATAGTTGAAACTGGAGGCTATGTCATGAGTCAATCTCTGTCTCTGCTTGGTATGTAATAATCACATCAGAACAAAGGTAGCATTCATACTGTGTCTCTGTAGTAGTCTCCTTTGCATCCTTTAAAGCACCTTGATTAAGTGTTTCTTTCTTCCCTAGTATTTCATAGCCCTGTAAGTTGATGTCAGTTGCTCTATAAATTGTTGTCATGCAGCTTGAACCAAAGAAATTCTCTTCTGATACCCTAAACTGTGATTCCCTCCTTTTTGCTTGTATATTCTGTCTTTTAAAATTCCTTCTCTCCAGTTTCCAATCCACATTCTTTCCTGTGTTCTCACCCCATCTTCACATTCTTGCCCATTATATGTGTTTGTTTTCCAAGCCCCTGCCAGGTAACTAAACCCATTCACTGATACAACTGTGGCTGTGGCACACTGCCATCCCATTCCTGGCTGGCTGGGACCATGCAGCCTGTCAGCTGTGACACGGGCAGGAGGGCTCCCAAACGAGGCTGCAAGCTCATGGCCGTGTTACATGTTGAGCTTAGTCTGCTGACATGAAGTCATGGGGAAATTTTCTATTCCTTGAAGTAAAGCTGAGCAGAACAATGAATTTTCTAAAGAATAAAGAGTGCAGGGGAAGGCTTAAACCCAGCAATATTTCCTGGGTTAAAACCAAGGGCAGTCTGAAAGGTGAAGAGCAGCCACATTTTACAAGGTAAGAGCTATCAGTACAATTCAAGCCTGAGGAGTGGAGCTCCAGGATGGGCTTCACCCTCCAGAGCATGGCTGTGCTTTGCTGTGCAGTGAGGGAAGTCTGTTGAATGATGGTAATGAATGGAGTAACATTCCAGGCAAGGCTTCACATCAATCTTTAAAAAGATCAGTTTGGTGCTGTTCTTATATCTGTCTGTGATCAGTGTAAGCTTATCTCTCTTCTCACTTGGAGTGTACCAACCTCACCAGTAACAGAGGGTCACTGTAACAAACCAAAACATGCTGGCATCTTGATTAACTTACAGTGTCCACTTGCAGGAATCACAGATTGCTTCTGCAAAGTTTACAAAGAAGGTATGTAAATGTGAAGACAAGCAGTGGCAGTAGCACTGGATAGGGAAGTATGTCCCTTTCCTTGTTTCTTTTGCTGCTTTTTTAAAGTCAGCTTGGTTTTTTTCAGTGGGTGGAAAGTGATCTGTGCTGACCCTGCTTATACCCTATGTGTAAAACTTCCTTTTATATCTCTTCTAAACCCTATGAATCTTGAATTATGGTAATTTAGTCTATTTACACTAGACAGAATGGATAGTTCTTGACAATGTCCTTTAGGCATTAATTTTTAATCAGCATTTCAGATGAATGGGCATTGGGGACTATCAACATCTTGTTGTTTGCATGCTGCTCAAAAAGGCCCCAAATTACTGATATTCCAATAGAATTGTACCAAAATTTTGCAACGGATCTATGGAACAGAGTTTAATGTATTTTGGTTTTGTTTGTGTTTGATTTTACAGGACAGTCATGGAAGTCTGGGACGGCCTTTCTTCCTTTTCAGGGTATCTGAATCCCTTCATTTTCAAGATTCTGAATCGTAGACATTGTTATATATCCAAAGATGAGCAGCTGTTTCCCTTCACAAATTCTTGCTGCGGTTGTTTTGAGTAGAGGCCAAATATCCCTTGCTTGAAAGCTTAGGGATCCATTTGCTTAAAAAGCTCTGGTTTGACTAAAAGATGACAAGATAATGAGATCTGAGGTAGTAATGGATTAAACACTTCTTTTTGTTTGAAGATATGGCTCTGCAAACGTTTTATCTTGAGCCAAATCATCCATGTGGCTTGTATCTCTGAGATTGTCAAGGTGCACTGATGCTAAATAAATTAGATCAAATGTGTGCCTGAGCTGAGTGTCCACTTGGTCTGAAAGGTCTGGCCAGGAGGCAAAGTCACACTGCATAATGGTGAAAAGCCAAAGCAAAATTATCATCATTTCTCTCATGTTTTTCACCCATTGGCTTGCTGAGCTATGACATGGTCTAGTGCCCAAGGTGCTGGTTTAGACACACTCTGATTAACACCAAACTAATTTTTAGGAATATATTCAACATGTTTTGAAAAGATTAAGAATATTGTAAAGTAGGTCAGATCAGGTAACCAGAGTCCCAATGCAGCTGCCATTTATGTTTAATTTAAAGTTATTTGTTATTTCAAGTGTGTCCATCCAGGTTCTTTCAGTGCTGGTATTTATATGCTCTTTCTTAGGTATGTGCCTATACTACCTCAATGAATTGTGCCTATACTATCTCACAAAACTCTGAATGAGAATAATTAAAGCCTGAATGTTTTTGGGCAGAGGCTGAATGAAAATTTCTCATACTCGAAGGCATAACCCACCCTGCATGGATCCCCTGGTATTTGACATGTTGCTTCAAAGAAAATCTTACTACTGTCTTACACAGTACTCTGTCTGCATGATGGGGATGTATTTTGGTGTGCTTATAAGACTGTAATCTAATACTTCTTTATAATCATCTAATTATGTTTTTCAGCCTCGAAATGGAAGAACTATTGAAGGCAGTGGTAAGTATATAACCAAAAGTGTCAAGAATTTTTTCTGTCTTTTCAGTAATGATGATCCTCATGACAAAAGAAGGTACTGAGAAGCATTACAAGCCTAGTACAAACCAATATACACGTTTCATATGGCCACTAAGAGCTGTCTTGACAGAAATATGTGGGTTTTTTCATGCTCAGAGATGTAGAACTGCTTGACAAAGGGATAGTTTTCTTCATCATGCTTCCATACTCTAAAAGAAGGTCAGCAGGGTTAGAAAGTGGTAGAACATGGTAGTAAGTGAACTGTGTGAGGAAGAAGCTTTGTTTGAGTTGGAGTACAAATAAGAGATTTGGGCACTTCTCTAAATTTTCAAACATCTTAATCTTCTGGTATTAGAATTTGAAGCTATTTAATTTCCAACTTTGAGAAGAACCAGATGTACAGAACTGAGTACTAAGTCATATTCAGATCAACATCTCACATAAAATATGACACTGTGTTAATTTGTTTCAGAATACCGTGGAATATGAAGTTCATGGATTGATTTACCAGCTTGATGACTTCGTTTACATAAAAGGAAAGAGACTTCCCATTACACTGGTTGTCTATTATGTGACTCAGTTGTCTGGAATTTGCTGTTCCATGTAATAAATTTGCAATCAGTAATTCTTTTTGTTGTCTTTTTTTTTAATTGAAGCCCATACTAGGCTTCCTTGGGCTATAGTGTATCATTGCCTGGTGCCAGCTGTAATCAAAGGAAATCAATCATCTCGGTATTGAAAATTTTCAAATCCAACAGTGAATTTTATAACATCTTCTTTAATATGGTCATAAATGATAAGCCTGTCCTTTTGATTAGATAATATATTTCCCCATTATTTCAGAATAGGCATCCTGAACAACATGATATTGAAATCATCATGGACATTTTAATGATTTGTTTTGAGTAACTAAGTGCTTGAGTGTGATAATTGATGAATCTAAAGCACTTTAAAAGAAGAGGAACAAGTACTGCTGCTACACACAGACAATATTTGATCAGATGGTGTATTTTTTTCAGCCTTGCCTTACTGGCTATCATAAAGCAAAAATGAGGCACTTTTGAGAAATAGTCTGAACATCTGCCCTTTTTTCCGGAAATCATACATTTAAAAATGTAGTGCAGCTGTTTGCACTTGCACTGCATGGAGTGTTTTGGTAGGTGGAGACATTTATGGGCAAAAAACTCAAAGTACAAAGCAGTTACTTCCTTAGGAAGAAAAGGACATAGTAAAATTGAGGGCCTGGGGATACAAATGAGGCTGCAGTTCCTGAACATAGCATTGGTTTCCTCAAGCCCTTTGTTATCCCTCCTTCTCTTTGGCGACTATGGCATAGTACCATTTCAGTTATGCTAGCAGAGCCACATGTGAACCAGATTTGGAGACACCTTTGTCTTTAAAAACAAACCCTGAGAAAACTGTGTTTTGTTGTTTTGTGGGGTTTTATCTGGGTAAGTTCCCAATTTGGGCTGTGTTAACAGAAGTCTGGCTGGTTAGAGGGAAGTGATGAGTTGTTTGGCAATTGTTGACTGCATCAAGGGTAGAGTGTTCAGTTTGGAGCCTCACAACACAGGAAGGCCATGGACAAACCGGAGGGAGGTCCTCCAAGGTGGTGAGAGCTGTATCACTTGCCCGTGAGGAGATGCAAGGGCAACTGGGCTGGCTCAGCCTGGAGGAGGGATGCCTTCAGGGAAATCTAATTGATCCTCTAGTACCTAAGAGGGTTATCAAGGAGACTTTTGGGCTCCTCACAGTGTGGGGTAGGAGCACAAGTAGCAACAGGCATAAGTTGAAGCAAGAGTGGTTGAAATATCCATGCAGTGTGGTCAGTTGTCCAGAGAGGACAGTCCTTGGAGATTTTCAAGACCAGAGTAGACAACACCTGGCCTGAATTCTTGCTTGGGACCCAATCAGAGACCTCCTGAGGTCCCTGCCAGCCTCAGTTATTCTGTGACATGAGTACAACTCCATGCTACTTGTTTCAGCCTCTGTCAGGGTGAAGACCTGGCTAAATTATAGCTCCTGTGCATCCTCCAGTGCAGAGGGTGCTGGTGGGGTGGGGGTTTCCCAGGCAGATGCTCAGAGAACTGAGGCCTGTTTGTGCCCTCACAGCACCCTGTTGCTGTTCAGTGTGTTGTCAGATCCTATAGGAAATTATTAGCCCTTGGAAAGACTGCCAAAGGGATGCTGACTCCTCGGGCTTCTCAGGAGTCTGAAGCCAGTCAGTTCCTTCCAGCCCTCTGGAAGGAACAACTAAGCCAAATGCAAGTGGTGGGGATGCACTCTGGCAATGCAAATAAATATGAAATAATGATACAGAAGCACTGCAATGGCACTTCTGGCTTGTTTCAACTCAGAGGCCAAAGCTGAAGAGTATAAAATTTTGCTCAGTTCTGCATATATATTTGTACTGGCATTGGCTGCGATAGAGTTAATTGCCTTCATAGCAGCTTTTATGGTGCTGTGTTTTGGATCTGTGACCAAAACAGTGTTGACAACACAGGGATGTTTTAGCTACTGCTGAGCAGGGCTTGCACAGTCTCAAGACCTGTTTCCCACCCCACCAGTGAGGAGGCTGGAGGTGCACAAGGAGTTGGGAGGTGGCACAGCGGGACAGCCGACCCAACTGTCAGAGGGATATCCCACACTATATAGTGTCATGTTCTGCAATAAAAGTTGGCAAGGAGAAAGTGGCTTCCTTCACCCACAACAGGTCTCAAGAATAACATCTATTTGGGCCTTGAAACTTAAATAAGGTTGATAAATAGGTGGTAATTAGCAGGTGAGAACCTAGCCTAGGTTCCTCAGTCATATATCTGTAGTAACTGTGACTCCTCTGTAAAAAGCACAGAAGAGTGCTTTTCCACTGCTCAGTGGAAATCTTTGCTCCCTGGAGCAATGAAAATGTCACCTGTGAAACAGGAGAAATTAATAATAGAAAAATGCAAAGGTCATCTCTGGCCTGAAACTCTTTCTGAATATCCCACTGCAAACCCACAGCAGAAATTCAGAAGCGCAGACACAGGTGACAACAACAATTCGAAGCACACAAATATTTCTGCAAGAAAAGGAGGTGAAAGCTCAGTTCCCATTGTCAGCCACAGAAAAGACAAATCAAGTTTCATGACAACGTATACAAAGTAATGAGTGGGTTTAGAAGAGTAAGTTGTGTGCTTATGCATCCTTGTGAAATAAAAAGCAGCAAGGAAGGACACTCAATTACAGTGAGAGGTAACATGTTTCAGCTGCAATGGGGAATTTTTTTTGCAGCACTTAGTCACCTCCTGAAGCCAATTGCCACAGCTTAGGGTGGTTGCCATGTGGTTAGGAATAGCTTGGAGGACTCTTGGAAAGGCAGGAATGTTCAGGAGTGCACACCTTTGTGCTGCTTAACTAGGTTTGAAAATCACTTCAGGCTGGCCCAGGACCTTAAAAGCCTGGCCTGCAGGAGCTGGGCTCAGTGAGGCATTGCTCAGCAGAGCGCACAGCGAGGGACCTGGAAATGCACTTGCTTGGGTAGGAGCGAGGGCTGCCTGGCCTCACGACATGCTGCTCACCAAAGAGACACAGCACGAAGCACAAGAGGAAAATCTTCTGGGTGTTTTACTTCACTCTGTCTGGTCCCTTCGTGATCTTGTGCCTTGAACAGCCTCACTCCCTTCTCAGCTCTCACAGGGAACAGCTCACTTCCTAAATCTTCAGGTGATGGCAAGCTGGGAGGGATGGCAATGCTGCAGGACAGCATTCAGAATGATCTTGGCAAAGAAATATATAGAAAAAAAATAGGTACAGATCACTGAGGATGAAAGGAAGTTATTACACATACTGAAGAATAATCAATTGCAGCTTTGCAGCAAAGAGGTTGAGTAACTGTAGACAGTCAAATACCATAGTGTTGAGGAGAACACAAAAATACAATGTGGAATGAATAAGAAACTGTAGAGACTGCCACAGGGGAGGTGTTCCATTGCTGATTATAGGTAAGGCTTCATGTACAGAGCAATACCGGAGAAGAAAGAGGGAAACCACCAGCGAAGAGGAAAGGCAGAGGTCAAGGAAAGTTGGGACTCTGAATGCAAAGGGGTTGATTTGCAAGAAGGAAAGTGTGAGGAGGGGAGTGCTTCATTTTAAGCTCACCATTCATGGCAGCATCCATCCATGTCTGTGTTTACTTATTTGCTGGGAACTTGGAGTCAAGCAGTGATCCCAGGATATCTACTGGTTTTTTATGTGGAGATCACTCTTAAGACTTACCTTACTTGCTCCAGACAACTCACATATTGTAATTGCCACCCCTCTACCTTGTTAAACAGGGTAGAAACATATCTTTGACTGGGTTGGACTGCATAGACTGTCTTAATCTACATATCAATCACTCTGATAGATTTCTGTACTGAACAACTAGAAGGAGGTACTAAGTCTCCTTCTTCAGTCATTTATGGACCTACTTTTTCCAGCGTACAAAAACAAAAATGTGACTGATCTTATAGGAGGTTATGATTCACCACCTAAAATTTTGACATTTCTCTGGTGCAAAGAACCTTGTACACCAAACACCATCTCTCTATTAGCCTTCAACCAGCTGAGAGACCAATAGAGGAAGTCTGAATGACAACATATGGCAAACTTGAAAGAAAAGTATTTTACATATCTTTACCACAAAGTTTCTGCACCCAGGGTTTACTACACAGCAGTTCAGATAGTACCTGCTGGATTACCACATCAGAAGATGTGTACACATAAAGACAGGCTTCTGGAATACACCTATCCACACATCAACCAGAAAAAAACCTAAAAATGGACTAGAACTTCCAACAGAAAATGCAAAAATGCAAAACATTCATGAACTGACCTCAGAGCACCCAAAGGCAATCATGTGTGATCCATCAGAAAAGAAGCAAAATTCAGGAGCCTCATTCAGCATAGCACCACCAAGGTCATATTTCCTCTCAAGTCTCTGGCACAAACTGATGCACCACAGCCACCTACCCTGCTGGGCTGCTTGGCCTCTCCAGGGACTACACCAGAGACCCTGCTATGTGAAAAAACCACCAAAAATAGCCTTTGATTAAAACTCAGTAGTCTTATACTACATCTTTTCCTTCATTTTCATCTCTCTGTATTGTGTGCATGGTTCCACAGAGTATGCATAATCTCAGATAATAACCCAAATTCACTACTCCATGACTTTCATAAGAGCAGCACTTCCAAGAGGACAACGGTGTTGAGGAATTGCAGTATTGGGACCAGTCAGCAGAGGGCAATGCCAGAAGCAAATCTGGGATGTTCAAAGCAGAGGCACTCGGTGCCCTACCTACCCTGCTCCGTTGTGCGCTGGGCTTGACCGGTTCAGGTAGTGAATGAGTTCAGGCCTTGTGCATTCCCTGTGCTCACCAAGACAAGACTCTCCGAGGCCATAACTTGGGATATTTCCTCTCCTTACAGAGAAAGTGAAGGTGACAGGAGATATCAAGCTTATAAACACACAAATCTCAGTGCAGAGTGAACTACAAGTGCTCTGCACAACTGAGACATCCATCAACAGCATCCAGTCCTCCAGACAGGTAAAAGAAGAAGAGTTTTTCCAGGCATCATTTCACCTCTATGCTTCCATCTGCCCACCATTTCATTGGATTGTGGAGCACCATGTACACACATTTTCTAATGGATGTTATTGAAGACATCTATTTTCCTTGACAGACACTGGTGCCACATCACAACTGAGTTAGAAAAGTAACACTACATCAAGATAAATGTGCTTTGCAGCATCAGTAACAAGAGAGATGCCAGAGGAGCTGTGGTTTGAATGGGTTTTTTTGCTTTGATTTGCAACTAAGTCACATACCAGCCTCAGCTACAGGTGACTGGGCTAAGTTGAAACCTAACGCATGAGACATGAGAGAACTAGTCATGTGCAAAAGTACCATGCAATTAATGTCTTGTTTTACCAAAGTAAATTACCACTTTGGTGATCAACACAACAAGCAAAATTATTTCTGTTAGATTTGTAGTTTCTGGAGGATCTCCTATACTATAGCACATTAAATAAAGTTTCTATCACAATTTCATTAGAATCACCTAGTGGTATGATTTCCAAACTTACCAAGCACTTTGTTGAACAGGGGCTAACCTGTGGGTATGAAGCTGAACATCTACACTACTACGATGACAACTTTCTATCTTCCCCCTTTGTGAAAAAGGGTATGGTTACTTAGCCTCAAAGTTTTGCTATGATACCCTGCACATTTCTGTTCAAAATCATCCAGTGTGCCTATCAATTAATGTGTATACGTTAATGATCTGGATATTTGTCTGAATTTGTTCCCAATCCCCAAGTTAAGAACAAATAATGACATTAATGACCATAACAGACTAGTAATATTTGTTGAGAGTTTACCTTATAACCAAATAAGAGAACTTATCCTTGAATAAAACTTGTTTTCTGATTATATGAATGCATCATTATTTATTAGTGTAATTAGTGCTACTCCAGTAAATGTTTAAGTACTCCTCAGTGTATGTTTTGCAAAACTGGGTGTCAAAACTGAGTCTTGCATTTTTCCCCTATCAGACTGACACCACCTCTAATAAAAAATCCTAAAAATCAGCAAACCAACTTTTCTCACTGTTCTACCCCCAGGCTTCTGAGGATCTATAATTTCACTGCTCAAGTGTTGTAAGACAACAGTGACATGCCACAACTGTTTACTTCCTCTTAAGCAGCAGAACATTTGATTTGTTGGTAGCCTCTGCCAGGGCTGGTTCAAAGTTTAATGAGCTGCACTGACTTTTAACGAGTGCTGTGGAAGAGAGACTATGTCTAAAAAATATCAGTAGTGCTGTTTTGTAAGTACCAGGACAGCATGTATAAATGGAGAGCCAGAATGGCCAGAAAGTATCTTGACATCCTCTTGCTTGACAAGCTTTATAGTGTAAACAAAAGAGTATCACCCAGTTATTCCTGCCACAAAGGGAATGATTCTTTGCTTTATTCTATTGTGAAAGGCTACCTCACACAATAAATTTTACATTCACTTCCTGCTGACATTTATGCTGCTCTTTCCTTCATGGTCTGTATCTATCTATCTCTCATGCTATTTTTACAGCATTTTCATCTCAATTCTTGCATTTCAGTTTCTCACCCCTTCAGAACTATTTTTCTCAACAGCAACTTGCACTTGACCCTTTCCTCCTCCGGTTGCCATCGTACAGAGTGTCCTGGTACAGAGGAGGAAGGCAGCGAATACGCTCTGAGGAGGAACACGCTATAAAGTGGATACCAGGGAATGTTTCCTATGAGAGGAACTGTAGCTTGCTAATACAGTCAAAGTAAGTTAAATGCCTCTCAATATGGAAGAGTCATTTTACTTTTATGAAAAGATGAAAAATTACTATTTAAATAAATTTATGGATGCATAGAGGAAAACCAATCGACTATGGAGGGGGAAAGGGTGGTAGACCCCTTCTCAAGTTCTTGATAATTTTTTTGTACAATGGACAAACACTCAATGTGTCATCTATGTTGAGAGAAGACACAGCTCCACCCGTTTATGCATGCTTTGCTGTGACAGAGACTTAGCATTATGATGAAGCAGTCTAAAGAGAAGCAGATGTCACTATAGTTTTAGGAGCAATAAGGCTTTAAAAAACACAGAGTTACTAACTTCTAAAGCAGAGTTAAACAACCTCTGAGGCACTAATCTAATTGCACCACAAATGTGTGCTAGATGGAAGAAAAGTTCACAGGAACAGCAGCATGTGTCTTGACTCCTCTCCCTGCTTCACAACTATGACCAGTAACATGTTTTCAAAAGTAAGCATGTACTGGATTTTTTAAAAATAGTTATTCAGGTGCTATGTTAGGCTATTTTTAAAAAATACTTTCTCTGTTCTTCCATCCATGAGAAAACAGAAAAGGAGACCAGTATTGCATTCTAGAAACTTTACTACAAGCTCTAAAAATGCCTTAAAATTAGCAAGCAAAATACTTTACAAAGAAGCCAACACACACAAATTAGTGGTACTGAGTCCCATCATCCATAAGTGCACAGACCAGACCAGGAAAAGCAAGTTTCACTGGCTACCACCTTGCACCTGAGAAGAAGCAACATTTCCACTAGCTTTTCTTCGGAAGGAGCTGAGACAGGATATTTGGCATAACCCCGCCTTCACGAATGGTCACACAGGCCAAGAGCTTGTTCAGCTCCTCATCATTTCTCACAGCCAGCTGAATGTGCCTGGGCAGGATCCTCCTTTTCTTGTTTTGATGTGCAGCATTCCCTGCTGGCTCCAGGACCTCTACTACCAAGTACTCCATTACTGCAGTCAGGAAGATGGCAGCACCAGAACCAATCCTTTTAGCGTACCTCCCTCTCCGGAGGAGTCTATAGAAACGACTCACAGGGAACTGCAGGCCTGCCTTGGCTGATCTGCTTCTCCTTGGCGCACTTCTAGGGCTGCCAATTTGTTTCTTTCCACGTCCAGACATTCTGACAGGCAAGGAGACACAGAGGGCTGGAGGTCTTCAAAATACTTGGGTGCTTGGGCTGCAGCTAAGGGATAGCAAGAGGCACCAACAGCAAGGTCAGTTACCCTTTCTGTTCTTCCACGTCAAGGAGAAAGCTCATTCTTTTCTTGAGGAAAGAGTTCACCACACACCACAGTTCATCAAGAGCAGAGCTAACATTTTAACTGTTATTACCCTTTTACAACCTGCCTGTTAGGAGAAGGATCTCATTGCAAAATCTGTCAAGTGTTATTGAAGTTAGATATGAAGGGCTCAAGAGAGGCTTTAGCCTGCTACTTAGCATATATTTGGGATTGAGGCACAGTGGGTCTTAAGATTTTTTTAAAACACAACTGTTACCTCAAAGCTAACTTGAAGCCAACCCTGTCTCTTCTTCCAAGAGGAATCTGTATTATAACTTCTTCTACTATCAAGTTACAACTTCCTTTCATTTTAAATCTAAAAATGGAAAAATTCTTACAGCCCACAGTTTGTCATGCCCAAAATACTCCAGGATATTTTCATACAGTGTTTTAAATTAAATCCCCAAGCGGTATTTTCTGGCTGCTAGGAGAGTACTACTGGAGGTCTTCTATACCAGAAAAAGGATGAATTGATTTGGACAGCACAATGCAGACTGAAGAACAGAAACTACCATCTACTTCCTCAAAATGAAGGAAATTCAGTCCAGACAGAATACTCATAACTAGAGTAGCAAAAATTATTTTTAAAAGAAGGTTTCTAGTCTATGAATAAATAGGACAGTTTATTTCCAGCACAACTGTTTGCAAAATACAAGAACACCCATCACTACATTAATATGTGGGGTTTTTACAGAGAGGTTTAGTACCTAAGAAAAATTAGAATAAGCTTTGAGAAGAAGGTGAAAAAAAATTTTAAAAACCCCAGTCCCTAATAAAATCCAGGCAAAGCAAGCCATAACTCCTTATGCCTATCACCAGACAGTACTTTTCCACAGTTACTCACAGTACAGGCATACTGTGCAATAAAAGCAGATAACTTAAAAAATAATACAAAGCCCACAGTAACCCCAGATCTTCCACAATACATTATAAATGGAAAATACATCACATTACCTCCAAAAATTCTTATTTTGTCCTAGTCTGTGCCTCATGGCAACCTACACTCAACCACAGACAAGCCACATAACACCAATGCCTCTTCCCCAGGCCCAGAACCTTTTTATTAGTAACTTTCCCCCTCATCAGCGGGTCACCTGGATAATTAATGAGTCATTTGCACACATGCTTCATCTTCCTTCACCTAATCCCTGATTTGGGGCAAAATGAAGAAATACATTACAGCTGCTCAGAAGCAAATTCTCTGGGATGAGGGGGAAGAAGGGAGGCTGTCTCAAAGGACTCAGGCATAGCTGTATTTCAGTCTCACTGTGACACTGCCAGTTCTCACCCACTCTGGCTGGAGTATTTCTGTATGTACACTGTATGTGTAAAAACAGTCCTCTACTTCCTGCTGAAGCTTTTATCCTGCTGATAAAAAAAGTACATAGGGAAAATGGGCTTTACAAATGTATTTTTAGTTGGGTGGGAGGGGGAAACTCTTTTGCTTTACATGTGTCCTGGGCAGAGTAATGCTTGGTTCCCATTCTGTCTGAGCCCCACCAAGTGATGTGATGGGGCTGCTCTTAAGATTGAGGCTTCTGCCCCCTCTTCTGGTAACTCCCTGGCCCAGATGGGGCTTAGGGTTTACTGGCTCTGGTGCCAAGGGAGATTGGCTAGTTCCTCTCAGTTCATCTGGGCAAAAACCTCACCTCTGGCAAAGGAATATTTTTGAGCACTTAAAAAAAAAAAAACAAAACGAGTGCTCACTTCCTGCTCGTGCTCTTTCTGTGTTTGTTTTCTGGCATTCAAAGTAGGTTGCAACCAGCAACATACAAGAGCAGTGGGTGTGAACAGTATTTCAGCCACAGAAGATGACTATTTAAACCAGAGGGTACTCCCGGACGCCCAGGCTCTGGCAAAACATTCAGACAACAAAACTGTCATGAACAGCTCAGCCTTTGGTTCTGCCTGCCAGATACCAACTGTGGGTCAGAGCCTCACAGCATCACTATTTGTGGCACTCACCCACTTTTCCCACAAGGATGAGCATTTAGTCCAAGCTGAGTGAGGCTGCTTCCCACCACCTCGGGGCATTGAACAACCAGTGTGAGGCACCCTCTGCACATCCAAACGCTCACCATAAGGACTGATGTCCTCTCAAAGCACAGCTGATCCTTTCTTCTAATTCAGAGGCAGAAAAGGTGGCCGTGCCTTCCCTTCAGTAACCCAGTCTTAGCACAGGGAAACTGGGCAGCCCACTTCAGAGCAACTGGCTGCTAATGGGACACCCATGATCTTATAACGTGTTGCAGTGGGGCTTCTGAATTTTCATTTCAGGCCCTTGTCAGAGCTGAGACTGTCCTTTCTCCACATGCCCAAACACACTCTTAAGGCCTGTGGGCAGATTGTGTGGGGGTCTTTTCTGGGGACTGAGCTCTGGGCTCGCCCTTCTGGGTGAGCATGCTCTCCGTTGGGCTAGAGCATGGAAGGAGGGGAAGGGAGGCAGGAGAGGTCTCTTCCCTTTTCTCTCCTGTGTGTCTTTGAGAAGAAAGCTGAAAAGATCTGCTCTGTTCTTTGAAAGGGCAGGCCTAGGTGCCCGTTTGTACAGAATGGGGTGCTGATCCCAAACAGATTTGGATCACCACACTTCTCGGTGTTTTCTGAGTCATACTAATAGACTCAAAACCAAAATAAAAGTATCTATCTAAAGACAAATTTCTGGTAATGTTAGTTGGCTATGAGCCAATCCTAACAATATTACAAGTACAGCTAATTACACCTAAAAAGAACAGACAAAATAGGCTTGATTACTTATTTTGATTTTTTAACAGATTCAGGAAAGAGGATAAATCCGTGGGGAAATAAAGCAGGGTATGCACAAGCAGATAAAAAAGGCCCAGTGAAGCGGGAAGATAAGAGTTGCAGGGAATCACAGAATGGATCAGATTGGAAAGGACCACACCACCATCTGTCCAACCTCCCTGCTCAAGCAGGGCCATTCTACGCCAGCTTGGATGGGGTTTTGAGCAGCCCGGTTTAGTGGAAGGTGTCCCTGCCCACGGCAGGGTGGTTACGATCGCTGAGGTGCCGCTCAAGCCAAAGCATTCCGTGACTCTCCAAGCGCAACAAGGCCCCAAGGCCTCCCGCCGCCGGGCCCGGCCTTATTCGGCGCTGCGGGAAGCTGCCGCGGCGCTGCGCCCGCCCCGCCGGGGAGCGCCGCCTCCTCCGGCCGCGCCGCGCACGCCGGGACCGGACTGCCGGGACCGGACTGCCCGGCCTTGCCCAGCGCCGCCGCCGCCGCCCGGGCACGGCCCCGGCCCCGGCCCGCCGGCAGGATGCAGGTGAGCAGCCGCGGTGGCCCTGTGCCCCGTCTTGGGCGAGCCCGGCCGGGCCGAGGGCTGGGGCCGCGCACCGGGCTGGGGCCCCGCCGACAGCCGCGGCCCGCCCGAGAGCCCGGCGGCCCGGGTGGGAGCGGCCCGGGTGGGAGCGGCCCGGGTTCGTGCCGCCGGCTCGGGGCCGAGGTGTCTGTTACGCGGCGCTGTTGTTCGGAAGCTCCGCGGCTGGGTTTGTAGCGGCTTGTTGCTTTTTTGCAAATACGGAGCTTACTTCACTGCCGTAGTGAGCGGGTGGGCGTTTCAGGCAGTGCATCAGTGTGCTAGTAAACGATAGTAAATGCGGGGTCGAGGGAAAGGTGACCACAGTTAGAGGCAGAGAAAAATAATTAAAATTCTGGTGTTGTGTTTGCTGAGTTACTTTGTTCTCTTTCTTTATTTTCTCCCTTCTTCCTCTCTGCTCCCTACTTCTCCCTTCCTGTCCCCGATAGTCCAAGAAGTACAGGGGTTTAGTCTGAGAAGAGATGTGGTTATTTGGCTGTGAAGAGACCTAGTGTAAGGTGTACTGATACAAGCTATAGCAAAGCAGTGGGCAGTTGTCAAAGTGGACCTAGGCCAAGACAGCAAGGAAGCACAACCAGCCTGGGGGTGCTTATCACTGAGATTTTATGTGTTTTAAAAAAATAAATTATTTGCTAAATAGGAAAATCTTATACTGAGCTTCTCAACAGTACACAGAGGCCTGTTAGCCTTCTTTTGTAGGATTATTGCAAGTATTTTACAGTAAAGTTTCAGGAGTTGTCTAGCTGTAGATTTAGATCTGAATCCTTAGCAATGGGCTTGGCTGACAGAGACTGCTTGCTTTTCTCTAACTGCTTAGAGTCACTGACTTGAATCTACCAACGAGACTTCCCACATACTGAGAGTTAGGTCTTCAAGACTGGTGCCTGTCTGTCTTGTCCCTAGTGCTTCCTGGTGCAGTGCCCATTGATTTGGTGGCCTGTGCTGCTGAGGGACTATAACGGAGCCCTCTGGCCAGCATGCTTCCCTGTCACCAAGCTGATATGCTCTCCTTTTATTTCACTTTGTGAAAGATGCAGCAGTGGTTACAATGCTTCAAACTTTGGTACCCAGCCAAGACTCGGGTACATGCTGTCAGAGGGATGGAATAAAACAAAGTCAGTCTTCAGGGTGCTGCAGGTCTGGGGCTGGAAAGAAGCCTCTGCATCAGGAGGATTCGCATTGTGACTTTCTGGCACCATCCATCCAGTTACCAATTTAGCAACTGTGTTAAGTTCTGGAAGTGCTAAAGTTCACCTTGAAGAAATCCCACCCATTTGCCGTTCTGTTCTAGGACCCAAATAAAGACACGGAGTGGAATGACATTCTGCGCAAGAAAGGTATCCTTCCTCCGAAGGAAAACCTGGAGGAACAGGAGCGTGTAAAGGAAGAGGAGCAGTTTGCCATCCTTCAGAAATCTCTTGGTGAGTGACCAGCCAACTCAGGCAGGAGCAGCAGGACAAGCCTTGGAATGGCTCCTGGGGGAAGCTTTTCCAAAGAAATGGCCAGCAGCAATGGTTATATGCCTGTAAAGCAAAGTGTCATTTTCCAGGTCTGTGGGAATACCAAAGCTTCATCTGTGCAGGGTGATCAGCTGTTAATGGTATCAAACAAGTGCATTCCTGAACACAATGATTCTTCCAGCACAGGGAAGTTTTGTTTTTCATGTCAGCTCTGTATTTTTATGGAAGGAAATGTTTGAAAACTGAAATAAGAATGGTGTGAAGGGAGTCTGCCAGATGAATGTGCATGTCTGTGCTGCAGCTGCTAAACTTGAAAGCTCATGCAAGTAGTTGTTTGCTAGTCTAGGCAGCCTTCAGCTCAGAGGCCTTTCCATCGTATTCTTTCCATCTGTATCTATAAAGTGCATAACACTTTCTAAAAATCCAGTAGGAATAATGAGAAAGTTGGGGCTGCTCAGCCTGGAGAAGGCTTGGGGGAGAACTGTAGCAGCTTCCAGTGCCCAAAGGAATGAACAAGAGAACTGGGGAGGGACTTTTTAGAATCATAGAGTAGAACCATAGGATATCCTGAGTTGGAAAGCCTCCCCAAGGATCTTTGAAGTCCCAACTCCTAAGGGCAATTCCAACTTTACAAGATGGAGTGATAGATAGGACAAGGGGGTATGGCCTTAAGATCAAGGAGAACAGGCTTGGATATTAAGAAGAAATTCTTTGCTGTGAGGGTTGTGAAGCACTGGAACAGGTTGCCCAGAGAAGTTGTGGATGTCCCATCCCTGGAAGTGTTCAAGGCCAGGCTGGATGGGGCTTTGAGCAACCTGGTCTAGTGAGAGGTGCTGCTGCCCTTGGCAGGATGATTTTTAAAGTTCCTTTCTACCCAAACCATTCGATTACTCTAAGATAATACTCAAAAAAATCCACTTCATATTTCCTATTAATCTGTCCTTAGAGTAAATAAATTCTGTTGGACTGATAAAAACTGCTAAGTTTTAATCCTGTAATGAGGTTTTTGCTGATTTGATGTTTCTTCTATCCTAGTGAAAACTTACGAGGACATGACTCTGGAAGAGCTAGAAGAGAATGAAGATGAATTTAATGAGGAAGATGAGAGAGCTATTGAAATGTACAGGTCAGAGCAGCTTGCAGAATTTGGCTTTAATGCTAATTGGAGGGTCTTTCTTTTATATGCCTTTAGGTAATGTTGAAGAGAAAGGATGTTTTTCGGATGATGGAAAAAGGGGGTTGTGTTTCTGGTCTCTTGTGGAGCTTCTAAGTGTCTTTAAAAGGATAACAGCGTTTGAATTCAGTATCCTCTATCTACAGCCTGGCTTTGCAGAGATAATGTGCACCTGCTGAGTGCATGACTGGGAATCCTGAGAGCTTTGAAAATCACCTCAAATTTTTCCTAATTTTTGTGTGAATGAGATTAAGGTGCTGCAGATTTGCATAATTAGCGTTGGTTTCCCTCTATCTTGTAACCATTCTCATGGTTTTTTGCCATTTAGTTTGGTTGTGTATTATCTGCAGAAGAAATGTCTAATGAGGCCAGAAATTAGGAGAAAAAAGCATATAATGAAACATAGTTATACTTCTTGCATGTTGGTTGTTTTAATTTATGATGCAAATACAGGAGCATCTACTGTGTCATTTTGCTTTTATTGCTCTAGGGTTAGGAGAAGTTTGTTATGTGTCTCTGAAGTCTAGGTTTTAACCAGCTCCTTCAAGTGTTCTGTCAAAAAAATGCAGCTGTTCACAAGATGTCTTTTCCATTCCTGGCTATTCAGGCAGCAGAGGTTAGCAGAAATGAAGGCAGCTCAAATGAAGAATAAATTCGGGGAAGTTTTGGAGATTTCAGGAAAAGATTATGTTCAAGAGGTTACAAAAGCTGGAAAAGGTATATGGGTAGTTCTGCACCTCTACAAACAAGGGTAAGAATTTGTTTTTAACCATTAAACCTTTCACTGTCAATGGCTGAAAATGCTCTGAGCTAAATGTGTAGTTATTGTGGAACTAAGGGACTGATTCTGGAGTTCTAAGAAATAAAAACAAATTAGCAATTTCAATACTGTTGAGTCGAGACTGCTGAACTTCATTCTAGGATGATGTTACTATGAAGTGTCTTTTTTATACATCTGTACGACACAGCATGATGTGTACCATACAGCTGCAATAGAGGTAGCTGCTGCCACTGAAATATCCAAGCTTTGGAAATTATTTTGGATTAAATGCAAGGGGCTGTGAATAAGAAGGATCTATTGTGTATTTAGCTTGGTTTGTAGTGGCCTAAAAATGGAGTGAGCAAGGTTTCCAGTGCTGTCAGCATGACAGAAAAATTTGTCAAAAAGGTCTGTTAAGTTGCTAGAATTTTTTTTGAAGGGTTATAAATACTTGCTGTTGTTCTTTGTCTGTAATTGCCTCACAGGTGTTGAACATCATTTGCATTTTGTTCTCCAGGAACAGCTTTTCTTTTTATTTTGCCCTTGCTCATGCAATTTCTAAGTATCTGAAATTCATAAACCGATTTCCCTGTATATAAAGGGGATAGAGGGGAAGGTCACATTACTAAAATATTAAAACAAAAACCCACCACACTCCAAAATCTCCTGTGATGCTGATCTCCTTTAAATGCTCGAATATTGGACAACAAAAGTATTCAGAAGTTGCTTCTGGTACATATCCAGAAATGCTACTCATTAACCTGATATTTCTGACCTTTCTTCTGGAGCAGTTTACTCTTTAATTTGTGTCTTGTTTTTGCCTTATGTGTGTCTGTTGCTGTTCTTCACAGAATTCCACTCTGTGCCTTAATAAATCAACATATGAGTGGGCTTGCAAAGAAGTTCAGAGACGTGAAATTCATCAAAGCGATCTCTACCACCTGCATCCCCAACTATCCCGATAAGAACCTGCCTACGATATTTGTTTACCTGGAGGGAGACATCAAAGCCCAGTTCATTGGGCCTTTGGTGTTTGGTGGCATGAACCTGACAAGGGATGGTGAGTGCATCTCTGGTCGTCCAAAGGAAACGCAAAACTGTTTTGCTGGGAATGAGAGAAATGAGGCTTAGGAGGAGAAGGGAGGTACTAAAAATCATATTAGATTTTTTTTTTTTCACCCTTATGGCTCAACCACATGCAATTAAGGCCCTCTTGTAAAAGTGAGTTGCTGATAGGCCAACATATAGATACTTGTCTTGTGTGTGCAGGTATTTATGCCCTTTGTTGGGTGAAAAAAAAATTGCTAAATATTTTAAAGGGTAAACAGTACCCATTCATGTTCTTTGGGTGTCTTGGACATGAATGACTGCCCTTGCCTGCAGTGACATGATAATCTGAGCACTTGCCTGCTGGATTGTAGGGCTCCTTGTCTCATTTTTAAGACAATGGCGTGTGTTTGTCTGTTCGTGACTGAGTCAGCTTAATTCAGTCATCACAGAAAGCTGTGCACTGAAATTTCTGCACTTTCTTTTATGTCTTCCTTCCTTCTCACCTAAGACCAGGTGACTTTCACTGGAGATTAAAGAAAGTGTGAGGTTGAGTTCATTATTCTGTAACATCTGAAGGAAATTAGATTTGACGACAGGATTGTCAGCAGGAGTAGGAGAAGGGTTTCAACTGAATGTGCTGTATTGGCTTCCTACCACTTCTGGGAAGCAATCCAGTCCAATTTGGGCCTACTGCTGGTGGTGAAGTCTCTCTTTACTGTCTTATTAAGGAGCTAATGATCAGTGTGTGGAGCAAAGGGGTGAATTCTATTCACAAGGTACATCCCTGAAAAATACCTAAAATTCAGATGCGTAAATGAAATTTCCACATTTTTTTCCCTTTATTTAATTTATTCCTGCCTCTTCTGATTGTGATGAGCTCCGTATATGATGGAAATAGCTGTAATGTGTGAGCAGTATTCCTACACTGGCAATAGATGTGCAAACTTCTGCCCTTATGTGGTTAGAAGGAGGTAGAATTCGCTTTCACTGGGAGAGTTGCTAAAGCTGCTGCTCTGTATCCGTCACCTCTTTTGCGCTCTTGGCTGCAAGGTGAGCACAGTGGCACTGGGGATGTCACCGGTGGGCTGCAGAGCAGTACCCTTACCTGTGTGCCTTGGGTTAAGACCTGTGCCAGGATTAGGGACTGGGAAAGGAGGGCTTGGCTGGAGCAGGTGTGGTAGACAGGGCTGGAGTTTGGGTCTGGGTATGGAAGAAGAAGGGGAGGAGGGCCCTGGTGTAGGGTGATAAGGGAGGTCAGCAGGGGAGTGAAGGTTGGGCTTTGTCCAGTTTGCTCCCCCACATTCATGACTCTTGTTTTGCACTGCACAGAATTGGAATGGAAGATTTCAGAGTCGGGTGCCATCAAGACAGACCTCGAAGAGAACCCCAGGAAGCAGATCCAGGACCAGCTCATGTCCTCAATCAGGGCGTGTGTCCCAGCCAGGGGCGAGAGTGACTCAGAGGATGACTAATTCCTGTGACTGCATCCAAATTGGTGCAGTGTACTTGCAGCCAGTGTTCCCACCTCAGGCACTGGAGACACTCCTCAAGGCCTTGCTGAGCCCCAGAAGGGTAGCCTTTCAAGATGCTCATTCTAGAAACCTCTGGAAACTAAAAATGTTTCTGTTTTTTAAAACCTGCAGCTTCACTTAAGATGCTGAAAGACATTTTGTATTGTGAAGCCTGAGTAAATCTTACTCAAAAGTTTTAAAATATAGACGTGAGTAGAAACAGGTCTCTTGTTATTATTTTCTTAGTAAATTGCTAGCTTCTTAAAAAAATTGAAATATGAAGTGGTCTTATGTGCACTGTTCTTAACAAGCTTAAATTGTACAAATCAAATCTAAATAACTGGTTTTAAATATTTGTTTGTAGCACTTAGATGGGCCATATGTTAGCCCACTGTGAAGAGACATCTGACAGCCTGGACTTCAGAGAGAGCTGGGGGAGGGTACCCACAGTGTGGGTGCATCGGAAGGTGCTGTGTAGGCCTTTGCAGAGGTGTACTGGCACCAGAGTGACAACATGAGGCTATGGGCTGAGACCTCAGGCGTCTTAAGAGAGACCTTGAGGATGGCCAGGCTCTCCTGGGACCTGCTGAGTCCAAAACGCCACTTTGAGTTAGCAGCATTATTTTGGCTTTCACAAAGGCTGAACTTCCTGCACCATCTTCCCTGCTAATTGCAGAACAAAATTCAAGATGGTGGTGCTCAGGTGTGAAACTGCTGATTTCTTCCACAGCATCAGAAGTTGTGTTCCTACAGTAGTGCTATTGCCAGATGGGAAGGAGGATGATGTTTGAAGAACTGACATCTTGCTGTATTAAAGACTTCCATCTTCTAGGTACTGTAATAATAACTGAAGCCTTAGAAGAACATTAATGTAAATACCACCTTGATTATAGATCTGCTGACACTTTGAGCTGCTTGATTATTTTGTGTTGGATTTAATGTCCACCTACACATTCAACTTCTCTACACTCAGGCTAACAATCTCCGAGGGCTTTTGCTGACAAGGCTGCCCCAATGACATTTTGTTATATTGCTGATGGATTTTGTAGGTGGATGGTACAGAATGTAATACTCAATAAGCAGTGATATTTTTAATTTTTTTTATTAGTTCATAGTGACTTTCAAGCATGCTTCCCACACTGCAGGACAAATCAGTGTGTAGTCCAAACAACAACTGTTTCTTAAACTTCAGGTAGAGTTGTAAGGTCCTGATTCAGAGCTTCCTCTTTGAGATGTGAATGGTGATTTGAGGCTCACTTGTCTCCTTTCTCTTAAGTGTTTTTTGGCAGAATAGCTAAAACATTAATCTTATGCAAGTGAGCCAAATACAGCACAATAGAAGCTGATAAATCGTGAATATTATTACATAGCAGCCCACTTCTCATGACACAGGACTATCCCAAATGCTGTCAGACTTGATGCTTTGCTGTGCTCACCTACTACTTCGTACAGTCTGGGAAGAGGACAGCTCTTCCTCCCTGTAGAAGCCTACACTGCATATTTTGCTTATCTTTGTTCACATTGAATTGTGCTTTGGAGTGACCTCAGGGCACATGGTGTGTATTTGAAGGACACCAGAGAAGCTAGGGATAGATAAAGAGGGGAGGTGGGACTTCAGGCTGTTTCCATCATAGTCTGTTCTTCCAGCAGGGTCTTAAAACCATAGCTGCCTTCCCCTTTTGTGGGTGCTGAGTAGGTTTTGTGAGCTTTAGGATCACCAAGAGAGCTGAGCTCCTGAAGAGCACCAAGGCTGCTTATGGGTTGTCCCAAGCTGCTCAGCTGTGGTGAGCCAGATATCTTGTGCCTGGAAATGATACCAGTGGCACCCCCAGGTAGTAGTTTTGTCTTCCCTCTACAAGAAGTGGACTGTGTCTGCCTGGGAGATTTACCCAGGAGATCAGCTAGGAGAGGGGGAGATTGCCTGCCCCTTGCTGCCGGGGGTACCGCAGGGGCTGCCTCACCCTTTAATAGGCAGCTGTATGTTGTTATAGCAATTCAGGAGAAATGGAGACAGTTTGATCTTCTCCATTGTTTATCCTCAACTGCTTAACGTGCTGACATGTTGGGGGATGCTAGTGGAGGATGCCATAGTGAAAGGGGCAGATGTGAGAATCATCACAAACCAGAAGAGGCTGAATGTCCTGCCCAGCTGATGATGCCCACATGGAGCATCATTTCAAATGGTGTCTAGGCTTCTCACTCTTTGGCTAGGTGTGAAAACAGCTTTTTATAATATTATTATTTTTCCTGCCAATCATATTGCCCTGCTCAAGGCCTTTTGTAAAAATTAGGTCTCTGCAGGAAACAGATAATGAGGTCTGTTTAACCTTTTGGCAGAGCAGAAGCTGTGGAAACACAGTTAAGGGATTGAGCTTTAGCTTAAAATGAAGCTGGCTGCTAAATAGCAAACCAAAACAGCCAGTTAATATACATTCCAGAAAGGGGCAATATAATAGGAAAAAAATAACTGGAGAGCGTGAACTCTTATTCGCCAAGGCTTGGGGCACTCTTGCTAAATGCGCTATCAATATTTTTGCAGCCTGTCAACAGTTAGTGTCAGATCAGTGATCACTTCTCATGGCTGTGAGAAGGGTCTTTCTGTCAGCTATCATGGGGGAAAGCAGAGGCAGCAATCCTGTGAGCAATGCTGAGGCTTGTATGAGTTACTGCCGTGCGTACTGCTGTGAGAGCATCCCTGACTCATCCCACACTGCAGCCATGCCGGCAGGTGGTGGGAGGGGAGAAGTAACCCTGGGCCATAGACAGGGGCAGATGATTTGCCATTAGTGGACAGCCACTCTGGAGTTTTTTGCATGAAATGTAAATGTACCACTGGTAATAAAAAGAGGTTTTTTTCATGGTGCAAGTTGGAAGTCTGCTGCTTAGCCAGGTTACGTGAGCAGTTGCATTAGATTCATGGCACACTGCCCTGATCTGGGTAAGTTACCATTCTGATTTTTTCCCCCCCAAATTGTCTTGTACTCACAACACGGACTCAGCAAACCCTACCAAACTGGGAAGGCAGTGCTTTATACCAATTTCACATGCAGAAAGAGCCAGGTGTTGTGCAAGCAGGGCAAAGCCAGGGTTAAGCTGCCAGTTCTCCAGGTACTTAATCCAGCCATGATCAGGGACCTGCACATAGGTAGAAGTGTCTACAGGACTGTGGCTGCAGGAGGTGAAATGAAGGAGAGTCCTTTGAATGGCTGTGCTCTCCTGTACCTGTTTTGGCCAGGTCCTACTTTCCCAGGGCTCAGCTCAGCCTCTCCTGCCTTCTCCTTGTGGCTGTCCTATTACCTCCCTTCCTGAATGTGCTCAGGTAGATATTTGGTTGACCTTGTTGCCAGCAGTAATTTAACTTAGGTGAGAGGACCCACTGTGAGAAAGCTGTATGTGTGCATCCAGCTCTGTCAGATCAGTGCACAGGATGGGCACACAATGCTAAGTCGTATCTTAGCCTGACATGAGCACTAGTGTTTGTGGAGTTCATGAAGAAAGTCGTTCTGATCTACAGCAATTCTCATGAAAGTTAAGACACACTTTTTTTCCTGTTTTAAAGACTCAAGTTCAGAAAAATTTCTCATGATCCTGTGGAAATCATGGGAAGTTAATCTACTTCACAGGCCATAGCAATGAGAAATGAGACTTTTAACAAAAACTTCAGTAACTTAGTTTGGAGTAGCTCTTGTTTTGCCAAGAGAGTAAAACCCCCCACCATTACATAAACCTTTCTCTGCACATTTGCTGGGATCGGATCATGTCTAAAGAAACTTTGCTCTCACTGAGATCAAAGGGGAATACCTCCCCTTCATTGCTAAAACTAATATATTCCCTGTCAATTGTTTGGAAGGAAGTTGAACTCATTTCTCATTACAGCCCATTATAAATCACTCCTCATTTCAATCTCAATTTAGTTAATTCAGTCATCAAAGGGTTGTAGGAGGCATAAAGTATTTTATTGATGTATTTAGCTCTTCACAGAATTAAAAATAAGTATTGAACTTTTTAGGTCTCTCTATTTGCAGATGGCTCTTGTAATACAGGAAAAACGTTCATTCCCTCCTGTAGAAGGCAGAACCATTTAAAAAATTAAAATCCAAGCAGCAAGAGACTCTCAGCAAGAGACTCTCTGCAGGCTTCTGTGGGAGACTGATGAACAATATGACTTGTTTTCATATACCATGTTAAAAATTTCATCTCTTGACAACATGCCAAGTTTTTCAGGACTTCATCAAGTTATTTTGAATTTACAGAGCTGACTGAAGAAACTGAGGTCTGATAAAAAATGTCAGGAAAAATATCAAGTAATTCTAAGGTTTCTATTTAATACTTTAAATGTTAAATAAGGAAGGGATTACATGATCTAAGGCAGCACAGTCCATATAAAAGTTGTGAATGGACAATGATGTATTAGTTAAGAGTATTTGTAAACCTCTGCTTCAATATATCTCCTATAACTAGTAATATTCCAGTATTCCATCAAACACGAAGATGCTTCTTGTAAAGGCAAAAGTTACAGCATTTGCTAGTGAGAGCAAGTCTTGGTTTTTCTGAGAGCCATTGCCTACCCCCACAGTGACACTGACTTCTGCTATAGCATGTGTCATCCTGATCCCCCTCTTCTCAATATCCATGGGAATACTTTCATTTACAAGGAGGGCATCAAAGCCAGCTGCTGCACTCCTTGCGTGGCTGCAGCTTATTCTTCTGTGAATTAGTACAGACCACTTGGGAGTGTTGGGAAACTTCATTAATTATCTGTCCGTGTGCAGATGATTTCTGTTAAGCTGATAGTAGGGATGTCCTGGATCCTCCAAGTCGACTATCACTTCCCATGGTTTTGTTGTCAGCCTCAGGTGTTTAGAAGAGCAATTGTGAGGGCTGCCTCCATGGCAGAGAAGCCCAGCAACAGACACTTGCAAAGATCTGCCACAGCATTAAGGCATCAACTATAGTCTTTAACAGGAAAGTGCTGGTGGTCAAAGGGTGCAAAGTTTGGTGGGATGTAGGAAAAAACAGGAGAATATGCAAACTGTGGAGCTGGATTTCCTGTCTGGTGAATATCCCTAAACTTCTCCAACTGTGCTGCATTCCCTCTGATTACATCCATCTAGAAAATTTAGTAGTGCTGAGGAATATGAACCAGATCTTGTGGGGTGAACCAAGTCCAGATCAAAGGGCTCATCCTGGAAGTTCTTGAAGAAGATTTTTCTTGTCTTCCTTCTCCCCCTGAGAAAAAAGTGAGGGGGAGAGCCCTTGAGACAGTGGAAGAGGTTAAGGGCAAGAGGTACAGGCAGGATAAAAGGAGTTCAGATGGGAGGCTTAAAAGAGAAGTCTGATCATCGCTAGAGAAGAAGGGCAAAGGTGAAGAAGATAATAAAAAAAAAAACTTTAGAGCTTGCATTATGATGAAGATTCAGGGATGTTTTTGGTGTTGAGATACACTGAGAGAAGCACCGTTCTCAGAAGAAGGGCTTCGTATATGTCGGTGGAGACTGCACACTGGGGATTGCAGAGTGGATGGCAACACTAAGTCACAGAGGGGAATTTTGATGCAGACCTATGAAAACTTTATCCCTGACTTCAGTGTATAGGAAGAAAAACGTAAAGATGTATGTTCTGATCCACAGAGAAATGTTGGGGAGTAGATGGCAAGTGAGCACCACTAAGAGCAGAAATCAGGCAGGTTTTCAATAAGTAAAATCAGTTGGTTAAAAACAAAATCATGTGCAATTCAAGCCAGGAAAAGATATTCCTGTATTATTTGCCTACTAATAAGCTGTCTTTAGCGTAAGCTCAGGAAAAGCTATGAATCCTTCAGGTGAGAGGAGCTGTTTATACACCGTTTTACAAGACACAATAAGCACTAGTGGCGTCATGTCATCTGGCACACGTTTCAGATGCAGCCCAGTGGGTAATACAGGCTTTCTCTCTACATTATGATGTCAAATGGCATTTTCAATTTAAAAACACTACTACACTGTCCGTTTCAAATTAGCTGCTGCCCTATCCATTTGTGTTGTATTAGAGCTGCTATGATATACATTGCTCTATGTTTTAGGGAGGACATGCTCATGGATGAGGGATGAAATGGGATCAGCTTCTCCTGTTACAGCTGTGGCAGCTCTTCCTTGCAGAAACAACATAGCTTCTCTGCGTCTCGTATTCCTCACCAGGAGAGTTCATGTTTGTGTTTACTGACCATATATTAGCATTTCAAGTTTTTTCGTAATTTGTGTCTGCAGTGAGCTATGAAGCACTGTGTAACGGCAATTGCTAAACTAGAGTAGTTGTTGGTTTGTCTATTTTTCCATCTATGTAGATTTTCCTGCACAGGAGTTCTCTACTGTTGCTGGCCTTACTGTGTGTCTGCACGGCTTCCAGCACATGCAGATAGGCTGTGTGTAAATGCTGCTATTCCACTTGTTAAAGAACAAAAACTTTTGTAGGACTTTTTCAGTCCAGGTTTTCCACTATTTTATTGATTTCATTGCAATACAGCTGACTTTCTTCATTAAATATAGTTAATGAAACTCCTGACTAGACAAAAAGGAAAAATGTGCTAGCTCAGAAGACAATTCAGATCTTGTTATCGTTGCTTGAGGACTGGAACAGCTGATGCTATTTAGGGAGATTTCTCCACTCAAGAGCTTGAACTCATCCTGGAGTTTTCAAGAGGCAAGAAGGATGAGCAAGTTCTGCAGTATCATCTCTCACAAGCATGCCAGGCACTAAGTAAATGCAATTGTGCACAAGATGGCAATGTTCTCCACAAAAAGGACCTTTCCTTCCTTCCCTGCTACAGTCTCCCTGTGTACTTTGAGATGTAATCTGGCTTCAGTAAAATATCAATGGCAGCCCTTGAGGTGTTCAGTTCTACTCTGTGAATACATAAAGTGAGATACGCACGCCATTTTTATGTTAGAATGTGTCTCACTGCAGGCACATGTAAACCTGTCCCACAGGTTTCTAACAGCTCCAGTGAATACACCAGACAGCAACTTGTTTTTTCTGCATTCTGACCTGAATTTTCTGCATTCTGACCATTCTATTACTGCACGTGAATATAGTGTCTAGGTGATTAACTTTGGGAAGAATAAATCTGCACCATGTTGGTCACAGTAGCTGGTTTTACACACTTCTGATTCACCCATCACCACAGATCCAGATGTTTTGTCCACAAAAACATCACACCTATATCAGTCTCCAGAAAGAACCTGGATCCAAATTCAGAAGGCTGAGGTGTGGGCTAAACCTGCCTATAGCAAGGCAGGTCAATCCCAATGTATCAGATATGTGAATGACTTCACAGGACTGTGAGTTCCTTGTTGCTGTTCCAGTCTGAGGTAAGACCATTTCTCTAGTATCATCTACACTTCTCTGGAGAAACACCTGCATAAATAGATGACTTTACTGGGTGAGCTACATGGATCACATACTGGGACTCATGATTTACAGAGTAGAGAGCACCATGGACCAGGAGCTGACACCTCTAGACTGAGAAAACCATGCTGAGTCAAGAATCCAAGGGCTAGTATCTATCAGTGGTATTAAGAAAGACCCAGAAATTTTAAAACAAACAAACAAACAAACAAACAAACAAACAGTTGTATTGTGCATTGGTTTTGATTTGGAAGAATATTGATAAATAGCAATCCAAATTGATCAGGCAAATATGCGAGAGTACCTCCACAGATCTTTGGTTTTCTGATCAGACTCAGGAGAGTCCCTGGCTTGGCATTGCAGGTACTAGTCTGGGGAAGTGGCTGCCACCCCAGTGGAGAGACACCCTGGCAGGAGGCATGAGAACCTCTTCCCAGTCCCTGTGGACATCTGCCGCCTCAGCAGGCACTGCTGGGGAGCAGCAGCACTCACTCAGTCTCCCTGCAGCTGAGACACATGCGAAGATGATGCCACACAGCAGCCACCATGGCCTGTCCCACTGCAGCTCTGCTCCCTGGGGAAGCTGTACAGAGGCACTGGAGAGTGCTTTTCAGGAGAGCAGCAGAACCTGCCATCTCCTCCAGCAAAAACTAATTTTTAGACTTGGTGAGGGCATGCCATGGTGCAGTCCTGTGTGCTGCTCAGTAACTGCGGGTTAAGCACCCCCACCTGCATGAAGAGCAGTGCATAATCATTTGAGGAGCTTTTCAGTGTCTATGTCTCAAGAGGAGACCAGGAGGGTCTCTCATGTGATACCTTATAGGGCTTTTGTCCCAGCTCTCTGCTACAGGTGGTGATTCAGCTTCATGGGTTCACTTTCCTCTTTTCTTTCTGAAGACACATTTCTTCATAACAGTATTGCTTTGAAACTTTGTTTACAGGGGAAGTCAAACCCCATTTTTTATGGCTAAAGCCCCCCCATCAAGTATGATGATGAGGGAGGCAGTAAAACCTGGACAGTTTACAAATCAGAGCTGGACTCTGGTTGGGTACACTAGGAAATGGCCAAAGAGAGCCCAACCAGAACTGCTGGAGCACACAACAACCCCTTAATAATGAGAGTGACAGGGTGGACATCATATCTTACAGTCAAGGGAGCATGTGTGGTCCCTCAAGTCTCAGGATCTAATGCTGTGCTTTGCAGAACTATAGGGTTGTTCTGTAAGATTTCAGGATACTGCCTCATGGTTGTTATTTTATTGCTTAGAATGTGGACAGTCACTCAGAACAGAACAAAAAAAAAGTATTTTACCAAGGAATAAATGAAGTTCCTTGAGGTGGACTGGCCACTGGGCAGTTTGCCCTTTCCTTCAGAGCCCTGCCCAGGTGTGATTCTGCAGTTTAGGTTTCTAAGCTTAGTTTTCTCATCTGCAGTAAGCACAATCCACAATTTTTGCTGTTCACATAGAGCAGAAGGGTTCTCCAAGGGCATATGCATGGCATGGGTGTGCACAGTGGGTCAGGAAATTTCTGGGTTTGGATGCATGCAGTGCCCATATAAGCCTATGGCCTCTGCCCACGGGCAGAGCACCCCATACATCTCTATTCCTGTATGTGATTGACATTCGGTTATTAGAACCTCCACAGAGCTTTTCAAACCTTAAATAACCCAGCCTCATAATCACTCTGGGAGGTAATTAAGCTGCCTGGTTATCAACAGCAGAACTGAAATGTGGAGTTGGGATCTAAATTTTGGATGAGATATCCTGGTTTTTTTGCAGGTCAGGTCACAAAACATTAATACAAGTGGTGCAGAGCAGGATTTCTGCTTCTGTCGTGTCTGAACATCAATACTTGAGTTAGATGTTTAGGAAGCTCCAATATCCCAGCCCCGTTCTCAGAACATCTTCCCATAAGGCAGAATCCCAATGTATCTTGTTAGAAAAATGAACAGAACAGGATGTTTTATAAAATCTAAACTGTACCAAGATCATGGTAATTTGGAGAACATCACAGGCATGTTTCCGTGTCTCAATGCACTGTTAGCGTCTCTCTTTGTATCAGGTTTTAGCATAATCTGTGATGGACTGAACTTTTTTTTTTTTTTTTTTTTTTTTTTGCCATGGCAACCTCACTATGGTGATTTCAGGGTTAGGGAGCTTTATATTTATCTTGACCAGCATGAAGAAGTCTGAGCCTCATTAACTGAGGAAGGTGGATGGCTAGCATATGGAACACACCGCACACGAGACGGCGCTTCCCTTCCCAGGGCAACTGGGTCATTTGTATTATCTACATGAGCTGCGATTTTCCTTTTGGAAATACTGAGTTGCTAACTGTTCTCTCTGTCCCAAGGGAAGAAAATCCAGACAGATGGCTTCAGAGAAACGTTGCATCTTTAAGGGAAGATATCCTCCTGGAACAATAATTAATGCTGGTGGGAGTTTTTTTGTTTTTTTTTTTTTTTTTAGAAACTTGGAAAGAATTCAGTATCACCAGAGGGCATTAACACAGAGCCTTGCAGAGGACAGAAAAAGATAAAGAGGGGAAAAAATAGCTAGCACAAAGCAGTGATCCTATTAAAATGACATTGAAGAATTCTATTAGTGCTCTTTGCCCCCTCACCTGCTGCCTTCGAAGATTCGAGGCGAAACACAAGTGCTTGTCAGTCAGACAAAGCCTACTAATAATTTCTACTAAAAGGTGACATTCACGAAGTGCAGAGGGACACACAGGGCTCCAGGCTCTGGGCTGACCACGTCAGGAGGCTGCTGGCAGAAACCCGCATCTGGCTGTGGGTGCCAGCAGCCCAGGCTGGAGGGGAGGGGATGGGATGGTGGGGCAGACATGGGTTTGGGCTGCTCACCGCCCGAGGCTCAGCAGCTCTGCCCATATCAGCAGGGCTGGGTAGCAGCAGCAGCAGTACCGTGCCAGTTTTGTCCCCACAGGAAAGGAGCTTGGTGTTATGCAGGCTTTATGTGAGGACTCTGGGGCACTGGGCAAGTGGGGTGAACTTCATCCTCACTTTACCGTAGCTGAAACCCATTCCTACGTTTCTACCCAAGGGTCTCTGGTAAAACCTTATCCCTATTGAACTAGCGCTGTTTTGAGCTTTGGATGTGTTGATTCTTATTGTCGATGAGAGTCATTAGAAGCAAACAAGTATATGGGAAGAAAAACTGGATCCTAAGCTAGTCTTTTCAAACAGAAGTAACAACTGCCTTGCATGTGCTTCTTAGTTTGATACTGTGTGCTGTAACCCAGGGTTCTCCAAAACAGTGGTGACTTTGGGAACCATGAGAACTGAGACTAAGGGTTGCTGTCTACCCAAGATCACTGGGAAAATGCAAGACCTCATTCCCCACTAACAGCTAAACCTCCTTATTTTAACTTTCTGAACTTGTTCTGCCAGTCCATTTCAGAAAATGTTTGTTTATGCAAGTGTATCTAGTGCACCATGCACAGGATTAAGAATGTTTTCTTTTCCTAGACACATTCAAAGTAAGTTTTGATTTCTATTAATTTCTCTCTCTCTCCCAGTTTTTTTAGTAAGAAAGTCTGCTTGGATCAGGATCAAAGGGATAGTTTATTGCTCTTTGTGGAAAAGTAGATTCTCTGGAAATTACTAAATGTAGCACAGAAAACTCATACACCATCTTGTCTGTTTTACTCAGCAGAGATAATGTCTCAGCTGGAGTACTTTGTGTAGCACTGGGCACTGCATCCCAGAGAGACACGGCCTAGCTGGAGTGCATCCAGAAGGGAGCTGCAGGAAGGATCAGAGGGCTTGAAATCATGACCTACCAGAAAGAATTACTCCATTTGGGTTGCTTTTCTTAAAGGAAAGAAGATTAAGGATGGGGGAAGGGAGAATGATAATATTCCTCAAATATGCAAAAGACTGCTGCTGAGAGAAGAGGAAAAGTTTCTCCTCCCTAGTGAAAAGCAAAAGAAATAATGGGTTCATATTGCAGCAAGAATAACTTAAGTTAGGCATTATGTAAAAGCTTTCTAACAGGATGGAAAATGAAGCACTGGACAGGATCATCTGAGGAGACATGCCACAGACCCCACTGGGAGTCTTCAAAACCAAATTAAGCAACTGTTCCTCTTGGGCAGAGGAAAGGAACAGATGACTTCGGGAGTTAAAGGCATTGTTATTAACATGATATTTTATAGGAAAGTAATTCACTTGGAAATTCAGCTACTAGTAAAGTGGCAAGTTTAAAAAGAAAGTAATAAAGTTTTTATGAATGCTTTTCTATATCTTACAAACTTTAAAAAACATCTTTTCAAGATTTACTAGGTATATAATATAAAACATTAAAAGTTAACACAAAACCAACAGAAGGTAAAGGGGAGAGTTTATATGTTTCAGTACTGGACTGCACTTGGCATCTCAGAGCCACTGATTTACGCAGGGACACTTGGAGCAGTATCGCTCTCAGGAAAGCTCACCTCTTTGCAGATCATCCAAGTGAGGAAGGCAGATTTCCTGCCTTCTTCAGGGAGCCTGGCACTGCCAAAGGTGGTTCGGAGAGTATTATCGGGGCAATCCAGAAAGGAGGGTTACACCTGCTCTAAATGGTGGCTAAGCACTGAGCTGGAATGTCAAGGGATGGAAATGGAAAGAGACGATAAGAAGATTGCCAAGTTGGCCCCTGCAGCTGAAAACACCCTGGCAAAAGTCCTCTCCGGCTTCTCTGCTGCAACCTCTCAATCACTCTTGGTAGAGCCCTTGTAAAGCTCTGCCAAATAGGATTACACTCCAGCAGATGGAGAATTTACGCATTCCATAGGACTTGATGACATAGCAATTGATGAGGACACGCCACTGTATTAACTGGAAAAAAGTCCATATCTATTAGGGGCTGGCTGGGTGAGAAAAGGAGAGTTACATCCCCCTGTTTGGTTGGTTCAAGCCCAAACAACCTTTGTCTACATGCAGGGAGAGTCTTCTCACAAGCTTTGTGCTTGTTAGAATTTAATTGCTTGCTGCTCGTGCTGCTGGCGAACTGGTGCAAATAGAGATGATCCCTCATTAATGCAGAAGCTTACATGAGGCCAGCTCCAAGGAATAATTGCAGTCGTGTCTAAACACTCTCTGGTCCAAGTTTCCTTAAACCAGAACAGCATTTTATTAACATATCTGAACAGAAAGAAAAATCAGCAGTAAGTCTGTCTGGTAACTGTTTCCTCACTCTCTAGTTTTAAGAGTAGGTCTTGTGAGTTTGTCTTAGAGGGTATTTGTGGCCTGGAACTGTGTAGAAATGCATTTGGAAACACATTACCAGACAAGAGGTTGAGGGGCCAACAGCCACTATTAATTGCCTTGCAGCCAGGCAGGAACAGAAACGCTGCCCTTCGGCCTCACTCGGATGGAGAGAGTGTAGCACAGCTGCAAACAGCTGTAAAGAGCTGTCAGGGAAGGAGAAAGCTACACCTACCTTTTGCTTTTTTAGCCTCATGTGGAGAAAAAATATAAAAAAGCACATGAAAAACTCCACTTGCAGGAAGATACACGTGGATTTCTTCTCTTCTGAAGCTGAGCACATCAGTCTCCTTTCGCATAAGACGCGAGCTGCATGTTGAGACACCTTGTGATTATAAACTCTCCTCAGCAAAATTACTGAGGGTCAAAGAATCTGGGGACTCGTGGGATGATGTGAGTGGCAGGACAATTAGGCCCGGACTGTGTTCTTTCATTTCTACTGGAAACTTGGTGTAATTACAGCTTCTGCCTCTGGCCCGTGTGATGCTGGAGGTTGGATGAGGTGATCAGAATACTCCCTCTGGCCGTAAAATCTATTAACCTTGCTTTGCACCACACATGGCTCAGGCATACAGAAATTCAATACCTGTCCACCATCTGAAAGCTCTCTTGTCAACGAGGGAGAAATAGAAGTACTGAGTTGAGCAGGGTTTCTCTCCAATTTTTTCCATTGAAATGGCTGCAAAGAAGCTCCCAGGTGAGGGAAGCAGGGCTGCATTTTGGAGGCTCTATAGCAAGACCTGGGAGGAGTGGGTCCCTCAGCTGGGGTACACTGCAGAGCTGCTTGGCAAGTGATGGGCAGCCGAGGAAGACATGGGCCACAAGGATCCCCATGCTCACTGAAGGTGCTGTTTCCTTATTTAAAGGGGATGGAAAAAGAAAATTTGGTGGGGGCTTGCTACCCTTTCTTATAAAAGGAAAGCTCTTGAGTACAGGAAAATAGGCTGCCCCAGAAACAGGCCAGAAAATCACCATACTCCAGAGACTGTAATCTTTATTTTTGCACATATAGGGCAGAAGGATTTTTTTGAGTGAGGATCCTACTTATTTACCAGCTTTCTTAGGGGGTAGTTTTTGGAGAAAGGGGCTAGTGAGACTTTCTAGTTAACTTGGTAATCTGCCTTAATGAGTGGGAGATTCATCTGCCTTAAGTTTGGTGTCTAAAGGTAAAAGTGTTCAAGCCTTTTACTGAGCCAGCCAGACTTTTACTCCCTTTGTGGGACAAACAGAAGAAGAGATGGCGAAGGCAGATCAGACTACTGACCCTCTGGACACGCACGTTTCCCTGCATCAGCTATACAAGGAGCCTCGGGTGACCACTTCAGGCTTCAATATCCAACTTGCAGGAATCCAAAGTTAGGTAAGATACACAGTAACAATCAGAGTAAAACTGGCATGCTTTTCACAGATTATATTAATGTCATTAGAGAAAAAAAGTGCCACCAAGCAATCAATCCTTATCTTAACTAGCTCCAAGCTATGAAGTCAGACAGTTCCAGCTGGAGGCCAAGCCCAGCCCATGGGCTGATTCCATCTGTCTCATTTGTGCCCCTGCTGTGACTCTGGTGGGATGGGAGGTGATGGAGAGCAGCTGTTTTCCCCCTGGGGGAAGTCCAGCAGTTCCTCGTGTTTCTACTGTGCCTAAGTGCAGCCGAGCCCTCGGCTCGGGGAGGTGCTGTGTCCGCACGGCTCGCGAGGGGAGTCTCCAAATGGGCATCTGGGCTCCAGGAACACAAAACAAAGCTTGGACCACCCTGTGAATTAAGTCATTCTTCTTGGCCAGAAGGAGACTTCGGAAAGTAAACATCTTGAAACTTGTATTGCACAGCCCTTCTTTCAAAAGTCCAAATTAAGTGTTTGGATGTGCAGCCTGTGCTGAGAGGTAGCATTTGTGTGGCTGGGGTTCTTGCAATTTCCTTTGGAGGAATTTTCACAAAGAAAACAGGACTTTGTGTTTTCTGACATTTGCTTTAACTAAAAGGCATTGTGAGGACTTTTACAGAATACCAATTAGACTCACAGGTTAGTGAGCCAGAGCTATGCACTTCGTGTTGGCTGAGGTCACTGCACAGCAGGAAAAAGAATCAGAGCTATTCACAAACAGCCTATCCCAGAGCTGCAAATTTGATTTCTCCACTTTAGCTAGATGAGGGTTGTTAGCAGAAGTAGCATCTCTCCTTGCACCCACTGATTCAGTTAGAAAAGAGTAGACTAGCTGTTGGGCTATGATCAAGGTCTGAAACAGAACCTGGCAACCAAAAGAAGGGCTTCTGCTCCCCAGGGCTCATCTGGGCTCTCTTTTTTTTTTTTTTTTTTTTTCCCCCCAAGCTACACGAGCCAGTCTGGGAAGAAGTATTACCTCACTATAAATAATTACTTACATCTATCTCTGACAATCACAGCTATTGCAACATTGCTCTTAATTCCTATCACTATTCAACAATGCAAGGCTTAGAACCCCCTAAAAATACCCTTTGTGCCTTTGTGTTTGTCAACAGCTTTGTGTGTTAATGTCTGACAGGTGCTGCCTGTTAATGCCAGGGCCACTGGGGCCGTGAGACAGGTTGTGCTCTTGGGTCACCAGGGAAAGCCTCTCTGCCCTGTGCTGGGCTCAGGGAGAGCTGCGTTCTCCAACAGGTCCAAGTATGGCTCACAGGTGAAGTTTTATGGAAGCAAAGCAATCCTGTATCTCAGAGAATCATAGAATCCTTTCCCCAGTATTCCTCTGTCTTGAGAAATCTGTCGAGCAAAGCAAAGCCTTTCCTCCATAGATACCACACAACAGTCACACCTGCCTGGCAGTGGATGGACACTCCCAGCATAAAGCAAGAGGACAAGGGGGATTCCTTGAGGCAAAGCCAGGACTCACTGAGAGACAGACACCCTGAGCTACAGGAGGGACAGACCATCTCCTACAACTGTTTTCTGAGTGGGCCACTGAAAACATGAATGAGGAGGAGCACATTGTAATGTTATAGCCCATCTTTCCAGTGGTGTGGAGCATGAAAAACCTGCTTTTCACACGGCAGTAATATGCAGTGCTTAACAAAAATATATAAAGGAAGTCATGGTAAATTGGAACGATTTACTTTCTATTTTTACTCTTGTTACCTCTAATTCAGCAGACAGGTTTTCGTGTTCTCTCTCTCTGATATGAAACAAAGGGTATATTTCTAATAGTTATACAGCTGTACAGAACGGAATTTAGCCACCTACACAGCTTTAATCAAACATCTTTCACTGCTCGAAAGGGGAATTTATCCAAGTAACAGCTTTTAAATTGACCATGCTAGTGTTTCTGGGATAAGATCTCCATCATTTCTTGGTATTTGTCTCCATCTGTCACATTAACCTTCCTCTGATTTCTCTCCTGAATGTCAGTTCACCAGGGTCAGAGGCAGTCACAATATGGCCAGGAGGGCCCTGAGGTAGTGCAGCTCTTTCCTCATTACCTGATTTGGCACATGTGCGTGTGGCAGCTGAGATTGATGCCCCCGAAAGGCCCCCAGTTAGTTTGTCCCTTGAACAGAAGAACAGTGAAAAATGTCACTCTTCTTGATGGATATAGTTCTCTCACAGATGATCTAAGTCCCAGTCCTGTAACTCCTCACTAGTCTGTGTCATCACTTTCTTTAACATTTCTATTGCTCTACACCATAACCACATAGGCAATGTCTGTGCTGCAAACAAAAGAGGATTAGGTACCAAGGCCTGGTCCTAAAGCCAAGTGGCTTCTTTGGTACAGGTCCCATATAAATATATAGTTCCCATGTTGAAAGCCTACTTACTTCACCTTACAGAAGCTGAAGGAGAGAGTAGCTGTTGTCTCTTCTAAATTTTAGTCCATGTGGTCCTTAGCTCAAGTAAATTGCTTGAAAAAGTAGTTGCTCTACTGAGGTTGATATGAGGCACAGTGCATAGGTGTAGCACATAGAATGAAGTTTCTCATTGTCTTGGATTAGAGAAAATTTTCCTAGGTGGAAAGTGTTCTGAATAAAACACCTCCCCCAGAGCAAAAACTTCAGGCACCCCTTCCCCCACAGCAACAGAATATCTCAGCTGAAAGTGGGATAAGAACTGTTCAATTAACAAACCACACAGTGGAAGGGGAAAGGGAAAAAAGGGTCATTAGACCTGAATAAACAGCTGATGAACTTTATTGTCCTTTTCCTCAGGCGTAGCTTCCCCTTTCCGGGGTCCCCGGAGGGGCCGGGTGGAGTTCCTCCAGTGGCTCCCTGGACGATTCTCGTCCTCTGTCCCCCGGGGCTCCTCAGGTTCTCAGATGAGAAAGCAAGTAGAAGAAAAAAGGTCCAAAACCGACGAAAAAAATCCCAGGGAAAAAAAAAACAAAAAACCCCAAGCAGCAGCCACACTGGTAGCAGCAGCAACCAGCAGCAACAACTGGCCGAAGAAAAAAAAACCAGTGTCCCTTCCTTCTCACTCTCCAGTAGTGAATGAGTTTCAAAATATCCCGCGCTGGCAGAGCTTCTCTCGGCTGCAGGACACAGTTAAAGCTACAGGACCATATTTCTGGTCAAACATACAAACGATAGGGAATACAAAATATCATTTACACCACCCCAGGACACTCATTGAACTCATTATTAAAAAAGCAGATTTTAATGCTAGGGAGAGTTCATCATCAATTAATAGGCAAATGTGCTGTCTCAAAACAGTACTTGGAATGTACAAACAGGCACATACATGTGCATACACACACCACCTTGTTCATGACCTGCTCCTCTTTCTTAAGTTCTCTGGACACTACATGTAAAGTGGAATCCTTATTTCTTTAAATAACTCATTTCTTCCTCTTTCAATGAACTTACTCATGCTCTTTGAACTTCAAGGTAGAAAAATCAAAAGCAGTCACTGTGTCTCTTAGGAGTTCTTGACCTACTTTGTACTGATCAGTTCTCATCTCCTACAGAAATGTGGAAACTGTGTCAGAAGGATTTACACAATAAGCTGTCAAGAATGTTTCTTCTTTTAACTTTATGCATTTCAAGGAAGGGAACCTGAATGGAATATTCACAATCTTCAGATACAATTGTAGGAAAAATGTCTGTGCCAATAGTTAATGTAAAAGATCCTCCGTGGGCTCAAGAGGCAACTTGAATGAGTTGTCCAGTGTAATTCAAAAGAGGCTCGGAATTCTTTCATGTTGGCAGTAAAATCAGAACTATTGCAGAGTTATTTTGTTGGCAGAAAAAGGGAAAAATTGAAAACTTGGGGGAAGGAGGTAAAACAAAATATTTTCCTGCTTGAAGAAAAGGTTCCACTAATCAGTCACTGATCAATGGCATGAGATAAAGGCTCATAATAAAAAGCAGTGATCCATTATGAACAAGAGGACTTCATAATTTTAAAATGTTGGTAAATAATCAAAGATCTGGTTAGGCATTGGTTAGATGACCCACCCCTCAAGCTGTCAAATGCCCATTAATTAAATCATTAATTAAATCAGTCCAGGACACTGCTATGCAGACATCAGGACAAATTAGGTTTCATTGTGAGATATCCTTTGAATTCTCCCCAAAACAAAGAAGGATAACTCGTTACCTTCAGAGCCTTGTCCTGTCCCCTCTCCTCGTCCTCTGCCTGGGCTTCCTTAGCAATAGGGATTTCTCCTTCTGGTGCGCTCTGAGGAACACATCTAGGAATGCATCACAATAGGAAATTATAGTCTTACAAAATTTTGTCATGGTGAATAAAGAACCTGCTGAAGAAATGGCATTCTGCAAGAATCAGAAGGAGTTTTGGTTAATGTCCTCAGGGGCTTTGCTCAATGTTGTTAGGGGTCAGCCTCACGGTTATCATGGTGCACTCACACAAGTTGGTCAAATTGGTCAGTGCCGGTCATTCCTGTGAGGCCCATACGGTTCTGTGCTAAAACATAAAACAAACAACACATCGTTCATTTCTTGCTTGGAAATGTCCTTGTTTCTGGCAGCAAACCCATCTATCTACATGGATAGCAGTATGAGTGTATTGAATACTGCCATTTAAGCAGCGCCAGTTTTTTTTTTTAATACAAAAGATTTAGTTTTTGACATGTCCATTAAGAGGTTCAGTATCTTTTTGTGCCAATATCTCAGTGACCACATATATGTTGGATTCATTAAGCATGTGCACATGTGTGCTTTTTCACAAGCCTTTATTGTGGAAACTGAACACTCCTATCACTTTGTGGGGACAAAAGCAAGGCAAACCTGCATCATTATTGCATTGCCTCCAGTTCAAGGGCAAAGCTTTTCTCAAATTGTATGGGAGAAAGTCTGCCTGTAAGAGGAAAAACTGATTTAAAGGGTGTTGAATCCTTCAGTGACAATTGACTTAAAGCTACAGTGGGATTAGCATTGTCAGACAAGTGAGCGGCACCAAATGCTCTCCTCAGCCCCATACCTTCTGTTCCCAGAGCTGCTAGTGAGGCTTGTTTTGGATCTTGCTCCTTTCTACAATGTTTTTCTCCAATTTGGACATGATGAGGGATGAGAGGGTCCATGCCATGCCTCCTGCGTTGTTTGCCATGAGCTCCTACAGACTGGTGGAGCTGGCCCCATGCTAGGAACGGAGGTGTGTGACCAAGGCTGACCTGCCTCCCAGCTGGCATGATGCCCTCTCCTGCACTTCCGGCAGTCTGCTCTGCCGCCTCTGGGAAAAGAGCTGTTTCTCTGGAAGAAAAAAGGATGTGATAGGCACCTTCCATTTAAACCTGGCTTGTGGGAATGATTCCTGTCATCATGATGTTCTAAATACAGATGGACAGATTCCCATGCATGCAGATGAATGTATCACACCTCTGTGTTGTTCTGAGCACAGCTATTAAAATAAGGGGAGTCTGATAGATACTCACCACCATATATTGAAGCTACAGCCTGCTAGAGCCGTCTCCTCTCCATTTCGTGCATGTACCAGCAGTAACCAGGTAACAGTAAACTGATTTACATTCCAGGGAGATTATCCGCAGTGATGTGCTCCATTAAATGGGCGGACGGTGGCTTACATTTCATAATCCATAGTGACATACTGGAAATGAAAGTGACAAAAATTATAGATAGCTCTTTGGCTGAAGATGTAAAAGAAAAGAGACGGAGAAGAAAGGCCCAGGGGCTGGCTTTTGCAAAATGCCAAGCCAGGCTGTGACATGCTGGCTCATGGGTCAGGTGCAAAGGGTTGTAGTAAATGGGGTGACATCAGGCTGGTGACTGGTTAAGTGGGGTTCCATCTTAGGCCATGTTCTCTTCAACATCTTCATAAATGACTTGGACACAGGACTCAAAGGGTTACTAAGTAAGTATGCCTATGATACTAAATTGGGAGGAGCTGTCGACTCCCTCAAGGGCAGCGAGAATCTGCAGAGAGACCTTGACAAATTAGAGGGCTGGGCAATCACCAACCACAAGAAATTTAACAATGACAAATGCCATATTCTGCTCCTGGAATGGGGCGTAGGGACAGTATGGAGAGACTGGGAAACAAGAGGCTGGAGAGCAGTGCCATGGAAAGGAACCTGGGGGCCTCATCAATGGCAAGGTGAACACGAGCCAGCAGTGCCCTGGCAGCCAGGAGGGCCAACCCTGTCCTGGGGGCATCAGGCACAGCATCGCCAGCCAGGCAAGGGAGGGGATTGTCCTGCTCTGCTCTGCACTGGGGTGGCCTCACCTCCAGTGCTGGGGGCAGTTTTGGGCACCACAATATAAGAAGGATATAAAGCTATTGGAGAGTGTCCAAAGGAGAAGCCATGTGAGGAGTGACTGAGGTCAGTTTGTTTGTTCAGCCTGGAGAAAAGGAGATTGAGGGAGACTTCATTTCAGTCCTCAGTGGTGGAAGGGGGAAGAGGAAGGGCAGGTGCTGATCTCTTCTCCCTAGTGAGCAGTGACAGGACCCAAAGGAATGGCCTGAAGCTCTGTCAGAGGAGCTTCAGGTTGGATATTAGAAAAACGTTCTTCACCCACAGGCTGTCTGGGCACTGGAACAGGCTCCTCAGGGAAGTGGTCACAGCACCAAGCCTGACAGAGTGAAAAAAACCTTTGGACAATGCTGTCAGGCACATGGTGTGACTCTTTGGGATGGTTCCGTTCAGGGCTAGGAGTTAGACTCGATGGTCCTGTGGGTCCCTTCCAGCTCAGGATGTTCTGTGATTCTGTGAGTGCTTCCATTTCCACTCAAGGGCTGTCAAAGGAGGGCACTGAGCCCCTCAGAGGAGGGCAGGTTGGAGCTCCCATTTGGAAAGGATATATTTATTTCTTTACAAATATCTTCTGTGACTCAAAGAACATTAAATCAAGTGCAAACTTTGAATTTGCTACTTTTCTATTTTTTATGAAGGAACATCTATGAATGTGTGTATGTAGGTGTTTATTCGAGGATTTAACTCAACATAGGCTTAGTTTGAAAAACAAGCCATTACTGACCCCAAAGATCATGAGGCAAGCAATGAAGACTGAAATTGATGGAACAAACAGAAATTGTGAAAAGAATATCAGATGCCTGAGTTTTGTGTTAGACTGTGTTTTTTTAAGCCATAGGACACTTGAATACAGATAAGCACTCAAACTGGGTCAGCTCACAAGCATTCAACAATTCCATATCTCTCCTTAATCACTGCTTCTTGGGTCACAGAGTGTAATGCTGCACAATTAAATAAACAGAGGGCCGTTGTTTATGTCTCCATGTTTCTAAAGTCACTGGTGGGCCCTCTTGGGCCTTAGGGGTTTCAGGAAGAGCCATGGTTGAATCCAGACACACCTGTAAAATTGTTTTATTCAAAAATTAGCATCCTGAAAAGAGACTTAAATCAGCCACATGTCAAGAAAGCCTTTAAAATCAGAAACATAAAAATAAACCCCTACAGACTTGCCTTAAAAGATAGCTCTGAACTCAACACCTCTGAAGTCTAATAAGTGCAATATAAACATCTTTTGAGCAAAACATACTGGTGAAAAGAATGTTTATTGTGTTACAAAAATCAATGCAATCTGCAGGGACTGAATCAAATAGCTGTACAATCTACCCTGTGATTCATTTTGCTTTCATGAGTAAGGGATGCTAGGATGAAATGGAATATGCATGTAGCTGGAATGGTTGGAATATACATGGTGAGAAAATATAATCACTTTTTTCCAGCTTGGAATCTGACAGTGACATATGCTTTTCATTGCTTTCATTAATATATCAAGATGTTTTCATCACGTGGTGAAAACCACTAATTCATGAAAATGCAGATTAGATGCCACAACCCCTAAACTAGGAGAGAACCTTTCACGTAGATATAATTATGAAATACTACCATCATCCAGTCTTCTGCTGGCATGCAAGATTTGCTATCATCATTCACACATATATTTTTGTGTGAGTTAGACTTGCAGCTCATATTTTCAAAGCATTTGTGTCAGTCTCTGAGCTCCTTTGCTTTAAAGTAAATATATAACTGCATGAAAAAGATTGACGGTGTCATCAGCAGCATCTCTTCATTCTAAAGTGGAGATGAGTCAAGCAAAAATTAAATTATAATCAAGTAATGCTCATCTTACATGCACCTATCAGCCCCTAACTTGCCATGACTGAGGTAGATATCTACTTTTTGCAGTGTTTTGAATGTTAATTGTTTGCGTTCGTAATACGGGAAATTAGTTCAATGAGTATTGTAAGGCCAGCCCCACAAGGGATATCCCTACTAGGGATGTATCTGTAGGAGAGAAAAAGTGAGTCCCGAGAGGGCTCTGGGCATCCTTGGAGCTGCATGAGTTTAGTGCTCGGTTCAATATACCCTAAGACACAGAAAGCTGAAGGGCTCATTCTTGGTGCCAGGCTGACTGTGGCCACTTTGGTTTTGATTCACAGCACCACTCATCTGTATGCTCTAGAGTGCATGCGAAGCAAGGCTGCTTCTGCTACAAAGCATTGTGGGCATATTCTAGTCACACTTTCCCAGTTCCTAAACAGACAAAGTGCACATGCATGGCGAAGAGGAGAAGGGAGGGTTGTGGTCATGGCACTGGACTAAACCTGTATTTTTCTTTGCAGCCTCAGGCTCATATTTCCTTTTACTCCCATCTTAAGTCCACTTCTGACAAGCTGGAATAAAGATGCTGGCTTTTATATTGTACAAGGTTGACTTTCATGACGGTCATGACAGGTTTGCATAGTAGGGTGTTGAGGCACCATGCAAGTACTGAGCCAGAGGGAGAGGAGGAAAACTAGAAAGGTTGACATGTTAAACAATGTATTGCAATAACAGAGGTGTTTCGTTGGGGTTTTTTTGGTTTGTTGGGTTTTTTTCCTAGCCCAGAGAATTTAAAAAAGGAATGTAAGGCAATGGCAATCTGCTTGTCACATCACAGCCCATCGCAGCCCTCCCTCTCCTGCGCTGTCACTGCGCACCCACTGAATGAATAGGCAAACCCAACTTCATTTCGGCTTCGGACAAGGACTGTCAGTCACTTCTGACAACAAGCATTTGGTGCCCGTTTTTAGCAAGATTTTAACAGATCAGTCTTTATCTGGTGGTTCAAAGAAGCAGTTCCATCTGCGTGCAGCTTCGTACTTGCAAATGCTGCGCTTGATCTTTAAACATATCATTGTTCTGAGTCACCGGCTGCTTCTGTTTTAATGTAGGTGATCTGATTCACCAAAGTAAGTTAATAATATAAATGGGGAAAATTAAGTTCCTATTTCTATGAAAGCATAAATGTTATCAGAGATGGTGACATTTACAATTCACTGAAAAATATGATTTGTTTTATATGCAGTTGTTGAGCTGCCAAGGAGGTTTTTTTATTTCTAGCAATTTAAGATTCTCTGTAAAGTAGATGATTTAAGGCAGGCAGAAGATGCCTTTTCCTCACTGATCCATTATGCCTGCCTTTTCACTTACTCTTGCTCTACAGCAGGCAAAGAAGCAGCACTGGTTAGAAATCACTGGATAAATATACACAGCTCATTTTTCTTTGTAATATGAGGGAGGGAGAAGAAAACCTTATAAAACACAGAGCCATTAAAAAAAAAAAAGGAGCAGACAATTCTATCATGATGGATAACACTTACACAATTAAATAAAAATACACTTGCGATACCAAAGAGCAGAGCACATTTCATTTTTATCTGCAGTGTCACTCTCCTAATGGTTTCTGTCACAAAACCTAACCAAAACAAATCTTTGAAGCAGACAAAGTCTCAGGTTTCAGGGATGCAGAGTTCTGCCAGGTGGATCAGAAAAGTAGGTCAGTGGGTCACTAATGCAAACCTGACAGGAAATAAACCCTGACCTGCTGAAAAGGAAGAGGTTTAGCACAGTCGTCCATTCGATACGCTCCGTGCATATCATTTTCTCTAAATAGGCATGGTAGTTCAAGCACTGCAAGCCAAAATGCAGATCTGAGGACATCTCAGAGACTTAAATACCTTGATCCTCTGGTATTGTGTGGACCTCACAAATCACATTACATAGATGCGGAGTTTTCACACTCAAAGAGCAACATATATTACATATTCTGTGTGCCTGAGTCTACTGCAAATAATTTTCAGAAACTCTTGTGGTCTTATTTTTATTATTGACCAAGTCACTTACCCCTTAAAATGTTTTTCATTTTTCTATGTCCTCCTAACAGCCTGGAGTATTTTTGACATTTCATTTTGCAAGAAGACATGATAGATGCAATGTTGGGAATTTCTACTTGCAGTCTTGCACTGTTAGCTGCTTTGTGGTTTTCCCCTTATACATGGTGAGGAACAGGTGGTGGGGAGGGAAAAGGAGTCCTGTTCCCTTGGGCATGTGGGGAGCATGCCATCCCAAGCTCCTGAGTGCCCTGCAGGCAACCCTCTGCACCCCTGCAGCCCTGTCTGCTGCTTGTCCTGTCCCTTTTGCCTCCTCCAGCCACCCCAAAGGAGACCTGCCAATGGCAGCCTTTGCCTAAAGCCTTTCTGAATCTGCTTCCTTTTAGTTTATCTTTCTTTGTGTAGACCCAAGGCTTTTTTCTCAAACAAATCTGGAGGTTTTACTCATTTTTCTCATCTGATCCAGGAATCAAGCACTTGGGTATTTGTGGTTTGTTGCTTGTTTGTGGGCTTTTTCACGTTGTTAACCTAATCAGAATTAATCAGAAATTGCTTTGTACTATTTTACTTTGGCATCAGTTTTTTCCATCTCTCTTCCTTTCTTCTAGCATCAGAATTTTGTATTTCCCCCCACCTTGAAAAGCCTATTTCAGGAAATTCAGTCAGTGGTTAACAAATCTGCTGCAACTTGGAAATCCTTCATGATACGTTAGTTCTCAGAAACATCTGACAAATAAAAGTCTTTCGGTGGTTGGAGTCATTAAAAAATACATATAAGCAAGCACAGAAATTTGGAGTTAAGATTTCTTATTTATCTTCCTTACAATAATTTCCTTGCACTTGTTCTTCTCTCCTTTTGGCTGGCATTGTATCTTTTCTGGGCAACTTAAAAACCTAAATGCAGATATGGCATAATAAAAAAAATCACACTGAGACAGACACATCCTTTATATTGTCCTGCCTCGTTTAGCTTAAACCTTTCAGAAATGACAAGTAAGATAATCAACCAAATGGTGCATGCAGCAACAGCAGGTCACCGTGTACATTAAAGCAGTGTTGCACATCTCCACTAAATATCAAGGTGGTTCTGGGTGCCTACTGAGATCACAGACCTGGAAGTCTTGTCCTGGCCGGGACAGCTTGTGATCTTTTGAAGGATTAAATAATTCACCTGGCACAGAGGGCAGGTCAACAGCAGGAGGAAGAATGGAGGCCAAGCCTCCTGGTTCCATGCATGGTCCTCAAGGCTGGATTTCATAGCAGGTAAGTGCTTTTGTATGTCTTGAAAGAGGTGTATAATAAACTAGTGGATACGTATGTGTTGGAGATAGTGATTTGAATCCAAATAATTGAAACAATTATTTCTAATTATGATTTCAATCATTAACAGAAAATGGCTAATCCTTTTTTGCTGCTCGTTTTAACTTTATACATGCAGAATATTTCCCCACACAGAGGTCTGTAATCAATAATTGATGTACTTTTTATTTTTGCAATACTAGAAGGTGAACAAGATCCACATCAAATTATCTGTGCAGTTATGGTTTACAAACATTTATTCGGATCCTTAATTTGCAAGTTAGTTAATTTTGAAATGCCAAACAAAGCATCTCTTATTTATTAGACGATGATTCCTTCTTACTTACAATTCGAATGAAAATGGAATTAATTAAAATATGTGAAATCAATGCTTTGTTATTGTTTGAATGATCTCAGCAAAGCTAACTTAGATGTACTGTATGTGTGTCACAAAGTGAACATGCTATAGCATTTTAAGCAACTGAATAGTTTTAATAAAAAGAGGAGGTAACATTTCTGTTTGTCTAATTAAATTGATTATTTAAAGTCACCTGCATTTTGATTATCTTAGAACTAGTAATTATTATCCTTTCACATTAAGCTTTACTCAGTAGGGACGTTTTTGGTTTTTTAAGTGAGTACTTGGCTTTCAATTTAAATGACATAGTCCTTGACCAGAGCTACTTGAAAAAAATGTAAAACAGAAAATGTTCCATTTGTACTTACAGTAGAAGTTGCTTCTAAATAAAAAAAAATTGTGACTGTAGCAAACCCTATTTCCAAGTGTTTACTAAATAACTTTTCCTAGTTGAAGGATGTCTTTTTCTAAAACCATGGCTGCAATAATATGCTTTGCTATTTTTATTGTTATTTATATTATTATAGTATATGATAACTAATTTAGATTTTCCCTTACGTTGTCGTATTTTACATTCTAGTTATAAGCAATTATTGTTTTAAAGAGAAAAATAAGATTTAATTTCAATTGTAAGATACAGATTTTTAATTAAAATATCAATAGATTTTAATCAGTAGAGCAAGCTGATTACACCAACCACATGAATTTAGCAACATTTCTGTTGCCATATATGTCAACTTATTTTATGCAGTAATAACTTGAAAGTATAATTTTATTAATTACCTCTCTAGCAGTTGAAAGTACTTCAGACATACTCTGTTGATGAAGGGACATACTATGAGTGCAGTCTAATTTCTACTCAAATCCGGAGTTCAAGTCCTAGCAGAAACTGGATAAAACAAAGAATTTGCTGGGAGTTTTGTTAAATTGAGAGCCAGAAGAGGGACACCCAACAACTTAAAGAGATTAAGGATCATTCCAGAAAGTCTGAGTATTTATTTGACATCTCCAAGTAACACAAAAAATAAAAGTTGGAGCTGCAGTCAAACAAAAATTAAGCCTTTGTTCTAACTAACGGGTCACAATGCAACGCAATAATGATGGCAGAACGATGGGCACTGCCGTGCTGCTATTGACGCTGTCATCTTGGCTCTAGAGGGCATCCCAGACTGCAGGTGCCAGCTCACTCTTTCAGTGCCACGCACAGACAGGAAGGGCTATGATGGATTTTTCCAGTGCCCAAGATCCAGGTTGTAATCCTGCCCCAATACCCACCCAGCTCACCTCCTCTGTTGCTGTCCCTTTTGCTGGGGACACTTGGGGACAGGTCTCCATGGGCTGGAATGGCCCTGTCTTGGTAGAGCTGACAGCGATTTACACCAGCTGAGCACCTGTCCTCGGCACACACCCTGCTGGTGTGTGTAAGTCAGTGTGGGTTACACAGTGCGAATTACCTTTGAAATGAATTTCTAAAACAATGCATTTAACATATGAAAGCCTGGGAATCCAAAATGAAAGTTTTTACATACTTGGCATTCATTTGTAAGTTGGCAGTGACAGCTTTCATCCTACAGAAAACATTTTTTATCTCATGAAAGTTGAAAATAGCTTTGTGCAATACCGGTGCCTCTTGCTAAGATGGGGCTTTTCATCCGTGACCTACTTTGCTTTCTGCACAATATACCTAATGAGTAATAATGACTTCGGAAAGGGCAGTGCTAGAGAAGAAGTCGAAGTAACGCCTTAAGATGCTGTCTGTGGAAACATCAAACAGAATATTATTCATCAGGCTGAATAAAAGAATCTGGTTAAAGTACACACAAGTTTAAGAATTAAACACCGCTCGGCTGCTGGTGGAAGGCTCTGGGCACAAGGCAGCTGTGGCGGCGTGGGGCTGGTGGCCGTGCTGTGACAGCACAGGGACATCGCTCCCTGCGAGCCCCGGGACACAGCTGGCACTGCGGAACCTGCCCTGCAGGGCACCCCCGGGACTCTGCAGCCTTTCGGGCAGGGACAGAGCTGCAGGGAGCGAGGGCCAGGGCTGAGTGGCTGGGAGAAGCCTTCGGGAGCCGCAGAACACAGGGCACGGAGCTGCACCCTCACTTGCTGAGCTGCTCCATCCTTTGCTGGCCAGTCGCTGGGCAGCTTGGCCCAGACCCACCTGAGTTTGTCCATCTGCTCTTCTGCAGCCTTCCTTTACCCTTCACCACCCTCCAGCCAGGAACCAGACTGTGTGAGAGCCACCTCCCTCTTTCCTCTGCAGTGGGGCCGATGCACAGGTCCTGCTTCTCCAGCCCTCCTTGGATCCCTGGGTTTCCTTCCCACTGCAAACTCCCAGCCCACAAGCCTCCCCTCCACCTGCGGAGGATAAAGCTCTGCCTCTTCTCACCCTCCATGCCCAGCTTCCAAATGACCTTTATTTTCATTGCAGAAGTCTTGGTTAGACAAAGAAGGTAAAATACTACTTTTATTATTATTGTTACTATTACTATTAAAATTCTCCTTCCTTTTTAGACTGAAGTACTTTGATTTTGCAGGAGTAGAAAAAATATGCTTTTTTTCTTCTTGGGTGACTGAAACTGTTAGATTGCAAAGGTCATTTATTTTGTTCTTCTCAGGTGAGCTGAGAACATTCTTGACAGCAAGAATATCCTTGTGAAACTGTAGAAGGAAAAGGATTTTATATATCAAAAATGTATGCAAGTCTCCATTTCAAAAATCCATGCAAGCCACAACACTGTACCATTTTTCTTTCTTTCTGTCAGCAGATGCCTTTGAGTTTTCTCACCAGGCAGACTTTGAATTGTATTTTGCTTCTTTGCCCATGGAGCATAATCAGAAACCTGGGGAGATTGCATGAAAAGCACAAAATGCCTCCCTGAACAATGAAGAGTAAATAAAGCAGGCCAAATGCCAGGCAGCTGAGAGGAGAGATGAGCTGCAGAAGGAAGATGAGTTGTGAGTTTGCTGCTGCAGGCGAGGAGAGGACACAGAGGGGAGTTGTGGCCTCCTCAGCCTATGACCCTGCCTCAAGAAAGAGTTTCTTGCTTCAGGCACAGCTCAAGACGAAGGTTGATCTGAGGGATTCAACTTAGAGGTGATCAGCAGGTCCAGACTAGAGAATAAATTCAATTTCATACCAATTAGAATAAACCGGTCCTGAGGAACAACACTGAAAGGCACGAAAGCCGTGAGAAGCAGAGAAGGACAGCTGACTTCCCTCACAGTATGGCTAGTAGTATAAAGGAGTACTAAGATGCTGATATTCTCAACGTTCACAGTAGCTGCAAGGCCCCTTTTTAATACTGACATGATCTGAAGGGGCATTTGTTTAAGTGAAAACCATATCCAGTGCCTTAAGTAGGTCAAGTTCAAAGCCTAGTCAATATTTGAAAAATCTGTGCAAGTTAAAGAGGCAATGAGAAAAATTAGCATGTGAGCCCACTAGAGCTTTTCTTCCCAACTGCACTTTGCATGGGGAAAATGAGGACAGTACACAATGAATTGGTATTTGTGTCCCAAATACCCAACTCCTTCTCCAATTTTCCATAGGAAAAAAAAAAAGAAATAATTCAGACACTCTTTTTCTGAGCTCTTACTTGATCATCCTTTTTTCTAAATTGGGAAATGGAAACTTTGATTTCTCATCATAACTTTGCCAGAAAAATCAAGAGCTAAAAGTGAGTTTTATGTAACTTAATTCCCAAACTTTTACCGTACATCCTAATTACAATATATCACTGTAACTTGGAAAAGCTGGATACCAGATATATGCACCACAAAATATAGACTATGGATGACAGGAGAAGCCTTTCAAAACAATAACTAAAACTGTTTCTTCATTTACAAAAAGCTGAAATGGAAGAATGATCTAAGTGATGTGGGGGCTGGCAGGGCAGGGAAGGAAGGGAAAAAAGGAAGGACAGCTCATGCCAGCTAGGGCCAGTGACATTTAGGCATAGCTTCTCTTAAGTTGCTCTTTAGCCAGTGCATTACCCCAGAGCAGATCAGAGCAGATGTTGTGAGTAATTTTTTGGCAGAGCCTCTGGATGAGCTACATTGGTATTTCAGTTCAGATCAGGAGTGCACTTCAGGAGGGGCTACCCTAATTGTCCCCACGTAAAGCACTGCTTTTCAAGGCAGAGCAGCTCTCAGCTTCCAGATGAAACCCAACTGGGAGAGGCACTCCAGGAGGGCACTCACAGTGGCCACATGAGCATCCATGCTTGGCACGCAGGACTGACCAGGCCTACTCGGAGATAAAATGTGCTAAATTTGAGAAGTGGGCCTCAGCACTGACTGTTTTACTCCGTGGGCCCACAATACTTTATACTGTAGGTGTTACTCCTGTCTTTGGGCATGCAGAGAGTCTAAAGGAGCACCTGAATCAAGCAGCTGAGTTCAACACCTAAAGGCAGCGGTGTAAGCATCCCTCAGTGCAACTTCCAGCTGCAGCTGATCCTACAGCCAGCACCATCCCTGCCATGCCTGCCTGGGTGCTCCCAGAAGGACAAGCTGCTGCAGGGACAGCTCTGAGTATGCAAGCTGAAATTGTGTGCTAATTCTGGCACGTTCAAAAGGTGCGTGAGGAGCCTCAAGCACTTTCCCACCTTGGTCACCATTTAAACTTTCCAGCTTGCTGGAAATTAATTTATGGAGGACAGTACAAAACTTGTGGGTTAGTCTCCTGGTCATAGCAAGCAAGTTTCTGTGATTCATCAGGGTGCTGGACTCTTGCTGAGAGGGGGTAACCAAGGACCTTAGTCAGGAGGGTTTTTTGAAGCAGGTTCATGATTTACAGACCAATTAATAGAGATGAAGATGGAAAGGAAGCAAGATACCATGTGAACAGACAGCATATTTATTTAATGGGTGCTGTTTTGCAAAGCTACACAAAATTTAGATTCTTTGAGGCTAAATGACAAAATTCCCACTGCTTTTAGAGGGCCCAGGATCTGATCTTTGTGAGTCTGGGATTGTTAGCCCAGAGATTTTCATCAGTATTTGATCCAAGCAAACCAGTAGACTGAAAACTGAAACCAGACCGAAGTGGAGTTCTGCATTTGTGCAAGCAGAGACTCAATAAAATGAATATAAAACTCAAACAATATTACAGTATTTATTTATTTCAGATTTATGTTATTCTTAGAGGAACTTAATAGGGCTTAGCTATGCATTTCTGTGTTCTGTTGTAATTCAACTCCAATTTCATACCTGTGTTTAGCCAAGAAAATGAACCAACCACAAATTGTAACAGCAGTTTTAAGTTAATGGTCTTATTTATGTTTCTAAAAATACTTTGGATGTGAGACATATTAAATAGTATTTTGCTAAGGTAAAGAGAAGAGAGACAGAAATACAGACATACATGATTTTTCTTATGTTTTATATTAACTTAAAAAATATAAGGATTTTTTCAGTGCAACAGCATGAACAATGAGTTATAGTAAAAGGTACATGGATGACCATCTTTCTGTAAGTTTGAAATGCATTTCCTTCTTTCCAAAGAAAAACATGGTGTCAGTACAGTTAAATAATCATACAGTTTTGAAAAGTTCACTGTACTTTTCCATACACAAATACACACAAGTGCTGTAAGAGAAAAAGTGCATACTAACAAATTGTCATAGCTGCCTCATACTGATTCCTAGGCAACACTGATGTGCTTCAGTTTTGCACTTCACTAAGGATAAACAATATGGCAAAAACATTAAAAGCTATGCAAACATGGTTTCAGGATCTCATCTATGAGATCCTTCTGAAAACAATTTTTTCCTTATCTAATGCCCTCACAAGAGTACATTTCTCATTACATTTCTGCCAACTGGAGAATTCCAGTGAAGTGAGAAGAAATAATGAGCAACATTACAGCAACCAGAGAAAAGAATACATGAGAAATGCAAAGTATTCTCCACTACCCCTGATGCATAAATATGCACCTTTCAGGGAGACGAGAGAAAAGATAGCAAGGATATTACTTTGCCCGCACTGACCCTGACCCAACAGCCAAGATGTAAAAACTTGTTTATATTTACAGCTGCCTGTTTCTTGTGAGCCACTCCAGGATGGTGATCATGTCTCTTCACTGCTTGCTAAATGGAAAAGAGTGACTGAAAATAACAAGAATTCTTGGTCCTCCGTCTTTGGAGGGAGTGGCGCCTTGTGAGCAATTCTTACATTTGGAGGACCTAAAAACCAGCCCCAAACACCTGAGAGCCATGGGGTGCAAGCATGGAATCACCTGTTACATTCTTTACCCTAGCATTTATTTTTGCATACACCAATTACTATTATTATTATTATTAATAATAATAATAATAATAATAATATTAATTATAATAAATTTTTTAAAAAACAACTCTGCAGATCACTTGATCTTTCCCATGTCATAGTATCCTATGTGCCTTCAGAGATACACTCCCAGTGCCCCAGGCTGAAAGGCTTCTATGCGTGATCCATTTAGGCTCCAATACTTTGGGTAAAGGCTGAATAAGACACAAATTTGAAACTGTTGAAGTTGTTTAAGTTGTTCATAGAGGATAAGCAGCGTATACATTTCATTGCAAAATTCCTTGATTCTTAGTGTCATTACTAAATAGGAATATTTGGTCTGGATTTACTAAAAGAGCCCTTAGGTCTTGAGAAATTTCCACATTTGTCTGAGTTTAAATCCTCAGGATGAAATCATAGAATTATTTAGGTTGGAAAAGATCTTTAAGATTATCGAATTCAACCAAAATGTATTTTCTCTGGGAGTTTTGACTAAAGAATGACCCAAGAAACCAGTCAGATCACAGCTTTGCTTGAGTTTTGAGCAGTTCAGAGAAGGGCTGATAGAGAGGGAGCCTGAAAAGCACATTCAGGAGTTTTCAGTTGGACTCAGATTGGCAAAGTCAGGTCAGATGCAAGTGCTGCAGTGAGATTTTGGTTTCAAAACTCGGATGTGGGAAAAGAGGACATTAAAATGTAGTTGAATAGTCAAATAAAAACCCAAATCAGGATATTATTTTCACTTACCAGATGGTTTGTTTTTTCATAATACTTCTTGCAGCCGGTTTGACAGTGTACCAGTGCAGAACTAATGCTGTCAGAGCCAACTACGTGTACTGCAGCATACAACAAAGTAAGGCACTACTGTGAGAAAGTTTGCCTCAAGGCTGTATTTCTAATAGACATTAAGACCATAAGATGGAAACAGAAATCTATGAAACAAGCATCGAAGAGATGCATTCTCTTCAATTCCAAAACCACAAGGAATAAAAGTAAATTGAGGGCAGCATTTTTGGTGCAAGCAAAGCAGAACCCCACATATACTGCACTGAATCAAGTTCTGGTGATCATTAGCTTTAGCTAGTAGTCTGAGTTAGCTCTGAAATTTTTCTGTGAGTTTGTTTCTCGAAAGCTCTCTTCCTTCCCCATGGCAGGGCAGAACTAAGAGCTTCTTGATTTGCTCTTCCCTCCCTTCCCTCCTCATCCTCCCCCTCATGTCCATAGGAGATCAGGCTTCATTGCTTTCACTGTTTGTAGAATGGCTAGTTTAGGGCGGAGACATTACACTTCTTGGAACATAGGACAAAGTCCCTGTCCAAGGAGCTGCCTCCAAAGGAGTTATGGGAACACAATGCAAGTAATCACAGGAGAGATAAGGAAAGCAGTGTGACCGTGCAAAGGGGAAAGGAGAGAAGGAAAGCTCCCCAGGGCCCAGCAAATAAGGCTGTATATTGGTAGGACAGATGTTTATTTTTTCCCTCTCCTCTTCTTTCTCTCACATGCACACAAACCTGCTCTTTTAATGATTGCAGTCACAGGCTTTCTTGTAGGACCAAATAGAGAGAAGAGGCTGATTATGAGGATGATATTGCTATACCTTCAGCTATAGCAAAGGGAATAATGAAAGCTGCTGGAAAATAAATTGCTTTTTTACATCAAAGTTCTGCTATACTGAAAATGTCCCACTGTGCGAATTCCTCTGTGAAAAGAAAGCAAGAAGGACTGAGGTTGGAATTAGCTCTGGTAAACTGTAAAGAACTGAGGCCTTCCAGAATTCAAGTGCTGAAATGGATTGCAGAGTGAGAAGGATTACATGAGGAAAAAAAAAAAAGGAAAAAAAAAAAAAAAAAAAAAGGCAAAGAAACCCACTTTTAATCTAACACATTTCAATTACTGAAATTATTTAGTATTGGACCTTAATTTCTTTAAGCTTCTTACTTTGACAAGAAGTTACTGCACACTGAAAGATTTAGAGCATATAGCATTCCTCCTGCAATGACTTTGTGTTCACTGGGAGGGAGCTTTCTATGCCACCTTATCACTGGGAAATCCACTGGAGAAGAATCATTTTTCAGACCTAACTCTCCACAGCAGAAGTGAGATCAGCCTCCATGTATGTATTTTGAGTCTGTAGTTAATGAGCAGAATTAATTGCATTAGTCTTGTAAAGGCCTCATCTTTCTCAACCTTGAATTCACACTTTAATGATATTTTATGATGTGAAGTCTTCTGATCTTGAATAACACCATACTTTTAAAAAACCCCAAATCCTCCTATTATCACTCGCCCTGTCAGAGAATAACTAGATGCTCAAGACAGTTTTGCCAGGGAGACAAAATTGGGGAAGTGATGATAAAAATAAATTATCAGTATGAGTGCTCCACTTTGCCTCCTCAATTATGTCCCTTTAGTGAAAGAGGTGCTGGGATTCTGTGCTCATAGGATTCTGTGCTCGTAAAAACTCAGGATACATAGCGCTTCCTGAGGAAGCAGAGCTGAATATCAAGGGTCAAGATAAACTGTATGGGTTCAAGAGATGAGCCAGATAAGGAGACTACTCACCCATGGCGGGGCCACCAGCTGTGAGGGTTTTCCCTGTGGCAGTGGACCAGGGCTGAACAGCAGGCTGACATCCAATTGTTGGGATCCCCACCTCACACGAGCCTCTGCTCTGCCTTTTCTCTCATCATGCTTACAAGGAGACAGCAACACCACTGCACTCTGCAGAAACAACTGGCATGGCAGATCCGTCCTGATTGTTCCCAAATTTTTGCCTAAGAGGAAGATGTTTGCTATTATCATACAGTAATTCAGTCTTTTGAAATTCCAGTTCTTTGAGGCTAAAGTGCTTTCAGATCAAACCATCGCTCTGAGCCTCTTTTGGAAGTTCCCCATCTAAGGAACCCTGTCAGGCTGGATGATTATTAGACCGGAGTTCAGTGCAGTATTCTGAAAATCCAGCATGTGCTTTGCTAAATCAGGGCACCTCTGCACAGCTCTCACATCCAAGGCAAGCTGAACCCCAGAGCTCCAGGTGAAGACCCAGGAGAAAAACAAATTGGTGAAAGTGGATGTTGGACAGGGCATTGAGCACCCTGGTCTAGTGGAAGGTGCCCCTGCCCATAGGAGGGAGGCTGGAACCTGGTGGTCTTTAAGGTGCCTTCCAACCCAAACCGTTCTGTGATTCTATGGTTCTATCACAAAGCAGAACTCCTTGCTTTCCCTGGTGACCTTGCAGGACTACTAAACACCTTTTTGTTCCAAGGAAAAGGTGTGCAGTGTTTCCAGCCAGCAGGTGATTCATTAGAGGGCTCCATGTGGCAGTCCCTCTGTCTCACACCGTGAGGGGTGCAGGGCAGTCATTCTGCTCACACCCTGCCAAAGGACAGGAGAAGATGGCTGTGGAGAGCACACTGCTGCTGCTGCTGCCCCAGTGTGACATCAAGTCACCTGCAAGCCACCTAGGGAGGAGGTGTGTGCAGATGGGTGTCCCAGCAGGCTCCTGTCCTCGTGGCTGCCTGGAGCTCTGCACTGCTTAGCAGTTATCATCAGCCATCTTTAGGCCCAAGATGGGAGGATCCCCACATCCTTTTATTTATTAGTTGTTAATTTGCTCTGTAAAAGGATATTTCAGGCTTGGGCTCAGTCAAGACAAAACACAATTTGCTAGACATTATGATTTAAGGTCAGGAATACTCAGAGCACAGAAGAACAGATGATGATCAAGGATGCAGTGAAAGAGGAATGCTGACAGGGAACAAGGAGGAGAGTCCAACTGCAGCTTGGAGAAAAACAAAAAGTATGGCTGGCTGCTGTCATCCAGGCCTGCAGAGCTCCCACTTATGGCAGCACCAACAAGGAGAAGAGCATGTTTCACAGCTGTGAAAAGCTGTGCCCCTTCTGTCTGGAAATCAGTGCATCTCCTTGCTGCAGCACAGAGATTGATTTCAGAGAGAAATCCCAGTGTTGCATAGTATCAAATATTTTGTTGAGATGTTTTTGCATTTTATGGATTACTGGAGCAGTTAAAATCTTCACCTGAGCTCAAAAGCATCTGGAAGCAAAGGGAAAAAACCAAGCAAAGTTCCAGCTGTATTTTATTCTGTATCTGCAAGCAAAATATTCCAAGGAAATTGAAGCTGTGAGAAAAGTTCATCTCACTGTTGACAGTGGCAGCCTCTGAGGCATTTCAGGTGCTTTATAGCTTTCAATTAACTCAAGAAGGAAAAGTTAACAATAAAACTGTAGCATGGAAATGTTAAAAGTTCCAAACTCCACATAAAAATGAGCAGGAGAGAAATTTACACAGCACGGCATATGGGGAGCTCACATAAGTTCGCTGTTCCTGCTGCAGTACTTATTCTAACCAGATGAAGATGAGACATAAACATGCCTTGAAAACTGGAGAGCTGAAATTTATTTGTAATTTAATCGCCTAAATCACTAAATCTTCATAGAGATGTCCAGTGAACCTACAGCATGCTGTCAAAACCAATTCAAGACACCAAAGGCATCAGTGGCAGCACTGATGGTATCAATAAGATGCTCTGAGGTATCAATAATAGCCAAGCTGGACTCCTCAGGGCCAGGCTGTGGCTGCCCTCCTGGTGCAGGGTGGAGCACAGCTTGGAAGTGGTGAAAGTGGTGATTTGGTGAGTATGCAGCTTACAGTCCACCAGGGTGCCAAGAAAAGGGAGATTTCCACAAGCACCTACTGCTTTCTTTTGGCTTGATGGGGCCTTTGCGTATTTCAGGAGTGCTTCATTATGCATATAAAATAAAGTGGTGAATGAGGTGCCTCTGGCAAGTGGATAGAACTCTTCCCCAAAAGCAATACATTCAATTTAGTAGGGAGAAACAGGGGCACAAAACAATTCCTGCCTGTATTTATGGGATACATTAGCTGAAAATGGGTACAGGTCATTACTGGTTACCACGAAAAACCAAGTCCGGAATGTAGAGAATATTTTGTTCCAACACAGTGCAGGATTTGGAAATTAAATACAAACTTGGAAGAAACAGGGCAGCTGCAAATATACTCAGAGACATTGAGGTGCTGGAGCGTGTCCAGAGAAGGACAACAGAGCTGGTGAAGGGTCTAGAAAACATATCTTCTGAGGAGTGACTGGGGGAACTGGAGTTGTTTGGTCTGGAAGAGAGGAGGCTCAAAGGGGACCTCACTGCTCTCTAAAACTACCTGAAAGGACGTTGTAGTGAGGTGGTAGTCAGTCTCTTCTGCCATGTTTCAGGTGAAAGGACAAGAGGAAATGGCCTTAAGTTGATGCAGAAGAGGTTCAGATTAGAAACTAGAAAAATAATTTTCACTGAAAGAGTGGTTAGACAGTGGAAGAAATTGCCCAGAGAAGTGGTGGAATCACTGTTTCTGGAAGTGTTCAAGAGGTGTCTGGATATGGCACTTGGGGATATGGTCTAGGGGTGATGCTGGTGGTGCTGACAGTTGAACAAGATGATCTCTTGCATCCTTGATAATTCTCTAGCTTGTGACCCCCCTGGAGCAGTCTGTTCCTGAAGGACTGCACCCTGAGGAAAGGAGCCACACTGGAGTAGTTTGTGAACAACTGCAGCCTGTGGGAGGGACTGAGTTTGGAGAAACTCATGGGGGACTGCCTCCTGTGGAAGGGGCCTCATGCTGGAGAAGGGGAAAAATGTGAGGAGTCCTTCCTGAGGAAAAAGGAGCATCAGAGACAAGGTGTGATGTACTGACCGTAACCTTCTCTCCCCATTCTGCTGCACCACTGATGGGAAGGAGGCAGAGAATTCCGGATTAAGTTAAACTCAGGAAGAAGAGAGGGGTGGGGGGAAGATGTTTTCAGGATTTGGTTTTATTTCTCATCGTCCTATCCTTATTTAATTGGTAATAAATTAAGTTAATTTTTCCCCAAGTTGAGTCTGTTTTGCCTGTGAAAGTAATTAGTGAGTGATCCCTCCCTGTCCTTATTGATCACAAGCCTTTTATTGTATTTTCTCTCCCATATCTAGCTAAGGAGAGGAAGATATAGAATGGCCTTGGTGGGTACTTGGCATCCACCACAACTCTTTTATTTGGCATGGGAGCAGATGGTTTGAACAAAATCTGGACAGGAATCAAAGGCTCTGGTCCCTCTTCTCCCCAGGACTGGTGTCGTCAGCACCGCTGTTCCAGGCATACTGCACGAGTCAGAAGCCTCTTTGTGCTTTCAGACACTTAAGATCTTTACCAACAGTATGCATTTCTTTGGGTTTCCCAATAAGATAAAATACCAAGGACAAGTCAAACAGCAAAGCATGAACTATTTTATTTCTCCCCACTTTCTATTACTAAAAGAGCATGAGAAACACTTGAGGGCAGTTTGCAGAGTGCATCTACCATCCAATATGACAAGTAGGTTAATTGGAATGAAGGAAAATGTGACCCTTGACTACAACTGCCCCTTCAGGGTATTGAGTTTAATGTTGTTGTTATTGTGTTCTGCAACATTGTGAGGCAAAACACAGTGACGGGCTCTTCTCAAGCACAGGAGCTGTTCTTAACAAATGGAGCTACACAGAGTGACTTGGATTAAATTTGACTAAATCTTGCCTCAAGAAATCTTTCCCTAGAAAATCCTGTAGCACTCACAAATATTTTAGGAGTGACAATGCTGGGTGTCCAGCTCAGCAGAAAAGCACATGGGCTATAAGGGTGCAATGCGATAGGCATCTGGAATGCAGGAGAATGCCAGGATCACCTGTCACTTCTGTCACTGGCTGTGCGTGCAAAGGAATCAGTTCTGTGACTTTGTGTGAATGGTGAGGAGGGGAAATAGTTGTCTTTGGTTTTGGGTTCTTTTCTTCAAAGAGATAGAAAGCAGCAAAAAACCCCGTGCAAATTAAAGAATGGTGGATTTAGTCTAATTCACTTAGACGTAATGCCAGAATGTCTCTGTTGAATGCCAGATAGTCTCTATGGCAATTCAGGCAGTAAGAGTTGGGGTTACACACTTTCAAATTGAACCACATTACAGCTCGGTGTTAAAAGCTGTTGCTGACATGGATTGAGCTCATTCTTGCAAACTGGCCCACTGGTTTCTAGGGGACCCTTCCATGGAATCAGGTTCTGAAGAAGGAACAGAGCTGTGCTCCCAGCACTGGGATTTCCTGTGTGTCTGTCTGGGAAGCATGTGGCCATGGCAGGAGGCATGGCAGAGATCTTGCTCCCTGGCTGATGTCCATCCTTTCCTCCCCTCTTCCCCCATGCAGCACCAGCCAGAGGAGGGCTGAGCTGGCACAGCAGGATGGGAAGTGGTGGGATCCTTCTGCCCTTGCCCCCAGAACAGAGTCTTGAAGACCACCAGGAACCAGGTCCCAGCTCTGGAAGGAGTACCTACCTGGAAATGTCTTCCTGAGGCAAAGGGTCTGAGCAAAGGCACAGCTGTGGACAGAAAGGCCACATGCAAGTCATAACACTCCCAAGGAAAGCTCAAAGTGTGGGAAATGGTAAGAAAGACAGTGTTAGTAAGAGGAATAGAGGAAAACGTGGTCTGAGGAGATGTTGGCATATCTATACCATCTAGATCTGGAACTGCTAGCAGGATTTTTTTTCTAGGCAAAGGCTATTTTTAGCTGGGGGGTGTGAAAGGTAGTAGGGTATGAAATAAAGAAATAAGGTCTCAAGAGTGAGCCGTAGGCAAAGCTGAGAAATATGTTGCAAATAGAAGTCAATCTACCTTATACCTTTTTTTTTTTCCATATTGTACTTGCTGTAGTAATCCTCAGCTAAAACTGGAAAAAGAGATTGCTCATCCCTGCATAGGAGATACCACGAAAAAAAAAGCAGAAAGGAATTCTCTCTGAAATAAGAATACTAATAAAGACCTGAGATCTGGACTTCAAAAGGGGAATGTTCTCCTTGCTTCCTCTCCTTGTCCCAAAACAGGATTAACCCAAACCACAAGTTTTCATACATCCATAAAAGTATTATCTGTATTATTTCACCTTATGTAGAATTTGTTCCATCACTTCAATTTTATATATGTCACTGACTTCACTGGGAGCAGAATTGGTACATTGCCTTGTACTATCTGAACAATAAGCAATAAAAACATAAATGTTCCTTAAAGCCAAATCTGTTCTCTGGCAGCGAAGAAAGGTTTCAAAACTCTTCAAAAGATGAATTATTAAATGAGATGAAAGTATCTTTCAGACTGTTGTAGAGGTTAATCTGTAACCTGGTGAATGGTGATTTGAATATTTTGAATTTTCTGAACATTTTTTATACTTTTTTGCATTTCTTTGGGATTCATAAGCCATTCCACTGAAGGGTGCAATTGCAGAGGAATATTAGCAAAAGCACCAAGGGCTCCTGGACACTTACTGCTTCTTGGAATCTTCCCAGACATGCCTGTCTTACATCAATATAGGCCCTGGGGAAACAGGTGGTTGGTTCTGACACCATCACAGAGGACAGTGAGTTTAAAAGCACAGTCTGATAAGCTGTTCCTGTTGCTGGTGTGGGTTATGTGTTCTGCCCTGCTGTAGCTGCTGCTCCTGGCTGCTGGTCACCTTTGGGGCTCACCAGCTCAGCTCTGCTGCTGTGGCTTTGCCAGGTCACCCTCTGCACGGGTGGGCTGTTGAATGATCTCCTTTGCCTTTATGAAGAACAAACCAACAAGAAAACTCATGCCCTTTAGAGTAGGATCAGGCTTTTAAACTTGAGAGTTAATGACATTAGGGAATGATTAAACCAGAATAACCAATTGGCAGCAATGTCAGAAGGTGACTGGAATAAAATACTGAGCTAGGATCATCAGTACTCCACTCAGTTTGTCTGTCTGGGATCCTACATATTGTGGATACTACTTGTGAACTAGGTCTTGAACCAGTTTCTGCGTGCATCTCAGCATCGATTTGCAAATACATCTCTGCAAAGAGATCTCTGGGAGCTTTCCTACCTCGCTGTTCCAAGAAGCAGGTTTTTTGTTGTTTTTTTAAAAATATTTGCAGCATACAGAGTGACTGGAAAGAAAAAGAGCAAAATAAAGCTGATTTTTTGCTAGTACATGAAGAAAGGAGAAAGGAAAAAAAGTTATTGTTCTTAGATAGACCTGAAAGTCATAGCATTATACAGATAAAGAATTACTTGGAAACACATTAGGACTATGATATTCCAGCTGAGACATGGAAATAACTTGTCTTGTTGGTGCTTATTTTCAGACAACAGAAATGAAATCATGTCTCCAGCATGGAAAGGTCAGCCAGCAAGATTTTGTTAAATTCATCAAACTGTGCTCCCCACTGAGTTGCTGTCACTGTTGTGCACTAAAGTATCATAGGGGCTGAGGGTGTTTTCACCCAAACAGCACAATGTGGCCAGAATAGAAGCTGAAAAAAAATGCATTGATCTTTTTATTTCCTGTGTACTGAGGAGTAGTATTCCCTAGATGAAACTTAGCACATATCTTTCTTTCCTCCCCCATCTTTTATCTGGCAAAATAACACTTAATGGCTTTAGAAAGAAAGCCCTGTTCCAGCCAGCATCACCTGGCAGTAACAAGATGCAAGAAAGTTCTCCAAGTCTTGAGTTCAATATTTTTACTGAGCAGTAAAATCTAAGTAATTTTGACTGTTCTCCTGAAATCAAGAAGAAAAAAATACTCTGTAGAAAATTGTGTAAGAAGATCCTTATACATTTTGAAACTGGTTCAAAGCTACAACCATAATTTTCGCAGCATCCACAGATTAGATGACATTTACAACCGTTTTTAATTAAATTTACTTAATTTAGATATTTATCAGCCAGAATCCATTGGCACACTTTCTTCCATCTTTTTTAAAGGTTAAATGAGCAATATGTGTAATGAGGTCTTTAAGGGAGTACAAATTGTGTCAGCCTCGAATTATCCCGAAAGCCAGTACTATGCTGGAGGATTTGTCAAGCACTGGCAGAGGGGAAGGTGCCTCCTGCTCACTCTGCTGACACCAGAGTGCAGTGTACGACCTTCACACTGGCTGCTCCTGCCCAGGTTGGAGCCTGTGGTGTGATCACAGCACAGAGTTATCTGGCTACAGGATCTGCTCACGGTCACAGCCTCTCACGAATACCACTCCTGCAGCTGCTTCTAGGCGTCTTAAAGATACCCTGAGGTAGTGGCTGAGGAAGGTTTCCTTAAAGACTCCTCAGCAGACACTGAGCTGGGACAGGACCTTCTGAAGTGTGGCAAAATGGTGGGAATGAAAGAGTAATGCAAGCCCAGCTGGCTGAGGAGACCCTCTGCATCTCTGAAACAGCGGAAATGCTTTGCTGAAGATTGAGGGGAAGGAGAGCAAGGAAAGTAATGTCTCTCTTCATCCCTAAGGGAAGCACCTGTGCCCTTCTTCCTTTATGATAGAGGTGCGCTCTGCACCTGCATCGACTGTGCCTTTCAGCACGGCACTACAGCACCTCTCAAAAAGTGTTGGTGAAGCATGTCTTGGAAAGAACATTATCACAAGCCAGCACGAAGCAGAATGAAATGCACTATGAAAAGGGCAATTACAGCGAAACTACATATGAGAGCTGCAGATGGACGCAATATGTAGTTGAATGACTAACAAGGAAACACAGTAGATGGCCTCCAACAGCACATGGACCATATGGTACAGCAAAACTTGGGGACTCGTTCTCATCAACGTGGCAGTTTTATAAACGCCAAGGTAAAAAAACACATAAGCTCTTTTGAAAATCCCAGTGAGTATCTCATCTCAAACTGACAGATTTCTTCAAAGCTAGCCTTATGGGTTCTGATAATTCAGTGCTGAATATGGTGACAATAAGATAGGACAGAACAGAATACTCCAGTGAAAGTCCACACAAGATGGTAGAACTGTCTTAAATTCAGCATCACTGAATTCACTAAATCTGGCATCAACACTGGTTAGATGTTGGTCAACCTATCTTCACATTAGTTTTTACTGCTTCAAACAATTTGGTGGTAATAAATTGCATCTAATAACACAGAATGCTTCATTACCCCACATGCTAGAAATAATCAGCCCTGATTCTTTCTGTCCAGCTATGTATTGCAATTGTGTAGGAATGGCTTTCACCATAGGTAAGTCATGTTTAAATGCACCAGCTGTTGCAAACAAATACTCAGATAGTCTGGACTGTCAGATACTAGGAAAAATGGAACTGACCATGGGGGAATTAGAGGCAAAGGATGACTTGGTAAAAGGAGCTCAGTGGTGAACTTCCTTTTGCATTATCCGATTAGCATCATCATTTTTATTACTAGTAGTAGTAGTAGTGGTGGTATTAAATACCAACTGGTGGTTGATGAAGTGATTCTTTATCTAGGTCCTCCAGCACAAATACCTTAAGGGATGCTTGGTTGCCCTTCTGATTCAGATGCCTCTACTTGGATTTGCAAGATAATTACTTTTGGTCCTGGCCATACGTCTGCCACAGTCTTTGAGTGTTACTGTCTGATGGTCAAGGTGTCAGGTCGTATTGGTAGCTTCTTGTCAAAAACTGTGACTAAAAGATAAAAACTGTATCCTTGTAATGGGTTAAGCAACAGCACCAGGCATTTAGTCTTTGCTCAGTTTGTCACTTGTCTTTGGCAGTGTCAAAACCGCTGCTCTGAAGTCTGAGGTCCAGAGCTCATTGTGTTTGTCTTATTTGATCCTGATTATCTTAAACAATCTGACAAGACACTGGGAAATGGAAACATGACATTTATTATTCTGCAGAATGAAGGATTTTATGTTCTAGTGTATTTTTGGCAAAATAGAGCAAGGATTTAGCAGACAGCTCTTAAGCAATATGCTAACTTATTTCTTTCTGTCCAAACCGTAAGCTATATGACAGCTGCCTTTCTAATGAGAAAAATGCAGTAATCATTACTTGCATGTAGTGGTTGGCAACAGTTGTTTGAATTTCTGGTGAGCAGAACTCTCTGATCTGTTTTTCTTGTGGTAGTTTACATACAGTTTCTAAAGTTTGCATTGTTAGTCATACCTATATTTAGAACTTTCATTAGCGATGACTCAAGAGAAGCAGAAAAAAAAAAGAGAAAAGATATGACTGTAAAGCTCAGTAGTGGTGAGGAAAAAATGATGTCCTGAATTTCATTCTGTGGCAATGTGTGTCTTGAATTCAAATTGGAATTAATTTAAGCAGTCAAAAATGTTTTTAAAATAATTGACAGCGCAGAGAAACTCATTTATAAGCTGATTTTTATACACTGACTTTTGCTTTAATTGCTGTAAGTGCTTTCTTTCCCTGATTAAAAAGGTGCTAAGGGTAGCTTAAGGCAAACATATTCAGTTATTTACTTTAATAGTAAAGAGCTCTGATTGCATTTGCCAGGTAAAAGGGGTAGGTGGGGAATGCTGGTTTAACTTTTCATCAGAGAAGGGCCAATAAGTCGAAGAATCATGGAATAGCATCATAGAATCATATTGGCATAGGAAGACCAGGAAGCTGCATGCTGGCTGGGACCTTTGCCATTGCAGTCCCAAATAGCACAACAACGTTCAGTTTAAATGATCTGATGAATATGGATTTGTATGGCAGTGGCAAAGAAACTGCAGGTGGCGTGGCATGGCCAGGTTTGGTTGGCCTGAGCCCCAGTTCATGGGGTGAAATCGAGTGCCCCTTTTTTCCTTCCCTCACTGGCTAGAACAGCACCCTGGTCCTCCAGCGTGGTGTCTCCCTGCAGTAACGCTGGCTGTCCTGTCAGCAGCTGTGACCCTGCACAAACAAGCAAAACATGGGTGGCTTAAGAAGAAGTTGCAAAGATCTCTCTCACAGATTCACAGTCTTCATGCAGCCATCTGGATCTTTCATCTTCTGTGGTATTTCATATTAATAACGTGTACAGAGTAGGCTTTTGTGCAGACACAAGAGAATAAAAAATACTGTGAAAAGACAGGAACAGGCAAGGAGAAGAAAGAAAAACACTGGGAAAAATACTGTGTTTTAATCATCTGTATCATAGATAAATGTAGTTAGTATGTGGGTTATGTAAGACATTGGCCTAATTCTGCCCTCATCTTTCTTCCAGTGCTGCCTTTTGACTTATCCTTTAAAGGTGAAAATGCAAAATTTTGGCTAATTTCCTAAAAAGGACTTCTATATTATTTTGAGGGTGAGATGCTGGCCAGAATTAATTCAGTCAGTTGGATACTGCAAGGTCACTCCTAGACATATTTCACAAGAAAAGATTAATTTATAGTTGGTGTAAATTAGTGCAGCTTGAGTAGAGTCAATTGAATTACTCTTGCTCAGTTCAGGTCTTGTAGTCAGATTGCCTCCGGAATATGAAGTATGTCTTGTCTACTATCAGCTGAGAAGCTAATTTAATCTTCCTAACTGATAAAAAAGAGGGACCACGCCTTCCTTTCAGAAGGTAAGAAAAATGAATATGCATTTTAGAGGAAAACTGAGGAACATTTAAATGAAAAAAATCAATCCTGCAGAAAATGTTGTGTCACTGATATAAAGGCAAGAAGGCATCTGCTCAGAGAGCTGATGCCCCAGGAGCAGATGAGAAAGTAGTAGCCAGCTGTAGGGCAGCAATATTTGGCTCTGGGCTGCAGTCACAGAGGAGAGATGCAACAGGGGCCCTTGACTCCTCTCTCGATAAAGAATTTCTGAGAATGGGTAGGGGGAGCTCAGCAGATCCCTGACATGATTCCTGGCATGATGTGCTGGCACACAGCGGTGCCAGACCCAGTTGCCTCGTTTTGACCCAGGAAAGTGTTTTTAGAAGGATGTGCTCCCAGCCTTACTGGTGATTTGTCCATGCAGCTAGTTCAGTTTTCAACCACTCTTCTCACAGCTGAGGATGCTGAGTAGTCTTGCAAAAACTCACAGTTTGTGTGAGGTGTTTGAAAATTAGCCTCCTCTAATTTACTGAAATATCTCTGCAGCACATGTATCAAAGCATGTGGGGATAGGAATAGTCATTGTCCATCTACCCATCAGGAAATTCAGCATTAAAGGGGGACCAAAAGGCTACATATGTATATGCACACAAATCCAGACACACGTCAATGATGCACAGCTGGAAAATGCCAGCTTGGGATGTATTTTGCTATTCTAATAGAAAAATTATCATTCTGGAGCACATAACTATACTTTCCAGAATATTTTCCTGATCATCTCAGATTTCATGAGGGTTAGGCTTTGGTGCAATATCAGAGTTACTCACAAAGTGCTCTTTGGGAGGGCTGTGTGGCAGTAATATAGAAGAAAATATTTTCCCTCACATTAAGTATAACATTGTTGTCTGGAAATTATGAATTATTCCTGATTTTTTAATGTTTATTTTTCTGAGACAGATGAGTGGAAAATGAAATAGCTCCTCATTATAATTCAGTATATAACTTCGGGAAAAAAGGAGCATTTGCCTGTATTTTGAAAAGGCTTAAAGACTACTGCAGCATGCTACCTTTGCCAGAAAATGGTAAACAAAATAAAAAAACAAAGAGAAGAAGATGCTAGAAATTATTTCCTAACATCCTAACCCATCTGCAGGAAGCACAGTGTGGGCCAAAGTAGTTCTCTGTTTTGTTCATGAAGAAAAATCTTGCTATTGTTAATTAGACCCAAATGCCTGTGTTTTGATATGTCACACTGCTATTTAACAAAGGAAGGAGTTTTGTAAAATCTCCTCCCAAATAAATAATTCTGAACAGAAATTTAACGCCAATATCCAAGTTGCTTCAAAATGCTTATGGTCAGAAGTATTTCTTTCTTGTGAAAATACTGTAGGGTGTTGCCAATGTTGATGAATTTCAGATTTTGATTCTGAGATCCAAGCACTGACTAATAAAATAGATAACAGCTGTCTCTGTAATTATGCAGACTACCACCACCATTCATTTCTTTCTTCAAGGTGGAAGTATTTTCCCAGTAAGTTTCAGAAATCTCTTTAAAATCCAGTTCCACAGAGAAAAAACAACCAACTTTTATGCTGACATTCTGGGGTTTCTGCCATCACAATGACGAGTAGCTCAAATGTGCTCTGTGCACTGGCAGAAGAACAAGGTTTCAAACTGCCAGCCTGGACAGGGAGGAAGCTGGTGGCAGTAGGAAGTTGCCTGGATGACCCCTGGGGTCAGTAGCACATGTGACAGATGTGAAATGTACTTTTGCCTGAGCATAAAGAAACGAGAAACATTTCTCCATTCATTTTTTAGCAACTTCTCTGATTTTGCCCTTGTGTTTCTGTTTCATGCTGTTTCCATGCAACATAGGATTCAACAACCTAGCAAGATGTTGCTATTAAAAATCCAACCCCTTTTTCTTCAAAACTACTGGGTCAAAGTCTTTTGCTCAGCTATCAGTGACTGGCTATGTTTTTTTTTCACAGACATTAAGAAAGAGACCCTTCTTTTGAAGGATGTCCTTCTCATCTAGTGATTTTAAAAAATAAATCCTCATGTTTGCCTCTGTTTCCAATTCATGTGATCTGATTGAAATGTCACCTTTCACTGTCTTGCCAGAATAAAAAGGGTGAAAACCCAAAACCTGGTGAAATTGTCTGAGGGTATCCTTCTCAATAACATGTAGAAGACCCCCATCAAAGCAAATCATGCAAAATACCAGCTACCCTGCTAGGCTTGCAGAGTCCATTTTGTTTCCAACTGACAAGATCCCCTCTGAGTACACACCAATATGTGACAGGGTACCAAAAATGGTCTCAAAAGCCAGAAGAGTAAAGGGTCCCTCAGGGTAAAAAAAGGCACAAATTAATAGTCTCCCAGGAGACGGAAAAACATATCACACCTCAAGAGAAATTAAATATTTAAAGAGACTGTGTCAACCTGCAGGGGCTCCTGAGCACCTGCTCCTCCTGAAGATGCCCCTAGGACTAGAGATTCTTTTCTCTTTGGAAAAGAAGAAATTAAACCCTGACTTGGCTACAGAGTCGAAGTGTGGGATGCCTCAGCGTGGCTCCTGCTCCTCATGCATTGCAGCAGCCCTGTGGTACAGCCCCCTTGCAGCACTGTGCTGGGTGTCAGGCAGGGCAGTGGCGAGGGCTGGACACCCTCGAGGGGTGGCAGTGGCCAGGGCCACCCCACAGAGGTACACAAGAGCCATGCTGGCCCATGGGACTCTGTGCACAGACACCTCAGCAGGCAGGTGCCCTTCAGCGGTGCCTCCTCTCCTGCCACCATGAGTGCCATTTAGCAGGGAATGAAGGGTGAGGGTTTGGCGCTGTGGCCACGAACACATGGACAAATGTCATCCTCCGCTTCCTAGCTCTGGGGTCCCCAGCATGAGAAGGAGGTGTATCTCTTGGAGTGAGTCCAGAGGAGGGTAACAAGGATGATCAGAGGGCTGGAGCACCTCTCCCATTAAGAAAAGTCTGAGAGAGTTGAAGCTGTTTAGCCTGTAGAAGGGTGCAGGGAAAACTTACACACCTTCCATCACCTAAGGGGGCCTGCAAGAGAGCTGGAGAAGGACTTTCTACAAGTGCATGTAGTGATAGGACAAGAGAGCATGGCTTTAAACTGAAAGATGGAAGGTTTGGACTGGATAATAGGAAGACATTTTTTACTGTGAGGATGGTGAGACACAGGAAGAGGTTTCCCAGAGAAGCTGTGGTCACCCCATCCCTGGCAGTGTTCAAGGCTTGTTCAGACAGGGCTTTGAGCAATCTGGTCTGGTGGAAGGTGTCCCTGCCCATGGCAGGGGGTTCGTCACTAAATAATCTGTAAATTTCCTTCCAACCCACACTGTTCTGTGATTCCATGGTCCTAACACATCCCCTCAACTGGGAAGTTGTGGGGGGGAGACCCAGAAACAGCACTGCAGGGCACCATTACAGTAGCTCTGCAGCTGCTTTCCATTAACCACATCAGATATAAGTTGGCAAACAGGAGGATGAGAAATTGGGCCTTATATGTTAGCCAGCTCCAGCATGCAGTTACCCTGTGTTGCAATTAGCATTTCTCTTTAAAATCCTTCCAGGCTCTGCTGGGGCAGAAGGCAAGCCACTGTGCTGCAGCACGCAGCTGCTGGGGTGGTTTTGGCATGTAGCATGTCCCAGGAATGAGGTTTGCGGGAAACTCCCTTGAAAATCCTGTGTTTTTTAACTCAACAGAGCTGACGTTTCAAACCACTAAAGAAAGGCTCTGCTGCCATTGCTCGCACACTGGCACGACCTGCTCCGTGCAGTTAGGATGGCGTTCCTCACTTGTGCTCTGAGACAGGGTGCCTGTCTGAGTGCATAATCTTTACTCAGTGCCTGGCACAGCTGAATCAAACTGCAATCATGTCTTCCCACTGCGTCTCCACAGGCTGATAGCCACAGACCCTGATTTCTAATGCAATGAGGCATTGCTAATAGGGATGACTTTCTTCTCTTTAACTTAATAAAAATATGCTCCATCCACAGATGGGACTGAAAGAAACCAAATTCTAGGGAGGAGAGAATTCACAAACTGGATTTTAGTATTTTCAGGGGGTAAAAACCAAACCAAACCAAACAATAAAAATACTATATAAAATTCAGGTAATTAAAATCTACAATTAAAATGTTTTGAAGGGTGCTCATTTCTTATGGAGTTGAACCCTTGTACTAAACCAAGAGGATAGTATCCCCCATTCTTCCAAATTGCTATCCTTTTGGCATGTGTTACCACAAATCCAGGACTGGGCTAATTAAAATTGTTTTGTTGCTAACGATAGTGCATCTTCTTTCACTGAAGAGTTCAAACTGCAGCCTTCCTCTTGATCTGCCGTGAGATTTTTAAATCTCTAAATTAGAAGAAAAGCATATGCCCTTTTAATGCCTATAAGAATTTGAGCTCGTTAATGCAAAAAAAAAAAAAAAAAGAAAAAAAGAAAAAAAAGAGAAGCAGGATTTCTATTATAGCTGTTCTTTAATTATGGAACAGCATGTGCGAGAAGACTCTTTACTCACAACCGTGTCCTCAATTCTATTACACATTTTAGCAGCGAATGCATGTAAAAGAAAAACAGCAATAGACTGTGGAAATTGTCCAGAGCCCTGCTCTCCTAGGGAAAAGATGCCAATGGTATTTTTGTACTGCTACTCCTCAGCAGCCTTTTTGCACTTTCCTCCGGGTTACATGCACAGCATGACTCACTGCCTGATGGTTTCATTCAAACAGAAAAATATAGACACAGTAATGATTACATTCAATCATAAACTACAATCAATACAGCAGAGTTTAAATGTTCTATGCCCTCGCAAGCCACTACAGGGTCCCCCCTGCCCCACCCCATGCTATTCCCCGGAGAAATGACTTTTCATTTCTAAAAGATAACAGTTGTTCCAAGTGTTCTAGCAGATGTAGTTGAGTCTCTCAGAATGAAATATGTAGGTCAGAGCAGGAGGCATTCATTGTTTTCTTTGATGTACCTTCATGTCAGCCTTTCTCTGGATGGAAAAGCCACTTCACGATACTCACAGACTGCCTCGGGGGAGTCTCACTGGAGACAGCAAACTCCCCCAGGTTCACCCTGGGGCAGCGGGTGGGCAGGGGTACAGTGTGCAGACCACAGACTCTGTGGCCTTTTATTTATGGACATCAGGATAGAAATCTCGAATTACTCCTAGAATTAAGACAATTATCTCAAAGAAATCATTCTTTGTGTACATCACACTACCAGTGCAGAATTTGGCCAACTCAGAGGCCCTGATGAGAAATAGCTCTCAGGAGATCAAGGCGAGACTGAAAGTATGATGGGGCTGGGGAAGGATGAGGTGAGTACAACCAGGTTAGGATACAGGGAGCTCTCCAGGAAAAGTAATAAACAAGAGTTTTGGTCTTTAGAGACACTGTGTGTCCCAGTACTAACCACAGTTCCCTAAGCAAAATACCCTGTCTTCAGTAACAGTAAAAATTCTGGTTTGAAGTTAAGCACTACTTGCTCTTTTGTGGTGCTTTCAAAGGAGAGATGCCCAAAGGAGCCACTTCTGCCCTATAGCTCTGATCCTCTAACAAAAACCAGCACTGTGGTATCTCCCATCACAGGTCAGGGGACATCCCAGCACACACCCCAGCTAACTTAAATTCCCATTTTCTTAATAACCACCTTGCCCTAGAAGCTAGCAAAAAAGAAAGAAAAAGAAAAAGAGAAAAAAAGAAAAAAGAAAAAAAAAAAGAAAAAGAAAAAAAAGAAAGAGAAAAAAGAAAAAGAAAAAAAGAAAAAAAAAGAAAAAAAGAAAAAATTCCCTTTTCCTCTTAACAATGTTAACTGCCTAAAGATGAAAAATAACACCCAGAAGGCCAGTAAAAATTGAATCATGCTAACAAACTCTAAATAAAGGTTGTAATCCCAACTTGTCCTCTGTTACGCTTGAGATGAACAGTAAGTGACAGCTGAATAAATCAAACCCCTGGAGTTTCATCATAAGTATCAGGTTAAAAGTGATATCATCTCACTTTAGCTATTCATACTTCTTTTTTTTCCTCAGCTCTTGGAGATGTTGGATTCTATGCCATTCACATTAGAGTTGGAAAAGGACTAGTGCAAAGAGTAGTGCAACTTTCTAAAAAACAGCCTCTCTTCTTTTTTTTTTTTTTTTTTTTGGTCATATATCAATGTTCCTAGTTTCATTTGAGTGCCTGTCTCCCTTTCTTCCTCTCCTCCCGCCCTGTTTCCTCCTCCCACTCGTTAGTCTGTTCAGCACCTTCAGTGAGTCACTCAGAGCAGGCTGACAAGTGAAGTGAAGTTCAACTTCATGTAAAGTTCCTGCAGATCCCTTCTGCTCTGTGGTTTGCTGGGCACTGCTCTGGCTCCTTCTCCCTGCCCAGAATCTGGGCTGGGATGGACCTTCACTTCTGAGGATGTGTATCTGGGACCGTGAGTCCTCTGCTGCACCTGAAACTGTGTGTTGTAGGCATTTCTGTCAGTCAAACAGCTCACACAGGAGACTGCAGGTGAAAATCCATCATTTACACCCCTTGCTAAAAGGCTGCAAGCCTGAACCTTAAATTATGTCGTGCTAATTTAAGCCCAAGGGAAGGAAGGAGTAGTCCCAGCATTGGCTAACTCTGTCTGCTGTCTCTCCCAAACACTGAATATGTCACCCTTAAAATTTCTGAAATGGATTTTGCCTTATCACAGGAAGTGTCAGCAGAGGCCACAATATTTAGGTCACCATAACTTTTCTGTACAACAATTCCTGAAGCAAGGACTGAGAGCTGTATTCTTTGACCCCATTTCAGCAACATCTATAAGCATGCGTCTAACCTTAAGCACATAGCAGTTTTATTAGTTAAAAAGCATATTCCTCAACCAGATTTTAGTGTGTGATGCAGATCTGTACTTTAACTGTCAGGTTGAGATTTTGTGATGTCTCAGCAATAGTTGCCTGGCCCCAGGAGAGGTACTGTTACCAGTCTGGGAGTGAGGCACTTGACTCTGGCAGTGAGAAGGGGAACTGAGGCAGAAAGTCTCTCCAGAAATCATCTTTGTTGAAGACACAGTTACTGAGACACTAACGATTATCTAGAAACCCCTCCTCCATAGCTCAGGAGCCTGATTCTTGACTGATAACCCACCCCCTTCACCTTGCATAACCTCACTACGCAGTCCCCTCTTACCTGAAAAACACTGACAAGTCCTGGTGCTGCCACATGGCTCTGAGCAGGACCATGATGAGTTTGTGCTCATGAAAAACCTGGAACTTTATGCCTTTTCCAGTGTGAGGAGTAAGTGGGGTGAGCTGAACAGGTAACCAGGGCTTTGTAGGCACAGCTGTTCCCCATCATTGTGCATCTTCCAGGACCTGGGCAGGTGCAATTGGTTATGACTCTCAGCTGGGAGGTTCTTGCTCTTTGCACCATTCATGCTTTTTTCAGGCAACAGTTACCAGGAAAAATCAGAAACATTCTTGGGAGTGGGTCTGGGACCTTCTTTTTGCCCCTTTTTAATATAGCAGCCCTTACACAAGAATCACCTTTGCTACCGTGCTTGCTCTGTTTCCTCTTTAGCCTGGTGGTAAGCCCAAGTACTGGAGTTGGTGGATTCAAACATTTTTCCTGGAGATTTGTTACCTGGGACTTTCTCTGGATGTTGTGCAGGTGTGTCCCTCACTGCTACAGCTCTTCAATCCAAACTTTGTGCATGTGCTGTGTGCTTGGGGACCAGCTGGAGCCCCTTGGGTACCAGGGGGTGTCCTACCCAAGCAACAGAGCCAGGTCCCAGAAGCAGGTGCCCAGAGAGGTCCTAGACCAGCCAGCAGTGTCTGCTGGCATTTGGGGGCTTTCTGAACAGATGTCTGAACCGTGTCTCAGTCCCAACACAGACAGTAAGGAAGTAATTTGGATCTTGCCATTAGCACTCAACTCTTAAATAAATCTAACTCTATTCCTGCTGTTGCAGAAATGGCAGTAAATCCTCCTTGCACTTTTAGCACTTTTACAAGTCCTATCGATGCAGCCATTAACAAGGCTTAGAAAACTCTTAAATATGCTCCATTTCTGAAGCCTGGGAAAAGCCTGGGTTGTTACAAGGAGAAGTCTGGAATTGATTACTGCTTGCACTTTTATGTACATTTAAGTATTAGGTCAGTTTTGAAAGATGCACAAATTACTGAAACCAAACTGTTGAGTTAATAAGATTGATATTTTCAAACCCTTAAGATTCCATTTTAAGTTCCCATGGTATTAATGCCAGCAGAATAACTTAGTGCAACTGAAACGCACCACATTCGGGGCTAAATTATGCTAAAATAGGTCAAGCAGCAGTGAAGGCAGTTATTTTGACTGAACTAGGGTTAACAAGATGCATGTAACAAATGCCTCAGGAGAACAATCACATGCGCTTGCTGCACATGATACCACAGCAGGATACCCATAGCTTCAGGTTCCAGCTAAATGGCATCATGGTGTGCTCTTTCGGGCAAGAAAATAGTTTTACAATTGTTTGAATATGATCCCTTCAGTTTACGTGATGTAACCTGACAGTTTAAAGGGTCCCATAAGTACGTTTGCACTGAAGCCGATGCAACTTCTACATACTCAACTAGGCTGTTCTTAACATAAAGCACAGGGAGAGCAAAGAAGTAATTAATGAAAGAGCTGATACTTTCTGAGACTCCTGGCATGGCAGCATGCCCAGCTGCCTTTCCACTTGTTTCTGAAGAAAGAAAGAAGTCAGGAGGCACAAATTATCCTGAGGTATTAAAATTGGACTGAAGCTTAAGTAGAGCATCTGAATATCCTTGGAATTTTAGGTAAAAGTAAAGAAATAAGCTTCCAGAGTTAGCCTTCTTTGTAACATCAACAAACCAAAACCAAAATCTTTTCCCTCAACTTCTTTGATTTTTCAGCAGCTCCATGCATCACTTATGGAACAAGATGTAATGTTTATCTCCACTGTCTTGCCTTGCCTTGCCTGTTCCCTTTCTCTTTTTTCCCAGCTTTTTCCTTTCTCTTCAAAAAGTCTCTATTATGAATTACAGCACTTGCTTTTTGAACACTTCCATTACAGCTGTATGTTAGGGAACAAATACCTTACAGTGAAAAAATGAAGCAGGGGAAAACATGTAGACATATTGATTGAGCCAGCTCTCACCAAGCACCTGGGCCCAAATACATACACATAGACACTTTGTGCACAAACAAATTCTGCATCTAATATTCCAGACCCATGACATTTTTCAGAAATACAGCATATACAGCATAGCAAATTTAGGAATATTTATGAATATGTGTTGCCTTTTGCTTATTCAAGTGCACAGGATATTTTCTATAAAGCTGCTTGATCATATTGAGTGCTAAAAATGTTAAAAAATTCCCAGTCATTACAGCTGTGTACATTTTTATGTGGGATTTTAAATTTATTATTTAGCCAAACAGAGAGAAAAAAGAGATAGAGAGGGAACAAATAGGTACTCTAGGAAAGTCCTTGAAGAAACTTAAAGAAACCAATTCTGTACAGAAATAAAACAAAACAAACCCACTGTTTTGATCTGTTTTCTTCATTGAAGCTTTCTATAGTATTTTCACATCTGGCTGGGCTGCATTTAAGACAAAGTAGAGAGAGTGCAAAAGAGTGATTGATGAACAGTCATCTCATCTCCAGCTTCGTGTTGTATAAAGAACTTGTAAAATACAACACAACTGTTTTCGAAACAGAAAGGCTGATTTAACAAAACCAGAAATGTTCTCCAGGGTTGTATTAGTTTATCAAATCTGTTCAGAGATGATAACTAATTTTTTTCCCCTTGACAATACAGGAAGCTCAATTTCAGTACTACTATTTGTACTTTTATTTCAAACATATTTAAATGCTTTAATTACTTGTGCCAGATTATGTGTAAAAACTACTCCTTGTCAGTGTTTTAATCTTGTCCTAACTGAAGGGAACATCTAAGTGGGATGGATGGCTAAATTTGTAAGAAAAAAGCCTTTATTATTGTCCTGCACAAAAAATTAGGAAATTCCCATTTTATCTTCAGCTGTGATGCATGTAGACTTTTCAGCATTCCAGACAAGAGGGGAACTCCAGGTTTTGGACCCTGGAAATTCAGGGGGATTTACTGTCTGTCACAGTTTTGATTAATTTTATTGCTGAAATTGGTTTGGAATCAAGGTTTTAATATTGTCTTCTCATTTCAGTAATTGGGTCTAGCAGAAAGACCTTTTTCTTTCTGTTTAGAAGCTATTTTAGTCTGCCTTTGACAAACCGAGCTGGATTCACCTACCTTGAGACACATTTCCCTTTACCATAAATGAAATGTGCAAATTATCTATGATAATTAGATTTGACCCAGTTACTGGATTTGGGAACATCCTGCTATCTTGCCTGGAGCTGAACATCCCTACAGAAAGCAAATCTCATGGTTAAGACAGGGTATAATCAGGGTTAAAAACCTTTCATCAGAGACACAGAAAGAGATGTAAGCGAACTAGCACTATTCCATTGCCTGACATCGTCTGTTATTTTCTTCTGCACAGTGAATTATTCATTGCTAATGATTTAGAGTTCTCTGGCTTATCTACATGATGACAGCTCCTCTCCCCTCCTGCCATGTACACACCCTACCACAACAAGAACTCTTATGACAAATAGTGATGTCACATCCTTGAACTTATTTAAAAAGTATCAGCTATGAATCAAATGCCTTGACTAATCCTTCCTCATCCATCTTACAACTTCAATAAGTCGTGGGGTATCAATGGCTGAGCATTACCACCTTTGCTTGGAGATAAGCCCTATATACACAGCAGTGTAACAACACCCGATGGGAAACACATGCCCGAGAAAACCCTCATTGCAAGATTACATTGTGCTAAGAAATTCCATTTGTTGGCTGGCTGGCTCCAGAAATGTTATTTATCCCTTTTGAGCTCCCAAGTTAAAATGCAGAGGCTTATCTGCTCGAAGCATAATCTTGTACCAAACCAGCAAGACATTTAGATTCTGTTGAACTCTCCGTGAGTTGCCATCGTGTTCTTAGCACAGACTTTGGGATTAGCTGACATCTGCTCCCTGAACTTGTTTTTTTGGCGGGTTTCTGGTCAATAGAGGAAAGAAGTGAAACATTTCTATGCAACACTGAATAAGGAATAAAATACATTTTCTTTCAGTGATGTATTCTCTTGGAGTTGCTGCAAAATAAAAGGATTCTGTCCAAAGCTTGCAAAAGTAATGTCTATTAGTATAAATTCGTGGTTAGGGACAGCCTTGTGATAAAATATAAATAGCAATAAAAATCATTAATATTTACTTCCCCATTGGGAGATCCACCCTGCACTCCTCTGAGGGGCTCAGTGCCCTCTTTTCACAGCCCTCGAGTGGAAACAGAAGCACTCACAGAATCACAGAGCATCCTGAGCTGGAAGGGACCCACAAGGGTCATCAATGTACAACTCCTGGCCCTGCACAGAACCATCCCAAAGAGTCACACCATGTGCCTGACAGCATTGTCCAAATATCTTTTTCACTCTAACAGGCTTGACCACTCCCCTGGGGAGCCTATTCCAGTGCCCAACCAGCCTCTGGGTGGAGAACCTTTTTCTAATATCCAACCTGAAGCTCCTCTGACACAGCTTCAGGCCACTCCTTTGGGTCCTGGCACTGCTTACCAGGGAGAAGAGATCAGCACCTGCCCTTCCTCTTCCCCCTTCCACCACTGAGGATTGAAATAAAGTCACCCTCAATCTCCTCTTCTCCAGGCTGAACAAACAACCTGACCTCAGTCACTCCTCACATGGCTCCTCCTCAAGGCCCTTCACCACTTCTGCAGTTCTCCTTTGGATGCTCCATATTACATTTGTTCCTTTCTTATATTGTGGCACCCAAAGCTGCCCCCAGCACTCAAGGTGAGACCACCCCAGTGCAGAGCAGAGCAGAGCAGAACAGAGCAGAACAGAGCAGAGCAGAGCAGGACAATCCCTCCCTTGCCCAGCTGGCGATGCTGTGCCTGATGCCCCTAGGACAGGGTTTTCCCTCCTGGCTGCCAGGGCACTGCTTGATCATGTTCACCTTGCCATTGACCAGGACCCACAGGTTCCTTTCCATGGCACTGCTCTCCAGCCTCTTGTTCCCCAGTCTTTCCATACACCCAGGGCTGTCCTATCCCAGGATCAGAATCCAGCTCTTGTCATTGTTAAATTTCATGTGGTTGGTGATTGCCCAGCCCTCTAATTTGTCGAGGTCTCTCCGCAGGGCCTCTCTACCTTTGAGTCAGCTGCTCCTCCCAATTCAGTATCAAAGGGAAGCTTACGTAGGATCCCTTCCAGTCCTTGCAGCCCAAGTCATTCATGAAGCTGTTAAAGAGCACAGGGTGTAAGATGGAGCCCTGTGGAACCCCACTAGTGACAGGTCGCCAGTCAGATGTCACCCCATTCACTTTAACCCTTTGCACCCAACCCAACCAGCTGACCCAAGTCCTGTCCAATCTACAGCTCCTGGGGTAAAAATATGTTTTTGTCAATCGACTGTGTACCTAAAGTCTATACACTGACATACCCACCTTGGCAATCCCTCTCTGGTGTGGACTGGACCTGATCCTAGAACAGACTAAAGTAAGTGTTTACCCACTTATGTGATTTTACAATCAAAAGAGTGAAATAACTCATCTGAACTGAAAGAGCAGTGGTTGTCCTGAAGAAAGGGCGAAAAACCAGCATGTGGTGAAGCAGCTCCTCCACACTGGGGAGGATGGGATAGATGCTGGGAAGCTGAGACCATCCCATTTTTTTGGCCACCTTTTACACCAGATGCTTTGCATTCGCATACTCTCAAAAGCACCTGAATTTCAGGCTAAAACTCCATTCTGAGGTTGTTGAATTAAATAAGTCTCTCAAAACTTTTGCATTTATGATTTACGAGGGCAGTTAAACCCTTGTAAAATCTAAAGACTGAATGAGAAAATCTGTAAAGAGGCAGGACCAATGAACTGAGTTTATGATTAAGTGGCAGAAACCTCCTGAAGCCTAATTCCACTTCTGAATTAACATGTCACTTGACCTGGAGCAAGCTTTTTACCTTATTAAACTTTCTTTCATCTGCTGATAAAATTTGTAAGACTAAATATGGCAGGAAGTAAGGACACATTCACATTTGTGTTTAAGATATTTTGAAAATCAAGACCAGATTTTATGCATATCATATAAATACTTCAGTTCTTCAGACAGTAATTGAAGAATCATAGATTTGATGTGACTAAACCAGTCACGGTACCACACGACCATAAATGAGGCTGAGATGGCAGCTTGGAACTCCTTTTTGGTTACCTGACGTCTTTACAATCAAAAGAAAATACCACAAGCTGATTCATTTACCATCTGGAAGGATTAAAGCAGGAACAACCATGTCTTTATGTATTAAATCAGATTGGAGTTTGTAGGGGTCTGAAAACTCTGTGGTCACTGCTTCCATTCGTGGTTTTAGGAAGCTGGAAAAATCTAGATTAATTAACCAGACTTTTGCCTTTAAAACTTCCTTTGAGGATAGATTCTTGGAAATTAAGTAAATGGAGCAAGAACGCTGGGGATGCGTGTTTTTTCCATGAGCAATTAGACTGTAAGCCACAAATGAGGCCGACTCTCCAGCTAGCCAGGGCTTGTCTTGGGGACTCCTGTTTTTCCCTAATCTCCCAGAGCGGTGACAAGCCGTGCCACCCAGGTGCTGATTAGCAGTGTTAGAGTCAGCACCAGCGCACTGCTAGCTGGCTGTCTGGAATGCTTGGGCTGCTCCCCTGAGCTGCTGGCTGCTCCAAAGATAACCCAGGGCCCAGGATTAAGCAATAGCCCCAGCCCCTCTCCCACTGCATGCCTTCATGCAATTGCTTGGACTTTTCCGCTTCTGGCTCTTTCCTTCACTGAAGTAAGCAAAGCACCTCAACACTCCTAATACCAATGTTGTTTGGTATTTATTTCCCCAACCATTTTGAATACCTAGAAGAAGGTATTTCGCTGAGATAGGGAGGGCGTGTGACTGCCAGGCAAGAATAATCAGCAGAAATACCAGCCCTCACCTTGCCAAGGATCATACCCTTAACTCTGTCCCTCCTGTGAGGCTCAGCTCCTGCTGTGACTCTCCCTGCAGTCCTCAACCCCTCCTCTCCCTGACAAGGGGCATTTAGCAGTGTACTTCTCTATCTCTGAGATCTTTTTGGTAAAGTCTCACTCCACTGACTGTCCAGGAATGATAAATATGAGGTGTGCTAAAAACCAAGAGAAGAAAAATATTTTATAAAAAGATAATTTACTTTTTCATTCAACATGACTTTTTAAAAAAAACCTCATAGAAAACATCCAGCAGTCAATTGCATAAAAACCCTTATCCTGCCTTGAATTTTTTAAAAAATACATGGCCAACAAAACCTTCTTTGATTTTAAACTCCTATTACTAGCAGAGGGAAAACGATCAGTTATATAATCTTTATTCTACTATTTAACAGATACTAAATATAGTGCTGTTACTCAGAACAATACAACACATCACAATATGAGAAACAGTGCCGGAGAGGAGAATGCAGCCGCTCTAGATAGATGCATTTTTAGTATTATGTTCCTCAGGAAGAGCATCAAATATTTTTCTGAGTGACCTAATTTTCTTTGTCTGATCAAATGTGCCAGATGCTTCCTTATTCAGAGTTGCCACTCCAAGTGAAAAACTGTTTTCTGGCAGCCACTTGAAATCTCGTCTTCAGTTTTCTGTTAGGGATTATTATACAATCATTGCCTGGGCAGACTGAAAGCATATGGTAACTGGGCTGACATTATCTCTGCTATTTCAAAGTTCCCCAAGGATGTGTGGGCATAGTTACAGTCTGAGGTATAAGCCGACCTCCTTGGTACATACAAAATGCCACCCAAACTCGGCAGTGACCAAGCAAACTGGGGACAGAGAGCTTGGCATCCTGGTTTCCATCTTTCTCTCAGGGCTGAGAGGTTTTTTTTTCCTTTTGTAGGTATTTCCATCACTTGATCAGGAGAAAATTATAGGGATGGCTCAGTGCCTTTTAATGTGCAGTTCCCAGGTAAAATTGTATCCTTTGCAACCTGATTGAAGCTTGAAACACTGTATTTTGGTTATATCCATCCAAATTCTTACATATTTGATTTAATTCCTGCTGCACTGACTAATATTTCTTGTCTGCTCTCTTGAGGACTGGGAAAATGATAAAGATTGATTTAGCCTTTCCCAGTATTCCTCTTGCTGGTGACAGGGAATCAATATCTGTAGGAATAGACAGCCAAACTGCTGTGAGTGGACCCTGTGTATCCCAGCCCATGCTTGCATGCTTTCCTGGCACCAGGAACATGGTGCCTCCTGGGGTGCCGTGGACCTTCTGATCCCTCTGGCACTCAGAGATGGTGTCTGGACATCTGAGTAAGAGGGACATGGGCTGAGTGCAGGCACTGAACCCTTTCCTGACTGTGCAGGCTGCGTTAGTGCTAGTTTGCTCCCTCAACCCTAAAAGGCAACGTGAGACCAAGGGGGTTAACTCTGAGCCCAGGGGGAAGAGCCAGAGCAGGGGTGACTCTCTGCACCTGCTCTTTTCTAGTATAAAGACAGGAGTGATACTTTTTTCATTTGTTAGAAGTATGGAAGAAAAGTGCCCATTATAAGAAATGCTTTTTTCTACTGAGTGGTCAGCAACAGATATTGATCAACCAGGGAAATTAAGCACTCAGTGCAGATGTTCAGCAAATGTCATCAGATTTTTTCTAACCAACAAGAAGACAACATTACTGTGTGCATCTGAATGATCTATCCATTAAAAGTTAGGAGAGAATTTTGATACTGTAATTATTGCCATTATTTACTTTGTGTTGCCTTTGCCCCAGACATCCCAGTCCCCCCTTGCTCAAGAGACAGCCACAAAGGCTATGTGTCTCCTTCTGACCAAGAGCAGACCAATGGACAGTGGGAGGGGGCATGTGTGAGCCCCAGGGAGGTCTGTATAGGGTAGAAGGGTCAAAACTTGGTGCTTTTTTGTCTATATTGATTCTGGGTAGAAATTCTGGGGCTGACCTGTCCCCCAGTTGTTAAAACTCAGCATCAGAGCAGGGAGCAAGGCAGAGACCGAGCAGTGTCCGTGGCTGAGAGTCATGCTTAGTCCCTGGCTCTTTTAGTTATCAGCACACGCTGTCCCAGACCCACCTCCCTGCACTTGCTGCCGACAGCCCTTACCTGCATAGTTTAACTAAAGGTCTCAGTTTAAATCAGCATAGCCAAATGACTAGAAATGTGGATGTTCAATAAACACTTAAACACTTAAACCTAGTTTATTTCTGCGTGGCTAAGTTGATTGGACATTGATTTAAGAAAAAAGAAAATGAGTTACTTTTAAGTTGTAGTACCTACATAGCCAATACATTCCTGTAAGAAAATCAGTAACAGGTTGTACATTGACAAAGCTGCCATGGAAATGGAAATTAGGTTTTCAAGCCATTTAGATTTTAGTTACTTTAACTTAGTTTGATGTATCAACTCTTAGTAGTATCTACTGTTTCAACAAAACTAAGTGTATCAAAATCCTAGCTCATTTTGCAAATTCTAAGTCCAAATATAACTCAACATACATTTTTTTTTTCCTTTCTGATTTAAACTAGTGCCTATAGACAGCTCAGGGAGTCCCACAGAATTTTAAACAGGCAATATTAAAATAAATAAATCTATGAGATAATGTATTCTGCAATATTCACAGCTGAGATTGCTCATTTTCTTCTAGACAGTCTGTAATTTCACTGTAACTTAATCATGATCCAGACTATAGGATGATCTCTTAACACATTGCTACAAGCAAGTTATCCTAGTCACACCCCAAATGAAGAGAAAAACCTAGTTAAATAGCAGCTACCTGGAGCAGACATGTCAGCTCAGGCAGAACTGGCCGGGACCTAGGAGAGAGACAAAGAAGGTACAAGAAGAAATTGCAAAGCTAAGAAGCAGTGGTAGTGCTGGCTTCAGCAAACTCTATACCAGGGCAGAAACACTGTAAGTGCATTGATTTTAATTCTTAGAAGCCCACTAGAAGAGTTTTACTAATAACTCTTCCCAGTCTGGCAGATGTAATAGCAAAGCCCTAATAAATGCTTCCCAGCTGTGAATTTGCCATTTTGCTATCCCAAATTTCCTTGTCAGTGGAAGGAATTGGTTTCCCCTTCTCCACTCAAAGGCATCACCTACTCCTGATACTTTGGAGCCCTGCTTGGTACCTGAAGCATCCTCCTTTGGAAATAAGCAAGAAAACAAGAAGAAAGCTACTCCCGAACATCCGTGTTAAACATTGCTCCAGAACTTTACCAAGTCATTTTCCTTCAAATGATCACTCATTAAAAGATATCTGCCAAGGGTTATTGTGATTAGCCAGCTGTGCTGCAGAGAGCCTCCACCCCCCAGCCCACTTCAGCTGCCTGTTATCCAAGATAACATTATCTACATGGAAGTCTGAGACAGACTTTCTGTAATTATCAGTGATTTGCATTGTTATTCTCCATCCAGTGTTTGTCTGCACAGAACAAGTCAAGGAGGTCTTGGAAGTCTTTTTACCCAGCAAGTCTTCTCAGATAATTTATTTGTCCAAGTTCAAATCCCTTGACAGTAGCTTGATGTGACCTTTTTCCTTGGTGTGTAAGATACAATTTTAGAGAGGAAGCTAGGATATATTTGGTTTCTTCTCTCCTTGCTCACCCCAATTCTATAGTCTTGGAAAGCTCTTGGAAAGCTTTGTTGTCCTACCCTCTGAGTAGTCTTTCATATTTGTTAGAAATATGAAATAGAAATATTTCCCTACAAAATACAGTATCTTCTACCTCCTTTTTGCTATGTGCCGTGCCCTGTGTTTCATCCCTACTACCTGCTCTTTCCAGCTCCCCTATCAGCTGTGAATCCTCTGTCATCAATAATCCAGTACTTTAACTGGCTTAGAGTTTCCTTCTCTCTCTCTGTCCCGGTCAGATGCCAGATTAGACCCAGCAGAAGCCTACTACTATCCCTGTTGTATGTATTAATCTTCTTACAAGTATGGTCTGTTCTGTATTTAACCTCTCCTCCCCGCACAGCCAGGTGATACCAAGAGCTACAGCAAAGTTATTTGCCTTTGCACATTAACAACTGAAGCATTTGTAACACACAACAGCAATTTTATATAATGGCTTTAGCTAAAATTGCTCAAGGCTCTAATCCCAGGCACGTAATTAGGGCTACCACACAGTCTCCTCACGATGGACATTGATGTTGTAGGGATTTAAGTGATTTGGTATTGTGAAAACAAAATTCATCAGGTGAGCAGCTCCTTTGGAATCAGTGGGTTACACTGCTTAACCAGGGCAGTAAGATTTGCCTCTATGTCTGTGCTGCAGAGCTTTCTGCAGCTGTGCTAGGAAGTGAGATAAATCTTTGATTTTGGATTTTCGTCCCCATGTGGATTACACTGTACATCTGGGGATGTGCCTCATTGGTAAAAGAAAAAGAACAGAAGCTGGGAGTCCTGTCTTCTATTCCTGGCTCAACCCCAATTCACTGCGTGAGTGTAGGCAAATCACTTAAGCTGTCTCTGGGATAATAATCGACACAGCAGTTCCAGGAGGCTTAATTTTTAAAGTGTCAACTCATATATTTTCTCTCATGTGCCTCAGGAGATGTCCCCTTCCCTTCACTGGGAGCAGGAGGAAGGCCTTAGAACTGACAGCAAGATTTGCAACCCCTGACCCACTCTTCCCCAGTCTGCCATAACTATTTCATACAGAATGTTTAATAATGATGCCAGAAATGCTGTCCCAGAGCTCTGAAAGCCTCTTATCAACTCTGATTCCTAAAGTACAGTGTACAGAATCCTGTGTAATGGTTTTCTTTTCACTACTTTCAGCATTAATTCTTCTTTCTTGCTATGCCAGCAGATACATACATCTGCTGCCAGTACCTTTTGTCTTTGGTTTCACTGATTGCATGACTTAACTGTGGAGCAAGAAAGTTGGATTTTTTTTTTCCAGTGTGTTTTTGTGTGCCTGAAATCCTAAACTTTCAGAAGGGTCTAGCAATAGGCTCCATCTTTTGTTGGGGTAGAGACTGAAGTTTACATGTTCTTCATTTGAGAAGAGCTATATACTGCATGTCTATTCTTCTGAAAATCCACTGTCTCGAAGTGGAAGTATAGGAAAAGCCAATCAGATATCAACATCCAGCACATGGAAGACTCCTTCCAAACATTTTCACAGGGTGGATCACATTCAAAGCAAGATATGTAACAGACCGTGTCTTCTAAGTACACCCCTTCTAGTTTCAATGGCATTTGATCCCTGTGGCAGCTACAATAAAACCACTACTTTCATGGGTAAATGTTATTAGGAAAGTATTTGGTGTGTTTCTCCTACTGCTATGTAGCAGCTGGAGGCAACAGAGGGGGTAAGACTGTGGGCCAGCACAGCCCTCTGCAGTTCACAGCAGTGACCTGGTGGGACACCAGGGGAAGTTGCCCTTCCTGGTACCTGGAGCAGGACAGACACCAACAAAGTCAATGGGAACGCAGTCATTCAAACCTCATCAAGGTCTGAGTTAGATGCCTTGCTTGAGCGATGAACACTTGCATTTGTGTAGTTTGCTATATCACAATATGGTGTTCCAAAATGTCTGCTATCACTCACTTTTAAAGCATATGTATAATGCATATAGTCTTGTCACAGCTGACACCTTTTTTAGAGTTTGCTACATGAGAGTACTCTGTTGCTGATGAATCAAGCCATTTTTAGGACTGGTTTACTTCTGAGTATTTTGGAGGAGGAAAGTAAAAAGTCAACTGTTTTTCAATGAACTACTCATATCCCCATCTTTTGAACAATTCTTGTATCAGAACCTTTCTCTTTTCTATTTTTAAAATTTTTAATAATCATTATAAATGTGATGTAACAAACTGTTCTTCTGAAGTCTCATAAAAAAAGCCCCCAACATTACAACTAAAAACCTTGGCTCAGGAAAGCATCCTTCCTTAGGATAGCATTTAACACAGACCAAGTCCACCAGGTCCCAGCTCAAGGGCAGAAAAGATGCAACGATTTATCATACATGGAATTGTAACGAATAACAAGAGGTCACGGAGCTCGTGTCCTTGCCCCAAGGCAGTCCCAGTGACACCTCTGTGGTCCCACCAGAACCAGGTGGACCCTGTTGGTACATACTGGTACCAATAGGTCTGCCAGAGACATGCCTTGTAGGAATTCACTGCCCTCCTGCTAAAAGAGGGGTGCAGGACTTGTCTGCAAAGACATCAGCTGTAGCCACTGGAAGAATTACAGTTTCAACCACTATGAAAAAGGAAGGGAAAATACAGCAGGAAAATATAGCAGGTAACTTGGGCACTAAACAATTTAGGCCTGCACTCCCCTCTTGTTGGCAGCAATGAGCGTAGCATGAGCATGGCAGAAAGAGGTGTGCTGGGCCAAATTCTGCCCTCAGAGGCATGTGCACACAATTTCCAATTACATCCATGGGAATTGGGCATGTGGATTGAGGGCACAATCTGGTTCTTTATTTTCAGCTCCTCTATTATGATCATGGCATGCTAATTTCTAATTCCTTTAGCAAAAATAACACAGGAAGGCTTAAATATTAATGTTGCCAAATGTCAGAAACACCTCTGCAATATACTCTTGAGCAAATTCATGCAAACACATTTCAGGAACTACAGGCTTGCTCATTATTGGAAACTGACATCTCCAATCAGTTAAAATTCTCCTTATCTTCACTGGGGTTTCGCCAAGCTAAGAACTGAATAAGAGCTGCTGGATTTAGCTCCTTGGTAGCTGATTTGGACATGGATCTCCTGACAGCCATGGTCACGTCTTCTCACTTAGAGATGGATGCAGAAGTACAGATGTCACCTTGGGTTTGCCGGATGATGAACATTCAAGTAGGTTCACCATCCCCTCAAAACATGGGGACTGAAGTCAAACAAATGCAGACCTATAGGTAAGAAGAAAAGCACAGGTGGAGATTTACTAGAGAAGGAAAAAAATAGATTATCCCCTCACCAATCCCCAGTACCATATTCCTTGCCACTGCTCACATTCACAGGGAAATAAAGGAGGGAGTGGAGTCAACTAAGAGGAGAGATGAAAACCTCCACAGCTGCAAGAATGCTGTGTGGGCTTGCTTTTGGCAAGAAACAGGCTGTGGGTCAAGGCCACAACACCTGCATCCTACCCCTGCCAGGGTGGGGGGTCCAGCCCCTCCTAAGGACACGTTCAGCAGTGTGTGTCTGCCTGGGCCTCCAGCAGCAGAATTCATTGCGCTGAATTCATTCATTCAGACACCTACCCATGCCAGCTGCAGGTGGACACTCAGGTCCATGGGAGGGAGAGGGAAGAAATTAAGTGCCTGAACCTGATACATTTCTGCACAGAGGTACTCAGCCAGCACAAGCTCTCCATCAGGGTACAGGACTGGAGGAAAGATGGCAAAAAAGAAGCAGCATTTTCTTCCAAGGGAAGCTGAGGTGGGATGCACAGGGTAGCCCACTGTGTGGCAGTCAAGTGGTAATTATCATCTTCCTCACCTTCTGCTGAAGGGAAGGGTCTCTGTGGTCCTTGGCCCTCTTTGCTGCTCTGGCTTGGGTATCACTGCCGGAACACACCTGTCTCCTCCACATTCTGCAGGCTTTGGCAGGTCCTCTGCTCAGGCTTGTGGGATCTGAAGCTGTCACTGAAGATGGAATAGAATAGAAATTAATAAATAGCTTAATTATTTTGAAAGGGCTGCTGTAGAGACAGAAAACTCCATGGGATACAGCAGAGCCACATAGAGAGGGGGCAATAAACCAGTGGTGTCAGGGAAGGCACACAGGGTGTGAAAAAGAGGGATACCTTGAAAAAACTGGGGCAGCGGAATCCTGCTTCTGGACATTGTTCTGCATCTCATGAGTCCCACCTGTGAGCTGCCCTTCACCAGGGCACACAGCAAGGCAGGGATGGCACTGCCAGGGCTCCATCAATTGCGCGCTGCCCACGTCCCCGCGCTGGCGCTGGCTCACGCGTGTCCTCGTTTCGCTCTCAACGTTCCATTTCGTAACGGCAGGGAGCCGCTGGCGGCACGGCGTGTCTGGAGGCCGGCTGGGGTGGCAGGAGCCCTCCGCCTTGGGCATCGTGCCTGCGCAGGCACCCCGAGCCTGCCATCGTCCTCCAGAAATGCACAGCCTGTCACAACTCGTTGCTTAATGCTAAACTACCCATTATAAATAAACATGGTCCTAATAATAGTTCGCCTGACCTGACTCACTGTAGGAAACAGCCTCAGAAATAAAAGAAGATGACTTTCAAACAGAAGAGTTATAATTTTACATAAATAAAAAATGAAAAGGGCAGCACAGGACAGGCATAGGGAAAATCGGATTGCAGGGAGTCAAAGTTGAAATCCCAGGGTGTTAATGGGCTTGCCTGGCTGCTAAATCTGACACTGTCTCCCCCTGTAAATTTGCTGGAGTTTGACAGATGGATGTGGAGAAATATTACTTGAATTGTCAGATAACCGTTAGTCACCCAGATTAAAAACAAATTCCATTGACATTATGTCATACCTTGGGAGCCCAAAACAGATATTGATGTTTTCATCTTGTTGCAGGGAGGAGGGAGATGGGAGTGGGTAAAGTAAGAAATCAAAATCGCTCAGATAGAGCAAGTCTTTTGGCTTTGTTTGAAAAATGACACCACAGCACAGTGCACTTAGCTGAAAATGAGAGATAGCACAATCTAGAGAGATAGCACAGCCTATCTCACTCTCAAATAAAGGGGAGACAAAGACAGTGCTATCATAAAAAAACCCCAGAAGTTTTAAGACCTGTACACAATTGTAAGTCCAAGTGTATGAACCAGGGATTCACTTGCTGGATGCTGCAAAATCCATGCCTCAAAAAGGTTTGGACACTAGTGGGATGTCATACATCCAGGGGAGCATGAGGTGTTTTTTCTCTCTTTTGGGTGAGAAAGTGGAGGGAGATGCAATGCCTGTGCATCAGCATGTGGGGCAGGAGAGATTTGGACTTGCTCAACCTGCAGGAGAGACAGCTTCGAGGAGACCTAACAGCTGGCCAGCATCTAGGAGGAGTCACGAAAAAGCCAGAATCAGGCACCTCCCAGCATCACAAGGCAGGAGGGTGAGAAGCAATCACAAAATCATGGAATTGTCTAGGTTGGAAAAGACCCTTAATGTTGTTGAGTCTAACCATTAACACAGCACCGACAAGTCCACTATTAACCATGCTCCCAAGTGCCACATTTTACACTTCTTTTAAATACCTCCAGGGTTGGTGACCCAACCGCTTCCTGGGCACCCTGTTTCAATACTTGACAACTCTTCTGGTGAAGAATATTTTTCTCATATCCAGTCTAAATTTCCCCAGGTGCAACTTGAGTTATTTCCTCTTATCCTTGTTACTTTGGAGAAAAGACCAACAACTTCCTTTCAGGTGGTTCAGGAGAAAAATAAGGTCCCCTCTGACCTCCTCTTCTCCTGCCTAAACAACCCCAGTTACCTCAGCTGCCCCTCAGAGGACTTGTGCTCCAGACCCTTCACCATTTCCATTGCCCTTCCCTGGACACACTCCAGCACCTCAATGTTTTTCTTGCAGTCAGGGGGCCAAAAGTGGACACAGGATTAGAGGTGCAGCCTCAGTACTGCTGAGACCTGGGGACAATCCCAGCCCTGGTCCTCCTGGCCACACTATGTCTGATACAACCCAGGGTGCCATTGGCCTTCTTGGCCACCTGGGCACACTCTGGCTCATTTTCTGCTGGCTGTTGACCAGCACTTCCAGGTCCTTTTCCACCAAGCAGCTTTTCAGCTACTCTTCCCCAAGCCTGTAGCACTGCATGGGGTTGTGCTTCAAATGCAGGACAAGTGGATCAATAAGAGGCATAAGCTGAAAAAAGGGAGGTTTGGATTGGATATAAGGAGAAGATTTTGCCCATGGGGACTGCTAGATAGTGGATCTGGTTGCTCCAAGAGGCTGTGCTGTCACCTTGTGTGAAGTTTTTCAAAACAAAGCCATGAGCAGCCTGGCCTCAGAGTTGTCCCTGCTTTGAGCAGGAGATTGGATTGGAGACCTCCTGAGGTCCCTTGAATTTTCGTATTATTCATGTGATAAATTCACACACTGTTTATGCTCTGTTGACCTCCATGGTGACTATGATGATTTACTTCCACTGAGGATCTGGTGTTAAGTTTGTAGGTAACTGTCCCAGAATCAACAATAAATTGGTTTGTGTTTTGCATTAGTTATTAGGTGGCATGAAGAGGTCCTGAAAGGCCTCTACCAGTGATAAACCAATAAAATATACTGAAGGCATCTTGAGGCAACAGAGAGAATTGAAAGTATCTTGTCTTTGGTCAGTGTTATGTGTATGTACAGAATTAACTTTTACATATTAACTTTTGGTTGCTCGATGCAGTACCTTACTAATACTCTTTCCATACAACATGGTCTGTGCTTTTAATTTCCTAAGTTTATAAAAAAGTCAAAAGAGGAAGACTGAAATTCCATCCCAGAACCTCATATTGATTACAACATGGTTCGTCGCCGCTGTTTGAACCGATACCCCACAGGGACACTCATCATTTGAGATGGCAAAGAAAAAGATAGCAGGAGTGACCTGTCATCCAAACCAGGCCCTCACTCACAGATTCACTGCATCTTTGAGGGAAGAATGACTTGTTATCCTGTTACCTGAAATCACACTTAACTTAAACCGGGTTAAAATAAAAGACAAATACAGTCACTTATTCATAGCATCCAAAACAGGCAACACAGTTACAAATGTGTAATAGTCAGTGAATGAAATTAAATAGGAAGTTATGGGGCTGCATTGGGTAGACATCTGTCAGTCACCAGACCTGACAAGTTCATCCAGGTCTCCAAACACTGTGCACAGCACTGCCAGGTGGATCTTCTGGGAGACCTCCACAGGATCTCACTTGGGGTGCACAGCTTCTCTGGGGGATTCCCACCAGAGAGGTGTCCCAAGTGACTGTCTTCCCTATCTTCCCCTCAGATCAACCTTTCTTCAAGATCAGCTCACACCTCTTTCATAATCATATTCTCTTTTGTGTTCAGGCTTTACTTTGAGCTCTTCGAGGGGTCCAGACTGGTTTCATCTGTCATCCTGCAGTTCACACTATTTCTTCCTTTGCCAGAAGGTATTCTGACCACCCTGTTAAGTAAAATAACTTTTCCCCTTCTTAGATATGGAAATGCCTCTCTGCTGGATGGTAATTCCTGCATTTAACTGGCTAGCGAACAACTCTGTTTCAGCAGAGTGCCCCTCCCTGGCTGGCTCCTTGGCATTTCTCTTGCCCTTATAGTCTGTAGCACTGTACAGGAACACAGTACACAACCCCAGAGCAGGTAACTGCATGTGGCTCTCTCCAGGCTCTTGCCTGAGATCAGGAACAATCAGTAGTTAATCTTGCTGGGATACCGACAGGTTTCTTTGTGTTAGGCTGGAATGGCTGTTGCGTGACGCAGGGTTTGATTCTCTCACTAGCCTCCACCAGTGCTGGGGAAGGGTGACAAGAATACACAAAATCCCTCAGCTAAGAAGAGAAAAGCAAAGGCTTTTCTCGAGGTGGAATTCAGGTGTCTGTCTCATGCTATCAAGCAGCTAAGAGACAGTCAAAACCACAAAGGCTGGCAGGCAAGTCTGAAACAGAAAAATACAATGGGAATTAAAATAGAATAACTTATTAAATATTTGAATTGTTCTATTAAAATAGGTGGGAAAAATGTTGTAAACATTTGTCTTTCATATTGCCAAAGACAGTAGTTCTTTTTCTGTAAGGGCACAGGGCAAATATCAGTGGAAGCACTATAACATACCACATTCAACTTCAGATACAACGCGAAGCCCAGCAAATTCACAACTGTTATGCTACACAAATATATGTAGTTGAAATGCCTGCCTACACCATGACAACTGCTTTTTCAGGCTAATTCTCTGCCTCATTTTTTTCTTGGCTTCTTCTTGAAACTGGGATGAAAATAAAAAGGCAGGCAGCCTACCTTGCCAGATAGCCTTAATTAATTAACGCAGTGAACAGAGCAATTTAGTCTTGTTTTCTTCTCAGAGTCAATCTGCAGCATCCCCATAAAGGCTCTGCATTGCTGAAACTAATCAGACCTCAAGAAGTTTGGCATCCATTAGTGCCTTTGAAGTCTAACAGAAACCCAGGCAAATATCATACAATAAATTTGGCAAGAGAAGTCACTCATATACATCTGGTGCATGTCACATACTTCATCTTTTTTACAGGAACCAGCCTGAAACCTTCTGCTCTTTAAATGGGTGTGAGTATTCCGCCATCAACAGTCCTGGGACGACCTTTTTGTTTAAGCACCGAGTTGTCACACTCAGCTTAGGATGTTTGAAACATCTAAAGGGGAGCTGTTCACTCGAGGGTTATCTTACATTGGTAGATGAGACCCGGTCACTCCCCTGGGGTAGTTGGTGTGCCCTCGTGCTAGAACCCAGCGTGAGGATGAGACGAAGTGCCCTCTGAAGGTGCTTGCCTCTACCCTTTGACTATAAAAGGGAGTTTGGGTGACTAAGTCAAACTTAGGTGTCTGACTTTCAGATGCCTGAGTTACAACAGGTGTATCCTGCCTAGACAGGGTACCACTGGAGTAAAACATACAAAATATGTCGAAAGCTTAATGAAGTTTAATGCATTTACAAATGCGGAGTTTTAAAAGCTGCAATGGTGTGCATCTCCTTCCCCCAGCGGCAATTCATCTTGAGGTTACACAACTCATCCTTTTCCAAGTTTACATACCTTGTCATTCTATATTCAAGAATAAACTTGTTTGGTTTCTTCCATACTCAAAATAAATTATGAAAAATAAGCAGGTTTTTCTTTGTAGCTGAAGTACAATGGATTTTCTGGAAACAAAATGTCCGACCACTGGAAAATTTACATTCTCTCCAGTAATTTCAAGGATCACATTATATTTTAGACAGAGATTTCTTGACCAACTCAGGGAACTATGCAGTATATTCTTTACTGTACCATTTAGGTAAATATTAACTGTCACATCATACATTCTAAATGCTGACTGTAATGATAAGTAAATATTGCTTGAGGGGCATAGGTGAGGCCTTGGGATATGATGAAACATTAAAAGTAAAAAATTGAGGGGAAATATTAATAAACTCCAAATAACTATTAATTTTGTACCTCTGGCAAAGGTACAGCTATAGCTGAAGAAAATAATAATTTCTTTTTACTAAACTACGTGATTTTTAAATAGGAGTGTTGTAAATCTTATTCGAAGAGTTCTCCAGAAGGGAAATTTTGAGCTGCTCTGGGGCATTTTTAAACTATGTCATTTTTAAGCCAGACAATAACATGGTTTTATAACAGGTCACATGAGCCCGGTTCAGCCGCAGGAGCAAGGCAGGCGTGCAGTGGATGTGCAGGCGCTGGCCATGGGTAGCTCTAGGCAGAAGCACTGCTCAGCGTGTAGCGATGTGACAGAGAAACGAGCAAGGCAGTACAAGGATGGAGAGGGGTGGCATCATGCCACCAATACCCTCCCCACCACCAAAAGCTGCCCCCTCCATGTCTGCCTGCACCTCCTGGACTGCAAGGTCCTCTTCCCTGTGCAAGGACGGCTGGTGCTTGCGTCTCTTCCATGCATCCTTGGGTTAGTTACATCACTATAAATCAGTATAAATCCTTGGGTTAGTTACACCAGTGTAAATCCCTGTAGCATTTACAGTGTGCATGAGGTGGTCTGCAGAAGTAACAGCAGAGTCACAGGAAAGAAGAATTTTAAGTGCTTTGGGGGCTTTAAATCCAGGATTACAGTCAGAGTTTGATGGAACAGAAGTTCTGTAATGGCCAGCCAGAGAGGTAAGCATTCCCCACAATTCAGAAATCATTAATTCAACCAAGAATGAAGACAGCACTATCTTTTTCGTTATCCCCTAATTTAATTGTCACAGATTAAAGGCTGGCAAATCTGGGCACAGATTCCTGTTGTCAGACTTCAAAGAGAGCTCCTGAAGCCTTCTGCCAGAATCAATGATCATCGCTATATCCTTTTCTCACACAGCATCTGTATCTTCCCTAATGCTAATGAACATTATTTTTGCATGCTTCTGAGCAGGCTGAAAAATACACTCTTGAATCGCATTTCCCATGCGAGGGGAAAAACGAACCCTTCCACATTTGTTATTCTCCTCTAACAAGGATTAAACCATGGTGTGGGTACTAATGAGTGACTTGCAGTTGCCCGCCTCTCACTTTAGTTTAGTCCTCAGGAATATTGAAGATGAAATTTCTCAGCTGAAATCATAACATGCTCTATAGATTAAATGTTTCAGAGCTGTTCTTATAACAAATAATCAAGCTGTCGAGATTGCTTGCTATGCAGACTTGCAGACCTCTTGGGTCACTGTTGCCAAGGAGTAATTTTCTTTAAAGTAGACTCACTTGTCCATCTTATGAAAAAGAAAAACAGAAATAGTAGGTTTCAAGGAACTTGATGTGAATGATACACATTTATTTCACATCAATTTGCCTACTCTACGTGCTATTTTTCAATATGCACCCTAATTGCTAATTATGAAAAGAATTAGTCTTCAGAGCTAGATTAAGGCAGAAAATACCTGAAAGAATTTCTGATGGAGCTGTAACTGATGATAAATTTGCTTCTGGAAGTATGTCCATTTTTGTTCTAATAGCTGCACAATAGTGAAAAGTCAATTACTACCATATTATCACTGTCAAGCAGAGGTCACAGAGACAATTCTCCCGTGTGCATATGCATCTGCGAATCAGTGTCAGGGAAGTACTAGATAAATTTATATCTTGATTCTTTACTGCCCTGTTGATATTCCCCTCAGTACTACAGCAAAGCTCATGCATCTTTATTCCTTTTCCATCCACTAAAAGTTTATTTATGGGGTGACACATTTACTACAGTGCAAAGTGCTCGAGCCCAGCTGTAAGCAGATGCTACAGACTAAGAGACATGGTGCATTAGGCAAGATGTTATATCCCCCTTTCCAAGTAATTGATTTCCAAAATAGCATTGGCTAATTGAAGGACCCCGTAATTCAACATGAATTAAACAAAAAGATCTGTTGCATGCAGGTAACTCGTTTCTCACCATTCTGCCCACTAAATGGGAACAACAGAATTAGAATAACCAATACAGTGAAATATAACTCTTGGTCTCAGTTAAAATATAACACCTGGTGCCAGTCACTCTCATTAGATCACTGTCTTTTTGGGCTTCAAACACCAGACCAACCAAATCTCACTTCTTCAGGAATTAGTCAACAGAGGTTAGGAAAACTTTCCAGAGACTGATGTAGTGGGTGTCATCCCTGTCTGTGGCAGAGAGGAGGGAGAGTGGGTTGAAACTACCTGATCATTAGGGTCCCTTCCAACAAAACCCAAGTCTATGATCATCTTCCAGAAGACTCTGCAGAGGGATCTGGACAGGCTGAGATAGATGGATAGGCTGACAGATAGATGGGCTGAGACTAACGGTATGAAGGTCAACAAGGCAAAGTGCCAGGTCCTGCACTTGGACTACAACAACCCTAGCCAGAACTACAGTCTCGAGTGGAGTGGTGGAAAGCTGCGTGGAGGGAAAGGACCTGGAAGTGCTGGTCAACAGCCAGCAGAAAATGGGCCAGTGTGCCCAGGTGGCCAAGAAGGCCAATGGCACCCTGGGTTGTATCAGACATAGTGTGGCCAGCAGGAGCAGGGCTGGGATTGTCCCCAGCTCTCAGCAGTACTGAGGCTGCACCTCTAATCCTGTGTCCACTTTTGGCCCCCTGACTGCAGAGGTGCTGGATTGTGTCCAGGGAAGGGCAATGGAGATGGTGAAGAGTCCAGAGGGTAAGTCCAATGAGGAGCAGTAGGGGAACTGGGGTTGTTTAGGCAGGAGAAGAGGAGGCTCAGAGGTGACCTTATCACTCTCTACAAACACCTGAAAGTAGGTTGTAGCCAGGGGAGGGTCAGGCTATTCTCCCAGGCAACCAGTGACAGGATGAGAGGACACAGCCTCGAGCCGCACCATGGAAGGTTCAGTCTGGACATTAGGAGGAATTTCTCCACAGAAAGGGGAATTAGACATTGGAGTGGGCTGCCCAGGGAGGTGGTGCAGTCACTGTCCCTGGAGATGTTTAAGGAAAGACTGGATGTAGCACTTAGTGCCATGCTCTAGCTGACAAGGTGGTGATCAGTAAAAGGTTAGACTCAATGATCTCAGACTTTTTTTCCAACATAAGTGATTCTGTGATTTTGTGATGATTCAATGATTCTATGAAACTTTTTTAATTTTCTAGGAGGACATCTATAGCAGCAACAGTGGAACTGGAGGAAATCTGACACCAGGCTGAGTGTGAGCTCAGCACTGAGATTTCTGGGCTTCTTGAAATTCACACTTTCTGGGTAAGCTTGTTCCTCAGGAGGAAATCAGACCAAAGAGGTCAGACAACCTGCTCTTGGGAGTCTACCAGCATAGGTTTGCCTTTGGAGCATAGTCAAAGGACAGCTGAGGTCAGATATGGCAGGGAAGGCAGCCCTGGCATTTTTCTGGGAGGGACAGTTCTGGTATAAGGGCATGCCATTTTCCTTTAGAGCTTGCTGAAGGCTACAAAGACCTGTGACAAAACCAGTTTCAGGAGATGATTTTTTCTAATTTTACACTCTTTTTTTTGGTATGACAGAAGGGACTTGGGACCAAACTGTAATTCATATTTCATTTGCTCTCCCAGAAGGTTATTTACCCACTGGTTTATGACTTCTTAACAACTTGCTTGCAAGGCACAGGATGCTGTTAAAGTTCAGCTGATCCACGACTTTGTCATAAACTTACAGAGGTGCTGCCAGAGAGACAGGGCTGTTGGGCCGGAAGAATTCAGATAGAGTCTATCTGAAAAAGGGGACACACCCTGGTAAATTCATCACTGACTCAAGAAGTGCAGTACCACAGAGCTCTGCAGGCACCCGGAGCCCAGGATGGTGCAAAAAGAGCAGCAAATATAAACATACATATTTCAAGAGGGATTTAAAGCACATACAGATAATGCAAATATCTGCAGTGAAATGGGAATTGTTCCAATACAAGGAGCAGAAGCCCTCAAAGTTTACCATCTAAGATAAACACCTATGCTGTGGAGTTAGAGTTTTCCTATGGTAGATGTTTCCATACTGGTCTTTTATATAGGTGCTTATTCTTCTGGGGTTCAGTTTACTATCAGTATGAACCCCTATAATTTTTGCATATGAACAAAACAATAATGCACAGGTTTCATACACTCTCCATGGGAGTAGTCATTAAGAATCCATCAGGATCCATCTTTAGTTCTCATTCTTCCTCAGATGTTCATGGTTCTGCAAGAAACAGGCAAAAATAAATAGCAAATTCCTAATGATATAGCAAATGTAAATTAAAAATGCTTACAGATGGAGAGAATATTTGGAAGTGTTAAAAAAGCTTAAAAATGCTAGTAAAAGAAACCAACAAGTGCTTCCAATGGCTCAGCTTCTAATGTCCACCTAACAACTTCTGCCCTGACCTACTTTTTCTACAAATAAATATAGTCACTTGCATTTTATCACCAAAATAGACATATTCAGAGATGACAGGAAGTCTGAGTATGATTCAGTTAGATAAGGCAGTCAGTCAAATCCATGGAAAACCAGATATTCACTAGAATTACTCAAAAACTGCTTGATAAGGTGGAAAGCACAAATAACCCACCCCTTGTAATCCATAGCTGCTCACCACTCAATTATTACAATCAAAACACTTCCTTGTAGTAAAAAAAAATAAATTCTAAAATGAAGAGACTCCAAAGAGAGGATCCTTTTCAGCCAATTCTGAAGAAAAAAAATGCAAGAAAAATTACAGATCCTTTTTTTTCTGAAAGATTTCATACTTTCCCTGCAGTCTGTTGAGATCGTGTGAGACCTAGCATCTGGCTACCTGAAATTCAATATTCAGTCCTACTGGAGAGTATATCATAAGATGTGCTCCTTGCATTCCTTGCCTGAATTCAGTTTATTAGCAAAGACTATTTTCAAACACAGGTATGAGCCTTGCCCTTAGGGCTGAGTTGTGCTACAAGGTTCTTGAGCAAAAGAAATAGATATATAAAAGGCTGGCACAGGATAGAGCCATTTCATGGGTTGCCTTAGGAAAGGAGCTCCAGGGGTACTCCAGGAGCTGTTTTCTCTCCATGGCCCCCTGGCTTTCCTTCCCAGACATCTACTTCATTATTAACTGGCCTCTTTACAGTGCAGACCAGTGGAACTCGGTGTGGGGATGATTCCCCACCCACTGATTCTGGAATATTCCTGACAACATATTCCTGACAATATTCCTTGTTATCTGCTAGTTTATGCAAATATAACAGGGAGGAAATGACCTAACCTAGTGCCATCAGAGGGAGTAATTAAGCCTTAAGTATCAGTAGAAACAGTAAAAAAATCATATACTCCAGCATTGTTTAGTTATGGACTTACGGGAAAGAGCATCAGACTCAGATCTTCATGATGCTGAAGGTCTTCTCTGAGAAGTTGAGAGCCCTTTGCTTGCTCTGCTTGATTGCTCTGAGCTCATCAGCAGAGTGATCAGTGTAACACTTGGCTGAGCTCTGAGACATTTTATGGGAAAGAGTTTCCAGGGAAAGTTTTCTGCTTCTGTGGCTTCCGTGAGGCTGAATATATTTTGTCAAGGGACAGAGGGGATTTATCTCCAGGCAATCAGAAATACTCATGCTGGACTATAGACTTCACCCACTGGGGTTTATACATGCCATGAGTGCTGCTCAGGGACTAGAGGTTGTGCCAATACACAGAGAAAAGAGTCCCTTGGCCTGGCCTGGGACTGCCACATCTGCTCCTTTAAAAGATCACCAGGAAGAGGCTGTCTCAGAGTAAAGGTCTCAGCAAAGGTTCAGTGAGGGTGGAGGAGAAGAAGTCCATCCATTTGGCTTGCCATGCTGCATGTTCATACAAACTGGGAGCCGGTAACACTCCTGCTCATCCTGTGGCAGCTGGCTGGGGCAGAACACACACTGTGCCACACTTCACTCAAGTACTTGGCAGCTGCTGCACCCCGTCTTTGTGATGAAGGTGTTTAAAGTCAGGATTCTAGAGATACAATTTCAGTTTCAGGATCTGACCCAGCTCCTCCTTCACTTAACAGTGCAATGTCCTGTGGCTGCAGTCCCACTCTCCAGAAGATATTATTACACAAAAAATCTTTGATCAGAAGGTAGCAAAAACTTTCCTTTCTGAATAACCACTGCAGTTAGTAAGGAGATGAAAGCCATTTTAGCAAACCCTTCTTTCTGTATTAGCTTTTTCTCTTTTCTTTTTCCTGTTGCAAACACAAGTGGAATCTCCGGGTCATGGTGATCTCCAAGGAAACAACTTCCTTGAAAAGAGAAGATACAGATTTACAGAATGAGTGTGGTTTGGCTTGAGGGACAGCTCAGTGGCTGCCAGACCTACATTGGATGATGTTGAAAACCTGCCTTCAATGTCTTTTCTGGAATCTTTAGGTAGTTTTTGTAAGGGTTTTTAGTTATTATCTAGATCTGAAACTTAAAAAAGTCATACAGTGCAGCTCCAGCTGTGGAGGGATTGTGTCCTGTTCCCTGGGAACTGATAACCTCCTCTCCTACTGATTTGGAAGAGGGAGCAACTAGAAGGCTAAGAGGTGAAGGTGATGTCCAATGCTGGCTGCTAAAAGGTGGTGAAGATGGAGGGAATTCAAGTTTTACACTCCCTTTCCTATTGCACATCTTTGGAGAGGCCTGCATTTGGAAGTTGATTCAACTCAGTTGTCTCAGAGCCCATTGCACAGAGCAAGAGCTTCAGTGGCCTTTTTTATTGAAAGAGTCATTTCTGACCCAGAAAGAGAAGCAATTTCTGCTGCAGTATATCCCAATAAGCATACCATACATCCTTAAATCTGTTTTTCTGGGTAGTGTCCTGTGGGAAGAATATGCAAGTTCCATAGTTTCAGCTCTGCACTTTTATTACAGCTATGTCAAAATGCTGTGGTGCCAATTCTCTTCCATTTTTGCTGAATGTTAAAGGAAATATCTTAATTGTGTAGAAGAACGTGCAAGTGTAACATATGACTTATTATCGAGAACCCAATTTTTTTATGCACTGTAAAACTCCATCTGTCCTGTCATCTGGAGTTGGCTACTACTCCTCTAACACACAAACACAGATTAAGAATAAGAAGTTTTAAATATCCACTGTATTAACCAAAGCAGGGACAGATTTTATTTAACAGAAAGTATTGGAATAGCAGACTCATTGCTGTCCTGTGGGTATTAATGAGGGTATTATGCAGGAGTTCCTGCTTCTGACAGCAGGTAACCTAATTCACAAATTTGTGAAACCATGGTCCATTCTTAGGGGTTGCATAAGAAGCCAAGGCCACAGGGCATTTTACTGCCTTTGGAGAGAAAATGGCTTATTTTTTTGCTGCCCACTGCTGATAACGCGAGGCTGTTCACGCGTCAGACTGCTCTAGCGTACACTGGCAGAAATTGTTTCCACCAGCTCAAGGTTTCTGACCTAATAAGCACCGTGACTTTATGGCACTTGGAAGGACTGATTTGCACAGAGCCAGCCTGTCCTCTGCTTGCCGACAGGTCATGCCAGGTCTGCAGTGCTCCTCCCTCCTCTCTTCCCACAGCCAGAGCATGGACCTGGCCCACATTCCAGGGAATTAAAGACTGTTGGTCTTGATGACTTCTAATGTGGCATTTTTAGCAACATAAACTCACTTATGACACAAAGATTTTGATCAGTCAATAAGGTTTGGAACTACTCTAATAAGCAAAGGAACAAAGTGTATGCTGGATAATTTAGGCTGTGGCTCAGCAAAACCCCACAACTTTGCTCATGTCTGTTCACAGCTGAGGCTTAAAGATAAGCATGTGCATAAACGCTGCCCTGAACAGCTGGATTCTTAGTTTCACACATTGTATGGATTAGGCCTTTCTTGAAGAAAGGAAAGCAAAACTCATCATTGCAAACTTGGCCTCTCCTTTCCAGCAACCTTGTGGTGTGGTGATGAGTGTGAGATAGAGTCAGTAGCATCCACAGAAGACAAGCAGAATGGTAACAGCAGCCCCTGAAGAAGTGCAAAACACTTCAGTTGTTTATTTTTTACATATGTAAATCTCTGGAATAAAGCAAGTGTGTTAAACAACTATGCTCATTCCTACACCTGCTCATTGCTCACAGAATTCAGAGATTATTTTTAAAAAGAATATGTACAGTAACTATAGAAAATAATTTAATTCAGCATTGCTTTAATGGATATTTTTCATTCATTTTATATGGAGCAGATTCAGCTCTATGGTAATGAAACTTGTAACAGAGATCTCTGAAAACACATATGGAATAATAGCAGGTCCAAGCACAACTATGCATTATACAAACATTAGATTTTTAGAAGAACTCTACATGAGCAAAGTAAAATGTACTTGGATGCTCCAATAGCAAAAAATAAAACAAACAGTAAACAAACAACCAGAAAACCCGCAACATTATTTTTATTAGGGCTGCCTCAAAAATAGCCAAAATATTTGCCTTCAAGGGAATTCAGCTGAAGGAAGTGGCCAGACCCAAATTTTTTACCAAATCCTTCTGATTTTGAGGGCTCTGCTTTCTTCCCCAGTTCCCCTTAGCATGTGGAGTTTCTGAGTCTCCCACCAGAGGCAGCCCAAAACACTCTGTCATAGCAGAAAAACCCATGTAGGCTGGGAATTCTGCTACCATGAGCATTGAACATCTTTATGCTGCAAAAATAAAAATGAGTGTGTGTCAGATAGAGACCCCGAACTGTTCCCAGTGCATGGAACACAGAGCCAGGGCTGCTTTAGGACAGGCTTAAGGGGCTCTCCTGTTGCTGGATTCTTCCAGTGCTACCTTGCTCTCACAGGGCAGCTCTGGGCATGCATGGCTGCAGTGAGGGGGGGCTGTTAGGGATAAAAATTACAGATGTAAGTGTTTGTGATGTATGTCCCTATATAATAAAGCTATATACATTGCAACAAGCTATCAGGACAGAAGTGATGTAGGTGGTAAAAATATTTTTCCTTGAAGACCAAATATAAAATAGAAATATTCCGAAGCTGGCAAGGAGAAATGCATCCATTTTCCCCTAAATGAAGTAAATATGCAGTGTGCACATGGGGTGTGAATTCCTAGGCAGATCCAAACAGAAAAAGGTATGAGGTCCCAGCTACCCCCAAGTAATCCACTTCATTTCGGTGCTGCTGCTCTCTGAAACAGTTTCTCCACCACTGGTAACCACCCTGATGACCAGATATGCTGATTGCATCCTCTCACTTTGTACCTGTCAGTACCAAAAGATGTAGGAAGGACCTTCTAAGGAAGTAGAAGAGGAAAAAACCATCAGCTTCTATTAGGATCCAGGCTCCTTTTTCTGCTGTTGTGGGGCTTCCCAGGACTAGCCACCCACTTGAATTTAAAAACGTAAGCATCAAACTGTCTCAAGATTAGTGGCAATGATATTATTGCCACACAATGACATAGTAAGGATTTGCAGGGATAAAAGAAAGGCAAAGGGAACTCAGGAAGATTGCATAAATAAGCGCCTGGGTGCAATGAAGCCATGCATGCAGGCAGTTCCTGCTGCACCATTGGCCAAAGCAGTGGCGGCTGCCCCCGGGTTAAGAGCAGCTGGGATCTGTAATCCAGTGTAACTCTCACAGTCTCTCCCCGCCGGGGTCAGCTGAGGACGGCAGCTGCTGGGGAATCACAGAAGGGATCACCAGGGTAATTCCTCCTTCCTCCTCTCCTTGTTTGCTCTGGCTGGTGGTGTGCAGAGCCAGGGCAGGTCTGCAATCCTCAGTGGTGCCTGTTTGGGGAAATTAACCCAGGAACTGGAAGTATGGAGGGAATGCACCCAAGCTTTGAAGCGCCCGAGAAGTCCATGCCTAGGTGTGAAAACAGTGACCTGCCACAATCCCTTCTTTTCCCTGCTGTGAGCTTAGCAAGAGCAGGCTGTTCCCTCAGCTGAACTGACACCATTCTGTCAGGTTTGGGGCTGTTTGATGATGTACACTAGTGTCCTTAGGATGTGCCTAAAGACTGCTCTTTACTTGTGACTCAGAGGAAAAAGTATGCATTTGAGGGACTATAATGTTCTTGGTATTAAATCTGGGTTATTTTAGAAAGAGCAAAAAGCTTGCTATAAATTTGAGCAGAAATTGGATTTGACCGGCTGGTCCACACCACAAACACATATGGAAATTCCCAAATACAGCAGCATCCCTACAGAGGAGAATATAAGCAGCAAAGAAGCAAAAACCTAAAATGCAGCATCCTAATTTTAAGGCAAGCTCAGTAGCAGCCCTGATATAAGAGTTGGCCGTAATAGTGTTTTTTCTCTTATTGAGAAAGCACTTGAGCACTGTTGTGCCAAATCCCATCTTTCCCCCTAGAGGAACCAATCAGCCTTTATAAAGCTACCCTAATGGAGAGAGCAAGTTTGCAGTACGGAGTCTGCCTCGACTCATGTGATATGCTTTTACGTTTCCTTCTTTCTGCCAATACTGCTGTGCTGTGCTGCGCAGAATGAAAGAGGCAATTTAATATGGCGCTAAGCCGTGCGCTGCCTGCCGAGCCTGTAGGGATGGTTTCATAGGGGTGCTTTTGTGGCTGTGAGCCAAAATTAAGGCAAAATGTTATGCTGCAGCACGGATCTCGCCTGGTACGTGGCCTCCAGCTGCCTCTCGCAGGGTGAATCTGCTGGAATTGTGCAGGTGAGGGGGGATGGAGCTTTCTCTGACGTGCCCAAATAAATTTTCAAGTGTTATTTTTCCAGTCTCTCCTTTCTCCCTTCCAAAAGGAATAAGCAAGCACCAGAGCTGCAGCGTGCTGCAACTGTGCTCAGCTGTCAGGAGTGGTTTTCCCACAGGCTCAGGACTGAAGGCACTGCTTTTGTTTTGAGAAAAAAACCCGAGGTGCTTCAATTTTAGAGAGACATTGACACTGGCTGCCAAGCTTGACCCTTTGTGGAGTGATGATCCAGCTCTGCTTGGAAAGAGGAAAAGCACAAATGCTTCACCAGGGCAAACGACATTCTGGTTTTGTTTCCTTCCCATGACTGCCCCAAGTTGTATCTTGGGTAAGTCGGTTTTTTGTTTTTTTTTTTTTTTTTTTTGCAAAAGGAAAAAGCATCAGGAATGACTGTCAAAACAAAACCAAGTTTTGCCTGCAGGAAGATGAGTGATGTTGCTGCAACCCACAGTACGAATGCTATGTGAAATGCCTGTTAGAATAGAGATGTTTGGATAAAATAAAAAGTTTTCCACAGGGGTGGGAAAAGTCATGCCAAAGGGAGCACAGCACTGCACCAACATTGCTGCCTCCGCACCATTCTTATCTGGGCCACCCATGATGCTGGATACCCAAGGGCAAGAGTCAAGCGGGCACGAGGGTTAGGGTTAACAGAACCACAAAGCCTATAGCTCTAGGGATACTGGGGCTGATATTACTTGCAAATAAATATTCCCTGAGTTAGAAACACTGGGCACATATAATCTATAAAATTATTTTAAAAGTCAAATGTTCTCACAAGCTTATTTTCTACAACAGATTTTTGGCTTGTTCACTATCCCTAGCATTAAATAGCACCTCTGTTTTTCTGAATGTTATCAACAACTACTGTTTCCTTGACAAAACCATGAGAGAGAAATAAATCTCATAAAGAGATTGGTAGGCAGCTGTTTGCCAATGGCTAAATGCTTGCAAGAGTTACACAGTATTATCTCCGTGTTTGTGCAGCTCAACACCTGACTAGAAATCAGGATCTAGACCACCTGGCTGCCTAGCAAAATTTGGTGCATTTACCAGCATTGGATCATTTTCTAAATGAGTTACAAAACCCAATTCCTTCTGCATCAGTGCAGTAAATGACTCATGGTCCTTAACTGTTAATATACAAGTGTTTTCCTATATAATAAGTGAATACATTCTATTTGGTAGAAAACTCTGCATGCCTATCAGGGAAGACTGCCACACAGTTTCTGCTGTTGTGAAGCATATCTTCCCTCCTATAATCCATCAACATAGAAACAAGTATAATAGGGCTTGGGTGGTTTTTTGGTTTTGTTTTGTTTTTTTTTTGGTTTTTTTTTTTTGTTGTTGTTTTGTCTTGTTTTGTTTTTGGGGTTTTTTTTTGTTTTTTTCTGGGTTTTTTGTTTGTTTGTTTGTTTGTTTGTTTGTTTTTTTGTTTTTTTTGTAGCTTTCAAGAAAAATGCTGGTAGAGCTTTGGTGATGCCAGCAGTCCAGCAGCCACCTGAATGGGACAGCAGTGCAACAGAAAATGGGCTCGTGCTGCCCAGCTGCAGTGTCACACAAGCACAGGGACACAGCCGAGTGCTCAGCCCACCTCTGACGGCCACCACGAGGTAGCCCTGCTGATAGCAGGGATGCTAACAGCAGATCAGCCTCACCATGGGGCACAGAGCAGAACAGTGCCTGAAGGGAACAGCTAATCTTTGGGGACACTGAGCAGCCCTGCCAGCAGCAGCTGCAGCCCCACCATCACCTCACTCAGCATCACTTCCGACTCGTGTAAGTTCAATGTGTTTGTCAAAGTGCAGCTGGAGATACTACACGATGGATGATAGCCTGGGGCTCAGCTTCTTCACCACTCCACACTGACCTCTCCCTGTGTTGCTGCTGGTGTGGCTGTGCATCCCTGCCCCAGCCCTCACAGCAGCACCAGTGGTCAGGCAGCCGTCAGGAATGCACATGCAGAAGCACAGAGTGCTTGCTGAGCAGCCCCCTGTCACTGGTGAGGGGTCCCAGGGAGAGCAGGGGGCCACTGAAAGCAGAATGGCTGCTTTCACACCTTTGTGTATGGTCCCTAAATTACTCCTGTTAAATGACAGATGCTCCTCTCCTTGTAAATCCAGTGATGGCTGTGAGAGGTCTGAGTCTACAATGGTGGATGGGAATGGTCTGAATCTCCATCTCCAGAGAATTTAAAGAGCAGACCATACAAACCTCTGTTAAAAGGGATTAGAGTGGAACTGACTGTCTTGGGACTGGAAGTGAGACTGGGTGTCTCTTCCTGCCATGGCTTCTCTACTGGGATCCACTAAAATGTTCCCACAGATTGGAAATAAAATCACTGTACAAACAAATGTTTTGTGTTACTGTTTCCGTAAAAGCAGAGCTGCAAGAGAAGACTTAAACAAAGCAGATTTGGGTTAATCAAGTGAAGCTATGCCAGTCTCATGCTTGACGTATGCATGCACTCAGGCATGACTCACCCTTCAAACGATGATTCATCATTAGTTTTTCTTGTGGGTTTCTATGTGTGTTGTCCATCCTTGTTACAATCTCTTGTCATTGACTCAAAAGTCCAATGATGGTCAAAACAACATTAAAATTAGATTTTTAATTGGGACCTGCTCCAAGGCATGCATGGTAAAGCTGGAGAGGTTGCATGCTTTTTGTTCTGGTGCGAGATGGGGAACCAGACTGTGGGCTATGTTCTTGAATGGGAGAAGGAGGGAAGGACAGAGGCAGAGGTGACTGTAGAAGTGTTGATTCTAGAAGGACAATGTTGCCAAGCAATGTGATCATGTTCGGTTACTGCACAAGGAGCTGCAGCAGTTTGGTGAGCTTGGGAGGAGTGGTTAAAAATCACAGGAGGTGCATAAAGGTATTCTACATTTTGCACTACGTTTTCTTCACATTAGGATGTGTTTGAAGAGCTGAGTTTGTTTGCAGCTGACCTGCAGCCCCACAGCCCAGCACAGTGCTTGGCAGGGACATACCACAGTGTTTTCCAAGGATATTTTCTGCAGGGTAGGGCAGGACACTGCTTAGACCATGGCCTTGGCTTCACCTTTTGGGGTTGGCAACTCACTCCCCGCAGGAGGAAGGGCTCTGCATTCTTTGCTCACCAGAACTATCACCATCACATGCTCCTGCCCATCTCTTACACATGTGTAAGTCACACCTCTGCATGCACGGTGCTCAGATCATGCCAGGTAAGACAGCACTGGGTAGTTTCATGTGCTTGGCTTGTTCCTTTCCCCGCACAGCACAGGGTACAATTCTGGTCCTGTGCATGCAAAGGAGGGGCAAGGAGCCTTCCAGGAAGCCGGCTGGGAGCTGTGCTGAGAACAAGCAGCTCTTCCATGCACCACCTTATCACTTGAAAAAGAAACTACCCTCTGCCAAATTGCTCAGTAATCCTCCACATGCCATTCAGTGGTAGTAAACAGAATAGACTACTACATCTCCTAATAGTGGAGATATGAAATAAAACTGTTTTCTCTCTAGACACACCCTGCAGCCCAGTGTTTTAACTGTTTGTCATTTGGGAAATGAAATATGGCCAGGAGACCAACAGTCTCCACGTCAAAAGAACAAAAACAAGTCTCTTTTTATTTCAAGCACCCAGGTCTGTTTGTGTAAGCAGAGGGTAAGAGTTTACAGTGGATTACAGGTCATCATTTGTAATGGCATTTGCTCTTAAACGGTCACCAGCTTTATTATCTGTACCCATTAAAAGCGGATTTGAACAGCAATGCCAGACTGTACATATGTTTCACTTCATACTGTACAGTTCTAAACAGAGAAATGAGCTCAGCAATATTTTTTTAATCCAACTTCTACATTTAATATTTTAAAACTATATTATATGCACTGTTTCCTTTTGTTCCACCTGCTTCCTTTTTTCACTTCATTTTCTTTTGCTCTCTATTACAGTTTATGCCTCTCTTTTGTGTGTAAGGTATTTCTTCAGATTTCAGTACTTTCCCCCCTTAGAATCAGCCTGCTCTCACCCCTCTTTCTCAACAAGGAAGTCTCTTTCTGATTGTGTCTTTCTTTGGCTCCTCATTCCCTATTTTTTTCCTATTTAATACATTGCTAAGACTTTCTTTTTCTTCCCTTTGTTATGTGTCTCTCTTAAGTTAGTGCTCCTCTTCTCTCTCCCACCTCAGCTCGTTCCCTCATTTACCTGCTCTTTCAAATGTTCAGGGCTTCTCCCCTTTGTTCTCTGCTTTCCATCCCTTCCACTCTTCACCTCTCCTTGTTCTCTCCTCACCATAGCCTCTCTCTTCTCACCCTCCACTTGTCCCTTCAGCATTACACACAGTTTTTTGCCCATTTCTCTACATTTTTTCCCCTAAGGAAATGATCAAATCCTGAGCACTCCTCTTCTGACTCCTCAAGGGTTGTTGGGGAATTTATCTCTGTTTCTGGAAGATCCAAGAAAAGGAATGTCAGGAGAGCTGGTGTGATTCTTGTTTGTATTTCCTGGGACCCTGGGGGAGGATAAAGCCTCAAGACTTACTGAGAATGTTTCTTCTCTAGGTCTGTGGTCTGCAACCATGAGTGAGGGCAAAGGCTTCTTTAGGATCGCTGCATAGCCTGAGCAGGTGTCCCTTTCCACCTGGCAGAGAGGGATCCAGCCCTGGCCCTCTCCTTCACGCTTCCCAGTTGGAAAAGTCAGGTGGTGGGACACAGCAGGGACAGTAACTCCACCACTTCCTCTTTTTCGCTGCAAAGGACAGCCATCCTTCCCTTCAACGCAGGCAAGAGGCAAAGCTGCCCTACATCCCTAATGGCAGAGACCAGAATGGGGTCGGGCCCCTTCCTCATGAGCCCCCACAGGTGACTGTCCATACCTGGGGCTTGTCGCTCAAACATACCTCAGTTTGCCTTGTGTCTGTGACTCAGATTTCAAACTAAAACCAGCCGGTGTCTGGGTGGCAACATCCTGGGATGAAGATACGGGCTCCTGCTGTTTGTGTTGCACAGTACCACAAACACACCTGACATAAGCAATGTTTGCGAACACTTTGTAACAATAGCCAGCAGTAATAAACAGAAAAAGCAATCGCTTATCACAGTTATGCTGCTAAAAAAATTAATCTTTAGCATATTGCTCTGAAAAGGGGAATAAGGCTCTGCAGAAGGGTCTCATCATGCCCTGTGCTCCCTGTGAACTGCTGCCTAGGAGGGCATTCCCATTTAGCCAACGCATATAAGTAAAGGCTGAGCAATTGCTGCAGGACCGAGCCAAGTGTGCCATGAAATTTAATTAAGGTCAACAGGCTCTGGTGTCTGGTGGGGCCTGAGGAGAGCCCTTTCACTGTCTGCACAAACGGGGCTGTCATTATCGGTGTCCCAGGGCAAACAACCCATTAAAGGCCACTGGAAACGCTCCTGTCCCCTCGGTGGCTTTCTGTCAGGCCTAGTGTGAATATTACAAATTAAGCAGAAACGCGCAGCAAGATTCCCTGCAGACTCCTAATTAGCCTTTGCGCGGTGGCATCGCTCATCAGCAGTTCTGCTAGTTGTGGTGGCACTGCCCATGTAGCAGGGGATGCCAAAAACCACTTTTGGCAGGGATCCTCTGCCACCATGGTGGCACGGCAAGCAGGGGACACCAAGCGCTGTGTTCTCGGGGCGACGGCAACCACGGCACTGCCGCGTGTTCCGTGGCAATGCAGCAAGGTGCCCAAGGTATGACAGGCAGCAATAGGGCATCACCCCCACCTCAAAAAAGTCACTTTGGTGCTGCCACCTGAGACCAGTTCCCTCAGGAGGGACAGGAGAAGCATGGAGAACTGGGCTGTCCTACACCTGCAATACCCTTTCTTCACAGGGAGAGCTGCAGCCACAGCTCCCTGAGCCATCAGTCCTGCCTGAGCCAGGGTAGGATCTGGTCCCTCACCTCTCCTTTTCCTGTGCCCACCAACCCCTTCCAGATCAGGTAAGGTGAGCAGCCTGGAGCTGGTCCCAATCTGCAAACAGGACCACGGAGGTGAGCAAACAGCGAGACACGTCGGACAGATGAAGGAGAAAAGCCAGGTTCTTCTGAGTCTTTTTAACTTACAGGATCAATATTTGTGTAATATTCATGTCATAGGACTAAATATTTGCTATAGGATTAAGTATTTCTGCGCTGCTCCAGTGACTTCACTAGCCTCCAGTGCCTGGGGCTCCTGGTAATGAGCTGGAGTCACACACCAAACTGAATTATTATTGCTAACACGTTTAGATGCAGCCTCATACCTGATGAATGACACCTGCTGCGAAAAATGAGTAGTGCTATTTTTGGAAGGTATTTATCTGGTGTTTGGAGGGTAGCTTGAGACGTATGCAATTCAAATGCATTTCTTTAGGTAGGGTAATGATCCTTACATTATCATATTCAATGAAAGTATTTCTGCAAGTACATGTTCTCTATGTGCTGTATGTGTGTGAAATGTGTATCCTAGATACCTAATGGCAATGACAGATCCAAGCTGTAAATAAACTGATAAGTCAAATGTGCATTACTGGGCCCAGATCACTAAAACCAGTAGGAACTTAGTCTGGAAAGGAGTGCAGGATTGGATCAAACACAGTGAAGACAAATATCGTTATTTAATTTTTGGAGATTAAAGCAATATTACAGATTTTTACTTGGATGGCATTTTGCACACCACTTGGAAAATCACATTACAGATTTGCCAAGGCACTTACAACTTAAAACTGCCTTATGGAAAAGTTCTTGATACTTTTTTTTGAAAACCGCAGGTACATTCCCCCGCTCTCTCCCTCCTTCTTCTGCTGCCTTTACTTCTTCGAATCATGCTCCACAAGTAAAAAAAAATAAACTGATAAAATATTTACAGACAATGTTTACACAAGCAGGGTTTGGGTTTTTTTTTTTAATTAGTGTTTTTTCACTTTTCCTGATTTGCAGGTGAAAGTGGGAATTAATAGAGAGCACAGGTGTGTTTGCACAGTTGTCTTGCTTCATCCCTGTTGATACAGATATTACCCTGGACAGTGTTTAAAGTAGGCTTGAAGTAGGATTATAAATGTGGATTTTCTGATTTCTGTTTTCTTGAGACACCACCTTGTTCCCAGTAGTGTCACTTGGACATAAAAAATTTTTAAAAACAGTGAAAATCTATTCCTCTCTTTCTCCCAGTAAAAAACCCCAACATTTCCAAATGGCCAGGTTTGGATTATCCCAAGGCTTTATGACAGACACATGCATGGCTGTCACTGGTGTCAGTGGTGACACAACATCAGTGGTGTTGCCATCAGTAGTGTTCTGTACAAGGATGGACCCAGGAAAGAGTCAGCTCTGCAATATGCAATAAACACTATCAGGACTGCAGGCTGGCAGGTCTATGAACTAAAGAGAGTGCAAAACAAAAGACCAGCATGATTCTGACACCTCCCTTGCATTTACTGTTTCCTATCCTTGTCTTCTTGTGGCTCAAAACCAGGTTATTTCCTGGGCAGGTACCTGTGCACTAGGCTTCCAAACTAGGCTTTTTAGCTTCCAAACTAAATACCTTCCTTCACAAAACTCTTTTTCACAATATCATAATAGTCTATTATGGGATCTCAGATTTCTCTAAACAGCCTTAGGTGCTTAACACATATATTCTTTAAACAGTGTAATTTTACTCCTCACAGTGAGAAGCAGTCATCATTCATAAAGTTCCTGTTTCCCCAGGAGATCAGCACTGACTAATGCTCTGCACAATTAAGTATTTTAATTTAACTGTGTATGCGAGATGTTGAACCAGGAGCTTTTTCCAGACCAGGGCATGCTTTGAAAAACTGCAAGAAAGGCAGGTGCTCCAGCCCAAGTTAATTTCTCTTAAATGGTTAATTTCCCACCCCACTCAAAATTTATCATATAATGTATCATGTCCCAAAAGAACAGGTTCAGCAAAAAGCTGTGATGCAGTAATAGACTGGACATATACACAGAGACAGGAGTCATGTAGGATAAACAGGGCTTTTATGCCAGCGCACAGAATTTGAGATCTAGAGTTTCTCTTCAGAGATGATGAAAAATCTGTGTTCTACAGGAGACTGAGTTGTCTGTAATTTATGCTGCATTTATTGGTACTAATTTCTCATGCTCATCTGTCAGTTTCCAATCTTCCTCTCAGTAATATGCACTCAATTTTTCAGTCTATATTCCTGTTAACGGCTGAAATTATCACTTGTAAGTACGCCTCAGTAGATCTATTAAATGCATTGAAAGTATTTACTGTAAAATTCAACTGAAATTTGTCTAGTTAGTTTTCCCAGTTTGCATTAAGTAATGTGTGAATAATAAAACAATGGCAATAATGTATCTTCTCCTAATCACTGAATAGCACATTTATCTACCAAAATGACCTAAAACAAGAAGACTTTCCTCTACATGTGAACCAAGACATGTACACCCTCTGTCTAAAAATGCAAGTTAATGATGACTAGGGTTCTGCATTTTATTATGGCTGTATTAAAACTTGCTATTAAACATAATATCTTGTGGTGACTGAAACTTGTTAAGACTACGTTAACATGAATTACACGCAAGCTTTATCTAAAGTAGTAGTTTGCAATACGTATTTACAGGTATTTATCATTTCTTCATTCCGTAGAAACGCAAGCTAAAGATTCCACTAGTAATGCACTCAGCTTGGGGGAGTTTTGTGAACAGTTAAGGATTTCATACCTTGGATATCAAGCAAGAACTAAAACAAATGGAGAAAGAGACTCCCATCAACCTCCGTCTTGTTTCACAGAAACCAACAACTCATGTGCTAAAAACGTCTGTCCAAAACAAAGGACTTTATTAGGACAAAATCCACTATTAAATCTCTGAGTGTGATTATTTTTCCCCTTGATATTTTATATTCATTAGGGGTGTCTTTCTACAGTGAGCTCTTGCTTAGGTTCCTAGAACTGATCATACAAACTGGTGTCTTTTCAAACATTTGCAGCTATTATAAACAACATTTGTTCTGGCAGACTATCATAGACATCCATAAAATCTGAAAAGTAATGGAGAAGGTGAGCAGGGAAGGGCATTTCACTGTTTCACCTGATGCTAGAAGAAGGCACCTCTGAGAAACACATCTGAAGCAAATCAAGGGAACTCAAAGGATTTGCACAGGGCATACTTAAATTGTGGCACTTAGTGCCACAGCAGTAGCTCCTGAATTTCTCATCCTGAAGAAGTGCATGTCGAGGGGTTCCAAGACAGGAATGGAGTTCAAAAGGGTTTCAGTTTCTTCATGGACGAGAGAGCCCACAGGGGCACTACACAAGGCTGTCTGGACACATTCTTCAGTATACAAACTGGTTCTTTATGGTTGATTGTTGAAGTTGTGATGGCACAGAAGGGGAAGTATCACTCTTTTTTGGACTGTCTCCTGTCTGTCTGCATTGAAATCTGTGTGTGAGGTTGAATGGACCTTAACTCTGGTCTAGCTCAGCCTCTCTGGTAAGTGTTGGTGGCAATCAGCCCTGTTATTTTAATGGCTGTAATTTCAGGATCATGTTCTTTGGATGGTGCATTCAGGTGTTCTTTCAAACATTTCATTTTAGTTCTCAGGAATCTGAAAGTTCAAATGCATTTCATTTATATAAAGCATATTCTGTAGCAATTTATTCTGTTTTCAGACCTGTCACTTCAATGTTCAGTCTTGACCATATGAGAAGTTTTGCACTGAGGTAATGCATGCAGAACAGAAGGCCACTCACCTGCCCAGATGAGTCTGACCTAAAAAGCCTTATAGAGGGGGATTTAGCTGCTGATAGGGATGCCTAAATTTAGTTGAATGCAATACAAATATCTCTATGTGAGTTGCATGTCTAAGCTTCCATTAGAGTCAATGGAAATTTAGTCAACAGGGAATAGAGTTAAGAAAGAAAATTCATATTATTACAAGGTAGACTCCATCACTTGCTTAGCTGAACTACCCTGGCTTCATTGGCTGTAGTCTTTAGATCTCCAGTGGCTATTGCAGAAGCTTAGACACCCAGCTGACAGACAGACACAATTTGGATTCTTTGAATGGGGAGCTGCATTCATTCATAATTTCTGTTAAAGTCTGGAGCGTTATAAATAATTATTCTTTTCTGGATGTATTTGGTATGTTTAGGAGTCTCAGATTTCCCCTACACCAGTCCATAGCTCTTCCTTCTGTGAAAGGAACAATTGCTTCAGGAGAGCTCAGTGCTCTAAGGTGTATACAGTTTGCTATATTTCCTTCATGACGTCAGCTGGGAGCTCCCTTCTTGCTACAGAGAGGGACTGTATGTTGGCATCAGGGAGCCTGACTAGCTGTTGACAACCCAGTGAGTTCCTGAAATTGCACATAAGATTTTTTTCTGACTTTAGAAGATTTTTTAAATCCTGAATACTGCCTCTCTGAAAAGAGATACACTAAGGCTATGTTTACATAAACAGCTTGCAATTTCCAGATGTATTGGAGTCATTGTCTGAAAGTCTCTAACACTGATTAAAACTTGAGTCCTGTCATTGACATCTGGCTCTGAGGGGATGTGGGTGCAGCACCCAGGACCGGAGTATTAGTGTGTGGTACCATTTCAATGGAGAATGTGGTCAGGATCCAAGGCTCAGACTGCAGTGCTTCCTCGCTGTGCCAAGCTTGTGTAAACAAACTAATCCACCAGTGCACGATAAAGCATATCATCACATACATGAGAACTGAAAACAATCTCGAGTACATCCATGAGGACATAGCTGATTTTGATTATTAAAAAATAAACACAAAGCAGCAGCAGCGTGTTTCTCCCTGAGTATTATTGAAGGATCAGTTTAGCTCATTGTGCTCTGCCCCATCAGACAGGAGAGGTTTCTCAGGGCCCCATCCTTCTTTAGCAGCTAAAGACCAAGAGAGAGGGGTTTATGTAATTTGGCTGTGCTACATTTATCTCTACCTGGCAATGATTTTGTCATGCTGGCTGCGTGCTGCACGTTCTGTACCTCATCCCCAGGATCATGTCTCTGCATTTAGAGCTTAGAACATAACAGTGTCAGATCTTCTGAAGGGAGCTAAAGTTGTCTCATCCCTTTCCCTTAAACCACACAGAATCATATAATCTTTTGACTCAGGTCCCATGTCTTCATCTTTCAGTTACAGCAGTTTGTCTTTGTTTCACCCCTCTCTTGACAATTCTTTGTTGATGCTGATCTGATGAGCAGGAAGAGATGGAGGGGGAAATCTGAGAGGTGGGGAGGTGAAGCGACTTTCCAGTGGCAATAAAGCGGCTCACTGAATGCCAGACTTATGCTGAAGTCTCTGGGGCCTCAGCAAAGTGTTTATATCACCAGGTCACACCAAATCCCTGCAAGTCTTAGTCCATACCTCCCACCAGACTTCTGTGCATCTCATCCCACCTTCTTGTTCTCTCCTTTTCTCCATGCCCCATATGTTTTCCAATGGCCTCTTCACCCTTGCTTCATGCCTTGCTAATATACTACCAATACACTTCTCTCTACCTGCCTTTCCAAAAGCCTCCTTCTTTACCAGGCAGGAATGAATGGCTCCATGCCATCTTGCCATGTCAGTCTCGTATTGTTGCAATTGTACAACACACTCAGATTTCTGTTTGAATAGCAAAATGTTACTCAGCTTCCACTGTGAATAGTGGCTGCCTGGGGCAGGCATGCTCACAGAAAAGATCTTTGCTCTCTATCTTTCTAAAAAAATAATCAAAGAAAGGCAAAAGTCAAAAGCTCATCATGCCCCAAAGAAATGTCTGTATCTCCATGGAAGACTTCCAAGTATACAAGCCAAGCTGAAGTGGTAAGGGTAGTAAATTTGCAGATCAAAGGTTTTGAAAATATGAAGTTCTGTTTGTGTGATGTAGACCAGAGCTGTTTGTGCTTCTCAGAAGTAGTGAGAAGGCCAACACACTTGTGCCAATACAGCATTAACATCAGCTTTTGAAAGTTGAATGCCACTGCTGATTATTCCAAGAAGACCTGGAGCAGAGCTTATTTTAATTGAAATGAAGCTTTCAGACCATTTCACTCACTCTCATAAAGCAGCTGGAGACGCTTAGGCACAACCTTAGAAAGGCATTTTAAGGCACGGGATCAATATTTGTACCCTATGGCACTTGGCTTGAGGTTATCACACTAATCCCAGGGTGGTGGCCCGGAGTTCAGGCCAGCGCTGCAGGACGAAATGGCAGAAAACCTGAGGGTGGTCGTCAGCTGGGGAATTTGGTGGGTTTTGTGTTTGCTTGGTGGAACCACGTGGGAAATAGGTACCAGTTACCCTGAAAGTAGGAAACATTGGGCTGAAACTTAGGTCATCACTGCTGGTTTTCTATAGTGTCATATCAGTCCAATTTAGCAGTAGCAACACAGATTAGATTAAATGTGTGAGACTCATAATAATGCACCTAGCAAAGATTGCAAAATGAAAAAGGAACCAGGTAATAATGGTATTTACAACCGATTTCAAGTAATGCAAACATCTTACTACATCTTTAAGGGCAGGGAGGATATTTTTAAATAAACAGGCTTCCTTCCTGCAAGTAATAGATTGCAATAGCAACTGGCAGAAGGATTCATCTATTTTAGTTGCTCTCATGGTTTCATCAGTTTTAGCTCTAACAAAAATATTTAAAAGAAGGGAGTATATTCTATTGCAAGGAAATTGTCACAGGATTTCTTTTTATTATTCTATTCTACCCTGTCATACTTTTATTTTCACAAGTTTAGAACATTTCGAAACATTTCCTTTTGCTGTTCAAGCTTTCTGTGATTGATCCCCCTTCCCCTCCCAGCATGGCTGTTTTTTGCATACATACTTAAATATAGCCCCTTTAGAAATCTTGGAAGTTACAGTGAATAAGAATACATTTTCTCTTTAGCAATACTCTAGCCATTCTTTTCTTTCAATACAGCTAAGTATGTAGATAAATTAAGACAAATTTCTATTATTTTGGATTCAGCAAGGCTATTTAAAAAATAAAAGGTAAATGGAAAGAGATGTTCTTGAGCTCCTGTAACTGAACTGTACTATGCATCTCTGAAGGCCTTAAAGACACAAGAGCCATACCACTGTGCTAGCAAATATTAGGGAAGGAAAAGCAAGAACACCATCATGCACCTGTGCCCATTTAGTGTGTGTGCATTTGGATTGCCTGTTGAATACTACATGCAGTCCTGTTCCTCACCTTATAGTGCAAAATATTCCGAGAATAATCACAGGGATGATCAAAAATACGGAGCAATTTCCATACTAGGAAAAGTGATGACTGAGAGGGCATATGTCTATAAAACCACGAACAGCATAAAGAGGGTGGAGAGAGATTGATTGTTCTCCTTCCCTTCCAACCAAAGAACAAAAAGGTACCAAATAATGCCAGCAGGTTCAAATTGAGCTAAACCAGATGGCTCTTCATAAAGTGTAGTTAAGCTGTGGGGTTCCCTGCAGGAAGATGCTGCCTATGGTGGTTACATGGGCATATGGGAAGCTCCTGAGCATAAACTATTGACGGCTGAGAAAGCACTCCAGGGAAGTGCATGTTTGTGCTATTCTTATTCACTTCCTCAGACTTCTCTTTCTGGCTACAGTTAGAGGCAGCATACTTTGGTCTGGCCCTGCATTTCTGTTCTGATTTTTATAATTGCTTCCTGATAAAACTACCTGAGTCCTTTTCTTTGCCCCAGATACATACCCAAACTCAGGTAGGAGTAGGACTGCTATTGCAAATATGTCTGTTTGTAAAGACGTGGTAAAGTAAATTATTTACTGAAATTATTACTGAAATACGCAGCAAATCTAATCAGCAAACTGTGCTGGCGTTAAGAACAGGAAAAAATGATAAGAGTGTCAAGAATGAAGCAGTAATTCAGTTACTTCAGGGTCTTGCAACAACTGGCACTACAACAATACAGACTGTGAAACTCTTGTTTTTAAAAGAAAAAGTGTTTCTCCACGTGAAGTGACAACCATTGCACTATAGATGATGGACTGCTCGCGTCTTCAATCCAGCCTGGCAGAAATATGTGCTTGACCAATGTTAGCATTAAAAAGGCTGAGACTCACTCCTCATCCAAATCACAAAGGTGCAAACTTCCCCTTGGAGACATACTTCCTACACAGATCCTATAAATAGCCCTTTGGAAAATATTTTTCTCTATTTAGCATTTTATTAAAAGCATTGTGTAAAATGAATTCTCTGTTACTCTGCACTGTTCATCTGCATGTAATACCAACGGTAATTGATTTTCTGATGGCGCATGAACTGCTAATGTAAAATGTCTGCAGAAGACTTAAAGGTGAAATCTATTCTCCCTGCAGAAAGCCTATATAATCTGGTTTTACACAGGAGAAGGATATCTTAAAGGAACAGGAGGGCAATGCAGTTCCTGCATCCCACTTACTGCTCCAACTTGTGGCAAGGAGGTAGGCACTAGCCCAGCCTCGCCATGACCTCTGCAGAGGTGGCAGCATCAGCCAGACACTGGTGACAATTTAAACACCTTTCATTCACTATTACATTGCTAACACAATTTCGCACCAGCAGCTCAATTAAATACATATTCTTCACCTAGGCTGTGTGTTTGCATCCACACATGCCACTGTGTTTTGGTCTCTACACCCACTCACCCACTCACCGCTCCCATTCCCTGCAAACCTTCTGGCTGCTCCCAGTGGCATGTAGAGGGAGGACATTGGCTGCCTCACTGGGCTCGTGTCTGTGTGCCACCACGCCAGGATCAGGCCCTGCAGGCTGAAACAGCTCATCACCTCCTCAGCAAACAGAGCTGAGGGCAAACATTGCCTACAGTATCTGCTGATGCCGGAACACTGCAATTACTTCTGAAATCTAACCTAATTACAGTTGCTGAAGAATTTTTCTCCATCCTCTCTGGCTCATTTACAGTTCTCCCACATTCTCCTTTATGTCTCCTTCCTTTGAGTCAATATTTACCTTTTTAACACTTTCTCTTCCTTTGCTTCCTTGCCTCCTGCAATACTCTGTGCAAGGGGAATATCACAGCCTGCGCCAGAAGCTGCATCTGTGCACTGCCTGCCCTAGAGATGGAGGTCAAATGCACCTTTCAAGTTCTTACAGCCACAGCTCTGACTTTGCAAAAGCAAGGGAACACCTCACCTGATTTTGCATTACTGAAATTGTTTTGTTGGTATTTTGACGCTCTCCTGAGGCAGTCACAATGAAATCAGAACCACGTTTGCATCAATATGAGGATGAGGTGATGACAGCCACAAAAAAGGAAGAGCAGTCTATGAACTCACCCATTTTCTTTGACAATAGAGAAAGGAAACTATTTAGATTAAAGGAAAAAAGTTGTCTGAATTTTTTTTTTTTTAACTGTATGACTACACTCAGACTAAGAGCTTAAAACAGCAAAGTAAATCGTATTTAAATGCATGGTTTAATTTAAGAGTTTAAAAAAGTTTGAAAGACACAATGAAGAGATGAATCTGATAACAGTAGATAAATTCAGACTTCCACAGTCTTGATATTGATAGTTGTTTACTGCTTTGAAAATCATAGATGATGGAGCTGAATATGTGTGCACAGATTCGTATACCCCTGAGTTTGAATATTTCTTTATATTTCTTTTGTTATTTACTAAAATTTCACATTTAAATTCTCCATATTTCTACTAGCATGTGTCCTGACTAACAATAGCATCATGAGCTGAAGGTAGGTGCAAGAGCAGTGCCACACAGAATCAAAGCATGCTGAGAAGAATCTGAAAGAGCGAGTGTGTGGTGGTGAGTAGTAGAACTCCAAACATGAGAGCAAGACTGGTACTCAGGAAAAAAGGGGAGGGAGAGCAATTACCAAAATAATTTGAAAATCTGTGGAATCCTGACTGTGATGATGAACTCCAGGCCTAATCCAGCTTCTGCTGAAGTCACCTGAGATAGGGATGAGGCTGTTTCCTGTAAGGAGAGAGGCAACTGTTCACACCTTCCTTCTGCTCATCAAGAGCTTCTGGATGAGGTAGAAGGTCTCTGTGAAACTGTCCAGGAATTAAATTATTTATACAGATCCACAGGAATATGTACCTGCCAAAAAAGTACTAACACAGTGCAATAGTAATGCAAGATGTAAAGTGTAAGAACAATTAGCAATAGTCTTTCTTTCTCAGTCAAGGTAAAGACAAAGATGCTGCATTTGCATTCAGACTTCTCCCAGCTGTTCTTAATTCAGTTGTGGCACTACAACCCCTTATTATCTCCCATTTCACTGGGACTTCCAGAGCAAAAATAGCAGATCCCGTACTACTGGGTTTGAGTTTGAGATTCGTTCTCTTGAACAACTCTCAAATCTGAACAAGCTCCATCAGCCTCATTTGAAACCAGAGCCTTTTTCCCAGGTACAGACATGCCATAGTTTCTTATTCCTATTAACCAGCACAGTCACTCTGAAACTGGATGTATTCCCATGAGATGTATTCCCACTCTGCTGTGAGGGAACCAAAGGTCTTGTATGGGCCAAGTGGTGCACTGGCACAAGGAGCACTGTCAGCCAGAGGGTAAGCAGATCATCTCTTTCCCACACAAGAAGGAATTATTTCCACAGCCTTGAGCTTTGGCTCATCAGGCTGACACACACACGTACAGTATGCTCCGTGGCAATTGAGTGCACACGTACAGCTCATGCTGTCTGGAAGTTTTGCTTCCCAGAAAAGCTGCAAATGCTCAGCCACAAGATTGCCAGACAGCAAGCTTTAGGGCTTTCTGGGCACCCAGCAGCAACTTCAGCCCTTCCAGACAGCAAGTCTATTCAACATTTAGTAACTAATTTTTCAACCCACACCTTCTTCCTCCCCACTCTTTCCACTAACCACTTAAAGGAAACTTACAACCCCTTTTTTGAATAAGCTGAGAAAGTCAAACCCTCAGGTAGTTTGCACAAATAAGTTCTAAGTTCTTCCATGAAAACCCTGGCAATGGATTTTTTTTTCAAACCAGATCTGACAGAAGTTCAAATCAGAGAATGAATTTGCCCTTCTCTTGTAATAACCATACAGAAAAACAAGGAGTTTGATTTTCTAGGTGAAGAGATCCTGAAGACCCGTCAAACATTCTACTCCGGTGCTTGGGGCAGCTCCAGTAGGATGCATCTGCAGTCCATTTCACTGTGGCATCTCTCTGCTTTTCCCTGCTTTGGAGACTGTGCTGCTGGTTGATAAGTATGCACTACCTCTCCCTCCCTCAGGAAGCTGCAAGCCACAGAATGAAAAATAATGCTGATCCCCAGAAGACCATTCCTCCCTGCAGAAATTTCTAACAAAATTGGTTACAGAAGTATGTTACCCAAAGAAGCAGATCCTCACATCTGTCCTTGTGCTCCCATGCTCGCCTCCCCCAGCCAGCCTGTCTGGAAAGAAGTGCAGAGCTCCCAGCAGACACAGCTGGCGTGACTTCTCCGACTAATGTGAGATGTTAGATTTATTTGCCATTTATTTGTTCCTGTTGCTCTCACTTTCAATGTGAAAGGTAAGAAAACAAGTGGCCCAAAGTCTTTCCTGCCCCTTAATTAATATTAATCAAATGAATCCTTGTCCATCTCCTTCTTACTATCTTGAAAACTAAAGAGAATTGTTTCATATTCAGTGGAATTTGGTCAGCTCTTTGAGGGTCCTTTATTTTTTTTCCATCATGGTCCTCTCTCCTACAGTGCCGTCCCTGACTTCTGCACTACTGTTGCCATTTATGTTGATTAGAGGATGATTATTTGGGAGAACCCTATTTACTTCTACACAAACACTAATCCAAATGTAGGCTTCACATTTAAATTACAGGCTGCAAATGGTATCTTATTTCCCCACAACATCCACTGGTGTCTGTTGAAAATTAAAAGCATTTATATAGTACAGACAATCATAGAATCATCACAGAACCTTTTGAGTTTGAAAGTACCTTAAAGATCATCCTGTCATGGGCAAGGACATCTTCCTTTAGATCAGGTTGCTCAAAGCCCCATCATACCTGGCCTTGAACACCGCAAGGAATGGGGCATCCACAACTTTTCTGGACAACATGCTTTAGCACCTCACCACCCTCACAGCAAAAAAAAATCACCTAATATCTTGTCTAAACCTGTCCTCTTTCATTTTAAAGCCATTACCCCTTGTCCTATCACTACAAACTCTTGAAAAAGTTACTCTACTGCTCTCCTGTAGGCCCCCCTTTAGGTACTTGGAAGACCTTTGCTTCCAGATTGTGGTGGCCAGGCTCTGGCTCTGGAGCCAAGGGATGTCCAAGGTAGCCTCTGCGCCAAGAGTTACACCTGGCAGTGGCAGCACCTCATAATCTAAACTTCTGGCAGCAAGAGAAAGCAAACCAACAGAGTTAAACACAGTGTGTCTGGGTTGAACTCACACCCAACCCCAAATCCCTCCCCTGGGCTTGCCACAATGGAGCAGCAGGATCTCTGGGGCGCTGCTGTCCTTTCAGGCTCTTCCCCTTGGCCCTCCACCCTGGGAGACACCTAGCCTGTGGTTCATGGCCTATTGAAAACCCTGTTGCCTCGTTTCTGGGCCATGAAGGTTGGCCAGCCTATTCTAGTCGAAACAAAAGGGATTGTGTCTTTGGATCACAGGCTCCTGGTGTCTGAAATGTTGCTTACTAATATTTCATTATTATAAAAAGATTTCATTCTTTAAAATTGAACGCTGGGCTCCTTGCCTAAAGTTCTTACATGTAGCATCTAGCATAACCCTTCTGTTAATTTCCAACCCAAACTTGGTATTGACAGCATTTGGTTATTTTCCATGTGTCACTGGATGGGGAGAAAGGCTGTGTGTTTTGAATGGCTGGTATTTCACAACAGGATTCAGGTATGAGCTGGGAAAAGCCTGCCTCACCCGCAGCCACTCTGCTCTTTGTTGCCCTAATTAGTTTACACTGGTAACCTAGGGAATGAATTAAGAAACAAACCTCAACCAGTCTCACTTGTTCACTTGTGCAATGGAGTCCTTAGAAATTCACGGGGAAAATCTTAAAACACGGTAGAGATGTAATTTTGTACATGCACCCCTGTGTCTCTCTGCATTTCTTGACCTGGTATTTTCCTTAAGGTACTTGGTTTCCCAGCTTCTGAAAGCACAGGGCTGATTTGGGGAAAGGATTTTGGTAGGTTTTCAAAAGGACAGGAATATCAAATCATGTGGTATATATAATCATGGGAAGTTCCTTTTCTCTAACCTTAAAAGGCTAAAAGATTTTATGTTATACTTCATTGTGCAACACAAGAAAAGTACCTCAGGAACAGAAATGTCTTTTATTCCACTCCCCATGTATCTGATGCTTTATTCCCTCAGGCACTACTTGTTTGCCAAAGGATTGTTTAACCACTGTTTGACAATTTCCAAATGGGAAAAAATGCTGGGTTTCATCCAAAGGAAGGGAGGAGCTTTTTAAAGTTTTGTATTTAATCTTGGTTAAAAGTAAACAACTTTACCCTTTCAACATTAGTCATGCCTGTTGTATAAAGTATGGTGTAAAAGTGCTCAGAAAAGGACCATAACATTTTTCCGTACTTTGTAGTTATTTACATTTGCACTGGGGATTGAATTGGATCAAATAACTGGCTGGATAAGGTGCATGGGGGGAGGCAGACAGCACAGCAGGGTAACTGCGTGAGCTGGGTGGTGGGGGTAGTGGGAGAAGCAGCACAGCTCCTCGCTGGATGGAGCAACCATCCGTCCACAAGCTGCGCCCACACACACGCGCACCTGGAGCAGGCAGAGTGTTCTCTGCTGGTGGGTACTTTGCAAGGATTAGCATGTCTTTACAAAAGGAGGCATCAGGGGAGATGGGGAAACAGCCCCTGGCCCACCACACAAACTCCGCTGGCAGAGGCATGGCTGGGCAGTCAGGCCTTTGGGTAGGGACAGAGCTTGCACTAGATACGGGGGCTTTCCCATCCCAATAAATCCCTCCTCTGAACAGAACAAAATACAGCTCTCCTGAAAGCAAATACTGTATCTTGGGGAGAAACCCCTTCTGCCGGTGGAAGAAGTGTCCGCCAGCAGCGCCAGCAAGCCCCGGGCGCAGAGGCGGTGCGAGGGCGACAGCGGGCAGGTGCAATAGCCAGAGGGGCCCGGGGCAAGCGGCTCCCGGGGTGCGCCGGCGGGAGGCACGGGGAGCGGGGCCGGGGAGCGGCGGGCAGAGCAGCGGGCTCTGCCGAGCCGTGCTCCCGCTCCGCGGCCACTTCTGCCTTCCTTGGGGAGGAAGGGCAACCCCGGACCCCGCTGGAGCCGCCGCCAGCCGCCGGCAGGAGTGCCCGTCTGGGCAGGAGCAAGGCTCCGATCGCCAGCTCCTACCCGGCTCTCGAGCACACCGCCTTCTCTCTTACTGGCCACTTTGCAGGACGAGTATTAGGGGGGAAAAAAAAAAAAGGAAAAAAAAAAAAAGAAAAAGAAAAAAAAAAAAGGCAAAATAGGGAATAAAAAGAATGACCTACTTTGAAACAAGGGAAAAAAAAAAAGCGCTCTCTGTCAAGGTTTTGCTCCAATTGCCTGTGCGCCGTTGCATAACCAGATCGGGAGCTCCTGCCTGTGCCCGGAGAGGCCGTGAGCCTGCCCCGGGGCAGCGCGGTGCCGTGTCCCGCTCCGGCCCGGCTCCCGCCACCACCACCGCCGGGACAGCGGGCACGGACAGGGTGCGGGACCGCCCCGAGCCCGGGGCCGAGCGGGGAGGGCGTCCCCAGCTCGCCGAACGGAGCCGCGCTGGGGTCCCGCCGGATCGGGCACCGGGCGCAGTGCTGCACGGCGGGGCCGGCGGGGGCTCCTGGGGTCAGGTTACCGGGCCGGCCGCCCCGGTGCGGAGCGGGGATGTCGCTACAGACTGTGTAAACGTGGGCACGCCGGGGTTCGCTCGCGGCGGCGGTGTGAAGCCATCCTTGATGCGGGGCTGGCTCTTTGGTTGAGGTTTTTTTTTTCCCCTGCTTCCCCTTTCGTTCTCTTTCCAGCTTCTCCTTTCTTGGATCCTCGCCTGTCTCCTCCCACAGAACGAGAGAGAGAGAGAGAAAAAAAAAAGGTCACGTATGTTTGGAAAAATATGTAGGTCAGTGGAACATTCCCTGCACTTGTGCACAGGGAGCCGGGGCGGGAGAGCTCCTCCGCAGCCCTCTCGCTACCCACCGCCCCAGCCCGGCCCTCCCGGCGCCCACCGCGGGGAGGGGGCGCTAGCGCCGGGGTCCCTTTCCCCCTCCCTGACCCATTTTGAGCACCAGCCTCGCGTTTGGGCTCCCCCCGGCCCTCACACCACCCCTCCCTCCCCAGTTTTCCCCGCTCCCTGCCGGGGAAGGCGAGCGAGCGGCGGAGGGAGCCGGAGCGGGAGATCCTCTGCCGCCGGGGCCGCAGCTGCGCCCATGGGCGCGGGGCGCGGGGCGCGCCCCCGCAGCGCCGCCGGCTGAAGGCGCGGGGCGGTGGCCCGGCGGCGGGGGCAGGCGAGGGGAGGCGGCGGCGGGCGGCGATGAAGGGCCGGCGGAGAGGATGCCCCCGCCTCGCCCGCCGGGCTCCAACTTCGCGGAGAACTATCGGCCCCGCAGCCCCCGCGCCCGCCCTGCGTCTCCCGGCCGCGCGTCCAACTTAATGCCCCAGCGGGAGCCCCAGCCAGCAGCCCCCCCGGCCCCTGGCCTCCGCACCCCCCCGCAGCAGCCCGGGCTCTCGGCGGCCTCCCGGTGCCGGCGGAGCCCCTGGCCCCGGCGCGCGTGGGTCCCGCGGCGCCCGGGGCGGCGGCAGCGCGGCATGCGGCGGCCCCGCGCACCATGAGACAGGGCACCGGCACCGGCGGCAGGCAGGAGGCGGGCAGCGTCCCCGGCTCCTCGTCGGCGAGGAAGAGTTTGCCGGCTCCCGAGGCCGGCCTCCTGCGCGGCTGGAGCAGCGGCGGCCGCTGCCGCAGCGGCACCGGCAGGCACCGGAAAAGCGGCGGCATCCAGCTCGGCGGCACCGGCACCAGCACCGGCGGCGGTTCCCGCGCCCAGGTGGCCACCGCGGACAGCAGCAGCAGCAGCAGCGGCGGCGGCGGCGGCTGGGGCTTCCCCGCCGCGCTCCCGCAGCACCGGCACCCCAGGTAACGCGCGGCCGTGCGGCCCCGACCCTGCCTCCACCCCGCGGGCACCCACCCGCGACACCGGCCCGGGGGCGCCCGCCCGGGGCACCGCGCGGGATGCTCGGCCACGCGTGACCCCCGCGGCGGCGGCCGGGGTCAGCTCCCCGCTGCTCCACGCTCCGCGGGGTAGGCGGACGCGCCCGGTGGTGCGGGGTGGCATCGGCCCTGCCGCGGAAAAGTTTCCGTGGGGAGCACGGTATGGGCGGCGTGTCTGTCCCGGCCGGGATGGCGGGGTCCGGCCGGGCGGACCCCTCCGTTAGCAAAAATAAGTTGCCCCCTAAGCAGTCTTCCTCCCCATCTCGTTTTGGTGGGGTTGGACGTTTCCTGACTTTGGGGGTTCATATAGGCTAGACGGGAATAGGGTCTGCGCTGCGACCGGGCGGTGTCTGGTCAAGGAAAACTTCCAGTAGGACCAGTGGTGTTTTTGAATGGGCGAAAGCGCCTGGGGGGGAGCAGAGGTTGTGTCGTGTACTGGGAGAGCCCTGCTGCTGCAGCAGCCCTGCGCAGGACTCCCGCGTGTTTCCTTCCGTGCATGGAACGGGGTAAACGTTAAATCCACGGCTGAACGGCAGCACCGGATTCACACAGAGTTGTGCCGTGGTGTTTTCCTCTGTGGTCACTAGCCTGATTTGTCAATTAACTAGCACGCTCATCCAGAAACTTTGCTCCGTACTCCTTAACTGTCTACAGGATGGCAGCTTACTTTCACTCAAGTGACTCAGAAATAATTAGCGGTTATAAGCGTTACAGCCAGCAGAGGAACTTAGATCTTTTCATGGCGCTAAACCTCCAGAAGGGCTGTAGGGATCTCTCAGATGGGCACAGCCAACCTGAGCATTCAGTTCAACAAGTGGTTGCCTCTTGAAGTGGAAAATTATCTCATTTCCACGAGTGTGAGATGTTAATGCACTAAACTGTGGGTTTAGGTTGTTTGGTAGTACTAAATAATTAGAGTTCAGTGTCCAGATGAAGCCCACTCATCCACTGATCCATGTCTGATTCTGAGAGCTGTCAGCTGGTGGAGGGCTCAATCCTGCATACATTTCAGTAGATTAATATGGACACAGTGTTGCTCTGCAGAGAGGGACAGGAGTATTTGGAGAATGCAGTTACCAAACTGTGCATTGTTTCACTGAAGATGTGAAAATGAAGGTTTTCAGAACCAGGTATGGGACATTAAGGTGATTCTCCAAGCTGGCAGCACTTCCATGCCCTGCACCAAAGCCTGAAGACAGTATGTTTGCCTAATTTTTTTTTCCCTCACAAATAAAGGTGCCTCCCTGTATGTTTGCAGGATTGAACCCACAGACTATATTTTGCAGGATTATTATTTTTTTTGCCCAAATCTCTATCCTAAAGCATGCAAGAGCCCTTGAAGGAGTTGTTATTTTATCATAGGCAGCAATGTTGTCTACAGTTAAAATTACTTAGTGCTTTCTAGTACAATGCTCTGCTGTCAGGTGCTTATGCATTTGCTAAACTTAAGCCTAGGCTGACATTTTCCAGGTTGAGTGTCTGCTGAAAACAGACTGGCTTTGGGAAGTTTCAGATTAAGTGGTTCGGTTATTTCTGAGAACGTGGTAAGAAGAAAACCTTTTCTTCGGCCACTTATTTGATGAAGATGGTTTAGATATACATTATCCTGCATTAGGAGACCTCAATCTTTCTGTGAATCTGCATTTTTTGGCTATGTTAAGAAACACTTTCCTTGAGACTTGAATTCTTGTGGCATCGTGTTTTGGAGCAGGGAAACGATACTTGGCTTGGGATCAGTCTCATAATGGGGGTGTGCCTTATGTTCAGCCTCTGAGAATGTTCCAGAATTTGTCTCTGTTATAGTTTTGTCCAATGCTCAGGGTGTGTGCTCTTGGTAGAGGAATTGTTGAGGGCTTGACCACTGCCCCCTCTGGTCTCTCAGCCCATGGCATGCTGAACATGCCAGCCCTGTTAGGAGCTGAGCAACTGCTCCTCTTCCTGGGAAGGATGAGAGCACTCCAGTTGGTGTCTGAGTGGACTTTCCCCTGCAGTTATTCTTCCAAGGTGTTGCTTCTACAGTGAGCACATAAGGAGGGAGACTTGAAGACTTTCCCAACTATGTCTTTGGTGGCAGAGTATACTGGTGATGCCATGGAAGGGTGGAGAAGGAGGAGGAAACTGCTTAATCCACTTGCATGGTGACAAGAAATTGTGGGACTAGAACTGAGAAGTAGTGGTGATGGAGACATGGAGAAATCGAAGAGCAGAGAATTGAGACAAAGGATTTGTGGGGGTCATAGATGGCAAAGCTTGGGAACAAGGTGCAGCAAACTGTAGATAGAGGTGGTAAACCCAGACCAAGAGAAAGAATGCTGGGAAGAAAGAATTTGAGACTTGTAGTGTGCAGGGACAGGAGATCTGAGCCTGCGAAAGCAGTGGTTTCTAGTCTTTCAATAACTGGGGCATGATACTACCACTTTTTCATCCTTTTCATTTTCCTCCCCACACTGCCCGCAGTGTTTTTCAGCCCCTGCCTCTGCTCCTTTGCTTCTCCCCTGGACTGGTAAATGTCATAGTTAAAAATAAGTCAAATATACTTCATGTTCAAATATATTTTACGTTCATTTAATTGCTTTTCTTTCTGTCTTAAATGGAAGTTACTTAAGCTCATCTATGTTTATAGTTTTGTGTCTAGGCTCTTAGGGCAGATGCACTTGAGTTGCAGATTTTCTAGAGGGATCATTAACTGTATAAAAAAAAATTTCTAGATTTGGCTTACTGTTTGTCAATCCTTGATCTTAATAAAACTTCTTGAAAAAGTAGCTGAGACCATGAAAATATTTGTATTTTAGCTAATTAATTCAGTCGGTAATCAGCATCCGGTGAGAGACTGATTTTACGAGTCTGACTACTGAATTTTGAAAAGGAAACACCATGTAATAACATTTAAGCAGAACACGTAGATGGTGGTGGATTTGTTTATGCAGTGCTGATTTTGGTATTTCACAGTTTTTTGGGAGAGACTAAAGCCATTGTCACATGCTATGGGTAGAGAATATATGTATAACAGTATATTGCCAGCTGAATTCAGAAATACAAGAGTTGTAGAGCAGGAAAGGCAAAGGGGTGAAAAGGGATGTGGGTCATGTAGGCTCATGCTCTGAATAAGGAGCTGAGAAGCTGCAGATGTGGTTCATTCTCTGCTCCTTGCATTTATCTCGTGGTGGCTCAGGGATATTGGCAGATTAGATTGAGGGATTTAGGGGAATGGCTTTCTTGGCCTCGTCCACATAAATTCGATGTACATTTTGGGGATAGAGGGATAAGTACTGGTTTTTTTGCTTCTCTTCCTGTGTCTCTTCCCCCTAAAGTCAAACCATGAAGCACAGCTCAGTCCAACCAAAACACTGTTTTTAATTACACTTTGGTAAAGACACTTCTGTTCCTTTATCCAAGGACCATGGCAGAAACCAGTGTTTATTGCAGGCTGCCTGCCATGTTTGGGAGAAATAGTCTTATGCCAGTGCTAGTTTTAATCCTGCTTCAGTCTGAAAATCCACCTGTAACTTTAGAAAAATAAAGCTCTCACAAAAGTTAGGTCACTGGTGAGCTTGCACCTTTGTCGCTAGGAAATAGTATTGCCATACAATGTTACCAGTATTGTAGTACTCTGTCTGTCTGCTGTTTCTTGACCTCTCCTATACCTGCAAACACTTTGAGGCAATGCCATCTCTTTCTCCTGTGTCTGTGTTTCAGGTGGCCTGTCTTGAGCACCACGATAGTCCAGAAATAATCATGTAAATGGTGGGAATAGGGTGTTTATCTGACCTTCTCCTGCTTGGGCAGAAGTCTGTGTAAAGCAGCTGGTCTTCTGCTGGCCTGATTATGACAGAAGGTGTTTTTCAGCTGTTTTACGACTATTCTTAGGGATCTTCATAAAATAGAAGATTTCTAGCCAAGTGAAATGATGATACGGGAAAAAACTCTAGAGGATGTGTATGTACATTTGAGATCAGAATTGAAATTTGGAAGCTCAGATATGAAACCTCTCATTTCAAAGTGTACAAGAAGTGCTGGCATGAGAGAGTGTCATCTACTGGGTCATTTCAATCACCCTTTCTCTTTGAGTATCTTCATGTGAAATAAATGTAATATGTGTAATAGGTTGAAAATAAGTAGAAGAAAATGTATCTATAATGATAGAAAGTAATTGCTACAGGTCCCTGAAGATGCAGGAGCTTAGAAAAAATCTTCCATGGACAACTCAGAAAAAAGAGCCAATGTAATGTGCAAATGTGAGTTAAAAAACAAAGGTAAATAGAACATTAGTATTATTTTTTAAAGGATGGAAAATAATAACAAAACCTCCTCCTTATGTCACTGTAGAAGCTCTGGTGTGCAATATCTCCAGTATCCTGTCCTGTTGATTCCCCCACCTCAGAAGTGTGTAATGATGAGGGAGAAGGTTCAGAGAGATGTAGCAAAGGTGATCAGAGAAACAGAGTGACTCCTTTCTGAGGACTGACAGTGCTGGTAAAGTGATGCAATAAAAATCTGAAAACTTAATCAAAGTATGGAGAAGGCAAACCAAGAATGACTGATCACAGCAACAACAGCAGAGGGCTGGGTGAATCGGGCAGTTGCAGGAATGGAAACAAAAGGAGATGGCTCTTCACACGGCATGGTCAGACTGCTGAGCTCCTCACCACAGGATGTGGATGCTGAGAGGTTACATCAGCTAATGAGGTGACTGGATGAGTTCATGGAAGAGAAATCCATCAAGGGCTATTAAATTTAAAACCACTGCCTCTGGCTTAGGAACTTTTGAGCTGCATATTTTGGAAGCTTGGTGAGTATCCTGAAGAAATACCACCATTGGTTTGCCTTGTTCTTGTACTTGCTCCTCAGCACCTATGCCTGGCCATGGCTGGGGGGGTGCTGAGCCAGGTGTCTCCCTGTGTCTGCTCTGCAAAATGGACTGGGCCACCATCTGACCCCACTCAGTTCCCAATCCAAGACACTACTGGTGGCTTGTACCTTCACTGCTCAGGGCTGGCCCCATTACAGCACATCTGCCATGGAGTGGGCTGGTTGGGAGGAGCTAGTTGAAGTGCTCCAAAGAAGAGCCAAGGCATGATCCAGAACCGTACCCCAAAAAACAGGGTACAGTGCTCGAGCACACTCCCTGGTGTCCTGCTATGGAGCTGTGCAGTCATGGTGAGGATTATCTTCTTGGGGTCAAGAAGGTTCAGAAAGCAGTTCATTCAGGGAAGCAATCCCACCAGAAGGCATTGAATAGCAAGATACAATGCCTGGCTGAGGAAGGCTCCACTGGGACTGTGATATTGCTACATGCCTGCCCTGCTGACACAGGCTTCCCCAGCCTTCCCCAGCCTTCCGTGCTGCCCAGTGTCAAGGAGAGGATTTCGGCCAAGGTGGCCATCATCCCTGATGTGGTGTTGATGTAGTTAGTTTTATCTGTCTCTACAAGACCAGGCTTTGACATTCTGAACTGAGAATGAGAGAGCTGGGAATTAAAGTTCTTCAGCTATCCACTGAATTTAAGCACTGGTTAAAGCAAAAATGTTGTGTTCACTGCTGTTTACTAAACCAGACAATTTGCTTAATCATCTGAAAGGCAGATTTTAAAGCCATGGATTGCACTTACCACGGCTGTGTTAAACCAAAGGCTGTATTGCTGTTCACTTAAGCAATGGTCAAAGAACAATGTATTCAAACGCAGCCCACGCTGATGGTATTTTGCTGGCTTCTGCATGAGGTCTGTTGCTATTAAAACAAGCACCAATCCCAAACTCAGCAATGTCCTAAGTCCTTCAGATAGTTTCTTAAAATTTCCAGATGCTAACTGATACAGAAACTCCAATGCAGCTCTTAATGGAGCTCACAACTGCCTAGCTGTATATTTTTGGGCTACCTTATGTAATAAAATGGCAGGCCCTTGCACTGCCTGCGCAAACAAGGTTGCATAAGCAGCCTGGGGAAACAACTGGAGCTCCAAGAGCCCTTCTGAATCCTGCACATCTTGTTTGATCTCATTTAACATTATTTAATAAGCGATATTAACCTTTTCCCCTCCTTCCCCCCGAGTTATCTGGGACCGGTGATACTGATTTAATTTCATGCACAGACCTCACTTTTTAGAGAAGTCATCAAACTTTCCAGTCAATTGAGCAGCCTGATGTCTGGGTAGCCTTGAATTTCCTGTAATCAGCACTCCATCTAGTTAAAAATAAAAACACATTAAAAACAAAGCCTTGAACAGGAAAGTACTTGTTTTTCGCTCTCATTTCTAATTTGGTAACCATTCTTAAAGTTCATCACTATGGTTTGTTCTATCAAGGGATAAACAATTTATTATTCAAGCAGCTTTGGGGATTTTTTTCCTTTAAAAACAGACAATACTGTTCAACCATTGGGAAGAAAACCAGCACAAGAAAATTGTAATCAACTTTAACAGGCTTGCAGATGGCAATGAATTTCTTTAAGCATAATGTTAGCCCTGCAAACAATAATAATTGACTTTGATTATTATCTTTTTATCATTGATAAGCAGACCAGACTGTTTTTCTCTCAATTCCCTCTGTTAGGTGCGTCAAATTTTTAAGATGGAGAACAGTTTTAATAAGGCAGCTTCTACCTGTAATCTCTAAATCAACAGGTGGATGTAACTGTGCAAAACCTGAGAATTACTGCTTATCTGATTGAGTCAGTGGCTGAATAAATCTGACTTTGAGTATGTCCTAGACTTATTGGTTTGGGTAGGACACCTCTCATTAATAGTTCAGGGCAGAATTGACATATTTCCCATATTGTGCATAAGAATGGTATGCTTGCAAAATCTAGTCAATAATAAATGCTTTGTGCAACATGAGCAGCTAGAGACAGGATATTTCTCTGTTATTTCCAATTCTCGTAGAAAATATCTGCCTTGGTGTTTTTGTTGGTAATTCTATGGATTTTACTTGTGGCATTTTGTCTGTTCCTGGTTTTGACATCTAAAACAGGAAAAGGTTTTAAATTGGAGGCTTTGTGTTAGACATACCCACATTCCAGTTACACTTCCGTGAGTGTTCGTTTAGTTTATGATTTATAAAGGGGAAGACATCTATATGATTTCTATGTGGACCATTAAGGTCACTATTTACTTAGGAATAATCTTGATCCTGTTCATCAGATAAACAACGAGTTGTTACAATTTGCTTTATCTTTGGCTACCAAGATATGAAGAATGTTTTATTCTCCAATCTACTTATTTTATGCTTTCTTTTCAATATAGTAATACAGTATTTGGGAAAGATAGTTTCACATAAACAGCCTAATCAAACAATAGTTCTGTAAACCAGCTGGGTGCATTTCCAACAATTTCAGCAAGAGCAAAACTGATGAAAAATAAATAGGTCACTCATAATCACTCTTGTATTTATATTTTTTTGTAAGAAGAACTGAAGAATCTTCCTTGTTTCTGGGCTGTCATTGAAGTCAAAGGAAACTTTGCTGGAATAATTCTGGGCCTTTAATTTGATTGTTTGTAGAGTGGCACCAGTCATTTTTTTTCATTTTTTTTCTTTCTTTCCAGCACAAAGGACCTTATTGTCAGCTGATGCACACTGATGTAACTCAGCTCGTTGTAGCAATTCCATTTATACTGCCTGGCCTCTAACATCCATATTTCTTCAAAAATGCATCATCTTTTTCAACAACAGAATATCTTGCTCTATCTTGCTGTTATTCAAGTATAAGAAATGAAGCTGCATTTGGTGCCTTTCCTGCTGTCCTCATTAAGGCAAAACTCCCACTGAAATCAAGGAGAGTTTAGCTGACAAAGAATTACTGACTTCAGTTTCTGAAAGGTCTAAACTTTCTCACTTTCTGGGTTTGATTTTTTTTATTTAATTTTAAATTTTTATCTCACCTTGTATTCTAACTGTTCTTTTATATTTCTGGTTTTGAATCTTTAGCTTCCTTTGCTAGAATCTTTTTTCTTTTCACTTCTGTCAGGTCTTAGGACCTTCTACTTCCCACCTTGCCCTCTCATCCTTTCTTCTCTCCTCTTACTGTCTCGCACTCTCTTTCAGTCTGTTATTCTCACCTTCACTGACTACAGCACTGCAAAAAGTTGATATACATCATGCATGCTTCCAGGAATTTAATTTAGCTTGTTTAGACCCCTTCTATGTACAGGTGCTTATTTTAAGGTACTTGCCTTAGGGCAGAGCAGCAGTTTGTAAGACTGGTGATCCAGGCAGAGATTTATTTGCACAATATTCATCTCAGTAATCCTTCCTCTTCTTCTGGGTACAATCTTAGAATTTCCTCTGAAGTATTGATGCAGGGTTTCAGCAGTAAATTGAGTTTTGGACTGATAAAATAAATATTTGGCATAGCATTGCAGTCAGAAAAAAATACTCGTGGATTTTGAAGTCTGTGTAAAAGGGGTTTTGTTGAGGGTGACAAAACTGGAAATCTCCAGAGAAATGGGTTTTATTCATAATTCTTCTGCTGTGCAATGTTATGAGCTTAGACCACATACATAATGCTTTTTGTGCATCACTTCTCTGATCCGTAAACTAGGGCAGCTTTGCAGAGTATTGTAGGGTATGATCAGTTGTGGGTGCCAGTCATAACCAGGTGTCAGAGGGGGGCATGGAGCAGGGGCTTGGGGTGCTAAAAATACCATGGGAAGGGAGTGGAGCTACAGCAATGGCTTTTTTGGGCATTGATCCACCTCTGGGGTTAGAATACCTCAGGCAGTACCTTGTCACTTCACTTCCAGCTGTGCAACACCTGGGGACTTTGGAGCTCTCCCTGGATGTCCTGGCTCTGTTGGTGTCCTGCACAATGTCTCAGTTCCCCCTCGCCCCTCACTTCTTCTTAATCATTTGAATTTTTCTGATGGAAAGCATTTTGAGAGTGCCAAGTATTGTTATTTTCTCGCAAGTCTGACTGAAATTTGTGTTCTTTTTCAGAAGACCTAATTCATGCTTGTGAAATAAATAGTAGGTGCATGGCTTCTTAATGTATAGTGTAGCATTTCAAACTAAAGTTATCAGCTTACCATTTCTCAGCATCTGGACCCCTGCAGACATACTTCTTAAAGTAAACAACATAACACTAAATTCGCTTACTCTCCCTTAAATGAGCAAGCACATTTTCTCTTATTGGAATGATAACAAATAATTTTTCATGGTGTCCAATTGCCTGTTAGTCTGGCAAACCTAAAATGAATCAAAAACTGCAGGCTATATATAGAGAGTAATGACAGTTAAAGAAGCATTTCTTCTTTGATGCAATTTCTATTTGATTTTCTTAAACTCCTCCTCTTCCAAAGACCCATTTCAACTGCATCTGAACAATAGACTTATTGTTGTCAAATGAATGAGAAATTTGATAAAGATAGCATTTCTATTTCCATTAAAAATAGATTATTTTTCAGAGGACTGAAGGACATAAGTTCAATTTTTAGCTTTGAATTTCACATTTCATTTGACCAGTCTATAACATATATATTTCTAAAGTTGTAATTGGCATTAGAGACTTGACATATTTCTCTGCATATTTTTTCTCACCATATTTTTTCTTAGTGTGAAACTATTAGAGGGTCATTGCTCTGGTTAATGAAAGAAGGCTGACATTCTTTGTAAGCTGTGAGTATTTAAATATACCTCTATGCAAATTTTCCCCTTTAGTGAAAAAGTTTAAAGAGACATCTTTTAAAAATTTCTTTACCAGTGTTGAAAAATGCAGGTTACATTCATTCAAAATCTATGATACCCAGTGGTGGGAGGTGATGACACATTTCAAATTTGCTACTGTATAATTAAGAGGGGATTCCATATAGGAGATGTAAGCATAAAAATTGGGTATGGCTCTTCACAATACTGCTGGTTTTGCTGCTGAATTCTTCAGTAGTTTTCTTAGAGTGTATAATCAGTTACGCTTGTGCTGATTTAATCAATTATTCTTGTGCACAAACAAACAAACACAAACAAAACCCAGCTAATTTCAGACTGTCTTTGAAACATCAGAACTAGAGATTTCACTTACAATGAAAGAAATATTATTTTCAAGCCTCTAGAATGATTTTAAAAATGGCAAAGATATATTTGGGAGCTATCATACTTTTGGGTACCAGCAGCTGTGTATCCTTATGCAAAAGTGGATTTGGCTGAAAGACCAATTCATAAATATTGTGTTTGAAGATTGCAGCAAGCTTTCATATTTGCAAGAGATAATGTAAAATGTGCAACATTTTTTTCTTCACTCCAAGAAGTTTGAGCTTAAACAGCTCTGTCTCCCAAATCTAATGAATAATGGCCAACAAACAAAAGTATCCATGGCATCTTGAATCACGGGGGCTGGAGACCATTCTGTCTGTGTAGAAGCAGAAAGGTCAGCCTGCTGTGGTCAGTTTGAACTCCCTCCTGCATACTGCCAAGCTGTGAAGTGGCTTGGAGGCGGAAGATGCCAATAAATAACTTGACACTGGCACTCCTTGACTTCACATCTTGTGGTCTATAAGCTTCCAGGCAAGCAACAGCCTGCTCCTAGCTGCATTGCTTGGAGAAACCAAGGGAGTTGGGAGAACCTCTCATTTTTCTGTTGGAAAAAAAAAATCTATTTTTTTCCCTTTTTGTAGTCCTCCTCTGCCTTGATCTGCTGTTTGGGGAAGTGAGGGGTGTAGCGGGGGAGGTAAGACTTATCTTTGATCTGATGGCTCCTTTCATTCTGGGCTGCTCTCCAGGAAAAACTTTTTCCCCCTTTGGGACACAGTGCTTTTCATGGCAGGGGCTCTGCAAACAGGAGTGCTGTAGAAGACCCTGAGTTTGCCTGACATGCGCTTGACATTTTAGCACAAATTCAGCAAAGCGGCTTTATTCAGGTAAACACTTAAGCACATGCTTTTCATTACTCAGTATTTCATCTGAGTTTCTTTCCTGAATATGGAAAGACTTAAGCACATATTTAGGGGCTGAATAGGTCTCTAGTCTGACTCATGTACAGAGCAGCGAGGATGGGTTGGATGGAAAGGGAGCAGTCACTGCGGTAGCACGGCAGCTGTGAAGTAGGATGTACTGTCTGAAAATCAGCATGCTACAAAGGGGCCTTGTTCTTCTGGGAGGCAGCTTTTTGTCTCTATATGGTCTCAAGAAGAGGAGCAGGCCTGAACTCTCTGCTTTCATCTACCCATTTGTTCTTCTGTTTCTCCTTATTTTGAATTACTTTGCATACGGCTTGGATGATGTGAAGTAGGTTTATAATTAGAACTTTTTTGGTTGCTCTGCAACCTCATGTTTGTCAGTTTTAAGATTCACCCATCTGGCACCCCAAGAAGAGGACAGTGTTCATTGCAGAATACTTTTGGCTATCTGTGTGCGAAGGCGGTGCTGTGTGCTAAGTCCTCTGAGGATTTCTCACATCGCATCAGCCACAGAAGGTTTCTGAAATTTATTAAGTATCTGTCAGCAGTGAGCACATACCCAAACCTTTTGGCTCTTCCTAGCTACTTCATTCATGAAAAATGTTTGTTCACAGTTTTGCGTGCAAAACTTAAACTGACTCAGGCACTGATGTAACCTTTTTCGCTTCTTTTGAGGATCTGAATTATGAATCTAGATTAATGTTTTGCAACACAGAAGGAAAGAGGAAGGCACTGCAGAGAGAGCTCAGAAACAGTTCTGCAGGAAGGTTGTTTTGGTGAGCCAGATCTTGTCTGCTCTTAAATGTCTTTGCTGACAGTAGCCCGTGTAAGGGCACAGTGGTGACTTTCTCTAACAGATATGTGTTGTGTGCAGTCACTCTACTGGCAAAACTAAACTCTTTCCCTAAGTAGAATGGCCTATACCAGCCAAAAAAAATGTTTCAGGGGACTATAGTACAGTTGGCAGAAAGATGTTTCCAACATAGGGTTCATTGAAGGTTCTTTCACATTCCTCACTGACAGTGTCCCCCAAAATTCAAAATACAGACTACATCTAAATGGAATATGGGTAATGGATTCCAAAACATCAACTGATGAATAGCATTAGTTGTTGCTTTTCTCTTGCACTTTGACCAGGAGCTTGACTACAGTGGAAGCTGCATGTTTTTCAGGGATTATAACGTAGGAAGTGTCTCACTTCATGCCAGCCTTTTTTCCTAGATTTTATTCTGGAGTTAATAATGTTTTAGATGTTTCTTCCTAGTCTTGCTTCCTAGCTAGTCTGCAGGTTTCTTTTGGAGAAATTTATTTGATGTGAATCTCCTCTCACTCTGCCAAAGCATGACACCGCTTGCAAACAATTGTCTTAAAGAACAAAGCAATAACTGGGAGTCATAAGATGTTTCTGGCGTGAACTCAGGCAGCACTGCCCCTATTTTTCCATTTAACACTAATTTCCCATTGCTTCCGTTTTGGCTAAAGCCATAGCTGCAAGACTGCTTTAATCCATCGGATTGAATTTGCATGGAAAGGTTGTGGTGAAGGGAGGGCTGTAGGTGTGTATTTTCCAATAAACTGCTAGAAGCTTCCCTGATGTCTGACAAAGCCAATGCCAGCCGGCTCCGAGACAGAACTGCTGCTGGCCAAGGCCAAGCCAGTCAGCAATGGTAGTAATGATTTTGGGATAATATATGTAAGGAGGAAAAAACCAATTATGGGCAGGAGCAATTGTGGCCAGAGAAGAGAGGAGTGAAAATAAATGAGGGAAACAGCTCTGCAGACACCAAGGACAGTGAAAAGGGAGAAGGAGGGGGAGAAGGTGTTCCAGGAGCTGAGATGACCCCATAGCTTGTGCTGAAGACCATGGTGAGGCAGCTGTGCCCCTGCACTCCTTGGAGGTCCACAGGGAGCAGAGATCCACCTGCAGCCTGTGAAGGACCCCCATGTCACAGCAGCTGGAGGCCCGAAGGAGGCCGTGACCTCATGGAAAGCCCACACTGGAACAGGCTCTTGGCAGGACCCACAGAGAGAGGAGCCCATGCTGGAGCAGGCAGGACTTGTGACTCTGCAGGGGACCCACACTGGAGCAGTCTATTCCTGAAGGGCTGCAGCCCACGGAGGGGAGCCATGCTGGAGTGGTTAGTGAAGAACTGTAGCCTGTAGGAAGGACTCCTGCTGGAGTCCTCCACAAACTATCTCAGTGTGGCAGGGACCCCACAGTGGAGCAGGGAAGGGACTCCTCTCCCTGAGGAGGAAGCAGTGGCAGAAACAACATGTGGTGAACTGATTGCAGCCCCCATTCCCTGTCTGCCCATGCCACTGGTGGGTAGGACATAGAGAATCAGAAATAAAGCCAAGCCCAGGAAGATGGGAGGGGTGGCAGGAAGATGTTTTTAAGATTTGTTTTACTTCTCATGATATTACTCTGATTTGATTAGTGATAAATTCAGTTAATTTCCCCAAGTTGAGTCCGTTTTGCCCCTGACAGTAACTCACTCATGATCTCCAGTCTTTCTCCCAATCTTTAACTCATGAACTTTTTGTTATATTTTCTGTCTGCTGTCCAGCTGAGGAGGGGAGCAATAGAGCAGCTTTGGTGGGCACATGGCCTCCAGCCAGGGTCAAGCCACCACATCCACATAAATCTCTGCTGGGGCTGCAAAGGATGATCCTGTCTTACTCCAACTCTGGACACCATGGTGCCAGAGCAGAAAGCTGATCTTGCTGAAATTTAACCTTTTCTTTATGCGGATGGGTTAATTGTCAGCTGTTGCATTCTCCTAAGTTGGGCCACTGTGCAGCCACACGAGTTGCAGGGGTGGAAGGAAGATGAAGGATCTCCTTTGGAGCCAGTGTGGGTTTAAGCCACTTCAGAGTGACTGCTGAACTTTTTCCATTTCTGGATGAGAGGAGAAGTGGAGCTTGAGGGGAACTGCTGAGTGAAGAAATGGAGGCAAGGCTGAGACTGACTCAAGGAAATTGTACGGGTCAGGCAAGGACATAGTGTGCTGGGATGAAAAATGGACCAGCAGGAGTGGGAGCAGTGAGCACGGATGGAGTTGAAAACAATGACCAGTAGGAGAAGGAACATGGACAAGGAGCAAGGGAGACAAGGGAATTCCAGCTGTAATCCATGGCAGTGAGGAAAAAGAAGAGATGGAAAAGAAGCCCTTAGTACAAGCTTTGGTAAGGTGGGGATGGTGTGGACAACTGGAAAAAGAGTCATGAAAAGAGCAAGCATGGAGCTGAGCCTGGAAGAGGGACATTGTGCGGCAACATGGGAGAAAGAGGCTGGAGGAGAAAGGTCTCTGGGCTGAGAAAAGTCTGAAAGTGGGGTTGGAAAGTGGGGGGTGATGCTCAAAATTTGTTAGGAAGTACCTGAAACTTGGAAAGCCAGAAATAAAGATGAGCACATGCTCATCCTGCAGTGTGTAACTGGAGAGAGGAAGAGCCTGAGGTACAGAAGGAGGCATCAAGCTGACGGTCGGGGGGACAGGCAGGAAAAGCTGGCCCGTGTGAGCATCTGGGAGGGCATCCCAGTGCTGGCAGTCTAGGTGCTTCTCTGCTGCCTCAAAGCCCAGCAGGAGAGCATCTTACCGTACCTCTCACTGCAGCCCATTGGCCCTACCTACAGCAGGACCCTGTGACTGCTTCGGCCACACAGCTTGTTAGCTGAAGTGAGTGGAAGGTTGCTGATATTTTTGGAAATGTCACGACAATGTCAGAGAGTGAGGTTCTCAATTTTTTAAAATACCTAGCAAAGTCACACGCTCACAGACACTACCTTGAATGCTAACTGCTACGGATGCGAAGTTAAGCACTCAAAAATTAGGAAATAGTATAATTAAGTCTGCCTGTGTAATTTAGATTTATTCCCTTCCTGTATACTTATTATTATGCAGTATTTAATGGCTTTGTAATCACACTATGATCTAATAATTTTTTTATTTCATTGTTGCTGGTCACTTTAAGTCAGCTTAATGCTCTGGCAGTTCACAATCAATTCACTGTGACTTTCACAACTACTGGCATAAGCTGGGATGGGCAGGGGAAGGATGTGGCCACTTTTGTTCCAACAGTGCTAGCTTAGCGTGGCCCAAACCAATACTGAAGTAACAACATTACTCTCCGTGTAGGAGGGTAGAAGTTTCAGTTTTATTAAACCTTGGCAAATCCAGGCAGATTTTTAAATTAGGATATCCTTGTTGCAAAGAGCGCACACACCTGCAAAGCAAAGACTAACTTTTCTTATGAATATATCATCTCTACTTCTTAACTCTTTTGGCTGAAAATAGGAGTAATTAAAATTCCCAGGCAGACACCAGACTGCAGAATTTCAACCCAAGTGGTTTAATCATGGAAATGTTCTGTATAACCAAGAAAGATTCTTGAAACTGGAAGAACCAGACAAGGCTTCCTGGCAGGCACTGTCCCCAGACTGCTCCCTAGAAAAGGCAAGAGCTGAGAGCTCCAATGAGGCTAGCCCTATATAAAATCCATATTTTCTGCAAACTTTCTTGTTTGTTTTCAGGTGTTTCTATTGCTATGACGCTGGTTTTGGTATGGGTAAATCATCTTCTTGAGATTTTAAATTATACATTTTATCTGGTTTAAATAGATTAATAAAGATTTTTTCTTACTAATAACTACTAATGTATATAACTACCTTAGTGGTATAATTTTCATTTTAAAGAACTGTGCACCATTTTTGTATCTTAGAAAATATCAGTTGTTCAAGTTCAGAATTATATAAAGCTTTAACAGTTCTTTCTGATACAAATTATTTCAAAATTGTCAGTATGTAACCAAACTCTTGAGATCAAACAGACTTCCTAATTAGTTTTTTGATCTTCTAATTACATCTTTTAGAAGCAGATTGACAGGCATTAATGAACCTTAAATGTATATTCATAATTTATCTACAAAACCTTGTGTAAAAGGACTTTCATTGTCTGTTTGGATGCTCCTTAAGCTAAGGAACCAGAAACTTCAGGAATCTTGCTGTAATCTTGCTTACTGAGCTAGAACTGCACATGCTGTTTTGTATTATGCCTTTGATTCAACAAGGTATTAAAACTTGTGCTTAAGTTTGAAGTTATTTTTATTGTTGAAGTGACTTGATTACCCTCATGCATCACTGTCTTCGGGAGAGTAATAGGTCTTGTTTCTATCATACGTTTTTATACTCCAAGCCTATATGTATGCAAAATAGCATCCTTTGGTTGTGAGCTCTTTAAGAACAAAGCTTTACACATTTCCCTTCTGCTGTGCAAAGCTGGAAAACTCTGAAAAGTAGAATAATGTAAATAGGAAGAATTAAAACCTTTGTGATGTCCATATGTAACATCCTGTCAGATTGATGCATTAACTTGCCTGATTACAGGTTTCAGTCAGCAAAAAGCAAAGCAAAATGGTGAATAAAAGTTTGACCTGCTTTTCCATAAAATTAAAATAGTAGATTTAAACTGATGAAAGGCAGTGGACTTGGCTGAAAGAATTGAAAGCTAGTACCTGTTAGACAGCTCTTCAGGAGAGAGTAATTCTTTCATTTATCCTGGTATTTGGAGACCGAAAGCTCCCCCATGGACTTTTGAGAGATCCAGTTGCCATCTGAAGTCCATCTATAATGGCTACAATAAACACATTGTTATCATGGTAATGCAGTGATCAAAATCCAAGGAAAACCTCCAGCATTTCCATGGTTCATGGTATGAGATGAAAGGAAAGACTTGACAAGAAATAAGATTGATTATTTCATTTTTTGTTTTTTCCCTCTGGACTCACTTCAGCAGGTCCACGTCCTTGTTATGTTGGGCATTCCAGAGCTGAACTCAATATTCCAGAGCAGAGTAGAGGGGCATAATTACCTCCTTTGACCTGCTAGTCACACTTCTGTTGGTGCAGCCTAGGATATGGTTGGCTTTCAGAGCTGGAAGCACACAGTCCTTCTCCTCAGGGCTGCTCTTAATCCATTCTCCACCCTGCACGTTTGTGTTTGGGATTACCCTGACCCTGGTGCAGGACCTTGCAAATGGCCTTGTAGAATGTCATGAGGTTCACACAGACCCATCTCTCAAACCTGGCCAGGTCCCTGTGGATGGCATCCCTTTCCTCCAGTGTGTCAAAACACACCACACAGCTTGGTGGTGTTGGCAGACTCTCTGAGGGTGCACTGAGTGCCACCGCCCATGTCACCAGCAAAGGTATTGAACAACACTGGTCCCAATACTGACCCCAAGGAATGCTACTTGTCCACTTGGTCATCAAGCTGTTGACCACAACTCTTTGACTACAACCATTTAGCCTTTTCCTTACCCACTGAGTGACTGATCCAGCAAATCCACGTCTATCCAGTGTAGGGACAAGGACATTATGTGGGACAGTGTCAAATACTTGGCACAAGCCCAGGTAGATGATGTCAGTTGCTTTTCCCTCATCCACCACTGCTGTACCACCCTTGTAGAAGGCCACCAAATTTATCAGGCACGATTTGCCTTTAGTGAAACCATGTTGGCTGTCACCACTCACCTCCTTACTTTCCATGTGCCTTAGTGCACTGAGACTGACCAGCCTGTAGTTCCCTAAGTTTTCCTTTCTTTCCTTTTAAAAAAATGGGAACCTTCCTAGAAAGACATTCTGAATTTTAATTTAAAATTAAACTATTTCAATTTAATAGTGTAATCTTGCATCGGTATTCTGATATTGTCAGTACTCAAAATAATGCTGTCATTGTTGCCTGGGAAAGGTGATAGTCTTCTTCCCCAATTCTATTTCTATTTTTCATGGCAAAGTAAACACAAATTGACCCAATTAACCATAGAATTATCGAATGATGAAGGTTGAAAGAGACCTACAAGATCATCCAGTCCAACTGCTCAATTGGCACTGGCACCACTGAATCGCATCACCCAGCACCAGATCCACACACCCCTTAGACACCTCCAGGGATGGCGGCTCCACCACCTCCCTGGGCAACCGATTCCAATGCCTGATCACACAAACAGTGAAAATTATTTTTAATATCTGATCTGAATCTGCCTGATCTCAGCTTAAGGCCATTTCCTCGGGTCGTCTCCCTGAAGGCACAGCAGAAGAGATCAGTCCCCACCTCACTACAGCCTCCTTTCAGGGAGTTGTAGAGAGAGAGATGAGCTTCCCCCTGAACCTCCTCTTCTTGAGACTAAACAAGCCCAAATTGGGCCTCCCTGCAAGGCCATGCAGGGAAGTTGGTGTGATCAACTGAGAAGGTTCACTGTGAAGTCTACTGATGCCTGAAAGATGAGGTCTCACAACAGACTACAACTTAAATAGGTCCACCCTGCCACCAAGTGCACTTTAGTGGTGGAGGACCAGTCCCATTTACAAATGCCAGATTTCCAGCCCCTGTTCCCTGCTCGTAGCTGTGCATTTCTGCCAGTTGTCTTTGCTGTCCTACTTAGTGAGGCTTCTGCAGCAGTCCTGTCAGCTTTCTCTATCAGAAAATAAAAGAAAAAAAAAGGAAAGGACGGCTGTGGTTTTTTTCCAAATTACAGAATTTAGCTAGCTGATGGAGTATGGACCAGCAGTAAAGATAAGCAGTGCAGGAGAAGTAGGACTTTTAACCACGTCTGTTTGGTGTCCATAAGCTGCTTGGCTGGCCCACTCTTCATGGCTTTGAGCATTCAAGATGCAGAGCCTGAACTGCTTGCTCACCAAGCAGGCAGAAATGCATGTCCCCAAGGAAGTGCAGGATAGAAGGGAGGTTTGAAACCCTACCTCCTTCTGCTGCTTCAGTGCCTTACTGAGGGCTGTGCTTAGGGCCATCTGTGAGACAGGAATTTAAAGCCAAAGTACCTTATACATTTATGCAACAAATCTTCCCCTCTGGGTTATTAGTCCTACAGAATATTACCCAGCTCAGATCACTTCAGAGGAATCGTCTCCTTTGCCAACACGCTCAGTGTGTTTCTAGCCCCAGTCTAATATTACTTGCTCACAGTGAATACCTCATTATTTCAAAGCAGTGTCCTTCACTTCAGTGGTGTAGCCTAATGGGGTATGCCCATAAATCCAAATACATCAAGCTGTGCAAGCTTTAGTCCCAGTGAAAGGGGATGACTCACCTGATGAAGTGCTCACTAGTCAAAGCAAAAGCAGCACAAAGGAAATCTGAAGTGTCAAAGTAGTCTTTTGTCAATAGGGACAGATTCTGACCTCCTTAATCACAGTGAGTGCATCTTACAAGTAGTTCCACGAACAAACTGAAACTACTTGTAGAGTGATAAAGTAGCTCTCCTAGGAGCCAGGGCACTGAATTCCAACTCTAGGTCATTAAACTTATGTTAAAGTCTCAGTCCGTTTTGTCGGTGTCTCACGGTTAATGTTCCGTGACAGCCCTTTAATACACAAGAAAACAGCTTAATCCAAGAGTACCCTCCTGGCATGTTATAAATTTCATCAGTATTGACGGGACCACTGAAATTACAATTACAAAAAAAGATGTGAAATGTCACACAGCATGGTAATGATCAAATGCTGAACACTCTCCTAGCTTACTGCCTGGACACTAGAGCAGGCCCACAGCCCATTGCCCAACACCCTGAGAAAAAGGCATAAATAAGGAGGGAAAGGCAAACACAAGGGGAAATTCAAAGGAAAAAGTGCAAAAATGAAAGTAATAAATTAAAATTTGACTTCCAAAGAGCTTGCTTGTCTGAACAGAATTGATGAGAATGTGGAAATCTCCATGGAGGACTGAGGTGGCTTTCATCGTTTTTTTTAAACATAAGCAGTACAAAAAATTGAGTGCATGTGAGCCATCATTCATAAAATCTGTATAAATACTGTGACTATTAATCTGGAGCCATTGCTGGATTTTTAAGAAAATCCTTGCCAGAAAAGGACTGGTGACCTCAATATTATTTTATTCAATAGTTAGTACGCCAAAAACCAATTTAACTTTGCTGACCTAAATGATAAGAAAATACTGGTATTGCAGATATTAACTGCCTCATGCAGTTTTCAACCTAAACAACGTAAATAGAAAAGTAGTTTAGTCTGAGTAAGGACTTTATGATATGCCCCAGAGGAATTAAAACTCCAGGAAAGGAAATGGAAAAATCTAGAAAATGAAGAAACTACAACTTAATAGCATGTTTACAACATATACTTTTTTTAGAACATGGGCTCAACATCTTCTTTTACTGGGTTTTTAAGGCGTACCAGTAAGTACCAGATAATGCACATTACTAAATCACAATGCAAAGATCGATAAACATATCTGCAAAACTTGCATTTTTCCTGGACTCCAGCCTGGATATGAAAAAAAGAATTAAAATAGGACAAGGAAACTAAAGCATTACATGTACTTTTTTTAACCTCCAAATAGACTGTAAATCAACCTCTATAGTTTTCATCAGTCTTCAGGCAGCACTTAGCAGTACAGAATATCAAGAGTCTAAAGGAAAGACCATCGCATCTGAGAGGCACTCACTGCTCTCATTTGTACTTTATACTGTAAATATACAGCAGTAGAATGCTAATGCTCTTTGGTTAGGTTTTTAAAACACGAGAAATACTGAAGTCAAAGGGACATGCTCAGTCTGGCAGTTTGGTAATTTTTTAAGAATGAACTCAAAGTGATTTCAGGGACTCATAACCCCTGAATCTCTACATTGTGCTTTTGCACTGTTGCTCCTGAGTGTTTAATACATTATCTTCCTCCATATGTCTGATAGGGCCATATAGGCAGTGGACAATGCCTGATAGCATAATAAAATAAAAGATTCTTGTATAAACAGATTAAAGTTTGGGGTTTTTTTAAAAATATAGAGACTTGTTTTCCTTCAGATCATAGAATCATAAAATAGTTTCAGTTGGAAGGGACCTTCAGGATGACCTAGTTCCAACCACCTGCCATGAGCAGGGCCACCTTCTTCTAGACCAGGTTACTCAAACCATTCAGCCTGGCCTTGAACACTGCCAAGGGATGGGACATCCACAACTTCTTCGGGCAACCTGTTCCAGTGCCTCACCGCCTTCACAGCACAGAATTTGTTTTGAACATCTAGGCCAAACCTATCCTCTTTCAGTTTAAAGGTATTCCTGCTAATCCCTCCACCTCCATGCCCTTGTGAAAGGTCCCACACAGCTCTCTTGTCAGCCCCTTCAGGTACTAGAAAGCTGCTCTAACGTTTCTCTGAAGCCTTCCTTTTTCCAAGCTGAACAATCCCAACCCAGTCAGCCTGTCTTCACAGGAGAGGTGCTCCAGCCCTATGATCATCTGGGCTCACTCCAGCAGGTCCACATCCTTCTTATGCTGGGGGCGCCTAACCTGGATGGAGTGGGGTGTCACCAGAGGGGAGTAGAGGGAGACAATCATCTCCCTTGACCTGCTGTTTAGAGATGGTTGTCCTTGTGCATTTTGCTACCTCTCCCTTACTGCTTTGTTAATCCTTACAGGATTCAGTCCTTGCAACCTGCATGGTTTGGGTATTGACATAACAACAATGATTTTATTGGGGAAATAAGGATTATTGGGTCATATTGTCTGCATGTCTGTGTGTGTATGTGGTTGTGTCCAGATGTGTTTGTCTTTTGAACCTGCGGGCTGATTTGTCAAGTTTGAGAGAAAGATAAAGATCTTAAAATTGCTGAATTTCTTCAGCTTTTGTGACAATAGATACCTGTCCCTGCAGACACTAGAGAACCTACACAAGAGCTTTCCAACAGTTTCACTGCTCAAAAAAACATTTTGTTTTCTGCAAACACTTACTTTTGAATCTGAATGCAGTGGAGAATTAAGTGTTTCACATCTGAAGTGAGTTGGTTTTGGTTTTAAAAAAGAAACTTTTTTTAAAAGTCAGCAACCAGGAAAGTAGAGAAGTAGGAACTGGTCAGAAATTGGGAAAAGTGGATGGTCTTAGGGCCAAGTGTCTCGAATTCATGGTAGCAGCAGTTTTGGCAGGTGTAGTATTATAGTAGTGGTTGTTCTGGAGAGATTTTTGCGCCATGGCTGCACACCTCTGGCCATAAAAAGAGAAATCACAAATGAGAGGGGTTACCGATGGGAAATGCAGTATTACTTTCACAGGTCTAATAGCTGATGTGAGAAAGCCAATTGTCAGGGAAAGCCAGAATCACTCCGAACACTGCGGCATCTAGACCTGCTCCTGGCTAATTGCTATTCTAGAGACGTACAAAATAAAATAGCTAGAAGACGTGGTACTGTTGATTACATCAGTAGGATCCACTGATCTGAGCACTCATATGCAGCCAGCTGGCTCCTCTTTGAACTTTCTGAGGCCAGCCTTGCCTGTGGCACGTGAGCTGGGTGCAACAAGACAGAAAGGCAAACACCATGAAAAGTGAGGGGATAAAGAAACTGCCCGCTGAGCTCTGAGCTTATTGCTCACAGAGCCACTGATAAATATCACAGGTTTTATCTGGAAGGTCTGAGGTCTTCCCCACCATGAATTTGTAATTTTTCTCCTCCTCCACTCCTTAACATTTCAGAGCAAGCAGGAGCTGGCTACTCCGCTTGCCCTAGATGAGTCACTCCTCCAGATAAGCCTGACTGACTTCAAAACTGAAGTTACTCTGCATCGAGTTGAGACAGAAAAAAGCAGACTGCAAATGAGGAAATGCTCCTGCCAAATCCCAGTACCTATCGCATAAAGTAATGCTATTTCATGTGTGAGGTGACGTGCTGTTTTGAACTGACTTCAGCTGATCGTAAAACAAAAATGATGTTGTAATTGTCACATAAAGGCTCCTGACATAGCAGGGGAGAAGACTTCAATCTGTCACAACCTGTTCTCTTTGAGGAAGAAAAGGTGACTGAGAAAGTGTTATCTGGCACAGAACAGTGAATCAGAAGCAGAAATATAGTCTTCTTTCATTTTTTTGGATGCGTTTACACTTGCTAATAGGCCACTTGGTGCTCTTAAAAACTCAGCTATTCATTTCTACCTGGCAGCAAACTGAGAATCTACTTTCCTAGGAACCTGCCAGAAAAATACAGCTTGTTCAGAACCAAAAGTTTCAGTCAAGTGTGCAACGCCACAGTTAAAAGAGAGAATGTTTCACTGACCTGTGGACAGGATGCTCCCTGTGGCCAGGGAATTTCTGCATGGCCCAAGGCAGGAATATTGCCTTTGTACTTTCCAATGCCTCCACTTTGGAAAGTACTCAGCCCACTTCTAGAAAACTTGTTAATGTGGAGACAATTCTCAAGCAAGTTACAAAGTTGGCTATTCAGACCCTCACACTTTGGTTGGAATGCCTAATTTGTATTAGGGAGGCTGGGGTGGAGTGGAGGAATGTAAGTGTAGGAAAGACAGTGAACCTCCCTCCACAGGAGCCACCTGAAGCAGAGCAGTACTGCTTTATAGCAGTGCAGTCAGGCAGTCACATCACCATTAAGGGTATGAGCCAGGCCTGTTACAAAGGAAATCTTCAGTGAGTCGAAAATTGTCAAGAAACATTTACTTGATATTTTTGTAGAGAAGCAAGAGAAAGGTTCTGTGTAAAAATGTTGAAAACCCTTTAATATTCTAATGAGCATAGCCATAACCAGACAACTGTATATCATCCCAGAATAGAGGATCTTTCAGGACATAGTAGTAATTGTAGCTCTTCGGTCTCTGCTGTTCTTAGTCCTGACATGGGACACCTGATTGGTTTGCTGAATGGCCCCCACCCAGCAGAGACTGTGATACCCTCATCATCAGTGAACACAACCCCCTGGACCCAAATGCTGATGGCAAGATGGGCCCAAGTCAATAAGGAATACCATGCTCAAAGCTGCTCTCAGGCCTTTACTCCATGTAGACCAGCTTACTCTGCTTGGCTTTCAGGTAGAGAAAATTAAAATTGAGATCAACATTTGGGTTACTGCTAGCAATCACAAGGGCAGGAGAATTCCATTTATTGCTACAAGAGTTCACTGGGATCACTTCAATACTGGATAATGAGAGGAAAACCTGGGTTTGAAGACTAGCTGTGGAGGAAAGGAGGAGATACTGGGCAACTTATACGCAGTGCTTGTGATAAGAAATACTGCTAAGTTGTAGCTGTGGAAATACTGAACAAGGAGAAGTATTCATGGATTGGACAAGACTGACCAGAAGGCTGGGGTGAAGTGAGCCCTGATAGGACCAAAAGCTCTAAGCTGAATTTTGGCCCCATGAGGGCTCATGTAGGACAGGTAAACAAGCCTAGGGGGTACACATGAAGTGGGACTTTAGGGATGGGCAGTTCAGTTTGCTGCTGGATCCTGTATCTGTAGAGGCAGACAAGGCAGGAGTCAAACAGCTTAAATTTACTTTTGTAACTGTTAGAAGTCTCAGGTGATAAAGATATAATAAGGCTTAGGATGGTGATTACAGTTAAAATCAGGCAGAAGTGAGCTGCTCAGTCTGCTGGGATAACCATCAGGAATTTTTGGGCTGCAGTGAGGGCTTGGGACATCTGCTAAGAGGCAGATGCTTTGCTGAGTTTTACTGTCTTCATTTTGGTTGAGGTTAAGGGAAATGGGATCTCAAGAATTTAATAAATTTTTGAATTGTCTAAGGCCTAGGGTGTTTAGGATGGAAGCAGGTTTCCCCAAGGAGCTTAGAGAAGATTAGTTTCCATTTGGGGTTGGGAGGGACTGCAGAAACTGAAGCACCCCAGATTTAGAGCTAAAATTAATCCGCAGTTATTGGCTCATTCTTCTCCCAGCCCTACAGATCCAGTCAGATATGAGACTTCTGTCAGTCTCATCTCTAAACCTCACTTGCACATCAAGAGAAGTTCATGTGCCCTTCCTCACAGTACAAATAACTACCTGCCCTTCAGCCCCAATGCCAGTTCAGTGAACTTGCAGGGTCAATGCTGTTAATGCTCCTGAAGCCAGTTCTTCCACTAGCCCATCCTTTAAACCTAGCTCTAACCCTCATCCTTGGCATACTTTAGCAGCCCATATCTACTCCAGGCTTATGCACAAGCCATTTGTTCTGCTGGCATTTGTGCTCAGTCCAGCTCAGTGGGTCTCTTGAAGCTTTCTAACATTGCTCATCCTTCATTTCCACCACATGGACACTTGTGCTGGACCCAAGACAAAGAAAAGGTTTGTCACAGCACCTGCGATGTTCCAGTCAGAGGGTTTTTTTAATTAGTGAGACTGAGACTGCCACAGAAGAGGGGCAAGAACCCTAAAAATCTTTGCTGATGAGCACATCACATGCAAATATAACAAAGCGTAGAATGCTGTAAGCTGCTTTGCTCCTCAAATCAGTGATTGATGATCCCGCTTTCTCATTTACTCAGAAGGAACAGTCACTGACCAGACACTGCTCTTTTCAGCAGCAGAGACAAGGTCTCAAGAAATGGGTCCTCTTTAAGGTTTATTAAGGGGTTTCTTAGGGCCTGCTGCCATTAATGGTGTTATTCATGATCTACCTGTGTGCTCGTTAGCTTCTACACACACACAGCCAGTTCATGATAGACCTTGGCACAATGTGTATATTTGGCAAGACCACGAAACCATACTTGCGTTCAGGTCACTTTGTCCTGGTTTTTTATCTAAGCTTTTTCTTATCAACAGCAGTTTCATTTCAGTAAACTAATAATAGCCCTCGAAAAATTCAATGTATCAGCATAAAGGCTTCCCATGGCTGAAAATCGAATTTGGAAGTTATGCTGCACAGGGGTGAGCAATGAGGAAGCTGATGTGTTGGCTCAGGCTAAGGCATAGTCTTTTGTTTGCATAGGGAGGCCTGTGGCGAGGTTTTGCTGTTGTCTTTAGCTGGATCATCAGTTAAGCCCTTTGAGATCCAGTAATTAACTCAGTTCTTTGGGTCCAAACTCTAGTTCTCCTCCAAACCACTAAACCCCCGACTAACATAATCTAAAGCACATCATTCCCACCCAGCCCTACAGCTGGCCATGCTTTACTGTGCTTAAACTCTTCTGAACTTCGTAAGCTTTGGTCCTCCCAGCAACAGCACCTGCTTTTTATCCCCATCAGTCCTTAGCCCCAGTCTCAGCCCCAGCCAGGCTAGTAAGAGACTTGAGCAAACTCAGGTCTCCAGAATTAATGAACACCAACCTAGATCAAATCATAGCCTTTCAGTCTGGAGGAGCCAGCCAGAAACACTCAGCTCCAGCTTTTCCAAAGCCAGACACCAGCTGATGCCATTCCAAACTTGTATTAGTGGCCATGTGGAACAGCCTGTGCTGTCTTTGAGCCATGAACCCCTAAGGCAGAACGATGCTTTGGGAAGCAGCTCAACAGCGGAAATGAACTTTGTTTATGGTATCAAACTTTTCCTTTGAAAATGCCAGTGCAAGGTGCGTTTTAGTTTGCCTTTTAACTATAGCCCAAGCACAGGCCCTGAACAGTGTTCTGTGTTATCTTCCCATTTTCTTCATGCAGAAGTAGAGCAGCAGCTGCTCATACGAGTCAAGAAATGCTTGTGGATAAAGATTGCTTTTCTCAAAGCCTCATTGTAAAATGGACACCTCGAAAAAACAGACATGTACGTCATGCTATTGTTGGTATTTTGGCACTGCTTTTGAGAAAGCTGGAGCGCAGTTCATTTAGTCAAGGTCATGAGAGCAGTTCCATTAGGATGATACACATTTTCCTGGGCAAATAATCATAGTACTATTTATCTCCAAGCTATGTTTTCACAATAGAGCGGAATCAATGTATCTGATTCCAGTTCACATACATTCATTTTACTTACCAGTGAAATTGATATAACTGGTCTTTGATAAACACTTAAATTAATTCCTTCTAGACATTTCATTTAATGCCTTTCAGCCTGATGGAGTTAAATTAGCAGGACTAACTACTTTAGACTACTGAAAATAAAGTAAAACATTTTTAGGATTAGATATTTGAGACAGGTTTACACATTAGCATATTAAATCCATGCAATGCAGTTGTTAAAAAGGACTTCAGTTACTCCCTAATTAGAAACAAACTATTGATAAGAGCAATGTGTGCATCTCTAGGCATGAGTTTCCCTGTGGATGGGAGAGCAGCATCGCTATGCAGCTGCACACTGCGCTGCCACGATGTATTTTAAATAGCACTGTGATATCACTGCTTCTAGAGAAGGTTGCATTCCCAGTGTAAGTGGTAATGTAAACATATTATTTTCCTCGGTTTGTTTGAGAGCTGTATTCAGAGCAGCAGTGCTGCTTTTTCTCAGCAGAACCATTTTCTTGCCTGAAGCCTGGGATCAAGCACCCTCAGGTTTCCAGTCATGCCAGGGAGGTCAGATGTGAAGCAATGGGTAATTTCAGAGTTTTTAGTCTGGTAAACACCTATAGCGGTGGACACTGCCTGCAAGTCACTTATGAGTTATGTGCAAATGAGATACTTCTAATAAGAAATTCTGGGATATTTAAATATCTTCCCAGTTGGTTTTACTTTTTACTGAAAAGGTCAGAAAGTCTGAATTATTTCATTAAAGTGAAGATGTATTCCAGTTTACCATAGAAACAGTGTCCCAAAAATTTCTTTGAAAGATACACAAAGGGTTTCTGATGTTGGTTTTTTCCATGAAAATATACCATTTTTCAGATAAAAAATGCTATCACCTGTTTGGTAGTCTTCTCCTTAATTTATATTTCATAAATAACACTTTGCACTCACCTTTGTTTAAATGTGCAAGGCCTAGATAGGTGAGGATCTGGAAACAATTACTGAAATTTTCAGTTAAAAAATTCATCTCTACTCTCCATTTCCTCCTCCTCTTCCCTGCACTGCCCCCCCATGCAAAGTAGGAAGTACAAGATTGGAAAACTTGGAAAAAGCTTGAATTCAATGCATTTGCAAAATATGTCAGAATAAGCAGAAAAAGGCGGTGTTTATGTGCTGAAAAGTCACCCTTCAAAATACTTTCCATATAATAAAATATTTCCAGTTAAGCTACTATGAAGTCACTATACTGTGTTAGCTGTGTTATGCATATGGATGTTTATTTTCCAAACCATTCCTCTAGGAAAATGGGTTTGTGCTCTATGGCTTTGTGCATTATAGCCTTAAGTCTGCTTACATCCCATCTCTGAGTCTTATGGAACCTTCTTGTTAATGGCTCAGTGATAGTGCTGCCCTCAATTTCCATCTTTCTAGTTACTTATCATTTTACTGCTTTACAGATATGTCAAGTAGCAAGAAATGTCAGTGAGTACATTGTGTGCATTATATCTCTGTCTTTAGTATTGGGTATTTGTGGTGGCATTCACAAACCAGGATTTTTCCTTTTTCTTAGATCTACATCTGGCAGTAGTCTATATGTGCTAACAAAATTTGGGATAATAAGTATTTACTTCTTTGGATAAAGAAGTAAATAAAAATCAGTTCTAAAGTGAAAGTGCTGATATTTCAGTTTTCCCCTAAAGGGGAAAAAAAGGCAAAATCTGTTGTATTTTATATTTACAAGCATTTCCAGAATATTTAAATCTCTGGGTAGACTACACTTTTAGTAGAATTGAGTGAGATATCCTTGACTCAGGATGCAGGTGTAAAGTAAGTGTGAAATTAGGGAGAAAAGTTTGTGAACATGGTGTTGCTTCTGTCTTTCACTTGTTTACTCTTCCTTGTGCCGAGAACCAAAAAAATGAGGGTAGGAAAGGTCAGAGAGAGGAGACGAACAAAGTGAGTCTCAGGGTTTCCTTAGCTTCCTCTGCTGCTCTATGAAAAGCTTTTGCAATTTGAAGAGCACACAGTTAAACAAAGATGCAGACCACCGTCGTGGTGAGTCGTGCACTGAGTGAGTCGTGCAAGCTCATTTCTCAGCCCTAAAAGGTGCCGTCATAGGTGTGGGTCATGTGCTGTGAGGTAGCTGTCCTCATTTTAGGAAATGAGTAAATGCTGAAGTGAAAGTTCCTATGTTGGAGCAAAGGCCAACCTTCTTTTGTGCGTGTGAAGGGCTGGACAGTGCCAGTAAGGCTGGACATCCTGGTGTGGGAGTGCTCATTTGTGCTGGGCAGTCGTGGCAGACATGGTGGATGGAGAAGAGAGAAATAAAACACTTCCAGAAACATTTTGGTGGGGAAACTTTTTGCCCAATTGCTCAAGATAACATATTGGGGAAAAAAAAAGAAAACCAAACCAAAACCAAACAGAAGATACTTCCATTTGTGTGACTTGAGTTACTTTATTGCAATTGCTGTGTACCCCTAGGGATGTATCTCTGCTATCCTACAGAAACAGAATGTGTTTGAGCCTTTTGTTGTGTTGCCTGTTTTCTGACTTGTCCATTGAGTCATTCTCCCTAATCTTCAAAAGTGTGGTGAATGCATGTCAGCATTGCATAGCAGGCTAAAGGCAATTTAGTGGTGAAGAGAAAATAATTGTTTCTGTGGCACCTTTGTCCTGCAGGAACCCTAAATTAAACAAGTATAAAATCTGGGAGAGGTGGAAGGAAGTGGTAGAATGTTAAAGCACTTAGTCTTCTATTCCTTCTTGAGCTTTTTTTACTCTTTCTGTTAAGCACAAGTCATCTCTCAGATTAGTTGCTTTCTGAGAAGAGTCATGTCTGCATTTGTAGCCAAGGAGCATCGAACCTGACTTAATCAGAGGATCTTAGAGTAATTCAAATGCTGCTTGGTCTCTGGTGCACAGTGCAGCTTTGATTTACATCGGAAACTAACATCCAGAAGGAATCCAGGCCATGCTGCTTCTGCCCTGGCTTCATTCTCTGCCCATGCCTTTGGTGGCTGTCAGGAGAGCCACCGGCTGCTCTGAAATCCCAGGGTTTCCTTGCTCGCCCTGGGGCAGCACAGCCTTGTGCTGGCAAGTGGGTGCAACATCTGCACCCAGGAATCACAGGCTTCAGAAAGCAGGGCAGGCAAAGAGGGCTCACTGTCTCTCTCTGTTCTTACTGTTTTCTTTAAAACTGCGCGTTCCTCCAGAATGGGACAAAATACCTCATAATTTCCCAGCTCTCCTGAGGCTGCATGTTCTAGTGATGGCATTTGCCACCCGCATGACAGGAGAGAGATACAGGCAGGGGATGCAGTGCTTGGATTAGCTATTGCAGCCACCAAAGTGCGAAAGTTGCTTGTGCATGCTTAAGTAATGACAATGCTGAGGGTAGTGGAGAAGAGTCCCCCAGGAACAGAACATGAACATTAATTATAGGGGGGAAAATATATTATTAACACCAGACTGCACACTACAGGAGATCCCAGTGTGACTATTAAAGGAAATTAATTACCACCTCTCTTTACCTTTCAGATCAACTCCTCTTTATAATGAGAATAATTCCTTCATTGTTACCACTAGTAGTATCAACTGTAAGAGAATAATTTTTTCCTGGTATTCCATTCACTGCTATTGTGCATCTCTGTGTTTTGAAAATAAATACTTCCAATGGAGGTATTGCATCCCCTTTAAGGGGATGCTCCCCAGACTCAGCTCAGGCTCTATAAAATGGAGCAATATGCTAAAATGCTCATTCCTCTGCACTGATAAATGTGAAATAGCATTCTCTGTTTAAATTATTTTCCATGTAACCGACTACCTTAAAATAGAGCAGTTAAGGAGATATTCTTTTTCGGATTACTCCATCTTCACAACCCCCATTTCCAGATCCCAGTGTATTTTCCAAATACATCTTGCATGAACTCACATGAGAAATTTTTGCTGGCAAAGTCAGAATTGAGGTCAAAACTGGACTAAAAGAAAGCTCATTACAACTTTAACATCTGTAATCCACCCTGAGGAGAGAAATGAATGCAGCGAGCAGGCCATGGATGCATTGTTTCCATTGTACTCTTGATTAACTTATAATTCACAAGTGAGGGACTGTGAAGGAGACTACTGACTGATGGAAGGTCACCAATTCCAAGAGGAAATAAATGATATATAGGCATCCCATTCATCACTTTATTTGTGTAACAGCATTTGGGACTCTGTCTCTGTAGAATAAAGCCCATTTAAAATCTTTTAATATTTTTGCAAAGGCAAGGCTGGGGAGCTTGTGTAATCTCAGTAACAAAAGAACCATATGTAAAATCCACATCATCCCAGGGCAGCCAGTGACTTTTTCCTTGAAGAGGGTGCTAATTCCCCAAATTCCTCATGATTGTCCTTGGATAGAGGCCAGTAATTATCATGATTCTTTCCATGCTGTATGAAGATCTGCTGTCACCCTATTATTTCTAGTGTAATAACAATCCTAAGCTTTGCTGTAAGGTTCGCCTTCGCATTACAGGGGGCACCCACTTCTCAGAAAATCCTTTATCACAGCCGTGGCTCTAATTAGGGTCAGGTTCCCAAATTCTGGTATGCAGTGAAGATATGGCATCAGTTGCTCCCTTTGTTTGTAGAAAAGCACATAGCCAAACATCTGCAAACATGCATCAAGCTCCTGAACCAGTATCTCCCTTTACCACACTGAAATGGAAGCAGTGAAACAGGAGCTAGTCTAAGCCTGGAAGCAGTAGGAAGAAGTCAGCATACTCCATTTGAAAAGGCTGTAAAGAGTTTGTCAAATAAGACCAAAAACCAGGAAGTGGGTGGTAATACAGATATCAGGGCCAGACGAAAAAAGCCCTTTGCATATATATCCCTATTTTTACTTCTGTTAAGTAATACTTTGGCAATAGGGCAGCCAGACATGAATGAAATAACACTTTATTTTCTTCTACAGTTTATTGCAGAAATAATAAATGCTGTGCTGCACAGACTCAAATTGATGTATGTGATCTTCTATGTTTTTGGTGGCTAATAGGATTGCTTTAGAGCAGGTCAGTGCACATTCACACTTTCAATTGCTTGGGACAAAAGCAAAGTAAGTGTACCATGAAAAATGTCATCACATAACATGGCGTCGAAAAGATGATGTATGTCTTTACTGTGATATTTTTATTATGCCTCGGAGAAAACCCATTTTAACGCACAGCTGCAAAAAACCCCACAGGTCTTAAGGCAAAAAAGGCGCACACTAACCAGAGTGGACTAGCATTTTCTGTACATAAACTGTCAGAATTGCAAAAATGCATGAGATGGGACATAAGCTGCATCTTTCTGAGTGTTTTGTGTTGGTTTTTTTCCAGTGGAAAATTTGAATTAATCAAGTCCTAATGCTGCATTTTGTAATAATGCTTGTTTGGAAGGACTGAATTGCTTGATAAAGAAACAAGGGAAGGCTATACAGCATGTCTGCAGAATCCTGAGGTGTGAAGGATTCAAGGCACAATATTAAATTCTTTAACAGCAGAGATTTTCTTTGTTCAGCCTACTACACAACAAATATGACAGTATGACAAAAAAAAATCTTGAGCCAAATTCCATTTCTGTCACATGTAGAGCATGCAGCATGATTAGAGCTGTGCTGAGTGGGCAAATCCTCACCCAAACCACGACTCCGATTACTGGGAAACCTCTTCATAAAAGAAGCAGCTGCTGTTCTTGGTCATTCTAGCTCCATTTCAGTGACTCTGTGTGTAGTGCTAGATCACGATTCCAGGTCAGCCTTACAGAGCTTTAGCTCTACACGTTTTAAAGGTCTCACTGTCATTTCTCAGAGATGTAAGAACAGAGGCTGGCCTCATTTCTCTGTCCCAGCTGACGTGCTGGAGGATGCCAGTAGGCAAATGGTATTTCCCCCATGCCACACCTGGATGGGGACGGCTGGGAAAAGAGGCCGCTCTCAGCAGGGATGTGAGCGGTCAGGAGGGCAGGTTCGTGCCCTACAGAGAGGGGCAAAATCAAAATCCAGACTGAGCCCAAGGTAATTGGTTTGATAGTTTAAGAATAAGGGAACAGCGGATGTCTTTGAATGCATGTTAAGAGCAACCAGGTCAAAGACTTGGTTTGTGGTGTTTAGGTTTTGAGAGAGAGAAGGAGCAGCAGCCTGTCTTCTGACACATGGCACAAAGCTTCAGTCTTTATTTGAACATCTCTTTGGGATGACAACCTGTGATCCTTCTTTCTGATGTGTCGTGTTGTTTTTTTCCCTTCCTATGGTTTGCACATGACAGTGGCTGCTTTGGTCTGCAGTTTAGTTCTTCAGGAGTAGACTAGAGAAGGAAAAGCTCCTGCATCTGAGAAAGGGATAATGCAGGGGAAGGGGTCAGAGAAGCTCTGTTTCCCAGGGAGCCTTCTTAATGTACTTCATTACTGACCCCAAGACACATTGCAATCCATTACATAGTCAGTGTAATTCCTAGCAGCACCTGTATTTTCTTTCTAAGTTTCTTACACAGACTTTATCCAGTCTGTTATTGCTTATCTGTACAATTGAAAACCATCCTAGCAGCCAACACAAAATAGTTGAAAGCAAGCTATGAAATTAAGAGCTGTGCTAGCTGTCCAGAGATTTATTATCTCTTTTTTTTTTTTTTCCTGGGTAATGGGCAAGTTAGAACCTTTCGATATTTCAGCAAAAGAGCAGCAGAAAATACCCCTGAGGACAGGCTGCCTAAGCTCTGATCCTGTATCTGAAGTCCAGTACCAATGTTTTTTCTCAAGAACAAAGTAATTCGTTCAGCTAAAAGAGAGTGAGGTTGACTTTGAAAATTAAAATCAATGCTTTAATTCAATACACATACAATTACCAGCTGTCAAATGGCATGTAATGCACTTTTACTGAAAAAAACAACCGCACAAAAGATGAGAAAGGAGGCTTTGACAAATGTTAGGATTCTCATAATGATTTTTTTTGTGTGATTTTGAAAGCAAGGCTGCAAAGTTAAGCGCTGTAGATGATAAGGCATTATGCAGAGGGCGTAAAAGGACCAATGGTGTTTTTCAGAACACATATCACTGCTCTCTGTAGTGCTCTGTTGTCACAAATACATGGTGATTAGCTATTTATCAGCGTGAAAGCACATCATAAAACATTCCACGTATCATTGAGTTTCTAATAATCTGTGTCACTGTGTAGATTAATACATTAAGTCAGTCCACAAAACTTCATGAAATACCTTCTTTGCCAAGATTTGTGTTGGGTTTGGCAAATGAAGGATGAAACACTGATGAAATGGGAACATCTACTTTTGTTGACTAGTCTGTGAAATAACACATTTGTTTTTTCACTCTTTAACACTGTTTTGAGGGGATAATAAGGATGTCCCTGGTAGCGCTGTCAGCTTCTGAAAAATCTCACCTGCCTGCTCTACTGCAGTCCTCCTTAGACTGTGTTTTGGGCTGTGACTTACCTATATTGAACCCCTGCAGACCTTTCTGCCATGTGAAAGCATATGAAAGACCAGCATTGTATATCAAGGTCCATATTTTCAATTTCGGATGTCAAGAGAACAACACTTAAATCTATGTTTACCCATTGGACTAACTCCCCTCCCAAGCGTCCGCATGTCTTCAATTCCAGATTTATCACTACCTATGTCCTCACTTGTACTTTCCCAGGGCTCCACTGTATCTAAGGATACCCTGAAAATAATATTTTATCTAAAAGATAACCAGTGTAATTACTGTTTCTGAAAACAAATAAACAAAGAAACAAATCAGCCTTAACATTGCAAAGGGGGAATTGTTTCAAATCACAGAAGACTGAAAATCCATCTGCATATTAAGATGGCTAAATATACTGCCATCACTAGCTTAAAACCCTGTGTTTGAAAATGTTGCCCACTCAGTACATGATTTGGAATTAGATTAATGATGAATCCAAGGGAAATATAACTTTCTCAGGTTAGAGTGTGACTGATGACACCCATCTCCAGTTCAGGGGGAAGGTGGAAGTTCATTTAGATTGATTTATTAATGTTTTTTCCAGAGTCAGTAATATACATGATAATTAATGGCACAGAAATATGAGTTCAGCTGAAATCCTTCATAAATTAAAAGTATTTAATTTAATAGTAATTTAGAGGATTTTGCAAAGTGCCTGAGCAAGATAACTGCATTTGCAGAGGAAGCAAGATTGAGAGAACTGTCTCCTGGACTGATGCAAGTAATGCATCTTTATAGCCATGCGGGTCAGAATTCAGTAGCAGTATTACTATCCTTCACATCAATATTTCCATGAAGAGAGAGAAAATATATCAGGAAAACTATTCTCTCTCATTTCACTCCTCGCTCTTTAGCTGCCTAAAAATTTACTGTGTGCTTTACACAGTACACAGTGAAGTATAGTTTAAGACTTCTCATTATTTCTCAGGATAATGTCAGTTTTAAAATATCTTAGAACAAGGCAGTAGACGAACCGAAACACAGCAACTGCATTGTGGTTCTTTTCTGTAAAATATTTCCGAGTGGTAAAGAGAGAAGAACAAATCTTAGGAATGACAGCCTTTTAGTGCCTCTCTGTTCCAGCTTCCCATGACTAACAATAGCTTAAACATTTTCGGATACCCAAGCAGTGGCAGTCAGATGCCTGCTCCTCATGGCCAATGTGTACATCAGGCCTTGGCTGTGGCAGCAGCACTCACGTGCTTCCAGATATCCAGCGCCAACACACAAGATGTTATTTAGGGCAGTGCAGAGCCTCTGACTCAGGCACTGGGTCCAGCACAAAGGAGGGCACTGGGGATGCTGTGTGCTCCTGCAGGAGGAAGGCAGCCCAGTGCCATGGTCACCATGGTGGGTACTCTTGAGAGGAGAGGGTCCTGGCCCAGAGTGCCAGGGAGAAGCTGTTGCTGCTGGACAGAAGGAGCATCACTGGGTTCCCAAAATGTACTTCTTAGCCCTGTCAGCTTCTAGAAGCTGGACCAAGAGAGCTGTTTTTCTAAGAAAACAGATCAGTTAGACATTAATGGAGCAACATTGGAAAGGGTGAGCGACATAGATGGACCTCGATGTGCACTGCAAATGTGCTTGTTGAATTTTCTGAGCAATTTTCCTGTGAATTTAGGTAATATAGAGCATTTCACTTAGGAAAGGTAGGGGTTTTAATTCCTGCCCCATGTCTTTGAGAGGGAGGTGTTTTGAAACAGCAGGGTGATAATTTTCAAAGAAGGGAGCAAAAGTGCTGAGGCTGAGATTTGGATGAGGATGCCCCTCTTTTTCTCGTGCTCATTTGAAAAAGCCCTACTCTGCTTTGGGGGATTTGAGCGACTCCCTGCCGCAGATTTTAGGACTGGAACGTGTTCAATCATGGTCAGAGAGGATAAAGTGTACTTAATTCTCTGCTCTTTAGGTGGTTTACATTGGCACAGGCTGAAAGGTTTAGAGTTCTGAAGTTTACACATTCACAGAGTCTTGGTGTTCAGATTTAACATTATGTACTTTTTTCACTTGAAGTAGGAAACAATAGGAACCAGCAGAAAAGTTTTCTCAGGATCTTGCCTTTTGATGTATCTAAAGAAAGGAGGATGAGGAGGGAAAAAAACACCCACAGAGAACCTAAGAATTTTCTGTTTAAAAGCATAAGATCCCCAGACCCGAATACCCCCCAAACAGTGTGGCAGTAGATTGAAGTATAAATTTTTCAAAGTGAAGTGAAGTGCTGTGACATCAAATTTTATACTATCTTTGGCACAGTTTCTATAAATTAATATCTTTTCACAGATGCTAAAGTTGCTACAGTTTCAACAGCCACCCTTGAGACTGCTTTAAACCTACCCAACACTGGGGAGCAATAGCATTTCTGCAAATAAACTTCCCAATCCATCCAGTGACAACAGCATTTTTCCCAGGGTCCCCAAAACTGCCTTTGAGATCTCTCTTTCTGTGTGGATTTTAGAAACAGGGCATGGGACTTTCCCTCTTCTCCTCGTCTCAACCCAGAACAATTTACCTCTCCCAGCTGCTTCACGAGACTGTGAGCAAAAGGACTCAGCCCCAGCTCCCTGCCAATTGCTTCTCTTTCTTTGCTCTTTCTCTTTTTCCCCTCTCCCAGCCCTCCCCCACTCTGAGCTGCCCTACACTATCTTTTTTTGGTGACACTGGATAAATATGTAAACGAGCAGACCTACAGTGAGGTGCATTGATGCTTAACTAGATCTCTACAGCCAGATCAGATAATGCTTCAAGAGCTGCAGTCATAGCACTGGCTATGGAATAGATGGGATGTAAAGTACCTTATTTTCTGCAGGATATTTAATCCAATTTTTTTAGGTTATCTGCAAAATTCGTGGTGCATTGAGGGTTCAAGTCCTATTTTTTCATATGTGGTGCTCCAGTAATGGCTATGTCACTCTACACAAAGTATGATACAACATGAGTTGAGATCTAGAATTACGTCAGGTTTTTCTCCCTCCTAGTTTTTTCCCTGGTAATTATGAAAGATAGGAAACAATGTGCAAAAACTGATGCCGTTCGGGACACGGACACACACTTAGTGTGCCTGTGTGAATATTTGACACAGATGGCAAATAAAATAACAAGTCAACTTGACATTCTGACAGCAAATTTTCTTGCAAATGAAAAGGGAAAATGCACATCATGAGTGGAAAGCAGCACCCATCAGAGCCAAAAGATGCTTTCCTACCAATTTCATTTGGCACGGAACAGAGATTATTTTACAGTTCTAAGTCGTGCAGTACATAAGTGCGAGGTGAATCAGCACATCAGTATTTCACTGTGGTTTTCAGACTGTCTCTATTCCTTTTCAAAGTTAATATCTGGCAGAGGCATAATTTGATCTTTTGCTACGGGGCTTTTAATGACTTCTCTGTTTCTGAACTGCCGCAGTTGAGTGAATATGCTAAAATCTAAGTGCACTTTACACTCTATGGACTGTATCCTTCATTTAGCCTGTGTTCAAGAGGACATTAGCCTGAGACTTCTTAAAATCACTGCTTCATTTTGGTCAATAGGGAGAGTTTAATGTACAATATGAAGTAGGAGGATACTGGTGTATGAATAAAAAATATAAACAAAAGCAGTTACAGTTCTCTCTCGTTCCCCCATTTCATCAGTTCAAAGCTGTTTTTATGCTAATCAGCACTGGATCACTGGAATGCACTATGGATAAAATACAGAGTTTTTCAAGTTATTTCCTTGTGTAGGATCCTTTTGAGGCTATCTGAATTCTGGAGCCAGATCAATTTTAATTGATACTAAATAATCAGACTCCGAACTGACTATATATTAATTATTTCAGGCTCTGCACTTGAACACACAGCTTAAGTCGTAAACTTGTGTTCTTCAGAATCCCCTTTTTCAAGTCACAGCTATCTAAAGGGATGGTTGGGATGGGGTTTTTTCCCAGAGGACCAGGAGAGAGCAATTCTAGCTGCCTTGCAAGCTCCCCATGCAGCACCGCCACGCACATCATGTAACACAGCAGTGTTGCGCCACAAAAATAGAACATCTATCAATTACGGTTGAAGAGGCAAAAACCTCCCTCTAAAATTCAAGATGAAATCCCCTGAGAATGTTGAAGCCAATAGCAGAAAAAGGGACACAAGGTGCAGAAGGACTGACGAATTAGGGAATTTCCCATGTGGGAAGGTGATATCAGCCCTTAAAGCTGGCCTTCCACCAGAGAACAGTTATGCAGAGATTTTTCCTGCTTCTGTACCGGCTTTGGGGTTGTTTCTCCACAAATTATGTTTTTATCATGCTGACCCATAAGGGTTACCATTACCTAAAAATAAAAACCAGGAAATGCTGTATTCTCGGTACAGTAAATGCTTTAATTTTCATCTCATAACATTTTGTTTTTCAAATCACTGTATTCCCAGTAGCACAGCAAAAATCATTTGCTTTAATGCAATTGCTAATAATGATGATATCAACACAAACCTCTGTTTATTCGTATGTTGAGCTCATTGAATAAAGAAGCTTATCATTTATCTGTGTAGAAGCTTTTAATTAGTTTTCTGAATTTACTCCAGAGATTAATGGGCAGATGATATTCAATATATGCTTTATTGTTTTAATTTCTTTATTGAGATATCTAAATTTGTATGCTCTTCCCTCTTTGATCCTTTACTTTTTTTTCTCTCTGATAGTAACTGTAAAATATTTGTCTGCAAACAGACTCATAAAAAATTCCACTAGGCCGTTGCACCTCGAGGCTGGTGGGTAGTTCATAACATAGGACACAGCAGCAAATTCCATTCTATCAGGGAGTATAAACTTTACTCAGAAAATATTGTATCACTGAAAAGTGTCGCTTGCTGGCACTTTTTAGGATTTCCAGTAGTCATTTGGGGAAGTTTGTCCTTTTCCTGCTCACACACAGCATTAATAGCATGTATATTCGGGAATTGCATTTTTAATTGAGATTTCTTTTGACCTTGTCCCTCAGCTGCCACCTTTTCCGCTGGCCCTGATCATGAATTACTGTTGGCCACTGCGGCATGGCTGCTGCCACCTCTCAGTATCCTGCTTGCCCATGGGACTGTTCCCGGAAGGCAGAGCCATCCTGTGCCACTTCTGGTGTCCTGCCCCAGACAGGTCTCTGTTCCATGCAGTGCTCACATCCTCTGCTTTCTCAGGTGGTGCACATGCTCTTGTTGAAGTCCACATGAGGACCCAGAGCAGACGAAGCTCAGCCCTTGGGCTGTTTATGGAAAGGAGTTTACATCTGTACTTTCAATGGAGCAGTGGTGTCACTGACTTTCCTGATGGCAGCCAATATCCACAGTCTACTGCTGTCCTGGTGCAGGGACTGTGCCCTCTTGTTGACAAGAAGGGAAATGGAGCCCAAGCTGCTGAATCCATCTTTGCTTTTCTTAATTTCTTGTGTCTTGAGAGAAGGTGCACCTTCATAGTAAAGATAAAAGGGAATGGAAACCCTCAGTAAACAGTGCGTCATTTCTATTAAAAATAGTGCCCTGTGTAAATATAAAGTTCAACATTATGGTTTTGTTGGCCCAGTAGGAGAGGGATTAAAAATGCTCATTAATGGGATTTAAAAGCAGGAGTTCAGTTATATTAGCTACAAAAATATAATTATCATAATTAAGATTGCAAAGCACTAACGAAGCTCTTTAATAATTATCCTTTTTCCTTAGAGATTGATTTTGTAAAACCTGATTTGAATTTTACATCACGCTGGAGAAACTTTATCTTTGTAAAAATGGGAACCACTGATAGCATGAAGGGTCTGCGAAGAGCGGTGCTTTGCACATAGCCGGAGTGCGGCTCAGTCTGAGACAGGAGGGACTCAAGGGCATAAATGTTCAAGATGGCTCAATATACAGGTGCAGCCTTGGTCTGATGCTGTAGATGAACTCTTGGCAGGTTTATGGACTCAGATACAAAATTGGAAGAGTGCAACTGGAGAACATTCATCCCCAAAGGGTCATGCAGTCAGGCAGGTTGTGTGTTTCTCTCCTTGCTGTCTTTAGGCTTAGTGATGCTCAGGCAAACCCTGAGGTGACTGAAGCCTCTTGCCTTGCTCTGGTCAGAAATGACCTCTGAACTCTGTAGATTACATTGCCTGCAAGGGAGACAGCAAGCAGTACAGAACAATAGTCTGTATGGTCACAGGCTTGCAGGGGCCCTTCTGAAAAGAAAGAGACAGCCAGTTCTCAGAATTAAATGACAACAAATTGTCCATTTAAAAATATCTCCCCCAAACAGCTTTTCATGATTCATCTCCCCAGATGATTAAATATTTAGTTCTGCTGACAGGGATATGATAGTTACTATAGAGCAGAAAATTTAGTGCAGTGTGTGAGTTATAAGCAGATGTGTTATCAAGCTGTTAACACAAAAGTGCTGGGATTAATGGTGTTGGTATCTGTATTTATTTCTGTAATATTGTATAGGGATTTTTTCCTGTACACCAGCAGATTTAGGCCACAGCTTTGCCTCTTGCTCGGGGCAGGGAAGTTGTCTTGCAGGGTCTCTGCAGGGACATTCGCATTGTCCCCTCGTGCCCCCCACCTCCAGCCTTGTCAATGGCAGAGCAGCTGAGCACTCATGGGTGTCACCATGCTGCGACGGCCATGGAGATGGGGAAGGCCAAGGAGAGCACTCACTGCCTGGCTCCAGTCCTGATCTGCTCCTTGGAGCTTGGCCCTCCCATTCTTGCTGGTTGAAGAAGCAAACAAATCCCATGAGGGCAGGGAGAGGGCAAGGACACAGAGAGGACAGCCCTTTGCCCTAGGTCCTGTTTAAGGAAGAGGGAGATGCCACATCAGGATTGGTGCCTAAAACTCGAAGGGAATTTGGCTTCATGTATAGTTTCTCCTTTCCTCCTGAAATCTCCACAGAAACATGTAGTCTCTTATTTCAACATCTTGTGCATGGAGGGGATGATCGTAGCTGGTGTAAACTGTGACAATTAATTGAATAGCACTGTCAAAAATTCATAATTTCTTTCTGGAACAAAGTTTTCTGTTGTTAGCAAAATTACTCCTAGACCCAGAGCCTTTTAAAAGAAGTGTAATTTGGTTATTTGAGAGCCATCCATAAACATTTAACAAACAAAGAAGTGGGGGGAGTGAGACCAAACTATGTCAGCTCCTGGACATCATGCCACAGTGCCACCATAGCCTGTTTAATTGCATGGAAGGGATTAAGATGATCTTGTCAAGACTGCTGCTGCCAGAAAACAAAGAGAATGACTGATAACAGTCCCATTGAAAAAGACTAATTTTCTGCATGCATTGGTGTTTCCCAGGTAGTTCATGTCAAACAAAATTAAAATCCCTGAGTTTCTGACAAATAATCTTTAGAGTATTATACTCACATATTTTGCCTGTGTCAGCTGAGCATTTGACCATCATAAGATCATAGGTCAGGTGTTATATTATTCTACTTATTTTAATATTTTCAGAAGGACATAAACAGATTCTTACAGCTAAGAATACTTCATAACTGAGACCCTTTTCAAGGGAAGATTTCAGAGCTAATAATTGCAAAATAATCTGTGCAGCTCTACCTCCACATTTTGACCTGGATTTTGCAAAGATACACATACATGAGGGCCTTCTTATAGCAGTATAGAGTTAAGCACATTTTAAAGTCTTTGTACATTCAGGACTTCTGATACTACGAGGATTAAAGTTTTATAAATACCTAAAACAGATTAAGAACATGAGAAGAAGAGAGTGAAGAAAAACAGGTTTTACAGTCAAGGGCCATTCTCCTGTGAGGCCTTTTTTTTTTTTTTTTTTTTTTTTTTTTTGCTAATTCTATCATAAAGTGTATTTTTTTTTTTTAATTCACATCTAGAAGTGTCATGACAAACACCTGACATACAGACACACAATGTTAAGATGTGTATCTGTTTATAAAGCAGGAGGGATGTCAGTGTAGGGGAGACTGCACAAGCTATTTCTAGCATAGAGGCCAAAATCATAATGAAATGTATTTCAAGAACATATAGGAACTAATTCAAGGGGGCTGATTTTCTTAGGATATGTAGCCAGCTCAGTAGATCCAGAATCACTGGACAATTCAGGCTGAAACTAAATTCAAGTTGAAACCTCAGGAGGTTTCCAGTCCAACCTCCTGCTCAAAGGAGAGCCAGCTCTGAGGTCAGACCAGGCTGCTCAGAGTTTTTCCCAGTCAGGTCTTGAAAGCCTGCAGGGATTGGGATGGCACAGCCTCTCCAGAGCCTCTCCTGCTCCATTGCCTGGCTGTCCTCATGGAGAAAAGTTCCTTCTCTCTTCTTTAAACTTATGCCTGTTATTTCTCGCTCTCCCATTCTGCACCACCATGAGGAGTCCAGCAGTGGTTCCTCATTGACCCCTTGTAGGCACTGAGAGGACTTTTAGGTGTCCCCAAAGCTATCTCTTGTCCAGACTAAGCCAGCCCAGGCTCTACCACTGGGGTCAGTACTGACCTTCCTCCTGTTAATCTGTCTTTTCTGTCCTAGAAAGCCCCAAAACTGGTCACATTACCCTAAATGTGGTATAACAGGTGCTGAGTGAAGGGACATAAACCCTTCCCTCGGTCAGGCTGTGATCCTGTCCATGCAGCCCAGGGTCCTGTTGGCAGTCCTTGTCACCAAGGCACACCACTGGCTCATGTACAGCATGGTGCCTGCTGCCGTCCAGAGCTCCCAGGGTCTTTCCTGCAGAGCTGCTCCCTGATCAGTCCATCCCTAGTCTGTATCAGGGTTGAAGGTTCTTCATTTCCAGGTGCAGGACTTGGCAGTTGTCCCCATGAGGACATTTCATGAGGTTTCGTGTCTGTCTTTTCCTTCAGCCTCTTGGTCATAACAACATGTGACCCCCCCATAATGACAGCCCTGCCTCTGAGCACAAAACCAGCATAAATGACATCCGCTGCTCTCTCCACATCCACAGATCTTGTCATTTCATCACACCAGGCAGTGGTAAAGCCTCACTGGCTATTTGTGATCACCTTCTCCATGTGCCCAGCCACATGCTCCGACAGGACTCACTCCATGATTTCCCAGGGACTCAGGTGAGGCTGACTGGTCTGTTACTCCCTGGATCACCCTTTGGCCCTTTCTTGAAGGCCAGCATTTGCCTGTTTCCAGACATCAGGGACCTCCCCCACCTCCACAACCTCTCAAAATGAGAGATCCGCCTAGTGAAGGACACCAGTAAGACTCCCAGCACATAATGAGGCAAGTAGTCAGTTGTGGGAGCTGCTAGCTTTGGGAATTGCTAGCTTGCAGTGAGAGCTGTTAGCTTGCCTTGGTTCACTGACATATCGAGCCATGAGGATTCTAGCTCAAAACAAGCAAGAACCATAAACAAATATAATAAAGAATTTGCAGCTGTTGTTATTGCAGGACATTGTGCTGACTGTAGGTGGCCAATGACATTGTGGGGTGGTGAATTGGGAGCCAATGGATGTGTGACATGAATGTTAGAAATAGTATAAGCGGAGGCCTTGTAAAATAAAGAGAAGTTCCTTTCTTTGACCGGAAGCTGTTGTGGTGAGTCTTTACATGTTGTGTCCATCTCAACAACAACAGTCAGTTCCCATCAACTTGTGCAGTCAACTTCCCCCAAGCTTCTTCAAGTTCCCTGAGTTGATCCTCACCTGTTGCTGGTGCTTCTGCTCCTCCCTGCTCCTGCCTCCAACGCAGAGGTCTGGGAAGCCTTGCTGGTGCAGACTGCTTCAAAGAAGGATCAGCCTTACCTGTTTTGCTGTCACTAATTCACCTTCCCACACCCCTCCAGTACTGCAGCAGTCCTGCACTTTCATTGTTCAACCTTTTCCTACTGATGTAGCAGCAGAAGCTCTTGTTGTTGCCCTTGTCATGCCCTGCAGGTGTCACTTCAGGTGAGCTTTGGCTTTCCTGCCACCATCTCTACACACCCAGTGAAGTCAACAGAGAAAGACAATACCTCTGCTGGGTGATTTACCGTCCCTTGCCACCTTGGCTTATGCGTAAGCTTTGACAAATATTTTGCTGTACACAAACCAGCAAAAACTAAGCATTTAGCTGCCCTGTGCCTCAGTTTCCTTGTTGAAATGCACCCACTAAACTCCAATGCATCAGCCAGGCTTCGCCAAACCCCTGGTCCTACAAATGTCAGGTGTCACCCTGCAGGGACGTGGGGTCTGAGCCACCTCGTGTGCCCCATGGCAAGCCCAGGTGCTTCATCTCCTAGCTCGTACAGAAGGCGAGAGGGCTGCCAGCAGACCACTGCAGTCACATCCTCCTCCGTTCATCACACGCAGCGATGTTACCGAACTGACCTACTTTCCCCATCCGCCCACGGAAGGCTAATCCTGTTTAGCATTGCTGGAAGGGGACGGGCACGCGGAGAAGTGCTCTGAGTTATACAGATGGCAGTCTTTGCTGATTAATGTTAGTTTAATTTGTTTGCCTTTCTGTTTCCAGCCGTGCGAGGGGAGAGCAGAGCAGTGGTTGAACGTGGAGATTCACAGCCTGTTCACTGAAGTCTGAATGGCTTTAGTCATTCAGCAGTAATAATAGCAGTGAGGAAGATAACGAGCATGTATGTACTGATCTTCATCAGAGATCCAAACACTGCACAAAACTTTACACGTTGCTCACAAGCCAGAGATAAAAGATGCCTCTCACTTACCCTGGCCACGCTCCAGCATGGCACTGCTGACGTCAGCCGTCTCACTCCTGACTTACACTGATGGGAATTACACCGCATCTACAGAATCGCAGGCTGCACACCCCAAAATTCAGCCAGCATCAGGGTAGAGGGGGCAGGCTGTCTAGCACATGGCGATAGGTGCAAGGACATCTGGAAAATAATACCCCTTCCCACTAAATGGAAATACCATAAGGAATAAAACCAGAATATGCTCTGAGCTTTTATTTCTATTCATCATAATCTCTTAATTCTCAGCTCTGTTACCTGTGAGCATCTTCCTACCATCCCCAGTTCTGAAGAGTGGAGCTTTAATTTCTGTCAAATTCCTTTATTTTTACTGTCCACGTGTGGATTATTTTTAATGTCTGTTTTCTTTAAGCCTGTTACCATCTAAAGATTCATTGTACACATATGTATGAAACATGAAACAGCCCATGAGGTTCATGAAATACAGTGTTTTCTGAAAAAGTTTTCTTCTCTTTTTTTGAAGCCTCTGAACAGCCTCTGAAGCATTCCTTCCTGAATGCAGGAAGACCTCATTATACACTGTCAGGCAAAAAGTCTAAAGCTGGACACTTAATTTTAATTAACACCAGAAAAATCTGGATTTTTCCTTTACTCCTAAAAACAGGAATTCCCATAACAATCTCAGCATTACATGGCCGATGGTAACTCCAGACTGCCATTCTCCCACTGAAAAGTCACTTACCTTTCTCAAATAACCATGTATATAATCAGGGAAGTGAATTTTTACTATCTTAAGTTTTCTAAAGGCTACTCTGTTTGCATTTTGAAAAATCAGTTTTTATTGCTATGGTTGGGAATGTGTCATATTTAATTATGGACTCTAGCATGTTCTTATAACAGTTCATAGGTTTATATCTGAAAAAAAAGAGAATGGAGTGGTACAGTTCAGTTTGATGTGTCCATGAATCTGTTGATTTGTTTTGATTTGTGTCTGTACAAATCCTTCTGCTGTGTGTTCACACTATAGACTTCATGGTGGGATATCAGAGTGCTTCATCCATGTTGCAGAAACTTGGAACAAGGCGTTTAAAATGGTCAGATGGTCACTTCTTGCTTGTGACCCTGTGACCTTTCCTGCTGTTTCCCATTTGCGGATCTTTCTCTTTGCCTTCCAGCAAGGCTTGGAAGGGAAATACTTCACTTGTTTGTGTGATTGATTCCAGAGCCCTGCTTAGCTGAGATGAAGCAGGTAGAGCTCCTAGCCACAGCAGTGCTCTCCAGGGTGGGCAAGTCCCCATCTAACCCACGCTGTGGAACACCCATGGACCATGCCATTGACCAACCACAGTGCCCATCAGACCTTGTTCCTCATCCCTGGGCAGGGCACCTGGCAGCGATGCCAGCACAGCAACCACGTCACACCTCCTCTGTGCTGGTGGGTGGCCAGAAACTGTGCCCCTGGATCATGCCCAGAGCCTCTACTCTCTTTTGGTGCCTTCTTCATATGTCATAGATCATACTCACTAAGCACAGAATGCTGTGCATGGCTGGATCTGGCCTTTAAATCCTGACGCCCACCTAACATACTCATGTGCCTCCTGTATAACACTGACCTCTTTGCTAACAGCCTTTTCCTCCCCTTCAAAGAGGGGACAGGAGAGTAACTCCCTGTTGAGGCAGAAGAGAAGAAAAACTGAACAGGGATGGGTACTGGAAGCTGAGTGATGTGTCTGGAAGCCATTGGAGCATGTCTGCCCTACACCCTCGTACTCTTTTGCTTCCTCCTTCACAAAAATAGTTGTTGAGAAGGGTCTGCCCAGAGGTCAGAAGGTAGCTCAAGGTGTTTCATTCCAGCATCCCAGTTTTCCATACAACCCTTGCCCATTCCCTGTCTTGGAGAGGATTGTTGTCTGAGTGCAATATCATCTTTAATTAGCATGGTTGTACTGTACCAGCATCCCAAGTGTTCTGAGGTTGATGTCTGAGGCGTAAGGCTCAGGTGTGTCTGCAGTGGGTGGGAGCACCCCTGTCCCCAGGGCTGACCATACCTACATGGGACAAGTGGTAGAATACCCAATCAGATCTGTGGGGTGATGGAGGCAGACACCCACCATGCCAGAGAGGGAAGAGGAGGAAAAGCCCAGTCTTTTCCTCAAGCTGCCCAACATAAGGGCCAGGGGAGCACAAACACTGTGATTTCTCACCAGGGTCCCCCAGGCACATCTCAGGACCTCTGAAAGAAATTTACATCTCTGATTTAATTCAGCTGAGTTAAATGAATATGATTAAAATTTTTTGTTAAATATCAGGCTGATTTGTAGGAACTATTAGCTGGCCCTGTGGCAACTTAATGGGAAATCAACAGCTGATTACCTACATTTGAGTGTCTACATCATATCCTTATGAGCAGTAGGGCAGGAAGGAGTGAAACCAAGCTCACCAGCACAGAAAAGCAGTAGCTTAGCTCACTAAAAAACATGTTTCTAGCACAGGATAAGGTGATCGGTGCCAGATGATTTTTTTATAGTGCAAGTTCTGTGTCCACTGGGAATAGAGTGTATCAAAATAAACATGTGCAACCTTTCTTCTGGAGAGTCCCTGGAGGGAGCTGGCACTCTGCCTGAATTACTTCTTTCCCAAGCAACTATTCATTGTATGAATGAATGTGGGGGGGATGTTTGTGCTATAATTCTCCATCTGATAACTAAGCCAGGGGTACATGGTTATCAATTTTAGCCAGTCTTTTGTTTCTAAAATGCCATTCTTCCCCACTTGTGGATATGCATCTTTCTGTGTGTTTGTCTGATTACCAGTCTGATGGGAGTAGTGAGCTTTCTCCTCCTTGTTCCAGGTAGTTCCCACCTTTTTGAGCGATAGTTTTCACTCCTTGATGATAATGATGATATTAATGAAGCTCCGAATGTAACTGCCACTGTTAAATACTCTGCCAGCAGGAGTTACATTGTGTGGTGATGTTACCTATAGGTTTCCAAATTCCCTTTGTTATCATGAAAAGATTCTTCCATTTTGAGAAATCCTTGTGCCACTTTCTTTTTCTAAAATGTCATTTCTTTGCAGGGGAACTGTGGCTTAGAGCCTTCGTGTTTACTGCTTGCCTCCATCATTGAAGTTAATCTGAATTTTCTCCTAAACCAGGCACTGACAGGGATGAGACAGTAGATTTCCATTTGCAATTTGGGACCTTCACAGCTGAGGGACTGGGAGACAACAAAGCAAGCAGGTTGCGCTAAGCACATACCTGAGCTTCATGCCATGGGTTTCTCCCTCAAGGTGTAAGGCAGCATCTGGTGGGGCTCGGGAGAGGGATGGCAATACCAGTTCGCAGCAGTTGTGTACTCTGATGTATCTATTTTATTGAGAACAGTTTTAATTTCATATGATACATATGTACTAGCAAACCCTGTTAACAATGCTTATGATGCTCTAGAGATTTTGCCATGTGAGCAAACAGAAGCAAAATGACAATTAGATATTGTCTCATGCTAGCAACCGCACAGCAGGTCCAGAATTTCATGTCAGTCACTGAGAAACCTTGTTTACTGGAAGCTGGCCATGGATTGCTTTACAGATCCAGCCAAATCCTTGGCAGAACAGACCAGTTAGATCTGTTGCTCTCCCTCAAGAGTAGAGGCTTCCTGGCAGTGTCATTTCTTGATGGTTTATGGGGTACAGCTGTAGGAAGCCCCTTTCCATTAGGTGCTTTGTGCTTCTCCTGAACAGCCAGGGCTGAGCAGCACTGATGCTGACTGCCTCATCCACCCCCACCCTTCCTCACAGCCTCTCAGCACACTTGTCTGCATGTTCCTGCTTTCTTTTGGGAACCTATTACAACCAGAAGAAGCCTCAGTGCAGAAGAGGAAGACCTTTAGAGATTCAGGGAGAGTGACTTCTTCTGCTTATTCTGCCCCATTTTGATTGTCATACCCTCAATTGAACAAGGGTGCATGCAACAGAACATTTTGTGCTGTGCTGTGCTGTGCGAGTGGTGCGACACTGGAACAGGTTGCCCAGGGATGTTGTAGTGTCCTGCGGAATCCTGGCAGTGTCCTGTAGAATCCTGGCAGTGTTCAAGGCCAGGTTGGACAAGGTCTTGAGCAACCTGGTCTAGTGCAAGGTGTCCATTGGGACTAGATAATCATTAAGGTCCCTTCCTACCTCTTAACATCCTGTGATTCTAGGATTTTGAGCAAAGGTTTATCAAAGAAACAATGCAAAATACTAAATGCTGACCCTTGCCATAGTAATGATGCTTTCTATATTCTTGAATAGCATAAGTTGCAATAAGTGAGCAAATAACAACAAAACCCGCTGAATATTGTCACTACATTTTAGCCTGAATTATTTGAAAACCTGCTGATTGGGATAACAGTTTCATTATGGGACTAAGCAAATAAACACCTAAAGTATATGTAAAACACTGGTTAATAAAATTTTGCTGGGCCTATACATTTTCCTAGTCCAAAATATGGATTATGATATAGGCTGACTTGCAAATCAAAAGTCATGGCTGACTATGGCTGTTTTGCAAGACAAAACAAATATCTTAAAAAAACATCTAAAAACTACATGGTATTATTTATCACTTTGTTCTGTTTATGGAATTCAGCAGTATAAATTCACCACTTACAACTAAAAAAAACTAGTCCCTTGGCCTTCATATTTCCTATTTATGCTTCATCAATGAGCTGAATGACATTAGTAGTAACCTTACTGTCCAGTCAGTGGCCAGTGGCTTTAATTCCTCATAACTCAATTGATAAAAAGTTATGGGGTAGTTTTGTGTTCTTAGCTAACTGTTGAGTAATGACCAAGTAGAATATTGCCATAAGAGGGCTAGTAACAGAAGCACTGTTTTTACTATCATTACGTTTTCACTTCTGTTTTTTCATAAAATGTTCTTTAAACAGGCAAATTTATGTGTGACTCATATGTGGAAAATAACATGGGCTTAAATAAAGCCTAGCAATTAACTTCCTTCCTCCTCCCCTCCAATTTTATTCATGTCTTACATGTTGAGGACTCATTAAATGAGAAACATTGATTGCTGGAAAAGAGTGTTATCATTGCCTGTCATTACACCACTGCTTTGAAAATGAGGCTTTGACAATATCCCGTGGCATTGTGCTGCTGTTTCAGAAAATATTTGTGTGGGTTGCAGCAGCACATGGATTTCGCACCCACCAGGGGTGCCAGGTGCTATGAGAGCTGCAGCAGCGCAGGCCTCCCTGCGGGCTGAAGTGGTTACAGGTCGAGCATCACTTTCTCGTAAGGCCACAGAGCAAAGGAGGGTGGGCAGTGAGCTGGTGACAAGTATTTCTGAGGCACTCAGCCTTCAGCTGGGCTGCTCTTATATTTTTCTCTTTGTCTTACCTACACAAATTTGCTTGATTTACCCAATCTAGCCTTTTCTCCTTACCACTCAAACCGCTGGAGCAATTGAACTGCAAAGCTGAGGTCACAACATTTTGGTGAACATTAGGAAAGAGAGTGATGGGGTGCCACAGTCCCCATGCCTGGTGCCAGCATGGCTGGGCACATGGTCTGACTGGGCTGCAAGAGGGTTTTTTCAGTGTGGCTTAGGCAGTGGGATTTATAAGGAGGCTTTGAATTTGAGATGTAGTTCAGTAGAGTTACTACCATCTCCTTTGGCTTTGGGTCAAGGTCCACAGGGGAGGACGAAGAGCCTCCCAGGAGGAAGATCAGCCTGAGAAGTCAAAGGCATCAGTGGTGCTGGCTCTTGCACTGGAGATGGTGGGGGGGAGCATGGGGGCAGTGAAAATGCTTTTCAGCTTGAGCAGACCTCAGGCTCATCCAGTCTACAAGTTTGCAGAGAGTAACCTCCACACGAAAAAACCCCAAGAGGCGGCTGGTTTTGTACTGTGCTGATGCACGACGTGATGCCTGGGAGCCTTGATCTCTGGCTAGAGACCCTAAGGCTAGCATAATGCTCAGGAATAACATTTCCCACAGTGGATATTTCCTAAAATCAAGGACTGTGGCATAAAGCACTGCTGACACATTTATCTGACCTGGATATCATCACTGTGTTATTAAAATGAAATAGAGTGACTGTGAGATTAACCTACAAGTAGAGCTAACAAAATGACAATTCATAATCATTCTTGCATTCCTTCAACAGAAAAAACTGCTTAGACAATCTAATGGATGAAGATGAGAAAGACAGGGCAAAGAGGTGAGCATCTTTTCTTTTACATCTCTGTGTGATGAGTTTGATACTGTTTGTTGCTGCAGAAGCTGTTTTATCCATAATCAATTAATCAAAGAGCGAGAGAGTAGAATACAGTCAAACACAACTTGAAAAATTGCCATCTCAGACTCCTACTCTTGGCTGCACTGTAAGAAGAAAATAACCTAGCAATGTTTCCTGTGGAAAATGTTAAAAAAGCCAAGGCATTGATCATTTTCTTCACATTACTGCAGAACATCAGAACTGAAGCACCAACAACATACTTCTGCTGCGATAATACATCATCTGAGCTTCCAGAGTGCACAAAAATGTTGTGGTTTTTTCTTTAAATACATTTTGCAAAAGAAAAAGAAAGAAAAAAGTGGATTTTTTTCCCCATTAGAATGGTCATTTATTCATCAATGCCTATCTCATAGCAATGAAAAGACCCAGAAATTACTTTTGGAGCAGAGAAAGACCACGAAAAGTCAGCCTTAAAGTGGCACAAACTTACATTCACATACAGTCTGCACTCCATCGAGTCCCGGGTGGTGGGAATCATTGTGAACCCTTTGTTGGGAGAGAAAAGGTGTGTTTCAAGGCAGAAGACCTGTGGCAATGAAACTCTTAATAACTGTCAGAGCTGACCAGCATCTGCAGAAAAGCAGTTTGGAAGCATTCGAGGTTATCAATGCCTCAGCCCGCAGTTTAATTACTTTAGAGAGAGCCAGGGGTTGCCCACATTTTTCCCCTTGGTTCCCTCTAATGAGAGTATTTCCAGTCGAGGCACAAGCAGTTGATCCAGTTTCATCTCTTTTGATTCCTTCTCCGCTTCTTTCCCTCCCTGCAGCTTTTTCTCACCAATATAGGTCAGCACAGGCTGCAGCCAGGCTCAGCTGTTCCCCTTTGCTTCCTTTCGGAGGGTGCAGAAGGGAGCCCACCTTGCAGCGCTGCTTCACCTGCTAAAGGCCTGATCATCTTCAAGATATTTGTGTGCTAATTATTTAGTAAAAAAAAATCATTAAGTGAATGCATATATGAAAAAAATAGGATGACACGTATCCTCGCTATTGGCGATTGTCATCACCATCTGGTATGGTTTTCATGCCGCTTGTTCCCAGAGGGAATTTTTGTCGTACCCTGGGGCAGGCCTTTATCAGGGTGCAAAAAAACCCTGTAACTTCAAAAATTAAAAAAGGAAACTACTACTTCAAATTGTAGTTTAAGTTCTTTTTGCTTTTTAGAAATAAAGCTAAAATCCAAATCAAGTTTTAATTCACGAGATGCTTCATGAAGGATCTAAAGTTAATACATTATACTGAAACCATTCAGATTCATTTAAAAGCTACAGGTTTTAGAGTCAAACTTAAGAGAAGCTATTTGATGAATATTTTGCTGCTTTGTCTTGTAAACTGAGGACTCTCACTTACCATGTACCACAAGGGAAATGTTTTTTTTCTCCCTCTCTTTGGTATAAAGACTAGGTCCCTCAGGGCTGAGAAACACCAGAGGGGATTAAAAAGCCCAGGAAATCATTCTCTCCTTTTATTTTCTCCGTTTAAAGTAGGTGAGACTGGAAATTTCTGGATCTAAGTCTTTGGGGATGGACTCAGGCCAGGAGCTGGGTTTCTCAGGTTAGGTGTTTGTAGAGATACACATCCACACCACATATATCTGCTGCAATTTATTAGGCACGTACAGCTTGTGTTATACAGACATGAAAAAAGGATCCACCCTCTCCTGAGAAGAGGCACTTGCATTCCCATCCTTTTGCCAGGTGTTCAGTATTTGGCCAAGACATATAACTCTTCCTTCAGGAAGAATGGTGGTTAAATTGAGCCCTGTTCTGCATCGTCTGACCCCCTAAGGCACAATTCCACTCTGAAGACCTGGTGACTACAATGTGGATACGATGGCACCACAGTTGGGAACATTGAAAACCTATGTGAGGTTTTCTGATCTTCTGAGTTCACAAGCCATAGTTTCATTTTCAGTTCTTTGATGCTAGATGAGGTTTATTTTGTTTTACAGATTTATTAATTCTAAACAAAAAGTGTGCTTTGTGCACTTTTTTCTCTATTTGCTCTTCTTTCAGTTTGCTTTAATAGTATATAATTTTAAAATACTTTTTTTGCAATTCAGTTGAATTCCAAATTCCAACCAAAACCAGCTTGAAGTGAACCATGAGAAAGTGCTTAATCATGAAGACTACTACCTGCCATTTTCCACTGAAATAAAAAGTAAATTTAAGAATCTGAATGAAGGTATGTGGCACAGTTACTTGCGTTGATGCATATATGACACACCCCACTGGACAGCCAAAAGAAGTCTGAAATTTAGTGTAAAGTTACATTTCACTGTAAATTAGCAAAATGTAGTGTATTCTACTCAGTCAGTATCTGGCTGTCTAAAACAACAAGCAGCATAGATATAAGAGAAAAAAATGGCTGTTAAATTTTTGATTTTGATCATTGTGAATTCAGGCTGTCCTGTATCGCCTTTAGCTGTATTCACTAAAAGTCCTGATTTTATTCATGCTGTGTCTCCTCCTTCCCCTTGAATATGCTGTACATTTTGTGGAGTAGGAAGGAGGGAGGAGAACTGGGACAAGTAGTATGGAATTAAGACAGAGGTTGTTTGGGCTTACTGTAATTCTATGCCCTAGCAGTGAAGTAAGCAAGGCTAGGAAATAATCTTCAAAGGGAAGTGATGAAAACTGTCTTATTTCATACATTTATAACTGTACTAAACAAAGTATTTTCTACTGTGCAGGGATCGTTTTTATCTTTTTTTCTCATTTTTTCTCATTTTTTCTCATTTTTTTCCTTTTCAAAATTTTACTGTGATCATCGATTCATATCTTGGAAGAGTTATTTCCACTAGAGGAGTTTTTATATTTCCTTTGTGAATAAAATGTCAAGTGTTAAAAATAGATACTTTATATTTCTGTCAAGGCTTTTTTTGCTTTTTTTTTTTTTTTTTTTTTTAAAGCAACATATTCCCTATTGACAGTTGGTGGTTTATTTTATTTTCAGGGAAATCTGGACTCTCTAAGCTTAAAATGAACTGAGGATTGAATTATGAGGAAGTAAAATGTTGATATTCTTAACGTCGCCCTGAACTGTAGAGAAATAGGATAAGGCTGGAGCTTTTCACATCTTGTTCTGACAGCCTTTTGCAGTGTAATAAGAGCAAGCTGAAATCAGTCAGGCAGTATCCACCCAATCTCTTGTGTTCAAAGCTGTAAAATAATCAAGCATTGGCTTCTATCCAGTGTATCTCCAAGTGTGTTCAGGGTTGAGAGCAAGACAAACAAAAATTACCTCTCTGTCAGTAGTAACATCCAGAAGCCTCTGTAGTGGTTTCTCTGCTGAAAATGTTTGATGCCATCCTGGTCCTTGCAGGGCTGTAGATGCTGGGCTAAATTCTGTTCTGATTTTCAGCAGTGTGCATCCAGAGCTGCTTTGAGGCACAGCAGAGTTAGCTGGGACTGAGAAACTCAGTGTGAGAACTGGCCTCTTGGCTTTTCTTTCCTGTCTACATGTAACCAGATTTTTAGATCTTTACGTAATTGACAAGGCAAATATCATCTGCTCGAGGACCTTTCAGAAGAACAAACAAAACCACTGGGCTATACTTATTTCTATTTTCGCATGGACACAGAAGTCCAGGTGATATCCTTCAAGTCGAACAATTGTCATATTCATGGGAACAAGTCAGAAAATGCTTGTGTACAGAGTGTGCATGCAAAAAAAAAACCCAAAGTGTGCATGCTGAAAAGATTATCAACAGCCTTAATGACAGTATTATGATGGTGCCAAAACACCCCAAATGAAATCAGATCCTTTCTTCCTGTGAGCTCTTCAAACACAGCAGCCGAAGCAGGCTGTCTCTGAGGAATATGCAAGCTAAACAGACAAGACTGCTGAAGAAAGCTGTAGAGTCTTCATTTTACCCCTAAAGACTCAGGGCACTGACATTAAGTGATTTTCCCAGTGGCACACAGACATTGAGGGCAAGCACTGCTGGCACTTCCAAGACCCCAGGTCTGGCAGCACATCCCAGCCTCAGACCCAGTCCATGCTGATGCCCTCTCTCCTGCTTATCCTTGTGTCCTTGGAAAGGAGACTGAACAAGGTGGAGTATGAAGATGGGAGATGCCGCAACTTCTACTCAGGTCTCTCATCCTAATGACTGGAAGACAACATCCTGATTCTTCTCTGCCAGCCTGGAGGTAGGCAGAGCACCTGTGACCAAAGTGGTCAGGTCCCTCTAGATGAGCCCAGCTCCAGTGCAACAGCTGCACTGGGGTCCCTCTCTTCTCTTACGACTGCACAGATGGGTCTGATCCATTCTCCACTCTTCTGCTTTGTAGGCAATTTTACTGTTGTCACAGTAGTCCTATTTCTTCTTGCTCTGAGTGCCTCCCCAGAGACTGCATGAATTTTCAAGATCCTACATATATCGAGGAGAAGAGCAGGGCTCCTTCAGCCACTGGCTCAATGCTGGCCTGATAAGCTCAACCAGAGTGTCCAGAGGCAGCACAGAGGAGTGAGCAGATCCTCCACCTCCCCGCTGGACACTAAAGGTGGATCAAAGACAAGAGCAGGAGGTGGGAACTGTTGCCTCCTACTTGCCTGTGCGGCTTTGCCGGAGTCCAGTGCCAGTCTTCACATGCTGACGCATGCAGTGAGATAATTTTGTGTGTACATTGCAAAGAGCAGGTACATGATCATTTTTCTTCTTGGTCTGCTCATCCTTTTTTTCTTTTCCCCTGTCTACAGGGCTTCGCGTAACAAGTCTGAGAAGAAGAGGCGCGATCAGTTCAATGTTCTCATCAAAGAGCTCAGCTCCATGCTTCCAGGCAACACTCGCAAAATGGACAAAACTACTGTGCTGGAAAAAGTCATTGGCTTTCTGCAGAAACACAATGGTAAGATTTACAGCAGCTCTTCGTACACTTGCCAGACAGTTACTATAATATCCTGTTTCCTTCAGTGATTATCAGAATGGCTCAAGGGACCTAAAAGTGCCAACATAAGGTATTTGAGGTTTTTTTCTATCTCATCAAAAAAGATCATTTGCAGACACTGTGCTGCCCAAATCCATCTCCTTGTTTGCTCTTCAGCTGAAGATGACTCTCAGCCTGTTAGAGAAGGGGGTGAATGGCAGGAACCGAGGGAAAGAGGGCAACAGTGCCCTGCAGCACTCATGAAGAAGAGAGATGCTTTGAACAAGAGAGATTTGGGAGCAGAGGAAAGATTCCCTTCCTTGAAATCTGCAATATTCTGAGCAGAAGAACAAAGCATTCGCCCCAGCTCTCTGCAGAAAAAATGCAGGGAAGCAATATGTTCAGCACCCCGGCTCCTCAGTGGACTGTGCAGGACTCAATTTTCCACATTGAGCAGAAAACTCAGACCAGAAAGTGCCTCAGTTTTTGAATCTGTCATCAGCAAATTGCATCCACAGATAGCTGACATGCTTCACCCGGTTTGCCTAAGCAGAAGCTACATCACACGTGCACATCAGTTACGATAGTGAAGTTCAGCATGGGAAAGCCAGGAGTTAATTTTTTTAAATGCTTGCACCAGTGACAGGTCCCTTAGAAATGTACCTTCACAGAGGGCAGAGGAGATTTCTGAGCCTGCTGACCTAGTCTGTTTGGTCTAGTTTTCAGTCAGGGGGAGGAATGTGCACTGTGGCCTTCCTGATGCTTTGACACCCACCAGCAGTGGTCAGTCAAAATGCTTCTCCCGTGTAAATCAGGGCGGTGGTTTTAAATGGAGCTCTCCTGCTCTGCCCCAGTGAGGGAAGGGTTCAGTGGGTGACAGTGAGGAATGCCCCTGGTCCCAGAAAGCAGAAAGGGGTCTGACAAGATGATGCACTGCATCACCTGGCTTGCCTTTGCACATCCAGCACCTCCCTCCTGTGCTCTCTGGAGAGCTCTGTGTGTAACAGAAAAGACCATGAAAACTCTTATATCATGACTCCCGACAGAATGGAGTCACAAATGTCAATCTTACTGAAGAATTAATAACAATGGTACTGTCAATAGAGTGCAGTGTCTCCTTAAATGAATTTTTGTCACAGACAAGATAGAATCATAGAGTCATTTAGGTTGGAAAAGACATTTAAGACCATTGAGTCCAACCATTAACCCATGGTTTTGTACAGGAGGGGATGACTAGGATATCTCAAAGCTGAATACTTACATATATATTTCTTTAAATGATAGCAATAACTTACCTTTTTTTTAGCTGCCCAAGGAAGATATGAATAAACTCAGTTATAAAGCTAAGCAAAGAACAACCACACAAAATTTGAATAAGTGTGTAAGTGTAGTGGATGGTCCAAATAATTTACTCCAAAAGGTGTTTTTTCTTGAACAACTAGGTAAAGAAAGGCTAACAGTCACAAATCCTTCTGCAGCAATTGGGTCAAAATGTGACTGGGTTTTGTGCACTTGCTAAAAAAAGCAAATATTATCTATTTTTAAACCAGATTAGTAGTTGCACAATATAATACAAAGTACCAGCATTTAAAAATGTTGATTATCTTCAGTGTACTTTGGATCTGGTTTATTGAGTCATATTTCCCTTTCATTTGGTAGGCTAAACCAAGGTTTTAGTCATAACGGAGGAGGAGGAGGTCAATTTTCAGATTTTCTCCTTCATGTACAGCCTCCGTCTTTATAATCCACAGAATCTCCTAAATCTGAAGTAATTCCTTCAACAGTCACCATTTCATGTACATTAGCTTTGCCAAGCTACAGATCTGCTGGAAGTATCCTATATTCCGAAGCTACCTAAAAAACCTGATGAACTCTTTTTCCTTAGTCTGGTTTTCAAACCCGTGTGTAAAACCACCGGGGCTGCAGGGAGTTGCTGTGCTGGCAGTGACAGCCCCAGCAGTGCAGAGGGCGAGTCGAACGAGCTGGTAGAAGCAGACGGCTGCATCTCCCCTAATACAGCCTGAATGGAGGCTTTGATTTCTTTCTCGGTGACAAAATGCACAGGCACTCATATCAATGTACTGTCTTCAGTATCATTTATCCATTTGCATTTCTCTGGCCAGTTTGCCTATGTGCTCCGAATACGGAGCACTGGGTGCTACATGCTCCGGAAGTGTTAATCAATAGGATTAATTAGCAGGAGGTGCTGGAAAGTCTGTGCTCACCGTCCCCTCACTACCAGAGCTGGGCGAGGGAGCACTCCTAGAGAAGCAGAGTGAGCAGCAAATGGAACCAGCTCAAGTTTCTCTAAATTATAAGAGCTGTCCCCCAGAACCCTGCCTGACTCAGGCAGGAGTCTAACTGGCTGTTTTCCAAAGGAATACAGTGCAGCCAGCTATCCAGCGAGGTCCCCAATTTCAGTGCAAAGCTGTGAGTCGTTATCCTGGTGTGCCTGCACCCCTGCATGGAAAGCTCTGGGAACAACCCCTCTGCAGGCTGCCATGGGGTCAGGATCGGACAACAGTGGGGCAGATCTCCTCCTGGTGCCTCATGGGCTGACAGCACAGGGGACCTTGCCCTCCAGACAGGATTTGGGATGAGATGCTGGTGCTCCATTCCTTCTCCTGGGCTGCCCTGCACCATGGGGCTGAAGGTAGCCATGGGAGACAGTGGTGGTAGCACCAGTGTAAAGCTGCTGCATATGTTCATGTTTTTCTGTCATTTTGGAAAACAGAGCAATAGCTCTGCAGTTTGGGGTCACAGCCCTTTGGGGCTCCTCTGAAGGAGCTTTCTTGCTGTTCCCTGTTTGGCACAGAAGCTATAGGCTGAACCCTCTCTACCATCCTAATTTTGAAGCTGTAAATTGTAAATAGCAATTTGACACGTGCTAATACTTGCCTTGATTTTAATTTCATGCAAAGTGGTTTTATTTTTTGGTCAATACCCCAGTAATGCTGCTTGAGGCCAGAGGCCTTGTGAATACAGGCTCCCACTGAAGTCAGTACAAGTTGACTTGAGTAAAAAATGAGGGCTTGAAAGCTGCAATTTTTGAATACAAAGGTTATTTCTCTCTTATCATAGCAACTCATATGTAGTATTACAAGATAGAAGTTAATTTGAATTTTAAAGATGTAAATGTTTTATTTGTCTAGAAGTCTCAGCACAGACGGAGATTTCTGAAATTCAGCAGGACTGGAAGCCTTCATTTCTCAGCAACGAAGAATTCACCCAGCTGATGCTGGAGGTAAACATGCATATATACCTTTCCTAATTTTGTCTAGCACTCATGGGAATGCCCATGCATTTAGAATAAACTGTTATCTGCAGTTCCAAAAGAGGAAGTTTTGGGAACTGCAGTATTTGACCATCAAGCGGAGCTGTCACTGGGACAAGGGATTAAAGTCCCCACCTGTTGTTCTTCTCTCTCAGCAGTGCTGTTATGCTGTGCTGGCTCAGCCTGCAAAGCTCTGCAGCAGCTCCCAAGAAGAGCAGTTCAGGGCAAAGATTCAAATCACAGGTTATATTTTATTTTTACAAACAGAGGTGAGGTAGAGGGCCCATGGCCATTTTTCTCCTGTTCTTGGAAGGCGTTATTATTGTCTAATATTTATGCAAGACTAGCACCTGAAACGCAACGGTGTCACGTCTCTCTAGTGCTAGGTGCTGTACAAGCAGATAAAGCCTGACAGCTCCTCTTGGCTTGATACAGTTGGTACTTCCACCCTGATTTGCAAGGCCCTTATCAGACACTTTATATTCTAGCATTTTGCAATCATAGTTTTTAAATTACAGAATAGGTTCTTTTAATGCTAGCTGGGATTTGGAGGGAGGTGACTCAATGGTGTTTATGTATGTTCAAAATGAAAAGCAAATGAGTTGCTAGAATGCATTTTTCTCTCTCAGTAATAGCTAGAACTCCTTTATCAAGGGTCTTCTCCTGTCCTAAACACACAGATGTTTCATGGCCCCACAGTGTCCTTTGAGAAAAAGCTTCTTCTCCTCCCACAAATGTGAACATGGCACATGATCCAGGCTCTGGTGGTGGGCAGGGAAGGATGTTGGTGAACAACTTCACCCACCAAGGAGTAGCATAAAGCCGGGGCGCATTGCTGGCTCCCAGGGGCTGGCAGTCCCTTGGCCATTGCAATTTGTTGGCATGACACTCCCCTGGACCAATTTTATGAGACTCTTTGCTCCCATTGCTCTGACAGCCCCCCATTTCCATCTCAGTGCTCAGGAACTTAACACCCATAACTCCTTCAGTCTGCACTGAAATATGTCCCTCAGATAGCAATAAATTAGCTGTTGTTTTGACAGGCCAGGCCTTTGTTGATTCTACTTGTATGCTACACAATTTTAGATTAAAACAATCACTTTTGGTTTCCCAGCTTATAAATCACCTTCTTGCTACTGTGATTTTCCATGCCCTTCAAGATAACATTGGGCATTGGGATGTCCTGTTGTGCCAGATGTTCATCATTCCCTGCTATTTTGCCTTTCTACTAATCTTACTTTATTAGTATTTGGACAAGACTGCTTGAAGTTTTTCCCATCCTGTTATTAAAAGATGGGAAGGGTTTTTTCCAAGCACTAATTCAAAAGAATCAAGGCATAATTGACTGCAGTAATATATCAGCTTTCCTGAAAATTGCCTTTTCTTACCCCTTTGAAAAGGCTGTCACCAAATTACAGTGGGCATTAGGCTCTGTTTGTCCATCTAGGACTGATGCAATAGTAAAACCTTTGAAGAGGAAAATGCTCTCTTAATGTTGGAAGGTCCAGTCACAAGTAAATAAAAATAGAATTATGTATGCGTGCATTAACTTGATTTTACCACAAAATTCTGATATGAGTCACTGTGTATAATTTGCATTGGATATGAAATAAAGACTTGATTTTTTAAAAACTAACAACCTTCACCATAGTAACATGCACAATCCAACTGCCTTGTAAAACCACTGCTCTCTTCTATGGGTTAACAGCTATCATGCTTTTTTAGAAAACAGCCTGAATGTACTGTGCTAAAGAAAAACATATTCTCTGCACCTAGATTAACAAAGTCAAACTAACTATAGCAGCTGGAGGGTTTTCAGAGATGCTAAACACACAGTCTTCTGCTGGGGTATAAGTTATTGACTTGCTTTTCAAAGGAATGAAGCACCAGCAGATTCCCATTGACTTAAATAGTTGTGGGTGCTCAGCATTCTCTGGAAAAAGGAACATATGTTTGCGTCTTTATTGTGTTTTTCTTTTCTTCTTCTTTTTTTTTTTTTTTTTAACAATTAGCATTTTCCAGTATTCTCAGAATTCTTTCCCTTATTGAAGTCAGCAGGGGGGAAGGATGTGCTGTGGCTTACAAGATCAACGGCAAGTCTGGCTTGGAGGCAGGCCTGGATTTGCAGTATGGTTTTGTGACGCTGAGGCACTGTGATCAGGCTGTTTGCAGTACACCTGTCTCCTGAGCAGGTACGGCCACTGGAGTATAGTCCAACCCTGCTCTGATTCAGTCGTGCTTGCAGTGCCTCTGCTGCTCCAATACTGCTGGCAACGCTGACTCCAGAGCAGCAGGGAACTGACAGGAAGGACCCCAACTTGCTCCACTTGAAGGATTGGGAGCCTCACTGGTGACTGGACACTGATGACAATGGGAAGGTTTTAGTATATTCTCAGAGCACCTACTGTTGTGTCTTAATTTTTTGGGGCATTCTCTTTAGAGTGATCTGAAGATCATCTAGCTTTAGTTCGCTCAGAGAAGAATCCCCTGAAAAATTAAGTTAATCTTGCTTTAGATCTCAAAATCTACCTAGGTTTAATTTTGAACAAAACTTAGCTCAAAACTTGGCATCTCAGACTAAAGAAGAGACTCGCTTTGAAGGTGAAATTGCTCCTGTTCAGAGAGTGGGAATAAGTCTGACATTTCCCTTCAGTCCTAGGAGCGGAGGGGCTTACCACAAGGTAGGACTGAAGTGAGGAAGAAACTCTGCAGAAGGGTGAATTTCTCTTGGAATGAGTAATCTAATACCATGACCTTTAAAATAAATCACTCAATTAAAACTCAGGCTATGGATTATTTGATCATTTGCATTGCTTTTACTTACATGAAAGCCCAGTAATATACAATGTTACATTAATACAAACCAAGATTTATGGGGTTTGCAGAGAAGTACCATTTTGAGATAGGACTGCATCCTTTCATCGTCCTTTGATATTTACACAGAGCTCAAATGTTCATTTTAATAACTTCCAAGGGATCCAGTCTTAGTCATTTTGCATTATTAAAATGTGTGATTAATTTAAAAACTGAGACATGAAATGTTCCTGTGAGCCCTTTGTTGCTTCAACAGTAGGTTTTACTAGACTACAAAGAGTCTTGTAAAAGTTAAATCAGGCTGTAAAATCAGAGAATTACTGTTCTGCAACTTGAGTTAACATTCCTACAGCTCGATAACAATATGGTGCTGAAGTCAAACTGTTTTGATCAACACATGAGGAGATATCCTGTTTGCACCACTCGTTCCTATTAAAGCACTCTCAACTTGTGTGTTTTCCTCAGGCATTAGATGGCTTCATTATAGCAGTAACCACAGGTGGAAGCATCATCTATGTGTCTGACAGCATCACACCTCTTCTAGGGCATTTACCGGTGAGTAATTCTGGCATCGGCTTTTCTACTACACATTGTAGAGTTGGGCACTGCATTTTTAGAAACAGATGTAAAAGGGTGCTGGGGGTGGCATTTCCCTGAAAATGTGGTGAAGGAGTTTTTCCTTGCATTATGCTGGCTGCTGCTGCTGCTCAGCTCTGCACTCTCTCTGTCTGATTCATACCCTTCAGGTTTTTGTTGCTATGAGGCGCTTCAGCTTGAATGGAAAAAGCTCTGCAGGAATAGTCTGGCCAGGGGAGGGACAGGGTGACCTGGCTGATCTTTTCCATCTCTGATTTCTAAGCTAGCAGAGAATAGCACCAGTGCTGCTGGCAGCCCAGTGAGGAGCTTGTTAAGGGCCTTATTCTGCTCCCAGGGAGGTAAAGGACAAAAACCCCATTGAATGTGGAGTTAGCCGGCGGCTGCTGCCGAGCTCTCCCTGCGGCTGAGCTGTGCTTTCCCGAGGGGAGCACACCCAGGAGGGGCTGGTGGAGCCGATGCTGCTGCGCCCCTACACTGCTCCTGCTGACCCTCGGCCTGGCACATTCAGCTGCTTTTATCTGTGGGAGACACTCCCATGTGTGTTGGTTTCGGCTGAAGGAGAAGGGGAGAGGGACGGCTCCAAACCCTGCTCCTGTTGCTAAGGCTGCTCTAGGAGAAATGGCACAATAATTACGGATTAATCCTCACGCTCATTTTTAGTATCCTGGTCTCAAATAAATACATGCCCAGGAGAAAAAATCAGCTGCCAAATCATTATTGTACTACCCCCTGCCATGTTCTTAAGAAAATTACAATTCTTTTTCTCTCATTTAGTTTTTCACCAAATATGTGTTATGTTTTCCACCCAGACAAATGTATTTCACAACACTACCTTGCTGGAATATGAACAAAAATTATTTTCTTCTGAGACAAAAGGAACTTAATGAAAGGCAGCAGCTCCTGGTAAATGCAAAAGTATTGCTATGCAACAAGAGAATGAACTGAGCCTATCTATTTCAGTTTTCTTTCATCCTCAGCACTTGAGAAGACCGGTACTTGACTGTTTTCTGACATTTGCCTTCACTTCAGGGGTGGGGAGAGCTCTGCACACAGGCTATGGGGTTTTCATACACTTACTGATTTCCATGAAATTTCCTTGTCTTTCATCATTTGGAGGTGTCATTGTTATTCCTTCCAAATACTGGTTCTTAATGGGGACTGTAGATCTGCTGCAGAAAAGTATTCCTCTTCAGGAAGATACATTTCAGACCCTGTGCCTAAAATCTTAAGCCCTGACTGAACATGGATAGACTAAGGTTCATAATTCCTGAGTTGGACCACCAGAGACTAAATCGGTTTACTCTCCCAAAGACATGCCTTGTGTGATAACCTAACATGGTATCCAGCCCAAAATTAGGATAAAGATGGACATTACTTTTTGTTCACATAGAAGCAGCACATGGCAGTCCAAGTCAGGGACCAACCTGACAGGGCTGGAGGTGAGCAGACCTTCCTGGAGCTGTTGGAATGGTAATGGTTAACACCTGCCCCACCAGCCCACACATGCAGAGGGACTGGGAGCATCCCAGAGGCCACCACTGAATAAGCAGTAAAGGCTCCTGCCTGCCCCAGGTTAGCAAATTACTATGGCTGGGGGCAGGGGCCCAGCTGAGGGTGCATCTAGGTGCACACCGGGTATTTTAGTCCTTTGTTGCCCTTGCCATGTTTTTCTTTTTAAAGTTTTTCCAGATCAGAGTGCAATCTGGAAAATCTATGTGGCTTATTTTGTTTACCTCAAGGATCTGTTTGTAAGCTAAATTCAATCACTGCTTGAGGGACAAAATACCAATTCTTTCTCCTCTGTGACAACAGGGGAAAAAATACTCTGCAAATCTTCTGCTTTGAGCAATGAAAGGAAAGCAGAACTGGGCTGAACATGGAGCAGATCTCTCTGAGGGCCCCTGTTAAGAAATCGGATGTATTTTCTTTCATTAAAATTATTAAAGTCTCCGATGCTGAGAACAAATACATCCAGTTCTCCTTAATACATCTTTCCTTACTTCCATGGAGCATTTTCAAACACAAACTTCCCCTGTTGTAATTCTAATTTTTTTTTTAACAAGATCTGGAGACTACTCCTAAGGTCAGTTGAGGTGGAAAGGTGTAGCTGACATGGTAAGGTTGATTCCAGCTGAAGTGAACTTGTGGAAATCTGATCACAACTCATAGCATTTGCCAGTCAGATGGTACACTATGACTCCAAGAATATGCAGTCTCTTGAGAAGGGTCCTCCCTGTCCCTTCTTGCCTGCTTTTCCAGAAGGTCCTGGCAGGGCTGAGATTCTCCCAGGGGAAGGTCTTTCTCCTCAGGGGCTCCCCAGTGAAACTCAAGGAGCTGCTCTGCTCGGTGGGGGGCTTAAGGTAAACATCAGGGTGGAAAAATGCAGGACATGGCACCTTACAGTGCACTAAAGTTGTGCTGTGTGGCTGTTACAGGGTAGCAGTGGGGATCAGTGCAGGACGTACAGGTTGATACAGGGGCCAAATCCCAGCACACGAGTGCACAGCTATCTATTTTCTGTATTGATGGGAAAGAAATCTGTCTCATTTGCAGCCCTCCGCCATCCCTTTCCTAGTGACCATGTTTGCTTAGTTCCTATGCTTTTTTCTCCCTGCTGCAGGAATTTTTCCTCCTAAGCACTATTCCCACCCCTCAGTGAAAGCAATGAAATTATGAGGAAGGAGTTCCATTTTGGAGTACAGCTGCACAAATTGAAACTGCACAAATATTTTTTCTATGCATCACATTATTGCAGAACTTGACGTACTGCGTTTAGAACAGACCAGCATCCATGTGGACAAAGGTGTTCTTTGCCTGCCATAGCTTTCCGGAGTAGATACTCAGAAGTTTCAGTTGGCAGGATCCATAGATTTGAAGATGCAGAGCAGATTCCAGGCTTAGCAGCGTAACTATGCATTAACGTAGTTCATCTAACGAGTCTGCCCACAATCACTGTAGGTTATGTTTTATCTGCTTTGCCTGTCTCATTCAGCAATGCTCTGTGGCTCTGTCAGCCAGTGGCACAGAACTGCCCACTGCAGAATAATTAGACAGAGCTGCAAACCAGTCCCCTCTAACTGATCCATTTATATCATTGATGGTCAAATTTTGTCAATAGAATCAGGTCAGAAAAGACCTGCAAAATCATCAGGTCCAACCTTTGACCTAATACCACTATGCCCACTAAACCAAAGTGCAATATCCACTCATTATTTGACCCCTTTCAGGGATGGTGATTCCACCACTTTCCTGGGCAGCCTCTTCCCATGCTTAATCAGTCATTCATGAAGAAATTTTTTCTGATGTCCAGCCTGAGCCTCCCCTGCTGCAGCTTGAGGCCATCTCCCCTTGTCTGTCACTGGTCGCCTGGGAGAAGAGACCAACCCTCACTTCGCCACAACTTCCTTTCAGATGATCTTAAGAGTGTGTAGGGTCTCCACTGAGCCTCCTTTTTTCCAGGCTAAATAATGCTAACTGCCTCAGCTGCTGCTTGTAAGACTTGTGCTCCAGAACCTTCACCAGCTCCGTTATCCTTCTCTGGACACACTCCAGCCCCTCAGTGTGAGGTGAATTGAGGAGCTCAGAACTGGACACAGAGCTCAAGGTGAGGCCTCACCAGTGCCGAGTACAGGGGAACAATCCCTGCCCTGGTCCTGCTGGCCACACCATTGCTGATCCAGGCCAGGAGCCATTGGCCTTCTTGGCCACCTGGGCACAGCCTGGCTCATGTTCAGCTGCTGTTGACCAACACCTCCAGGTTCTTTTCCACTGGGCAGCTTTCCAGCCATGCTGTCCCCAGCCTGTAGTGCTGCACGGGGTTGTTGTGACCGAAGGGCAGGATGTGGCACTTTGCCTTGTTGGACCCTCATAGTGTTGGTCTTGGCTCTTTGATCCAGAATGTCCAGATCCCTCTGCAGAGCCTATCTATCTCACCGGTCACCTTTTTGCCATGACACCAGATGTTTGCTCTTTGGGTCTGGTGCAGAATTAGCTCTGAATAGCTTGCTTGGCATTTTGTACAGCTCCAGTGAGACTGTGGAATATTTGCTTCCATTTCTCTGTTTGACTTAGCAATGTATTCTGGATTGACATATTGATTCAAGAGCACTGTTGGAGTCTTGATATCTACAAGATCCAGAAATTCTGTTCTGTGAGCTGTTTTACAGATGTGCCAAACCTCTGCAAGGGCAAGAGTTGTGAAACACAGTAAGAAGTAGAAACCTTAGCATTTTTTCAAACTCATTTAAAAAAAAGTTGGTACTTCCTAAGAGCAAAGATGCAAACCAAATATTAAGTTGTGGGTATGGTACATGATGGCAGCAAAAAATGTAAATACCAGGACTTGCAAATCAATGAATACCTGGTGCTCAGGGCAAGAGATTGCTGTGAGGGGCTGTGTGGAACAAAAGTTTCTTGCAACTCCAACCACAGGTGTAGTCACAGGCTTCTGCAGCTGTCACCTCAAACAGAAACAACAGCTCAGAACTAATCTGAGGTTTGGAATTGGAGCTTGGTCACAGGATGGAGACAAAAGGTTTCAGTTAGAGGAGTGGTGATGGCTCACATCTCATCTTCCTGCAGTTACTGCTGAGTAGATGGGAGATTAATTAACCCAGTGGCATTATTGTCATTCACAGGTAAAAAGGGAATGAGAAGGAAAAAAATTCATTTCTGAGATTGCACCTAAGCCTTTAACAGAACTCACCACTGCAGTTTCCTGTCAAAGGCTCTTCATATGCACAAAATCATATGAACAATGTACATTGTGAAGTATAATATGTGCATATAGATGCATGTATATAACATCTCTTTATTATAGAAATATAATGTATATATATATAAAAGTATTTATTCATAAACAAAAAGCTTTTATCACATACTTTATCAGTAGGATTCATATTAGTAAGATAGAAACTGAAGTCACAAAAATAATTTTCATGTATTCTTCACTAAAGGAATATTCAAGTAATGAGCATATGTAATAAATACTTATAACTGAAACATTTAATGTGATATCTCATCAAGGTGTGTGTATAAAGCATAGCACTCTGATTTTTAAAGTCTACTCAATGAATTTCTCTACTCTAAACAGGAATTCCATACAGAACAGCCAGCATAGATAGAAAGCAGAGGGAAACCAAAGCACAGTCTTACATGAATAAATGATGGTTAATAACTTGCCAGTCTCATACAGAGCTTACATGTTTTCAGCATGACTGTACAGTCTGAGAGCAGCTGCTCTGACGACACACAAAGCTGTGTCAGTGTGCCAGCTCAGCCTGAGGTAGTCTCAAGTGAGATGGATGTAAGTCGATGCCATTGGAGGGTCACTTTAACTCAGGCTTCCTTTTGGACACACTCTGCTAGCAGGTGTCAGGTTAGTCAACACGCTGAGCACAAGGAAACCTTCCTCTTGACAGCCTGGGACAGACTTTTTATCTTCTCCACCTTGGGCCTTTTGCACAAATCCATCTCAGTTCCTAGATTTCGGGTGGATTTCAGGTTCATGCCAGCTGATGCTGGGGCTGGAGGCACACAGATATTCAGCTCATGGCTGGCCAGAGGCAGGGCTTGTGCTGGTGGCACTGTGAAGTCCCCTCCCTGGGGACATCTGTAAAGTGATGCTCAGACTGGGAAGTCCCCTTCTCCCCCTGCCAGGATGCAGAAGTGGGGAACAGGGCCTGCCACAAGGGCACTTCCCAGGAGCTGAGAGGATTCCCCCTAGAAGGAATCAGTCAGTACTCAGCTGGCTCAGGGACTGACCCCCCCGGCTCAGGGTGACTCTCAGCCTCACTGCTCCTGCAAATCAGGCTCTGTTAGGGAGAGAACAAATTCCAGTGATCCACAGCAGGCCTGTGCATGGAGCTTTGTAGCAGTATGGGGGCCAGACACCCATTTTCCAGCCCACTCCCAGGTGTCATCATTTAATTGTATGGATATACCTGTTGCATCTGATAGTCTCTGAGAAACATTAAATATTGCTGAGTGCTGAGACTTAGTCTGAAGACCAACCCACAGAGAAATGGCCACTCAGTTTGTCCAGCAGCTTCCATCCCTGTTTTAGACTTTAGCAGGAATTCCTGGAAATCAGTGAGGAAACTCCTGTGAAATGCCACAGGCTTTGTACCACCTTGTTCAACATCTCTGCAAGTGTTGCTTGTTGTGATATTTCTGTTTGTCTCAAAAGTTCTTTCTCTTTGTAGTGTGATGTCTTGGATCAGAATTTGTTAAACTTCCTCCCAGAACAAGAGCATTCAGAAATTTATAAGATGTTATCTTCTTGTATGCTTATGACAGATTCTGCCTCATCGGATTACCTAAAAAGTAAGTTTCATTTTATCTTCTCTAAATAAAGTAAATGAAAAAGCATGGGCAGGATAAAAAATTTTCTCTCAGAAAGAGTTTTTTATGTCCTGTGCACTAAAAAAATTAGGTTCATAGCCTTTCAAAAAGATCTTGCCACCTGAAATGACCCTGTGGTTCTATTTTTAAATTAAACTCCTTGCCTTTATTTTACTAGGCTAAGACTACTCGCAGTTATGTTAATTATTAAATATCATATCATTTGAGACAGCTAAGGAAAATAGGTTAGCCGATAGAAACTGAGAGTTCGCCTGAGACAAATCACATCTTAATTGATATTTCAGCCTGTTCTTGTAAGATGTTGTTCAGAGATAAGCTAATGTGGCATACCTTTGGTTTGCCTTGTACTTGAAAAATATCTCTAAAACCATTGTAATTCTTTTTCAAATTGAATTTTGTTTTTCTCAGAAATGATTTTGCTTCCTCAGCCTTACTCAGTCTAGGAGGTAAGATGCAGAAAACCAGAAAACACAAGATGATAATGTAGCATGTACAGCTGCTTAATCTACTATATCATACAAAACCTGCAGCTGATAGCTAATATGCCAAACTTAATTTAATAGGTATTTTGAGGTAATTGAGCATATTTTTCCAACACAAGATGTAGAAGGGCTGTGAGTTGGGAGAAGCCTAAATAGAAAAAAGCAGTAAGTGAAGGAGCCAGTTCTCTCTGCTGCTACACCGAGGCCATGGCTGTGTGACTCCTGTGATGAGGTGGTGCCAGCAAAGGGCAGCTTAATCTCTGAGGCTGTCAAGGCTGAGCTGCAGGCAGGCCTGTGCACAGCACTGAGCAACCTGCAGCCCTGCAAGGCGCTTCCTTGCAGAGACTCTGATCCTGCAATCTAGAGCACATTGGTGTTTAGGACTCCTGAGTGGTAACGAGCTGCTCTTGTGCTGCCAGTTGCAAGATTGGGGTTGGAAGACACCGTTGGTTGTGTTTAGCTTAAATAGTATATTTATTTCTTCTTCTTCTTCTTTTAACAATCCAGCTGACAATGAACTAGAGTTTTATTGTCATCTTCTGAGAGGAAGTTTGAACCCAAAGGAATTTCCAACATATGAATACATAAAATTTGTAGGAAATTTTCGGTCTTACAGCAATGGTAAGCTTTAATTGTTGTATAAATGTTACTTTAGCTGTGTAAAATAAAATATAAGTATTGCTCCATTGAACAAGACAGGCTTTTAACTGACAGAACTATTTTTAACATTATGGGATAAATTTTGCTTCACACGGATCTCGTGGCTGAGTTGCAATAGCTGGATGAATAAATGTGATGAGTGAAATTGTGTTAGTTGCTTTTGTTACTGCCCTTCACTTGCAGTGATCCTGGACTCTGGGTAAGTTTGCAAATAATGATGGGTTTAGAGGAGGGTTTATTTGTGCTCACTAATACTGTATGCTAAGACCTATTAGCGAAACAAGAATCTTGCTTCCTTATATCTGCTGGTTTACATTAAACACAAATTCTGTGCCAAAACTGATAACCTGCCAAATCTGCCTTCTCACCCTTCTCTGCAAAATCCTGGGGAAAGGCAGCAGTGCCACGTGGCACCAGAATGGCTGAAGACACTGCTACCCACTTCCCTCTGCAGCTGCCATTTTACATTCCTCTCCAGCACAGCAGAACCCAATACTCTCCAAAAAAAAAGGGAAGAAATGCAGTCAGCATAGTCGCTAATGCACCACAGTCAGTCCAGGGAAACCATCTTTCATGGGATGAAGAGCAGATTTCCACCTCGCCTGTTCTCTAACAAACAGATTGCTGCACGGCCATTAGTGTCAGAAATGAAATACTCTTTTATTACTTTCCTTCTCCTGCCTGCCCAAGTTTGCTTTAGTTACTTGCCTGACTGAACTCCAGAGTGGCATTTCCAAAGTTGCTGGTATTGTTCCAAATAGGTCATCCTCTGCAAAAAAATTCCCCACCGTGCTTTCCAAAAACTGCACGCCACACTGTGAAAAAAAATGTCCCTGTCCCCATTTAACTTTCTGCTTTTGCTCCACATGACTAGAATAGAAACCTACGTGCAGGATGGAGATATGTATTTCTTGTTTGGTGCCATCTGATTTGAGGCTCTATTTGTATAAAAAAATGTAGCTGCCTGTATGCTTTCTAGTTTGAATGAAGTGAAATGCGCCTGCCTGACAGACGCGCACACCAAGCTGTTCTGTTTTCTAGAGCAGAAACCGGATTTCAGGTGCTGACTCATAAGGATACATTTCTACCAGGGGAATTTCTGATCCATTTTCTTCAAGGATTTTCAGCCCTTTATTTTGGCGTGACCTTAATATTGCCCCCTTACCCGTTAGGATTTCACATCCCAGCAATTTTATCAGTGGCTATTTCTCAGAAGAATGATAAAACTTACATTATAGATATCTTCCCTAGCTTAATGCATAGAAACTAAATGGGAACATATTGATTTCAGAAGACACCAAATCATTTTCCAAAGACCCCATCTTAATTGCTTTCAAACAAGTCATGTGTTTTCTGCTTCACATTTTTTTCCATTTGTGCCACTTTTTCTAAATCTTCCACTTTATTTTGTCTCTTCCACCTTCCTCACCTCTCTGCTTCAGTCTGACCCTCCAGTTGATAGGGAGGGGACAGCCTGGCTCTGTGAGATGGTGCCTCCTGGTCCCCTTGCCATCTGACTTTAGTTTTGCCAGTTCATTGCAGAGCCTGATGGAAATTCTTCACCAGTGCATGTCCAGCACTGCACCCCTTTGGCTGGGAATCACACCCATGGCTGCCTCCCAGCAGAGGTGGAAGCAAGTGCACCAGACTCACAATGTAACAGCAGCAAACTGTTTGCTCGGGAGCAAAGGTCCAAGGACAGGGTGGGCAGCTGGAGGAGGGTGTGGACCTGCAAAGTGGCTGTGGTTGGATCCACCGGGCTCCTTGTGCCAGCTGGCCACACCCTGAGCAAGGCATGGGAGAATCAGCTCAGGCAAGCACCGTGTGGATGCAGCCACGCTTTGGGCAAGCCACCCGAGGGCTGGGGGCAAGCACCTGTGCTTTGGCACAGGGACTTGGGGCACAAACAGCTTTGAGCGTCGGGTGGGTGCAGTGCTGGGCTGCGTTCCTGCCTCTGCTTGGCCCACAGTGATCAGGCACCATCCCCCCAGGCCAGGTACCTCAGCGCTGTCACCTGCTGGACCCGACAGTAATTGCCCTTTTTTCTTCTCCCGTTTATTAAATAAATACCCATGCTCCAGTCGTCCTTCCTCCAGGTGTGAGGCCAAGTGGGAAAGAAAGAAAGTGGTGGGAAGGGTGGTGTGAGAGAGACGTATCACTCAGGGCATCATTTGTCCTATATGCTTAGGATCAGCTGGCCCCAAATTCTGCCTTTTGGAAGCGTTTGTGAAAGAAGGATTCTAAGCTAAAGATAAGAAAAGAGTTAGCTGGGGGAGAAAGACAGAAATTGCAAATTAGGCTTAATTAGCAGGAGACATTCCTTATGAATGTATTGAAGAATGTTTTTCTCTGTAGCTTTTCACAGCAGTGGAAGTGTGAGCATGTTTTTACACATGGGAGACTGATACAGGATGTTCTTTAAATACAAATCTCTGCCATTCCTTTTTAGCCACCCAATGCCAACTCCTACCTTTGTTTCCAATGGTTTGCTGAGCATACTCTGAGCCCGCTCTGCCTGCATGTTCCCGCTGCAGCGATGCCAGAGCCTCTGTGGCCTCGGAAGTTCTTTTATCCCTGGGCAGTCTATATGCTATCAGGATACTTAGCTTTTCCATTGTCATTAATGTAGGGTCATAGCAGCAGCAACCTGAGTAAATCTGTCACCATTCTTTCTCATTTAACCTTTGCTAATGTTTTTAAGAACTGGTAGGTCCTTCTTTGCCCCCTTTAACAGAAATGTCACTATCTTTTTTCTACTTCCACATAACCTTTTATGTAACCTCCTTTGAATTATCATCTTCTTAGGCTTATTTGATTGCTGTTCATTGCTCATACAGTGGTGGTGCTTGGGGGAAGGGGATCATGTGTGTGGGTTCCCAGTCACCTTGCCCCCCTCCCTCCTCCTTCATACCCTCTCCATTAATCGCATTGTGACTTTATGGCTGAGAACATCATATAGGGATGGGTTTGAATGGATTAATTTGAAGGATTGCAGCTTAGAAAGCCAGTTAGGGGCTTAGCTGCTCTCCCTAACTGTAATGGGAGCTCTGGGGCTTTAAAGGCCTTTGCACTGAGATGCCAAAGATAATTTTTTCATGCTAAAGTAGAACAAATACCTGATATCTGCCAAGGTGACTTGTCACCAGAATTGCTGTCAGGGAGCCAGATCACACACAATGTACATCGAACCCATGCGACTCCCAGAGAGGAGCAATCACCAGCATCCTTGCTATCCCAGAAGAGGCAGAGACATGCATGCACAGGGCCCAGAAATTGCCCAGGAATGCTCTCATAGTTCACAGCATGTATTCCGTCTGTCAGGAGATCGCTGTCCCTGGAGCTCCTGGGCTCAGCTATAGCCTCAGGCTAGAGGAGCTGCACAGCCCAGTGCCAGGGCTAGCCAGAGGGTGCACACTTGGACTGGTCCTGGGGAATCTGTACTCTGCAAGCCCTGCTGCAGAACATTTCTGCAGCTGTATCCACAGCAGGGACATGACATGAGCTGCCTGCACATGAGTCAATCCCCATTGCATTGGCTGTGCCCAAGCGAGAGCAGCGAAACAGGGACTCTGCAAGCTGTGCAGAGCGACTGCATGAGTCACTGGCTGTGCTAAATCAAATACAAGAGATTTGATTTTCCATTTGGGAGGATTATATAATCATCATTAATTAAGCTTCAATGAGAAAAGCAGGACTGTAACCTGATGTGAAGATTCAGTAGTCCCGTGAGAGGAGAGGAGGTGGCCCATGGGCCATTCAGATGAGGGAGGTGGAGATCCTTTTTGCTTCTGTGAGAAATGCCTACTTGCTGTCAGATCATCAGGGTTGTCTTTATTTGCAAATAGGAACTCTGTCCAATATTTTTATATATTTCAGGTTCTGGGTCTGTAGCCCAGATTTTAACAAGAGACATGAATGTTTGCAAGCATCTGAGGGAGCCAAGTACCTATTGACCAGTAGTATTTGGTAAGGGAGAGAGTCATATCAGCATCACCAATGAATAATACAGTGGCTCACATCCAGTCTTGCCTGAGGACTGAGGGGCAAGGCAAGTAGTAAAGTTAACCCTCCATGAAAGTCCAAGGAAATGCTCAGCTCCCAGTATAAAATGTCAAATAGAGTGAGAATAAATTATTTTACAAAGCCGCTTAATAGCTCACTCTGATAAGAAATGATAAGGCAGGCTGGATTTATCTCTCCTGTGAAAATTGTTTGTCTGTAAACAGACAAAGATCTCTCATAATTATATATCCAAATATTGGCTCAGGTATCATCTTTCTGAAGTGACATACTTGCTTAAAAACTCCTGAAGGGGGCAAAACCAGAGTCCTCCCTTTCAAAGAACTCACCAACATAAAAAAGGACCACCAGCATCTTTTAAGTGACAGATATGTTCTTTCATCCAAAATGCCCAAAGCTTTTCTCTTGAAGAAGGAGATAACCATTATGTGAAAAGAGTTCCTAATCAAGTAATATAATTAAATATTATAGTGGAATTTAAAACTGTGCATTTTTGTTCCCAATTACATGGAAACTCAGGAAGTATCTGGTTACTGAATGTTAATAATAGCAGTTACTCTACTGTTAGCTGATACATCTCTCAGATATAATAATAAACATCAAGGAAATTACTATGCTGAGGAGAAGAAAAAACTTTTAACACCCAGAAAAATTAATTTAATCTGAATTTGTTTTTAAAAGAAATAAACAGTTTATACAGAAGATACATTGATCTTGAGCCTCCATAAGTATATGCTGAAACATCTGAAGCAAGAATAACTCAATCCAAAATGAATGTTTTGACCAGAACCAACAGCTGCATATTATTTGCTATTAACAGTATCAGAGAAGCTGCAGCTAACAATATGCAGCCCTCATGCTAGCTCTCTATGCAAAGAAAAAAGACACCATTCCTGTCCTAAAGAATCTACTTGGGATTCATATCAACACAGCATGGCAAGGGGAGAAACAGGAGGAGGAAAGAGGAGAGAGTAGATCAAAGTGGACAGGTGATATATGGACACTGTCACTGTTACTCTTCTACATAGCTACTAAGTGCAGTCTGGCTTGCCACCAGCACTTTAGATTTCTTCATTATATTTACTAATTGCCAAATATTCTGTTTATCTGTGGCCTGAATTAATTTATATGAAACAATTTTGATTTTATTCTGGTCTGTTTGGTTTGTAATTTTTAAATCACTGTTCAGTTTGTTTGACAGTTGCTAAGACTGGTTCTTTAACATCCCCTGACAAAACAGGAAGGAGGGATTTCTTCTTTCAAATGGCGTAAGCAGGAGGTTTGCTATCTTAGGAAGATTATGTTTTACACATTCCAAGTTGAAAAAAGATGACCAAGCAACTGACTGCTGTACTATTATTAACTGAATAAAGTGACATCTGGGGTTTTTAAAACATGTTTTCATTCATTTCATGTGGCATGATTTCTATCCCTAAGGATAAAAATCCTTTTGTCTGTGATAGTTAAGGGCTTGGTTCCTTGTGTGTATTATTTATTTTTAACATCCTGTCCCTAGTGTCCTGGTCTTAAAAAAAGGTAACAAAAGGGGGAAAAAAGAACCCAACCAAAAATCTCTATACAGGTAAATCAGTTTCTTTCTGTCTTATATTTGCAGGTATTTAATACTTCTACAAAAGAATTTTGTGGTAACTCTAGGAGCAGCAGGTGTTATAAGTAACCACAAAAACTATTAAAATTCATGCTAAGGAGCATCAGCTAGCTGATATATATGAGACAACTGTTTCACCTTTCTGATTATGTATTTAGCTTTGTCACATGACCTTCTGGTTCCTTACTCAAGATATTTTATCTCAATCGTTTGTAAAACACACATGCCCTCATATACCCAAACCCACTTGTTTATGGCCAGTTTAACATTTTCATTAGGTGTTCTTCTGACAAAAGCACTCCAAGCCCTATATTTGACTTACAAATGTTAATATCACTGTAGCCTCAAGCTTGATCCTATATTTTCCATTCCACTATTTTTCTGTGGTGCTCTCAGTTTGCTACTGAACTTTGTTACCTCAGGATGTTGTGTTTCTTTTAAAGAGGCTTGGAGAATCATGAAGTATGATTTTTCAGAAGGCACATTTAAAAGGTTATACCAGGATTGTATTTTTTTAAATTCATGTAATTATCTCCTTTTTTAACTACACTTCAAAATTCATCAACCAAAAAAGGCTGAAATTCACTGACCAGCTACAAAAGCAGAGCAAAACAGACTATGCAGATAAAGCTGTGGAAAGAACAGATACCAACAACCTAAGTCAGGCAGCAAAATCATTCAGAAGCAAATGTGAGTGGTTTTTTTCTTTCAGTTATTGTAGTTGTCATTTTCAGATGGAGATGTACTTTACAGGGTGGTGGCTACCTGCCTGCATCATTGAGGCTTTTAATGCTCTGGACTTTGTCAAAGGCAGCTGAGCATGAGATGGCACAGTAGCTGTTCAAAGACAGGATGAATTCCAGCCAGGCCAGCTCTGTCTCATCTTTTTGGGCTTATTCATTCACTGCCGCTTAAGTTCATCATTCCCAAATGTTGTGAGGAAATCCCAAATTACTGCCTAGCTGTCCTACACATTAATTATTACCCTCTTGCTACTGCATTTACCTGTTGGAAATATAATCCTATTTTGTAAATGCCCCATTCAGGGATCTATTCTGCTCTCTTCTAAGTAAATGCCACATTCAGGATGTATTCTGCTGTCTGCTGGGAATATGTCTCAGGCTCATGGCTGTTTACGCCCAACAGCTGACACAAAAAAGCCATCTGCTCTCTTTGGTGTGACTCAGTCTCCTCTTCCTTCTACAACTGGTGTCATTTGCAAGCCCATGGTTCCCTAACTAGGTTAACTTATCATACCTGTGCTTCGGAGGCTAAATGTGCTTATCTTATTGTCATATCTTAGAGCCCTGACTGCAGGAATTTGCTACTGAACTTGGCTGTTACAGGGAGAAACAGCCCCATTGGCTTCTAATGTGACAGCATACTAACTACATAGCCAGCTTGGAAGTAACTTTTCACAATGCCCATAGTGTGGGTTTATAGCATTTCCAATAATTTTTAAATGGGACCAACTACAGAAATCAACAGACTTACACTAAATAATAATATCAGAGATGGACCAAGTTTACTTAGGCTGCTCATGTGTCCTGTAGGTGTTAAGTCTTTTATTCAACCTTTTATGTTGATAATCCTGTAGAAACCCACATATATGCACATAACCCCAGGATCAGAATGGGACCACATATTCCTAGGAAGTCCCCAGAGCAAGTGTGCTCTGCTGGTGAAAGGAGGAGAATTTTGCCCATATTTTTAATCTCAATATCCAGTCAGCCATGCCCTCCAGACTCAACTACAAGAGACGACTTGATCTCTGCAGATGTTCACATCTGTGCTGTCTTCTCAGATAATGAACTTTTCCTTTTTGGTGTAATATATATTGTGCACACAGTGGCCTAAACCAGGTAATGAGAGGTGTGAATTCCGCTCAGCATACTTTTCTGCCTTATACCCTGTTACCCTTGTTACCAGTTATGCATCAATATTCTAAGGCTTCTAATAGGTTGAACTGGGTTCCAAAAGCATGTGTGATAAGCTGAGACTTCTTCTGCCTCTGTAATTTATGTTAGTGAATGAAATCCCAGTGCAGAAGCACCCCAGGATAAAAATGGCTAGTTATCTTCTCCCCAGATAGAAACAAAATGCTTCAATTTCACAGTAATGCTTTGCCCTGTGCAGAAGAGACAAACTGTTGGAAACTTATAAAGTTGGATATAGGGGCCTAATAGTAAGGAAAGATAATTTCATATTAATATCAATCCCTATTAGCATTAAATTAGCTCATATTGGTGAACTCTGGCTGCTAGATAGGACCTTCTCTACCCCCATGGGAGAAAGTCAGCTGGGCAGGGCAAGAATCCATCCCAGTTCCCACTGCAGCTTGGCACACAGTTTTCTTTCAGAGCTGTGGGAGTGGGATTACCATCTCTAAACAGCTTGAACTTGGAGGAATAATTTGCATGATGTCATTCTAACATGGGACTGTGGGCTAGTTTACAGCAACGCGTTCTTTTGGCAATGCATCTCTGTGGCAGGAGGTGCTAGCGCGCTCTCAAAGCAGCAGGAGCCATGCAATCATCAAAGACACAGGTAAAAAAACATACAGAAAATGTGTAGCCATGTGACATCCAGTTTCTCCTTCTGCCCAGTGTCTGAGGAGACAGCAGGCCATCTGCAGACTTGCCAGATGTGCCCATCTCTGGAAGCCAGTGCCATATATGGGGTCCCTTTTCCTCTTCTTTAAAACAAGGATACCTTGAGCATACTGGGGACAGATCTTTCAATGCAGAAGGGGAAGGCATTCTTCAGCAGCCAAGAATCACAAGCATCCTCTTGCTAGTTCGATGAAGCCTCACTGGCTGTGGGCCCCGGTGTGTTGCCACTGATGACTTGACGAACTCTCTTCAGCTACCGCCTTTGCCAACACTTTTTTTCACTGCATCATGGAAGTTATGGTGCTAGGCATGCTGCAGCATTTTTATTTTTTTTTTCTTGTGAGTGGTGAAAAAGAGCAATTGGATGTGTGGGGTTTCTTTCCAGAAAACTGGTTTATGCTCTGTAATAAGGTTTGGCATTATTTTTATCAGGATTAACCTGTAAAATTCATACTTGAAGTTAAGCTCTGATGCCTTTCTGCCTAACATGACTGACTTGGATTTAAATATATGCATATCAGCTTTAAAAGCTTTTAGAGCACTTCTCTGAATAAAAATAGTATTAGTACACTTGGAGTGTGCAAAATATTCAGGGAGAGCAAATCTTATATGAGGCATGACTCCAGGTCCCATTTTTTTCCCAACATAGTGCCTAACTCCACTTGCAATGGCTTTGATGATGCTGTCCCGAGGGCTTACAGAGCATCCCCAGGAAAGCAGATCTGCTTTGTTGCGACTGTTCGTTTGGCAACGCCTCAGTTTTTAAAGGTAAGTGTGCATCCTGGGTCCCATGCATTTCAGAACTTCTCAAAACACTTTCAGATGGGGTGACACAGAAGGTTCTTAGTTTTGCTAATTGAATGGATTACAGATATCACATTTCATGCATAAAAATCCAGTGAAGAGGATTATCAGTGCAAGCCAGGATCTGCGGGAGCAGTGTCACTTCTGCCCCCATTGCACGGGAAATGGAAACCCTCCTTGCATTAGGAATTGCAAAGTCACTTTGAAATTTGGTTCCTCCTTGCTGCTTTCTGTTCCTGTGGTGGGACAATATACAAAGGTCTCAAAGGTCTTTTCCAACCTAGTAAATTCTGTATTTTTGTGATACAGGTGGCCACCAACACTTTCATTTGTGCTCCTCCTCAGCATCTTTGGAGGACTACTGCTAGTTTCCCTTCTCCCAAGTCCTGGGATTAAGATAGCTGCTTTTGGTTATAAGGATAGACAAACCAGGCTTGTGCCTAACACTGCTGTTCCCTAATTGACAAATGTGAACTACTGCATCAGGTGTCCTGTCCCCAGAGTTTAAGAGATTTTTCAGTGTGACTGAGATGTGAAATATGGAATCACTGCTCCCTTGGCCTGGTTCCGTTACTGCTCTGTAACTTGCAGGGCATTCTAGACTGATTCCTGACCCCGTAGGCAAGCATAGTCCCTTCTGGGTAAGTGAGGACACTTCCCATTAATCCTAACCACAATAATCATATTAGCAGAAGGGCTGGAGTAAAAGTTCTCTGAGAACCCTAAAAGCAAATTCCCTTGTCTTTTGGTAGCTGGCATCTCAAAGTAAACAGGGAAACAAAATGGGCTGCTCATGACAATGAATTGCCCAGTGCTCGGGAGGAAGCAGCTGCTGAACAGCCCAGAGAAGGTTTTAACTGTCACAAAGTCCTGAACACCTGTCTCTTCAGTTCACCTAGGTGACTCACTTAACCCCCACTCTTGACTTCCTACTGTGAAATGAAGGTAAAAATGCTTATCTGACCAGTTAAGGAAGACAAAATCAGCAATTTGGTTGCACACAGCAGTGTTTGCACCTTGAATTTTAGTGTATGTTCTTGGCATCAGCATGGATTTTGGCCTAAACTGGAGAGAGGAATTTAAAGTGTTCATGAAGCCTTTTGCCTCTGCACAGCCTGAGACTTCAAACAACTTTGCCAGCATTGATATATCTCAAAGAGTTGCTTGATGGCAGCACACCTCAGCTTGTTCTCTGGTCCCAACAAGGTTTAAAGCATCAGTGGTCTCTCTTCTGCTCAAGAGGGACAGCAGAGAGAGAAGCAGCAATGGAAATGATGGTAGAGTGTCACTGAGCCCACAGCACAGGAGGATGTGGCATGAGGGAGCAGGGGCATAGCAGTACTGGGTGCCAGCGGCATTCTGTCCTTACCAGTGATGATGGAGACCCTCCTGCCAGAGAGACATGAAGGACACAGTAGCCCTGGATAACACAAATCCAAAGCACTGATGCTGGGAAGTCCCAGGCCAGGAGTCTCCAGGCTGACTCTAGGCAGCTCGTGGAGCTGCAGTTGCTCCTGCAAAGTTCCCAGTGGGAGAGGAGAGGTTGGCAGAGAAGAGCTTGGAGCAGGCAGTGAGGTGGCCTTGGGGCATGCAGCCAGCCCCAGCCCCAGCCCCCACCCAGTACAGGTGTGCACCAAGCTGCCATCCATCCCTCTACTTCCCACCTCCACCCAGCAAGTGATGACCACTGACTGCCTCCTGATCCTCATCTCTCTAGGGCAGGGATGTCCTGCTTCACAGACAGCCCTGTGCACTGCTTCCTGTGACTCGCTCATTAATTATCGTTCTCATGAGCACTGAGGGCTCCTGTGAGTCTTAGGGGCCAGCTTGTTCGCTGTGGCAGTGAAGTGCAAGGCAAAACTGACCCCTTTTACCCACCTGACAGGTCCCATGCAGGCTGGCTGCATGAAAAGGCATTTACTCCTCTGCAGCTACTGAGGGAGAAGGAGAGTGTCCCCTTTCTCAGAGAGCTTGGAGGGCAGACATCCAAAAGGACCAGGCAAGGGTGGTGGGTATCTTTAGTAACTCAGAGGGAGTGAAGCAAGATGTGGCAAGCCCTGGTGGGATCAGGCACAGGCTGAATGCTGGGAAAGCCCACGGCCATCACACCCCAGGCACTGCTTCAAAGCCAAAAAAGTTTTGGCACCCTGAGGCAGTCTCAGCTCTTAGGTATGTGTGCATTACAAGTTCTTCTCCCCAACTCCTGCAAAAAAGTTGGCATTGATAAATACAATGGATTGCTCTCTGGAACTGCCAGGAAATGGGTGAATCCTCTGTCTTCTCCTCTTATGCACCATGTATTTATAGCTAACAAAAGCTAGATGAAGCAGAGGGGTGATGCTCCAACTCTCAGTAAGTCAGTTTTCTCCATTGGACAGGAGATGTGCATCGTAGAAGAACCTCTAGAGGAGTTCACATCAAGACACAGTCTGGAGTGGAAATTTTTATTCCTGGATCACAGGTTGGTGACAAGAAAAGCACTCCTGGTTGTGTTTAGTGCTTTTCTACTACTATTTCACAAGTACAATTCTCTCAAGTAATGCTCCATTTCACATCTAAATCTTATGAACAGGAGGGCTGCCACTGAAATTCCTACAAAACCTGATACTTACTATTTTACATGTACTTTTGCTTTTATTTGTAATGGGCTTTTTCAACAAAAGGACTGTTTCCTCAGCCGCATTTGTGATTAGCTTGCTCTTGCTTCCTTTAAAATTATCAACAGACCAAAGTCTGTCACATGGCAAAATGATCTAATTATTATACAGCTGCAGAAATCCTTCTTTCCAAATCCAGTCATTGATTGCGTGTGTGCAATTCCCACTGAGTTATGGAGGGAAAGTCTATGCTGGCCTGAGGCATCTGTGCTGGCAAAGGTACAAAGCAAGTGCCTCAGCATGCCACAGATGAGCTCTCCAGGCACCCAGAGGAAAGCAGCACAGATGATTTCTCCTCCTATCCCCCTAGTCTCAGCAGATGATGGCTTCCAAACACCTCCCCACGCATTTTCCCCTGTGCAAGGGCTGCAGGAGCCATCACAGAGCCCCTGACCAAGGAGCAGCCAAAGAACAGCTCCCTCACAGCAGGTTCCTGTGTAAAGGTCCCTGAGAGGCTGAACTGCTTTCCACAGTCACATCTTCCCTGAAGAAAGGCTGTTGTCATAGTCTTGTCCTGGTGGGATGGTGCCTGCTGGTATTGCTGAGTCCAGCTGGGTATCCCAGGCACCAGGTGGGGGAAAGTCAGGATCCAGTCCCCTGGGGCGAACAGCTATACACTGCTAAGTGAAAGCAGATCTGGGCTGTTTGCATTTCTGCATCAACATGCAGAACTGCTTGTTCTGTGTTTTACGGCCTCACGTTGTGCCCAACTGCAGAGCACCGCCGATTATCGGATACTTGCCTTTTGAAGTGCTGGGTACTTCTGGCTACGACTATTACCACATAGATGACCTGGAGCTGCTAGCAAGGTGCCATGAACACTGTAAGTATCCTGTGGCCCAGGTTCCTGGGAAGTCACTGGGACACCCTTTTTCAGTGAAATGTCATTTGGAAGGGGCGGTTTGACTCTTGCCTCAGCCTGCGTATCTTAGCAGAGCTGTAGGAGACTGCAGGCACTGCAGCTGATTGGCATCTGGGACAGACTTACCAAGCTCTGAAAAATACAATTTTACCTTCTGGATCCCCAAAAGTAGTCAGTGAGACACACTGAATGGGTAAAATGTGCCAGATTTGACTCCAGTTCTATTAGTAAAGAATATGCAGGAATAGCTCAAGCAATTCTTGTGGATTATTTCCCCTAATGTTGTTCACTGTGTATTTGGGATTAGCTGTGATTATTTAAATATGGTCTATTAGGATTTAATTGAAAAACTCTTTCACTAAGTAAAGAAAATAAGGCAATGCTTTTCAAATATTTGCTCACAGAACTGGCTGTAACATCTCAGTTTACCACCTCAGCCTGTCCTGAAAGTATCCTGTCAACATTAGTTTTTATATGTTGACATTGAAATATAGAAAGGCTAAATATGTGAATGTTTGGGAACCCCTTCAAATCACCGGGGGAAAAAAGCAGAGATTAATTTGGTTGGTGAATCTTCAAAACCTTCAGTACACCCTGGTTTAGTGTAGTTTGAATTATTGTCAGTTTGGGAATTTTCTTTCAAATTATTTTTGTCTTTGCACAGTGTTATCTCCTATGCGTACCTTCTTCTAAATCCATCTGCATACAATACTCATCTTTTCAAGCATTTTTATCCTGTACTTTTCTGCTCTAGAACTTAAGATGATCACTCTTAGAAAATAATCCCAGATGTCTAATTAAGCAGTATGTGATCAGCACATAAAGCAGGGTAAGATCTATGTTTAAATTGTAGCGGACACAAACTTAAGGTTAATTGTACTGTGTAGGAATGTAGCATTCAAAGTGTCAGAAGATGATACCTACTAATCTTTATGATTTTTGCTCTGTCAGAAGGCCGAGAGGAGCACTTAGTCAAAATCAGTGCTTATACTCCTGTCTACCTCTGACAGATACTTTTGTCACTTTTTTTTCACATTTCATGTCATTTTCACGTTGATGCCATAATTGTGCTACAAGCTGTGTGTATTTTCTGCTGGCAGTGATGCAGTTCGGCAAGGGGAAGTCGTGCTGCTATCGGTTTCTGACCAAAGGACAGCAGTGGATCTGGCTCCAGACCCACTACTACATCACCTACCACCAGTGGAACTCCAAGCCAGAGTTCATTGTGTGCACACACATGGTGGTAAGGTATGGAAAATCACATCCACCAGCCGGGTCATGAAGGACAGTAAGATAAGAGCATACTCATGTCTTTTAAAAATATTACATCATTTACATAACAAAAAATTAAGCCTAAACTTTCTGAAGAAAATACCATAATTATAGAAAAAATTATCAGACGGAGCCTTAGTTTATGTTAAGCTTAATTTTTTTTTAGTTTAGGGGCAGATGAACTATGCCGTTTTTCCATTTTGCGCAAAAATATAGAATAGACAGATGCCTTAAATATTAACTTCCTCTAATCCTTACGTTGTTTTTAAAGAGATGTGTAAAAGCTTTCCAGTGAAGTCATAAAGTGGTTGTAGATGTGAACTTGACCTTTATATAAACTTCTTGAATATGCGTCTTGACTTCAGGAAGATAGGAACAGACCAAAACCAGAAAATGAAAACACTCTCAAAAGTCATTCCATAGCATTTGACATAAGTGATTTTTCAGCTGTTCATTTAACCTGTAAAATGGTACACTAATTTGTTCCTCCACTCTCTTAAAGCTTACTTTAAGAAATACAGCAGTTCCATGTTGATACATAGAATTATGTTTTCCATTCAGTTATGCAGATGTTCGGGTGGAGAGGAGACAGGAGATGGGCTTGGAAGAAGTGTCCTCAGAGGTTGTGTCCTCAGCACTAAAGGTACAATGAGAAAAGCTTTTTTCATTAATTTCTGTAGTAATCACAACTTGTTCCTATGTTAATGTCACCGAAGACTCCAGCATTGTCTTTCTCCAGTGCTGGTGGATTCTCTCAGCTTCAGAATTCATTGTTCACTTGAATAATTTTGACATAAATTAGGTGAGTTTATGAAAAGATAAACCTGGAGATCAGTAACAGCCACAAATTAAGTGGAACATGGGCAGGGGCAGTGTGAGATAGCTCTGCTTGTCCTTGGTGAGGTACTACAGTTTAAAGATTTATTTGGACAAGTTCTGGCAATCAGCCCTCTTGGCTACATCTCAGTGATCTCTTGAGGAAAAACAGCAAAGCTCCTCCTCAGTGAACGGCTGAGTGTCTCACAGAGGTTGCAGTTGCTGTCACATCCAACTGAACACAAAAGAAATATTCAGAATAACATCTGAAGGCACAAAATGAGTATGGCAGTAGCTTGCTATTTATTTCTAACCCAGTGATAGTGTTTGTAAAATGCATTCGTTTGATGCTGTTTGGAAGGGGCATTGATCCCTGTGTCCAGACCTTGTCTTGGCCTACCTGAGATTAGTTCTGCTCAAATCATTTTAGGTCTGCCAAAGAACTGGTGTGCAACCATTACTTAATTTCAAAATGCTTTACCTTTGAAAGATGCAACATCTATTCCTCTTTTCTGGTTTGTTTTAGGACAGTGGTGCCAGCTTGGATCCTGAACAGCACTTTAATACACTTGATATTGGTGCCTCAGTCCTCAGTGCTAGTCGGACACCCTCGGTGTCATCCAGGAGCTCACCAAAATCTTCCCACACACCCAAGTCAGACCCAGCATGTGAGTGGCATTCCTGGATTACTGCATTGTTTTTAATTCAGCCACGTTACAGAATGTGTGCTTATACACCACAGCTGCTAATTTAACAGTAAATTATGAGGTATCAATGAGAGGCCTTAAAATGAAGTGCAGAATCTTGAAATGGTAACGTACAGGAGGGAAGGTTATAGCGCAGCCACCTAAATGCTGGCAGATGAGCAGTGGGATTAGACCTGAAATGTGCTGTTTCAATCTGTTACAAAAATAAGGACTTTGTCTTTAGATTTGAGGGCACCAGTATGAGCAATATGAGACTTCTCTAGACTTACGTGAGTAATAACAGCTTGTGGGTGACTCTCCTCTGGCCAAGATTTATGATGCTCCAGTGTTGACTTGACTCTTTCTGCTTCCTGGTCTGGAAAAAAGCCAATGAGCTAACCTAAATTTACAGTTATTCGGCCCATATAAAGGGAGTTCCAGCTGTTTTCGAGCAGTTTCTGGGTCCTTTTGCACTCCTCATTGGAGCACAGAATCATAATCTGTCTCAATTACTTCTGTCTTTGCCCAGACTCTCCTTATCAGTTTAATTTTACTGTCATTGAAATCAACAAGAACAGCCTTAACTCCCACTGGAATTTAGCCAGGCCATTACAATTTCTGCCCAGGTCTTACCGTATTACCCACTTCAAACAGGGTTGATTTTCAGCATGTAAGATCTCACTGGTACTTTTCTTGCAGCTACACCAACAAAACTGATTACAGAGTCTACTACTCCCTTGCCAAGAACACCAAGCACACAGCAGGATTTATCCGTGCATAGACTCAGCCAACCTACTGCTCTTCAGGTAACTTCACAAGGAATCATGGAAATAGACAGAGAGTGTAACAGCATGTGCCACATACGCAGCTCAGCAATTAAAAACGACTTACACCGAAGCCACGGCATTAGAAGAAACCTAAAATTCAAAGGAGCCAAACTTATAAATAAAGTTTTGGTTTGTTTTGTTTTTAACCTAGGTTTCTTTGCCTTCTCAGCCTCCATGTGAGCTTCTCCCACAGCAGTTGCTGCCTCAAGCAACTCTGCAAAATCAGCCTGCACCTCTGGCACAGGTTAGTTTGGGATTTGGAAGTGGAATAGGTCACTTGCTTATCTCCTGATATTTTCTCATTTTGGGGCTTTTAGGTTACCTATCTAGTAACTAAAATCCCCAAATCCAAACTCTCAAACACTTAAAATATTGTGGGAAAGTAATCTGAATTGTACACTTGTGTGTTTAAATATATAACTGCATGCAGGTGTTCAGAAGCCCAGGTGCATGTAGGTTCAGGTGTGCACACACATCTATTTCATGGGAGGGCAAAAAACAGATGGAAAAAGTTTTCAGCTTTGCTTTTATGGAACCAGATCCCATCAAGATCAAATTCACAATGAGAATTAAAATAAAAAACTAACAAAGACACCCAGTCCTGCTAAAAACACCTGTTTGGCTGTGCTGATGCAGAACTAACCAGGAGTAAAGGACACACAAATTCAACAACACCCGTTTTGTGAGTTTGCCAATAATGGTGAGGATGCAACTGGAGACAAATTTCAAATTCCTCCAATCTATTAACCCATATCTCCAAAGTGGGTGGTGGCCCAAAAGGTCATCTCAGGGTTACATTTGCAGTGGATTTTGAAAAAACAAATTTGAGTACCATGTTCCCAGCACATTGTTTTTCTCCTGTGGTCCTGCTGTGATGATATACCTCATCATCCTCTGATTTTAGGAATGACAGAGTATTCCTGGACCTAGACTGCTTCTACCATTGATACCCTGTACTCATTCACAAGATCCCAGAGTTTCTTCCTGTAGCGTATAAAACGTATAAAGTCCTGAGGATCCTGGCTTTAAAATAACAAATCTCATTTATCTTCCATGTTTAATATTCTTTTCATGACTCCACACTAACACACAGTGAAGAAACAGCATATCAATTATCTGCTCTGAGCATTCATTTTCTTTTACAGATACTTCTCTCCGTTATTCATTAATGCACTTTCAAACATCAATTAGTTTATGTATTATAAGCCTGCGTGTGTTTCCTTTGACTTTTTTCTACCTCCCTTTCTTCTCCATCAAAGCTCTTTGTGAAGAGAAGCTTTCCAGTTGTTTACCAAGAGCCTTGCTGCCTTGTCCCTTCCTAGTAAAAGGCTCTTACTGGCACACCAGCTCCATTTCTTTTCTGACGAATTGGAGCCATGTCCAGTCACTGGTTAAGCCTCGTTGGGCTACTTAAATCTTGGTGAAAGGAGGAGGGCTGACTCGAGTCTGTCTATGCAGGCAGCCCTCTGGCAGCAATCACAGCAGTGCTCCTGGCAAAGCTCAAGACAAAGCTTGATGTGGAGCAGTGAAATAACACTAGGGCCTTGCAGCTCGGGCTGCTGATGTTCACACTCCATAGCAATATTCCTGCAAAGAGTACCAAATCTCCACACACTAGGGCGATTTTCATAAACTATTACAAATATTATACTACTATGTAGTTCCCACTTTAAAATAATTAACATGTCAGCCTACAGCAAGATAATTAATTATTTAAAAGACAAAGGTGCCTGCAGCACTAGGTGAAGTGAGGGACAAAACCCAGCTACATGTGCATCCCACCAGGAATATTTTCTCAGCTTCCTAGCTGACCATTTCCCAGCAGTTTAATGGCAGAACACATGCTCATTGCTTGTAGAAATAGCATGGCCAGGAGCCCCACTGCCAGCCCATGAGAAGGAGCTGCACAGGTTTCTCCCTGCTGCCTTTCTGCCACTTGTCCTTAGCTAAAGGTGACCGATGGCAGGAGCTGGAAAGCCCCGGGTGTCCCTGTGGCAAACATTTGGCTAAAGGGTGGCAGCAGCAGGGAAAAACATCATAAGTGGCCACAACTGTGTCTGCAGCAAGCAGCTAGCTGCTGCCTCAGGCACCATCTGCTTGAACTTTTGAGTAGTTTTATTTCCAGCAAAGGCTGCGATGGTTTTGTCTCCACTGAAATGCGGTTTTAGCTTCTGCCTTGCTTGCTTGCATGAATGAACAGACAGCACAGTGTCATCCTAGATGTCACCTGAATGTAAATGGTTTACTTTAAACCAAGTGCTCCCGATTAGAATATTTGTTTGTTTGCTGTCCTCATTGTCATAAATTAAAATCCCCTACAACACAGCAGTTGTTGATGACTGAATAATAATTAGCACTAATAATCCGTTTGGGATTGAGCAGGTGTTATTCAGATGACAGAAAGAGCGAACAAGTTGTTCTGTGAGCTGCAAAACTAATGAAACCCAGTCTCCCAGGGGCTGTGCCTTGCAGGGCTGGTGCATGGAGCCAGCCTTTCCCACAGGAGGAAAGGACAAGTGGATCCCTCTCTCCTTTGCACGGCTAAAGCTTTCATGAAGTTACAGCAATCTGGTATTTTTGACACTCTCACAACGTTGTTGCATGTCTCCAGCAAGAAACATGGCTCATCTCCTGGGCCAGAATGATTGAAAGAAAGTTGGAAGGCAGGCGGAAAAGAAAGTTTCAAAGGAAACTGAGCTAAAAAACAAGTAGGGTCTTTTTCTTTACCCAGCTACCTATTGTCATGAAACTTGTAGGAACAGAGTGTCTTGAGGCATCCATCTTTTTGTTCATCACATTTGAAATGAGGAACCATCCTGACAGACACAAGGGTCACAGTTCCCATCCCCTGGCTGCAGCCCCCCAGCACCTACAGGGAGTAAGCCTGGCACCCTGGAGTAGTAACCCTGGCATCCCTGAGCTGTACAGCAGCACCAGTACATCGAGCCCCTCCCTACCAGAACATCTGCTGACATGATGCCAAATGCATCACTTTATTTTACTTTTTTTTTAAAAGAAACCAGACTAAAATTACTGTTGTGGGTTTTGCTTGTTGGTTTTGGGGGTCTTTTTTGCCTGCGTTAACAAATCTTGGTTAAACTGGTGCGATTATAGATCTCTCACAGGTTCAGTCTCCCATGTTTGACTGTATCTAGGAGGATGGCACTTTTCTGTGTATTACATGTACTTTTCTAAGGATTCTGTGGACATTTGTAAATACCTGAGACGAAGAGCAACTTCATCTGATGCCAATGGCAGAGTTAAAGCTGGGCAATGTTTTCTGTGGAACATTTTGAGTTAAACTCTTTTAATTTATTATACAATTAGAGATTTCTCCCTTAATTAGTAGAGCAGTTAATGATCTTGAGATAAATACTCTCTGGTGCAGGTCAATTGCTGTTAGTGTCTCATTGTACAAAAACAATAGAAGCTCTGTAAGCACAGGGGTCATGGCTAGAGTTATCAACAATTTGGGGGTTAGAGTGGGAAAGGGAAAAAAAAGAGAAAGTTCCTTGTCTTCATCCATAACAGTTTTCACTCCAGTATACCAGCTAATTGATGTTAAGTGTATTGATAAAAAAAGCATGTGAAAAAGAGAACAAAATTACTATACAAGCTGAATATGCTAAATATAAGAACCTGCACAAAAAATATAAGGAATAATAATTTAAAATCAACAGCAATATATTCTTGTTTGCAACTTTACAAAGCAAATTCAAATTTAAAACAAGGACCTGGAAATGGATTCTCTTTCTTTTTTAAGTATAAAATGATTGTGAAATTACCTGTTATAAAATTCCTTACATTTATCAATTGAAGAAAATCAGGGGTTTTTTTCAAAGTGTCTTCAAGGAATTTGCATGTTAATCAAAAGTCTGCCACTACCAAGCGGGGCAGTTAAAATGAAGCTTTTTGCTAAAACTGTTTTTCATTCCTTTCTAATAAGGATCCTTTTTAAAACTTAAGAGCAGTCCTCACTAAAACAATTCATATAATTAGGTTACAAGAGTTGTCTTTTTAAAAAACCGTTCTGTACAGACCCAGGTTAAACCAGGAATTAGCTGCATCTCATCTGTAAGCCGTTGCTCATGGCATCATTCCACTCCTAAAATCAAGGTACCTGGGACTCTTCAGAACCAGAAGGCTGGGCTATACCAGCAGCATGGGATTCCCCTTTGAGTCACTTGTTCTTATTCCTAAACACCTGAGGTTTCCACTCAACCATTCCTGAGGTTAATGCTTTATACATAGACAAGAAAGAAAGAGATCCTGCTCTGGCTTCTCCTTTTAAACACGGATTTGAAGTAACACAGACTTCCCTTTGGGAGGTTTGACACCATTTTCCTGCTCTGGGAGAGGAGTGGGTTGCGGATGATGGCACTGCTGTTTGCAGGCACAAGCACCGTGAGTCACAGCATGAGCTGAGGGCTCATGTCACCTCCTTGGGCAGACAGCGCAAGCTGCAAGTGCTCACAGGTGCCTCTGGCAGCAAAGTGGGCTCTGAGGGCCTCTGCCACCAAAAACAGCAGGTGCCATCTCAGCAGCCCTCCTTCCCCTAAGCAGGGTTGGCTGTGAGACCAGTTCCACCTGGCCACCACTCTGTGCTGTGACCTCCCAGGTTGTGCAGGAAAGCCACCCTCCTCTTGGTAATGGAAATAAACCCTCTGAAGTTCTCACTCCTCTGCCAAAGGCCATTTACTTGGAGAAGCCAGCTTTGCTAGAGGGAATGTGAAGCTACTTTCACATGCTTAACTGGTTTAAGGTGATCTAGTTAGCTGATACAAATCTGTTCTGTCACATTTAGACTTCTCTAAGTAGCCAAAAACTTCATCTAAGTAAGTGTATAGTGCTGCTAGCACCAGAGCACTCCTTAATTCCTGTTTCATTCTCATTACCTTTTTTTTTTTCCTATTAAAAAGCCAGAAATTATGTACGCCAGTGTACTATGGTGCAGGAAGGTTCCAGCAGCATGCATCAGCTCACCCACTAGCCACATCATCAGCTCACCCACCACCCACAGAGCCACAGGAACAACTACAGGGACAGGGCAGCATTTTCAAGTCACAGCAAATTTTTTTCTTTTTGCCTGTACTCTCACAGCACAACATGTTTTCATAAAGATCTTGGATGCGTTGATTACATAAAAACTTAAAAGATTTTTTGAAGGTTTTTGTTCTTCTTTTCAAAGACTGTTTTTTTACTTTTGGAATATGAGCTTATGCAAAGCAATTATTCCAAAGCCTATTAAGGTAATAATTAACTTTGGTGAACTTTGAATCATGCCTGAAAACACCAAATGCTGGGAATTTATTGCTGTTACTCCTCTCCACAATTCTTGAATGATTTCACTTTGTGCCAGCATTGCTGCTACCGGAGGTTGCACCTGCTTCTTGACCTTGATTAATGATCTCCATTTTTTACTATTATTTAGAACAGCCTTTCTTCCATTGAGTTGAGCTATTCATTTTACATCACATATAAAAATAACTTAATGAGTATTTCTTGTAGCTTAAGTACTACTCAGCTGTACAAATCTAGAAAATGTTTATTGTGGTCTGTTGCATGATGCCATAGTAAGTGATCAGCAGAATAAAGCATTGAAGAACTGCTATTTCTGGGCAGAAAAAGGAAAGCATTAGTAAAACATATCTGGAATATACTGTTATGCCACACTAAGGGCTCAAACTACAAGCTAATGAAAACAATGCATTCTTTGGCCATCCAGTTAACATGCTCTTGATATTTTAAAGTAGCATACTCTCAAAAACAGTCCTTACAACAGAACATGGTCAGTTGTAGGAGATCATTCTAACCAAGGCAATTTAATACACATGCGTAATAGACAAGATTTATCTCTGCCTAGATGCTAGTACAAAATATTTTTATTCTTTGGCTGTGCTTTACAATCAAGAAACCACTAACTCCTTACAGAACAATGTTCTACTGAGGCCTCTTTGCATTATAATGACTGATTTCCCCCCTCTCTTTTTTTTTTTCTATTTCCCCCAGTTCTCAGCACAGTTCAGCATGTTCCAGACCATCAAGGACCAGCTAGAGCAGCGGACAAGGATCCTGCAGGCCAACATCCGGTGGCAGCAGGAGGAGCTCCAGAAGATACAGGAGCAGCTCTGCCTGGTCCAAGACTCCAGCGTACAGGTGCGTTACTGTGGGAAGGGCAGAGTCAAGCATCCTCTCTCATGTGGCTGCTGATAGGCTTGGCAACTTAGAATTGCTCCAGAGTCCAGGATATCTGGACAAGTAGAAACTAGCTCATCTGAATGAGGATGTTGCCCTCTGAAAGCCTCTTGAGTAATCTATGTCCAGAAAGATTTAAGAGCTCTCTGGTAGAAGAGAAGGAAGGAATACCTCAACCTGAGGAGGAGAATAATTTGGGTCATTTACAATAGCATTTTATTACTTAACATACCGAGCCTTCAGACTGAGCAGCTGTAGTAGAAAAAATGTTGAAGTTCAGACTTCCTTGTCACATTAAAACTCCCAAACTTCTGCTGATGTTCATTTGTTCACACCTGGGAGGTATCTGAATTTGTTCTTCACTGAACAGGTTTAAGCTTTTACGGAGAAGCTGACTGAGCCTGCTCTTCTTCTGCCTTTGGCACATTCTACACAGAGGCAGAATTCTCTAGTACAGTATGTGCTTTGTACCCCTTATGTCTACCAAACCTCAGAAATAATAGCAAGTGCAGTTTAGTAGATACCTATAAATGCCAGGTTAAATTATCCTTGCTAGAAATGTTGCACTGGGGACTTTGTGAGTATTCTACTAACAAGATTATTTTAGAAGACGAGCTCTGTCAAGGAAACAAACAGCTCAAAGAGTATTTTAAGCACAGGATGAAAACATGGGACCTACTGAAGTCAGTGGGAATTTTGCTTGCAACTTCCACACAGAAATAGACTCTCACCCAGCATCAGCATCTGTGAAATGCAGTTTCACATATTAACAAATTGGGATTGTATGTTTAGGCAATTAAGGTATCAGCGAAGCCGAATTAGAAACTTTGCCACATAAGTTGCTGCATGTGCACTGCTGTAAGACAGCACAGCAACTGTGGGTTCCAAACCTGGGACTCCCTGTTCCTGGTAACATATAACCATAAAGGGAGACAAGGTTTTGCTTCAGCGTTTTTCTTCTGCTGGTTCTCTGCTGACTTTGATTAATGGGAAGAGAAAGTCTCTCTGCAATTAACAGGTGTTCAGTTCAGAATCATGTCATGTGTCTGAAAGCTATTATTGTTATTATGAATATCAAGAGACATGATATTCTCACTTCCTCTCTTTTTAATTGGGTGACAACCATTACTCTCTCCTGGTGAAGTCTTCAATAGTCATACACACTCTTTTTTTCCATCATTTAGGCAAAAATAGAATTTCAGAGCACATTCTTCTATGCAGGAAACAGATTTTATTTTTAGAACACTGTCTCCTATATGCACTATGGTGTATTCAACAGCCCAAAGACCATGGGGCAGATTCACAGATTCTCAGAGGGAGCTCAAGCAAAGGCCCCAAAGGTAAATGATGGGTTGTTCTGTACTGCCCATCCCTTACGAATTTGAAGCTCTGAGTTACACCATTTGGGTGATGACCTCTCCCATGAAGACTACACCAAGTTGGACCAAGTGTTTTCAGACCATTACAAGTTCTCTAGTGTCAGTACCTACCCTTTCCCAGCTTACTGCAGATGCAGAACTGCAAGGCAGGGAGAATGGAAAGCAGCTTGGAAATGCAGGGGCTACATATTTGCCTGAAGGGGCAATGCTGGATGAGGATCATCCAGCAATGCTGGATGGGAAATACATCTTCTGTATTTTGGGTGCTTTTTGGTCTCCTCAGAGCAATCAAACAAGGTGATGAGATGCGAGTGGTCACACTAACTCCTGACCAGGGCCTTTTTCTTCTCTCATTTTCTCTAGGTAAAAAATTAAAAAACACACACAAAGAAATTACTGTGCTGTTGCAGGGATAGATTGAGACCAGGAATTAATTTTGTCTTACTTGGCTAGGGGCAATTTGAAAGAAAGCCTCACACTTTTGCATGCAGCTCTTTTGTGACTCACAAGCAGCAAGGAGTAAACTGTTCAATCAGAAATCCAACCACGTGCTTTGCTGCACAGATTTCATCACTCGGGGAGCTGGATGTCTGCAGATATTGATCTGTGTCTACTATCAAAGCTACAAAGCATAGTAACAAACAGGCTACTATCAAGAACATTTCTGGTGTCTTTAATACACTGTGTAAAAGAGCTGTAAGCATGGAGGAGTGACGCAGACTGTCTGAAAAGGGGGAAGTGCTCCTGCTTTTCCCTTATTAGCTGATTTATTAGCATATCATCCCCACTGGTTCACTCCCTTCCACACAGAAGTGTACAGGTAGCTCCATGGAGAATTAAGCTCAATTTCCATTCCCTTCAGAGATCTTCAAAACTGAGTATGGCAGTCCACCAAGAAATGCTTTCCCAGCCAGACAGATGTTGAGCACAGTAGTCCACATTAGAAACTGTTTGCAAGAGCCTTGTGCAGAGAAAGATGAAACTGGCGGGAGGGTTGCAGGCCCTGAATAAAAGTGTTCAAAACCCCATTAAATCCCTGTTACTGCTTTTCCTGACAATGAAGGACAAGAGCAGCAAGAGTAACCTCAGAAGTCTGAAGGATGCTGTGTCTGCTCCAGTTTGAACAGTCTAGCTAATGATTCACAGATGCAGAGGAAGGCAGAAAGGCTGAGCCTGACCAGCTTGCAAGAACTACAATCAAGACCATCCACAGCCACCCATCATTTGCAAAGCAGGCTCTCATCGAAGTCAGTGAATCTCAGCTTCCCAGTGCTGTGCTTCTCATCTTTACATATTTTACAGAAAGGAAGTGTCTTGATGCCTGTAATGATGAGCCCAAAAGCTGTAATCCCCTGATTATCCAAAGGACAGGTAGAGTCAAAGAGATGTTTTCCTCAGGATGTCTCGTCAGTGTGATTCAACCATTAGCTGTAGGGCCCATCTATCTTGGAATGAGGGGGCAGCAGTGTCAGAGGGTCCCTCCTCTCCCTCACTGCTTTGCTGTGTACGTTAACAATCCGGCCAATTAAAAAATATTTGTAAGATGCTTCACTGACCTTGCAGTCCACAAAATCACCAACGAGACATGTCATTAGCAGCAACACAGTTAGGAGGCTGCTAATTTATCTACTTAGACAGGAAAAGATTTCATTTTTTATTAAAAGGTTTCTCTTGTTATTTAAAGCTTCTGTATTTCAGTGTTTTAGGGGATCGCAGACAGGACTATCACAAAAGAGGCACATTACGAAAAAGCACCATTAATCTTTGTACAAATTAAATTTTAAGGTTTAAAGGTGGAAATTCCACACTTTGATCCTCTGTCAGGTTAACTCTTGTTTTGATAAGGCATCTTGAGTCTTCAGTTCTGCAGGGACACAGGCACCATTGCTTCCCACTCTGAGCTCATTTTTTCCAGGTCATTTATGTCTGGAGGGTAACAATGCTGCTTTGGCCATTATAATGGCAGCAGAGGGTCCCCAGGTATGAAACACTCAGAGTCCTCTCAGGGTGCAAACATATGAACAAATTAAATTGGCCCACTGGCATAAACTTGGTTCTATATTTATAGTGTGTTAGCTGCCAACCATTCATTGTGCACATTCCTACCCAGTGGCACACTATGGTAATTGCAAAGTAGGTTACTCTGCCTTCTTTCGAGGATAAGCTCTTTGGCCTTCACTGGAAGTGAGGTAAGCACACAGGGAGGTCTCTGCTAAGTAAGTTAGTTTGCTGCAAGTTCACACCCTGCCTGACATCTGCCTTTTGATAAATGTTGACTTTGTATTGGGTGAACTGAGTGTTTCTCAAGTGCCGTGCACCACTAAGCTAATCCTCCTAAAGGTCTTAATTTGCAGTGATCTGTCCAGTACCAGTGGGTTCACATTCCCCATCACATTTTCGACCTGCACTGCTTGCTTTACCTGTTGTGAATTTCGTATCAAATTTTGTATCAGTAGTGACCAGTTTTATTGCTAGAGCTAGTCAAGTGAGTTCATGTACTAAACATGTCCAAAGCTTAGCTTCTATGTACAGAAAATAAACAAGAAAATGAATTTTCATGATTTTTCTCTTTGATTTATTCATAATAAGACCTATTTACTTGGCAGAAGTTGCGAGACCATCTGTCTTTCTGATATGTAATGGCTCCAAACTCAGTGAGCAGTGTTTTTAAAAGAAAACACTTGGAGCTAGTTTCAGACGTGCTGCAAGCAGCAGCCCCAACTCTGTCACTTGACCCATTTATTCCTATCAGACATCTCTGAGATGTGGTTAGCCTACAGCACCTGAAACTGTAGCTTTTCCTTAATTGCCCCCCTCTCCCAGCTGATTAATGTAAGCTTCATCTGTACCTTTTTTCCTGAGTAAAATCTTGGCACACAGGAATTCATTAAAGATTTATCATATTTAAATAAACTGTGTTTTAAAAGCTAGATAAATAAGTACAAACATGATGGATCAAACCATGTTTTTGCAAAGAAAAGCAAGACATTGTGCCGGGTCTTTGGAGAAAGGTATGGGTTTTTTCCAGGAAAAATTAGAGGGGACATGATAGTTTAGGGAATTGTTAATACAGCAATAAGCTGCAGAAAGGTGTACTAATTACTGGGTGTACCTCAGACATACTGCTAGGCATGAGACTGATGGATGAATAATGAAGAGAATAATTGTGATTCTGATTTCATTTAAAACTTAAGTAGCTCCACTTAAATTAATGGAGTTCCACACATGTAGCAGTGGTGTGGAATCAGAATCAGATCCAAAAATTACTTTAGCTGCGTGGGATGTGTATCTCCATACAGTCCTTGGTGGCAGGAGGCTAGGTTTGAAATACTGCAAAGAGAGCTTGTAGCATTAATAATGCATAGTTTTAAAAGATTACTTTTTCCTCTTTACAGCCATAATAAAAGAAATAGCCCCTAGAAAAGCAAAAATTCCCAAGACCTATAACTTTTAAAGAAGAAAGCCTCATCTTGAAATGCAAGAATAGAGAGGACAAGATTTAGGGAAACACTAAGAGAGGAGCTGCTAGCTCTTTTACACAAGTCAAATGCATGGCACACTTAGGAAGAATACCAGATGACAGTTACCTGATGGGAAATCAGATAAATGGCAGCGACTGTCTGTTTACACATCCTCTCAATGATAAGGACAGGGCCATTCAGCTTGGAGAGCTCTGGTCTGACTGTGGCCTCATTAAAAACGTTCAACGACTCAGCTGGGTGTAAAGTGTTGAATTTCCAGAGACAAATTCAAAGACAGCTTTGTCTGAAATGCAGGTGGATTTTATTGAAAGGAAAAACTAAAGGACTGAAGAGAGATGGAGTCACTTTTTTCTCTTTGGTCAGGATGCCCCAGAACAGAGTGAGTGTGCTGGGAACTGGTCTTACCGTGGCTGTGCCTGCCCCATGGAGAGAGGACTTGTACCTTCAAGACACATTTCACAAGTAATGGGTGCACTTGCAGAACAAGAAACCAAGAAACTCGAGACAGCAGAGCTGTTAATGTAGGAAAGATAGGTGATTTTCAACTAACAGTAAACGCGTTATGAATCCAGAAACGTGATAACTTTATTTTGGAATATATCTTTGGATTTACTTCCGTCACCTTCATTATTCGAGACAGCTGGGCTATGTAAATAAACCCTCCCCTCTTATTTTCCAGATGTTCTTACAGCAGCCAACAGTGTCCCTGAGCTTTAGCAATACTCAGCAGCTGGACCCTCAACAGCTACAGCAGAGGTCAGGGGCCATTTCTCAGCAGCAGCTTGTCCCCAGTCCTCAACTTCAAGGGCAAATCACATCTTCACAAACAACGAACCAGCAATCACTGAGAGAAGCAAGCGTGATATCGAGCCAGGTAATCATTTCTTTGAATAGAGAAGCATTTAGATGGAAAGGAGACACCGAGCTGTTATTAAGCAAGTAAAATCACGTCTGTCCTGTAACTATGCCTTTGCCTTCCCCTTCTTATTCTTCTGTATAAGGGCAGCCTATATAAAGGGCTTCCCTACAGCATTTATCTTTGTTTAAAGCCTTTTTAAAGACCTCAGCCAGGAGGGTTACTTGAGCAGCTGTTTCAGCCTGAAAACAGAGCAGGGGGGCATGCAAAAGCTGTAGGTGACTTACTGTTCTTCAGGTGGTCCTGAAAGAAACCTGACTGACTATGCTGGAAACTTGGAATAGTGAGACCTCTCAGAGTACTTCCTCCCTGAGTCCAGTAGGACACCACCAATGCAACAAAGCCTGCCTGCTGTGCTGGCACACAGAATACATCGAGATTTGTGTGAGACCCTCACGTTGTGAATGTTAACAGGTTCCTGCGCAGTGAAATAAAGTGCAGCCTGAGCAGTAACTGAGATCTGTGGAAGCTATTAGGTTTGGCACAGGATTTTTTGTTCATACTGGTGGTTTCTCAGCATTTCCAGTGTTTGCTCTTCCAGACACCTGTTGTACCTCCCTTCACAGAAAACTGAGCTCCTATTTCTGCTTCCCGATTGTGTGGCAAGTGTAGCAAGCATGATTGTCTTCAGAGCCCCCATCTGTAGCTTTTAACCTCCTACACACCTGTGTTATAATGACTCTATTAAAGTAAACATTGTATCTGCATAATAAATATAAGACCAGGGGCAAGGGGCAGAAACTGATGCACAGGAAGTTCCACCTGAATATGAGGAAGAACTTCTTTACTGTGCAGGTGACTGAGCACTGGAACAGATTGTTCAGAGAGGTTGTGGAATCCCCCTCACTGCCCATATTCAAGAACTGTCTGGCCACGATCCTGTGTAATATGCTCTGGGATGACCCTGCTTGAGCAGAGAGGTTGGACCAGATGTCCCACTGTGGTCCCCTCCAACCGTCCCCGTTCTGTGATCCTGTGAAATAGAAAAAACCAACAAACAAACAAACAAACAAAAAAAAAAAAAAAAAAAAACCACCACTTTTTTTTCCTTGATAAGGCCGTTTCTCATCATGGGGCTTGGCGGGCGCTCCTCACGCCTAGCTTTGCTCCTGCCTTCATGGGGCGTCGTTTGGGCAGTGCTTTCCCAGCGCCCCGGTCCTGGGGATTGCCGAACGGCAGGAGCGGGCGCGGGGCAGCCGCGGGCACGAGAGTCGTTTCGCGTACGGTGACAGCAGCCGGGTGGCGGCACCGCCAGGCACTGGTGCCGCACTTGGGCTGTCTCCCCGCTCTCTCCTCTTCTCTTGCAGGGCCCGAAGGCGGCGCGCAGCGCGGAGCTGGCGCCGGGCGGCGGCCGCGCCCCTCCCCGCGCCGCGCCCGCGCCGTTCGCCTCAGGCGGCGGCGCCGCGGCGCCCCCTGGCGGCCTGTCCCGGGGCGGCACCCCCGCGCCGCCCGCCGGCTGCAGCCACGACCAGCAGCTCAGGTAGGGCCGCGGGCCGCGGGGCTGGGCTCGGGAGCGGCCGGCGTTCCAGCCGTGCGCAGGGAAAATGCCCATGGCACCGCACTCCCGGTCTTGAGTGCAGTAGTGCAGGGGCTTCGGACCCCAGAGCGGAGCTGTCTGACCCTGTAGCGTAATGAAAACTGCGAGTCTTGCTGCTGGCTTTGAAGAGTGCAAGGTGAATTCAAAGTTGTAAAATATTCCTCAAGCATCCCTATACTTAGCAGATAATAATGATGATTTTAAAAGTGATTTGATAGGTGAATGTCAGGCACCCACATCACCCCAGAGGGCAGGCGCTGCCCCAGCCTCTGCCTCGCAGTGCCCGGGATGCGCCTGCCACAGCCAGCCCCTGGGTCAGACACCCTCACACCCAGCCTGGTGCCGTGCCTGTGAAAATGCCCTGTTTCTCTTTGTGCAATGTGGGATTTGTATGGTCCTTCTGTTCCAGCAATGTCACTTTTTTTTCTTCCCCATGTGCCAGATTGTTGCTTAGCCAGCCTATTCAGCCCATGATGCCTGGGTCCTGTAATGCAAGACACCCTTCAGACCTCAGCATGGCGGGATCCCAGGCTAAGTATGTGCCTTGTCAAAGATAAAACATCAAAGCTGCTTTTGAGGGGAAGTCGCCTTCTTTCATAAAATGACGAAGTAGTTATAAATATGAAGAATGTGTTACTGTGCTGAGCCTGCCTTCCACCGTCAGGGTCAGCCTTACCCTGCCTGGTCACATCAGGAAGGATGACAGAGAGAAACAAAATGTGCCAATGGCATTTTAACAAACCATGGCCGGGGGAATTTTTGTCCCTTACATGCTGCTTGCTTCAGCACTAGAACTTCTGACCGATCAACATAAATGTGAGAGAGAAAGTCAGCACTGGCCCAGTTAAATGACTGGTGCCAAGAAAGCTTCACCTCAGTTGTTTTGTCTCCTCAAAACTTAGATGAAGGAAGCAGAACACACTGGCCAAAATATACCTTTTTTTTAAGCTCTTTTTTGTCACTGTACTTAATCGTGAACTGCTAAAATAATTTCTTTTAAAATAATTGTTTTCACAAAACAGTATTCTTCTAATGTTATCTCAGGAATGTAGGTATTCAGTACTTCTTTTTTTAAACATCACTATTGGTATTTAAGATTATCTTGAGTTAATTTGTCAAATGTAAATATTGCAGCTCTGCTTTTAAGCCTCTGAATAAAAGAGGCCTTATTTGCAAAGAAGCATCTCCCAGTTCCTGCAGACTTCCTGACTCGTGGGACCCTTTTATAGGCGCTCACATCCTCGTACAAGTACCCAGACTGTAGCATTTCTGACTAAACCCTAATGCTGAACAGCTGTTGAGTGAACACAAGCCACACTATGATCTCATCACCCTTCACAGGATAAACAGAATTAGGCTGGGTTGGCAATAGTTTCATTGTGGTTTTGCCCACAGCCTTCCACAAAACAACACATATTTATATGCAAAAGCAGAATAGCAGCAGGAGATGAGTATTTTGTTTCTGTCCCATCCCTTGTTCCAGAGGGTTTCTAGAGGCTTCTTCTGTTCCTACAGTGGGGTTCACAGTGATGGGAACTGCTGGTCCCACTTGGCAATATGTGTATGAGCAGCTTAAGAAGTAATCAACCCTAGCCATGTTTCTGCAAGAGATCACCACCCCTCAGGCAGTCACAGGGGAGCACAGACAGCAGGGCAGGAGGTGCATTTGCTTCTCTCTTGCTGCAGTTCAGGGCTCAGCATACTAAAACAGAATCAAAGGCCATTTGGTTTAATGAGCCTGGGATGTGAATGCTGTGGCTGAAGACAAGACATGCATAAACCAGAATCTTTAATGAATCTAAAATGTGATCTGGATTTTGAGGTGAGATGTATTCTTGCCTCCAAGTCCAGCTCATGCACAAAGTAAGGGAAAGCAGTGCTGCCAATTGTGCTGCTGTTCATACTAGCAGGTCTCATGCACAGGAAGCATTTACTGGGAATTACTTGGGGGGTTTCAGCTGCAGAAGAGAAGGTCCAGGGAGACCTTACAGCAGCCTTCCAGTACCTAAAAGGGGCTCCAAGAGGGATGGGGAGGGGCTTTTTACAAAGGCATGTAAGGACAGGACAAAAGGTAGTGGATTTAAACTGAAAGAGGGCACATTTAGATTAGATATTAGGAAGAAATTCTTTGCTGTGAGGGCAATGAGGCATTGGAACAGGTTGCCCAGAGAAATGGTGGATGCCCTATCCCTGGAAGCATTCAAGGCCAGGCTGGATGGGGCTCTGAGCAACCTGGTCTAGTGGAAGGTGTCCCTGCCCATGGGAGGGAGGTTGGCACTAAATGGTCTTTAAGGTCCTTTCCAACCCAAACCATCTGTGATTCTATGAACAGGAAGACTAGGGATTCCCATCCATATTCTAAGATAAGATCTTTGCTTCCACCACTTTCTTCTTGATTGTTTTGCTTCTTTCTTTCATAGGTATTCTCAAACCCAACAAATGTTTCAAAGTTTGGAAGTGCAGACTTCCAGCAGCAGCTCTCCGATCGTACTGATGGGACAAGCAGTGTTAAACCAAGGGTTCACCACTACCCCTCCTTCCCAGCCATCCTCTATGCCACCTATGCAACTCCAGCACCAACAGCATCAGCAACAACGCTACCTGCAGGTAGGACAAAGAGGATGATGTATAAAGTGTACACACAGAGTAATAAGGTGAGTGGGCCGTGCAAATGGGGCCCCAGGTTTCTGCTGGAGGCTGATCCTGGGCAGAAATGTCCATTTTAGAGATGCTGACATGTGTGATACACTGCTACAGTGCCCTGTACCAGTACAACAAGGGAACAGTGAGAACAGAATATTTAAAAGGAAATTACTAATTCTGTACATTGAAAGCATAATCAGATTACCTTGGATGTATTTAAAATTTATTTCTAGCTGGAGAAAATCAATGCCTTAGGATTTGTTCTGTACTCTTTATTCACTATAAAATTTGCTTAGTTTACAAGTCAAAAGATGATTTTTAATTACCAGCATCAACATAAAATAGATCTGGATCAGATATCTGGATCCCTTCAGGAAACTAACATATTTTCTCAACTCCACAAGGCAAAAAAGATAAAGTGGAGCATGTTGCCTGGAAGAACCAGGTGATTTGAAGATGTAAAAATACTTATTTTTTGACCTAATTCAACACATACTAAAGTAAAGGAAAAGGGGGGAAATGAGGTATCTCTGTATTAGTTCAACAGGAGCTGAACTGAGTCTATAAAACCTCATCACTTATCCACTGGCATCACTGAAAGGGCATAACCAACCTCAAATGATTAAACTTTTGTTACTGAAATTAAATCCTTATCATAGCTGAGAGTTAATGAAAAAAGTACAGCAGATACTGTTTCCAATAAAGCATCTGCAAAATTCACATCAACACTGCAAGGTCACGCCCTACTGTAAGCTCACAAAAAGGAAGGGCTAGAAGGGTCAGCATGAGGCACATTAGGATCCTGTTTCATTTCTGCCATCCATGTAATTTCTGACATGTTCACCCATCCGGTTCCTAAAAATGCTTTTCAGGATAACCTGCAAATCCCAGGCAGTGCATTCCTACGAGAAAACCTTCTCGATGCCTAATTGGAATGCTCTTTGTTGCAATTTATGCCCATTGCTTCTAGTATTAGTTAAGCTAACCTCATGCTGAACAGCTCCAGAAATGCAAACCAAGTAGTATTTTAAGCATCCTGTACACTGAGGACAAAGAGTGAAAGAATCAAACACCACAATAAATTTTATTTTATCTGTAGGTGCAAACACCAAGTTCTTTGCACAATGAACAGCCCGATTCTTTGCTCCTGCCATCTTACTCACCACAGCAAGGAAATATGGGATATCATCAGACACAGCAGCAGCAACAGCAACAACAACAACTAACATCAAGAAGAAGGAATAGTTTATCAGAATCATCAAATTTACCACAGCCACTGCGATAGAGTCCCACCAGCACAATCAATGCACGATTAGCTTTAACCAATGGGCACATGGGGCAGAAGAGAATGACTTTGTACTTACTGTTCTGGCTTTTGCACAAGGATTTCTTTCCAAGCTCTGACAGAAGTACACCCAGAGTGCAGACTGCCACAGACAGTGCATTCACGGCACGCTGGCTTCCGTTTGCACTGTCTCGTGAGCACAGGATGTACTGACAGAGCAAAATAAAAAGGAGCACTATCCTGTGCAGCCTCCATCACCGCTGGGTGCATGGGGAGAGGCGTTTAATCCCAGCGTGTCACTCTGGAAGCCATCTGGCAATTCCAAAAGACTGTCGACAAACTCATGAGGTACTTGGCCTTCACTGTTTCAGTTCTTCTTTTGTGTATGAAAAGCACTGCGTCAAAGGTCTATCGAGGAGAGAACAAGAGATTATTTTTATTATGATTATTGTTATTATTTTGCACAACTGCACAGCGGACAAAACCTAGGCACTTTCTGTAAAGAGAAGTTTGTTTCTTTATTCTTGTGGCCAAATTAGCACATCCAATGGAGGAGAAAGCCCAGCCATTGGTGAATATGGTCTACAGTTCATAACCCTTGATTTAGAATCTGAAAAGTATTATGCAGCTTACCCTAACTGTTCTTCATTACTAAAAACCAACCAACCAAAAAAACAAACCCAAAACCCACACTGGACTGTTTCCTACATGAATTGTGATTGCAAAAGAGAACTCAGATTGTAAGCACAATCATGCAACTCTCCAATAGTACTACATGAATCCTTCTTCAACCTAAACTTACCCACTCCAAGTCTCTGAGAAATATGCACTGTGTTTTGGCCCACTGACTCGGGATGCTGCAGACTATTACATATCTCCTTCATTATAACATTTAGGATTAAATTTTCCTTTGGAGGAAAAAAAAAGAAAATGCACTTTTCGCTTTTTTTGTATGTTTTCCGTTGATATGTTTCTAAGAAAGATTTTATGTAATTATTAAATAAAAAGTAGTGTATTGTACAGCTGTTGTAATAATGACCTATTTCTATATAAAATAAAATTATATGGAATTATGTGGAAATTATTTTGTATATGAAATATCAACTCATTTCACAAGTATAAAGATTGTGCTTGTGCTTTTTTGTGAGTGGGTATTTTGTAATAAACTAATGAATTAGAAATGTTTTTGTGAAGGGAACTACTGTTTCATGCTATATACAACTCAAACTATTATTTTTTTTTCCATTTAATGATGGACAGTTGTCTTTATTTGTAGAATAAAATAAAATAGCCAAAAGGCTTTATTGCAGGACTTGCACACATTTTCCTGTGACTGTTGAACTATGTGATTCATTTCAGACTTTTAATCTTAGCCATAGACTTGAATGGTGTTTGGCACCCAGTTAGCAAAACCAAGTGTTATCCCTTGGAATTTTTGTCATGGCATAGACACTGAGAATGAAAGCTCAGGAAGTTATATTAGCTGCAAGCGAAGACAGCTCATTTTAAGCACCTTTAAAAACTTTAAGAACCTTTAAAAACTTTAAGCACCTTTAAAGACCTCAGGCAGCTTTGTACTTCCAGCCAAAGAGTTTTATATTAGGACAAAATGGATGGTTTAAAGAATGGTTTGACTCAACACACACTAAGGCTTTGACCCATGTCCAGCTTCAGTGTTTTAAGACACCTCTGTCCTGAGTTTTGGGACATGTCTCTTGTGCAATATTCACGCTGTAGACAGTCTGGTTTCCACTTCAGCATCTTCGTGCAGACTCCTTCTCATGTTAAATTCAAATTGACTACAGGATGGAGCAGCCAAGGTACAGGTTTGCATTCCCTCTGCAGAGGGGGAGAACCTCCAACACAGACTGAGATAGGTAACTAAGCACAGGAAATGTCTTCATTCCCCTCAGTAAGACTGAAAGGGGATGGCCCTAAGGGCAGCTTGCAGCCACTGGAGCCAGCATTAGTTTCAACAAAGAGCACACATGGCCTTTCTTCCCTTCAGTACCAAGGATCACATCAGCAGGCTCCATGTGTTCTGATTTCTGAGCCATAGGGGAACAATTGAGATAACTGGGCTAGAAGCCTGAAAATTGTGAAAGTAAGCTTTCATGGAAATGAAAAAAAAAAAAGCTTATTTGCCCTGAGTTCTGAAAAAGCTAAAAATCTCCTAGATAAAATCCATTCACAAAATTACCCCTATGCTTCAACTGCAAGACTGGGTGGTAGCACTGATGGGTGCACATGTATTTCAGTCCATACAATCCCTCATTGAGAGAGGATGAGGGAATCAAGTATCTGGTCTCTAGGAAAGTGTTTTTACTGCTACCTTTAGGTGCCAGGGTGAATTAGCCTGCTCATCCCCTTAAATTCTTGTGTTCAGTGAAGCAAGAGTGACCCCACCAGATGAAGATTAGAAAGCTAAACGTGAAGGTTTCACTTAGTATCTGAAGGAACCTCTCTCTTTCCATTAACTATAGACAAACGTAAGCAAAGGCCAGTTGGCTAAGCTAGAGGCTAACTTCATAAATCCCAGCCACTCATGGGAAAGGAGAGGACAAATCTGCAAGCTGAAAGTTCACCGCAGGAAGATGTAATGAAGGAACATGAGCTCCTCAGAGGAAATACCTGTGGAAGCAGCAGTTGACGGATCTCAGCTACTATGACGAAAGACATGGGAAGGGAAAATTCCTTTAAGAATTTGTTTTACTCTCAGGGATTATACACTCACATCTCTCCCGACTGTCACTGGTGTGTCCAAACCAAGCTTAGCCTTGGAGCAAATGCTTAACTTTCTGAAACCAGTAGCACTGTAAGCTGTTAACAGGGAGATGCTGTAAATAGGGTGGGGTTGTCTTCTTCTAAACTGGTTTATTACACTGTTTGGAAGGATACAGAGTGCTTTTAAGAGCAGATTTACGTCAGTACCTAGTTTTTTGTGCTCTGCCTCATTTCTTCCCCAAAAACACATTCTGGTTTGGAGTTATTGCCCTTGTTCTCTGTTGCACACACAAGGCAATGCCAGTCCTCCTCACACAGCTGGGCTGTTCTAGTTCATTATAGCCGAGACCCAGCTTGCGCCAACATAATCCCTCAGCCCGGGCTGGTTTTCCGGGCAGGCAGGGTGGTTACATCAGGCTACTGCTCCACGCCGGGATGCCTCGGTTCTGTCTCAGGAACGAGACCTCCAGATCTAAAGGGGGCAAAATGCTTGCTGGAAGCACCACTGCGCCAAGCCGAGCTCCCCACACACCACTCCAAGGAAAAGAAGGACCCTACAGAGGGAGCGGGCGGGCACCAAACATCCCTGGTATGGGCACGCACAGACACCGCTCCAGTGAACACCCCCGGTAGGGGCACACACAGACACCGCTCCCCCAAACACCCCCGGTACCGGCACACACACCCCGCTCCGGTGACACCCCCGGTACCGGCACACACACCCCCGGTACCGGCACACACACCCCGGGTACCGGCACACACACCCCGGGTACCGGCACACACACCCCGCTCCGGTGACACCCCCGGTACCAGCACACGCTGACACCGCCCCCACGCCAGCCCCTCCCGCCGCCGGCGCAGTCGCTCCGCAGCCTCCTCCCGGAAGGGCTCCTGTTTCCCGGCGTGCCGCGCGCGCTCCTTTCCGGCCTGTGCCCGGGCGGGTGAGTGGGGCCCGGGGCCGCGTCCCGCAGAATCCGCCGCCATCCGCGCGGCGGGAACCCGGCCCGGCCCGGCAAGGGGGGCGGCCCGGCACGGGGGGCACCGGGTGGGATCTCCCGGCGCGTCCGCGTTCGGCGGGAATGGGACCAGGCTCCTGCCCTCCCCAGGCCCGGGGAGGCCTGCGGGACTCACGGGACTGGGATATGGCCCGCCCGTGCTGTTGCCCCTGGGAGAAGCCGCTCTGGCAGCGTCATGTTCATTCCGGGACGGGCTCAGCTGCCCTCCTGGGTCGCCTTGCAGAAGGAGGGAGCTTAGGGCAGGCCAGGAGCCCGGTGTTCATGCGAGGTGGTCGAAAAGTCTCGGATGTGCTTCCTGCTCCTCTCAAGGAGATGGAAGTAAAGCATTTGTGATGCTGGAAAGTTGCTGCGTGAAGCCTGCGACTGGTGCGACCCCGGGGGCTAATTGAGCTTAGGTTTAAGTTTCTGAACGTGGGAGTTGTGCGGCTTGTACAGGGCTGGGGACGGCGGGAGGGAAGAGGATGGGGAAGATGCGAGATCTGCGTTTGATGTGTGTACGGTGCCTTTCAGCGTCGCTCAAATGGCTCCCGCAAAGAAGGGCGGCGAGAAGAAGAAGGGGCGCTCTGCCATCAACGAGGTAGTAACTCGGGAATACACCATCAACATTCACAAGCGGATCCATGGCGTGTAAGTTCTTTCTATCAGCGAAATTGGCCTTCTCTGAAGTGGCATTTGGCAGTGGGTTCAGTAGGTTTTAAAGGACAGTGAAGGACTGTCCTTACAGCATGGTGTTTGTGGTCCCTTGTGCCTCGGTGGTGTCCCAAGGCAGCAGCTCTGTCCCTGTGCAGCCCCAGACTTGGCTTGTGGCTTTCAGGAACAAGCCTGTTTCTGTGATGGCAAGTGTTCTGGGACTTGAAATTAGATTGACTTACTTCTGTGCACGGGTCGTCATTCTTTCCCAAGCAAATGCTTAATTTTCAGCCCACTGAGAAAGTTTTAGAAATGAAATTGTTCTGTAATCAAATGGGTGGCATCATGTTAGTCATGAAATTGTGTGAGGTGTAAATTTGGATATGATTTGGGTTAAAGGATATTTGTTGTGTGTAGGTAAGAGTAGCTTTTTAATCGACAAAATGCTGAACCTCATGAAAATAGATAGTGGAAAAGTGCTTCAGAGGAAACTGCATTGCCTTTGCATTCTGTGTATGCCTGCAGTTACATGGAAGACCCCATCCAAATCCAAACAACTGGTGCAGTGGCTAAAGTTAACATGGAATAGGAGAAAAATGAGGCCATGAAGCATTGCAAAACCGTGGCTGAGAATGGGAGGCAGTGGTACTCTTTAAATGCCAGTGAGATGTTCTGGCCTTGCCTGTTGATTGGCAGTTCAGTCCTTTTTAATGCTGATGGTCCTGCTGTCTACTTTTGGGCATGATGTGCTAGAGCTGAAATGCTTTTTGTTTAGTGCTTGCCTTACTTATAATCATGTACCCACTTCCCATTTCTGGCACTAAATGTCAACAGCAGTGTGCAGATAATACAACTAAATATTGTCCCACTGTGGGACCTCAGGCTCTACTGGCACAGCCCCGTGTGACAGTGTGGGTATAATATATATATCAAAACACTCATGGTGCAGTTCTGACATCTGTTGTGAATGCCCAGTCCTGCATAATGGCCAGTCCCTGGCCATAATGGGCTTTGGGACAGGCTGTGCTGGGGAAAAAACCCAGTTCTGATGGTGGTATTTGTGCAGTTCTGACAGCATGAAAGAAAGTAACCAGCAAGTACTGTTCAGCAAAAGCTGTTACTCAGAATAACATCAGTTTAGATCTTCTGCTGTTCATTACAATACTGATAAGAGTTCTGTCATATTTATGCTATTGTTGTTGCAAGATTTTTCTCACAGAGCTTTTATTCAGTGTCTGTGAAAACTCTGATCTCTTCAGTTATATTGAGATATTTAAACATGTTGACATTAAAACTGAAGGCTTAAGATCCAGGAGATCTCGTGGTTGCAAAATTGTACTGAAATTATTCTAAGTGGTTTCTGTTAGGCTCAAACATGAAGATTAGCAGCTGCCTGCCAGGGTAAAGGTCTAGTAATGCTGGTGCAGCTGTTTGTCTGCTGTTGAGCACAATGCTTTGGGCTGTATATTTAAAGACTATATGCAACAAGTGTCTAGTGCTGACAGTGTCCTGAAGTTAAAGAAATGGCTCTTGTGTTTGTCCCAGGGGCTTCAAGAAGCGAGCACCACGCGCTCTCAAGGAAATCCGTAAATTTGCGATGAAGGAGATGGGTACTCCTGACGTTCGCATTGACACCAGATTGAACAAAGCGGTCTGGGCTAAAGGAATAAGGTGGGTTTTTGCAATTATCCTTACTGGATGAGGAAGGACATGAAGGATTAGGAAGAAACTATACTTTTTGCAATATTTGCATTTTCTTTGCAAATGCTTCCTTCTTACAGCGTACACACCAACCTAATCTTTATGTCACATCTGTGTTCTGGTCAGCTCTCCCAGTGTATTTGTAGCAAAGCTTTGGTAAACTCTGGGATTGAAAGAACTTTTTCTAATAAGAATAAGGCAAAGGAAAGCAGGAATGCAGGTTTGGGGATGGAGGAGTGGGAAGAGAAAGGTTTGGGGTATTGTAATACTGTAGTACCCTGATCCCTGTTGCAGCAGACAGCTTTTATAAACCTGACCTTTTAGTGATACCTACAGTCCCAGACTAAGTGTCTGGGATTTGTGTAGTGTATCTGAACAGGATTAGGTTTTGAAGCATGCTGAACTGACAAATGGTACACAAAAGGAGGTGTGTTTTAAACAGGGCCATTTATTTTTTCTTGAAAGTACAAATCTATGCCTTTTGTTAAGTCACTGATACAAAGGCAGCTGATCTGACATGTGTAAAAATGGTCCAGAAGAAGTCCTGTGAGGAGTGGGACCAGTTAAACTGTAATAAAAGGCTAACTGATCTGGATTGAGGCTTTGAGTGATGTACTGGATACGGGTTTAAGCCATGTCTTCTGGGAATTAGATTCCTAAGTCTAGTCTACGACATTCATAGACTACTTTTACCTGGTGTTGTGTGGCTGACCCTTTTTTTCAAAAGCAGTGGGAGGACGAGATTGAGTTACCAGGTCTTATGGGCAGGGGTTCTCTGTCCTCCCTGTTAAACTGCCCAGCTCATAGGGAATGAAGAAGTAGCAGTGGAACCAGGAGACAACATAACCCCAGAGCTTCGTGGTGAGGCTGCTAGCCAAGACTTCCTCCTGTTAAGTGGTGCAAGTGCAGTCTGTGGAGCAAGGAGTCGCCACATCTGTCTTTCCAGTGCGAATCTGCAGTTCTTACTAGTTAAAATACATAATGCATGCAAAGTATCCTCCTCTGGAAGGGCCAGGGGAGGCTAAAATCATGTTGGCTGGTGCGAGTCAGTCATCTACATAAAGTAGTGAAAAATGCTTTTGACTTTTTATAAGAGAGTAAAGCAAAGCAAGTTCCTGTGTCTTAGATTGCTGTGTCCACCCAATTTAATAAGTATGCTCTTGAAATAGCATACTTGAAAAAGCATACTTGAAACAGCAGGGAGGAGAAATTTCCTTCACATATTCTATGAAGTTAAGTACTCTGAGCAGGAGTTCCCAAAATCTTGAGTTCATTTGAGGTGGCAGGTTATGTGAAAAACAGTGGAGAAAAAATTTTGTGCTTTCCATCAGAAGCATATTTTCGGCATTATTAGGGGAGGACACTAAGCTGTGACTTGCCTATTACAAACAAAATCATCTAAACAATTTACTTGTGATTCCATGGGCTTTGTGAGGAAGAAATGTTGATCAGTTTTGTGTCCATAAATAAGACCTTGGTTCAGGTCTGATGCTCAGTAGAACTTCCACAACTTTTTGCGTAAAGATCAGTCTGACTTTTGACAGAGACCTTGGGCTTGTAGATTGTTGGGGTTTTTCCTCACTATTTTATATTGTTGTAAGAAATGCATGTTAGTAACAGCTGCTGACTGATCATGTTCACTTGATCATCTTCATGGTGTATTTCCTCAATAGTGGACTGATGATGCAGCGCTGACTTAATGCTCCTACTGGATTATGAATTCATCTTATGGCTCAGTTAAATCTTACCTGCTAGTTTTAATAAAACCAAACAAAACCAAGAAAAATAGCTCCTCTAGGACAAACAGTACAATCTCTTAAAGTCCAAGATCTTGCTCTTGCTGTGATGCTGAGTAAGAACTTCCCTGTGAAATCATGGGTTTCAATACATTCTTCACTGAAAATTAATCTGCCATCTTCATTTTAGGAACGTTCCTTACCGTATCCGTGTGCGTTTGTCCAGAAAGCGCAATGAGGATGAGGATTCGCCCAACAAGCTGTACACTCTGGTTACCTATGTACCAGTCACAACATTCAAAGGTAAGGAAGGTTCTGTGCATCTCCCCGGCCATGTTTCTCTGAACAAGCAGCAAAACAGGACAGCTCCTCCTGCAGTGCAAAATTCAGGTGAAAAGCATGCTGGAAGAGTTAAACCTGGCTTAACCTAGCTCTGCTGTATAGAACAGGGCTGCTGGCTTGCCTGATCCAGATTAAAAAGAAGTACACAATTCAGTGAAGTGATCATGTAAATTTTGAGAGATTGGCCGGTGTTTTTCATAGTCAGTAGGTAGTTTTAACGTTTATTTTCCCATATTTTCCCATGACGCCCATCCTCTGACGTCAAAAGCTCAGACAGGTTGAGCTATTTCTGCCTGTCATCTGAGAAAAATCAATTCTGTAAATAAAATTTTTGCTTTAGCATTTGGAGAAATAGTTGCCTATATAGTTTGCTCTTCCAGAAGTAGATCAGCAAACTGGCTTTGAAACTGTAGCGTATTTTCTTGTGAAGACTTCCATATATATAACAGGTGGTAATGTCTTGTTTTGCAGGGCTACAGACAGTCAATGTGGATGAAAATTAAGATGGTTTTCATTACAATAAAAAGATAAAAAGAAAATACATTCTTAAGTTTTTTTTATTGTCCAGTCTCTTCAAGTTCTCCACTGAAGCATTGAGTTGAACAGGTATCAACTTTTTAAAGTATCTTCCTTTCTTTGAACATAATGGTGTAATTTTCTTAATTAAAGATAGACTTAGGTTACATGTGAATGGAATAAGAACATTCAAATGTTCTTTGTGGGTGGCAGTCCTGGTGGGTTTGTTTTGTTCTGGGGTATTAAAGAGCCATTACACAGGTATTTTAAGTTAAGGCCAAGTTTGTTTAAAAACAAAACAAGAAAAACTCAACCAAAACTGATAGATCAATATTGCATGTGTAATCTCATGTGGATGAAGTGCCCCAGTGGCCTCTTAGGCAGACTCAGTGGGCTTTTCCCAAAGCAGTTCTGTGTCCTACATTGAAACAGGCTTCTGATCAGTGAAATAATTGTGATCATGCTACCTCAGGCTGTTTGTTTCATGTGGTAGGGACTAAAGGCACTTAGCTTCCCTAGATCAGTAAATACTGTCAATGCTAATCTTGTATAAAAACGGTTTATTGAAAAGTGCATGTTTTCACAGACCAACATCAGAAGCACAGTCCATGTACACTTAACATTTCAGCAAGACATAAAAAGTGGAATACAATCAAATATATTAAAATAGTTTCAATTACCAGCATTGAAACAATTTTCAGTATTAGTGCAAAAAAAGGCAACGAAACAAACTGTGGACAGCAGATGAGAAGTGTTTCCCTGTTTAAAAAAAAAAAAAAAAAGACAACTGGAGCCAGCCTCTGCTCTTCCCAGTGCGGAAGAGGGCTTCAGTGTCTTCACACTGTAGACAGATGTTTCCTTTTACATTCAAAACAAGAACATAATAAGTCAATGGCACAAAACAAACCTACACACCCTTTTAGCTTTTAAAGCTCAACTGAAAACCACAGACCAACAAATCGTTTATCAGAAGTCCACTGCTAACTGAAAGCCTTTTACAGTATGTCCTTTGGCATAACTTCAGTGCATTTCATTTTTGACGTTTGCTACTACTGCATGCTTGGTTTTGCAAGTTCGCCCCGTGACTGGCAGCTCATTCCATTTGTTCTGAGACTGTATTGATTCAGCTTTGCATTCTCAATCTTTGGTTTCAGTTCTAAGGGTTTTTCGAAGAAGTTAACTAATGATTGTTCAGTCAAGAGGGAGGCTAAAATATGTTCAAAAGAAACAGTCCAGTCCCCTTCAGTCACAGGTGAAGATTGAGAGTCTTTGTGAGGGGTCTTCACAGTGTCAGTAAAAACAGCATCCTGGTCTGAAGCAGAGGCCTCGGGCTGTAAGTCCTCGGTGAATTCGTCTGATCCACTCCCCAGGCTGATGCTCCTTTGTCCTACTTCTCCAATCTGAAGTAACAGTGTGGTCACAGTGGCAATCGCTTGATACAAATCGTTCTCCTCTGGATCTTCATGAAACATGCTATACAACGTTTTGCAGAACTGAATGAACTCCCTCTGTAAAGGATGAAAAACCAACATCAAAATCCTGAACAGCCATGCTAAGGATCACTGCACGAGTCAGGCGGGGCACGGTAGTGCTGAGGCAGGTGGAATGGTGTGTACATTTATATGCTCTTTTATGACTTCTGCCTGCTTTTAAAAAAAATGTTAGTGAAGGGATTTCAGCCCCCAATGGTGCTAGGAAACCTTGTGCTGAAATCAAAAAAGGAAAGAGCAGTGAAGTATTTTGATGGCCTGATGAAGGAAATCAGGACCTGCCAGATGATCCAAAGGCAAGCGAGACACAAGGCAAGGGATGATCCCTTACTGGTAGCTGCTGCACACAGTGAGTTACAGCCAAAGCTATCCACAGGCCTGCAGGCAAGTTCCCTTCTGCTATTTCTCTCCCTTCTTTCCCCAGCTCTTGTAAAACAATTCTGAGATCTTCCCTGCCGAGCCCCTTTCTGTATGTGCCTTGTTCATCCATTGCAGGTTATTATCAGGCTAGAGAGGATTTTCCATATATTCTGTTACGAAAGTTGTGAGCCCTCAGTGAAATTATACCTTAATGAGATCATGAGTGCCTGCACAGCTCATGCTAGCTTTCTTTACATGTCTATACATTTGTTTTACTGATGGGGGCCCTTTTCCCTCCAGTAGATTTCCTTTTGACAACAACACAGAAAGCTACTGGCATTAGGAAACGTGGTTAAGATCGTGACAGCCTTTAGCTGTTTTCCTGCAGTTCTAATCAGTGTTTGGTTAAGACATGGCAAGTTCCAGATGGTGGTGGACTAAGAAGTTACTGGTCTGGTGCAGAGGAGGTATGGAAATACTGAACAACAACATGCACTCCTGGGAATTCTTTGGCTTAGGAGGAGGAGGGCTTTTTCTAGACTGCGTAAGCCTGTTTGCTTGCATGTTCTGCTGCAGGTGAGGGTGAATCTGAAATTCTAATCACCAGCCAGTCTGAACAGAAGGGGGCTGCTAGGAAGATAGCTCAAAGTATTTTTGAACACCTGCTCCCTGGATCAGAGGAGCCCAATCCTCAATGCCTGAAGGACTGAATCCAAGTTCAGGCTGAAGTCACACTTTATGAGAAAGCGCCAAACTCTTGTATTCAATCTTTTCATTTTGAGTACACTTCCTTAAAAATAGAGTACAGCCTCTAAGGTACATACCTGGCTCATTTTTGGCAATTCCTTTTCAGATTTCGTATCCTTTTCTTTGGCTAGATCCTTCAGCATCTGCTTCAACTGCTTTTGGTAATCTACTGTATCACCTTTTTTGGAGCAGACATAAAAAGGAGAATTCATTTTCAAGTCACTGGAGTTAATTTACATTTCAAAATAAACCCCAGAGAGCAGAGATAATACGGTAGGATCACAAGTGGTTATCTCATATGCACACGCATTAGAGAACCATTCTGGACATACCTTTTGATTTTCCAATGACCAATGGTCTTGATGTTGACAGCAAAGGATTCTTTAATGGTGACTGGCTGTCTCGTTCATTTTCCGTGAGAGCTATCCAAAAAATGTGACAAATTTAATCCTTTGAATTCTGCATGATAGTTATTTGTTTTTCTAAAATGTACATATTTGAAGAAAGCAAAGTAATGGTGCAAAGATGTTTTGTAAATACTTTCAGGTAGTTCATTAAATCATACTGTAAAATTATGTCACTCTAAGACTGGTGCTGCAATTGGAAGCTTGCCAAGAACTGCACATTTAATTAAAAACTTTGCACAGAGAAACTACCATGGAATTTTGTCACCTAATCAAAACTGGATCAAGATACACAAGGAAATGTGTACTGTACACAGAGTACAAGCCATTCAAAAATGTTAATTCATATTTTGTCTGGAAGTAACCATATAATTGGCTGCAAAAGGGCTCTGAATGTAGCAGATGTGTGAGCTTTGACATTGTAATCTATAAATTTCATCCCAAAAGGTTCCATTTGTAATTAATGGAATAATTTGTAAAATGCAGTGAGCATAACTACAAATGTACATCCTGTATGCTCCCAGTTGGAAGGAAGCAAGATGGGGTTCTTCATTAAGCAGCTTTTTCCCAAAAGCAAGAGATTTTTTTTTTTTTTAAACTGAGATAATCATTCCCTTTCAGATTTCTTACCTGGTGGGATATGCAGCTTATATAGGAACTTTATCTTTTCATTCATTTCACCATTATACATAACATCTGCAAGGAAAAAAAAAGAACCAGAAGGAAGTGAACCAGAGCATTTAACTTCCACCGTTTAAAATAAAACAGGCATCTCTCTGTGCACAAAGGATAATTGTTTACATGGACAATAAACATATGGCCAGTGTATTACTTTAGTTGGTGCCTGTCAGCGAGGAACAGCAGGTGACAGCCATCTGTTTCGGTCTTTGTTCTTGTAAAATAGACTGGGAGCACCTAACCCTATGGAGCTTCAGCATCATTTAATAATATCAAGGAGGGTGGCAGGGAATCTAGTAAAGGCTACATTTTGTTTGCTGCTGTAGATTTACAGAAATGTGAGAGGGGAGAGATAGAAAACATTGGGGACATCATAGTATTTCCCCCCTTCAGCCGTTACTGCTGTTTTATCGAGTAAGCCCAAGGAGATAACTATTTCACATGTAAAATAATTCATATTTTCAATGACCAGTAGAAATTAGGTTCTAAACTTTCAAATGCACTCAAATACTGTGGATAAACTTTTAAGTTGTATCCCTCTATGAATCAAAATTAAATAAAAAAGAGAATACAAAGTGCCTTAGTTCACATAAAAAAAATACTAAAAATCGTAAGTGGCAAGAATACAAAATTAGGGATTTTTACTGAAGCTTTGAACGTTGATTCAGTTTTTCCCTCTTGAAGTCAGCCAACAGTTGAGATACGGCACTTTTTCTTCAGCCAGATTTTGGACAGGCAGTCTCACCTATTAGGACAGCTGTTGGCCTCAAGACCAACCATAGCACAGCCCTCAGTCACTGCTGGCCAGATTTTTTTTGTTCTGCCTATTGTCAACATGTAAGGCAGGCAGCAGTCAGCTGTGTAAGGCTAAGTCTTCAAGAAGTTTCAGAGGTACACTGAGATTTCAGAGGTATACTCAGAGCAGCTACTGGGTAGAGAGGATTTCCTAAGCATTCTGTGCAGACCCAAGTGTAATTTTTAATTCATACAAGATTTTCAACGAAATTACTATTGTCTGAGAAATCAAATATTATAGTCCAATATTCAATCATGTCCTTAGGCTGTCTTTTAAATCAAATTGACTTCAGGTGATTAGAACACAAAAAAATCAGTAAATGTCACTTCTAAGGATAACTGCAAGCCCTAGAAACCATCCTCCCCTGCCAGTTACATGGCATTTTAACTCTGCTGTCTGCCCCCCAGCCCAGCCTGCAGTAAGCCAGTACCCAAGCAGCTGGCGAGCCCCTTGAACTCGATGAGCTGGTCCATGTTCTCATCCAGGAGGCGGAAGGTCCTGTGGGCGAGGAGGTCGGTGTGCTCCCCGCAGGTCCAGGGTGAGAGCAGCCTGTAGAGGCTGGCGAACTGCTGGGCATCGATGCGGTACTGCTCGGCGTACGGCCTGCTGGGGTCGTGGCGCTCAGACACCATGCTCGTCGTTTCCCAGTAGCACCTTATTAAATGTTCCCTCTAAGAGAAATCAGAGACACGAGAGTGGTTGTTGCCGGTGCAGCAGCACAGAGCACGACCAGCAGAAAAAGGCATTCACATCAAACTATGCTGTAACGTGCTCGAAATTCCCTCTGTGCAAGATGTCATAGTGATACCAAGACCATTCCTGTGTGAAAAAGCAAATCTTTCATCAGAGCAGCCAGCCACTCTCACAATTTCCAATGGATAGTCAATACATATGAAGGGAGACTGGGCTGATTCTTGAAAAAAAATCCCTGTGGACTACTGAAACTCTGTTTAACCACGTCTGATCCAGGATGTCCCTTACCAGCCAAAGGTACAAAAAATACAGAGTAAGCACAGGCTTGACCTGCTCATTTATTCTCTCTCAGATCTTTCCATTTGGATGCTGTACCTATTAGTCTTCCCTTAGGGACAGGCAAAACAAAGAGTCCTAAAAAAGCAAGCTGTCCCTGGGCGAGCAAGGGAAATAACAAAAAAGAAACCACTACCAAAAAATGAAATAAGGGGAGTGAGCTAGTCAAAGGTCAAAACCAGCAGCAAGGAGCAGGAGGGAAGCACTGAAGAACAAGCCCCAGCATCATCTTACAACCACTAATGGAGATAGGATATAGCTGTTCTTGGTGACAGAGCTGTGTAACACTAACAACATACCACAGTCATATTCTCAGTATTTATTGCTACGGACAATGCACAGAAGAACTGGCCCATTAAAGGAAATAATTACATGCTTGGACCTCTAAATCAAGTATAGTTGTATAAGCTTAGAAAAATAAAGTCTCCAACTTTATTGTAAGTTTTGTCAAATGTCCTTGACAGAAAGGAACTGAAACAGCTTTTAGTTATTTAAAAAAAAAAACCTGTTAGAAAATTGGGAACAAATGGCAAGGACACAAGGTTGTGGGGTTTGGGTTTTACCCCCCCATGGAAAAGAGAGTCTGCCCTTAAAGAGCATTAAGAGAACAGGATTTAAAAGCGCTGCCAAGCTCCCAGTGAGCAGTGCTCCGTATTATTTAATTTATTCTGTATGTGAAAGTTAACAGAACCTAACTTGTCAGGGACCATTTCCAAGTAGAAAGTTAGAGAGGAAATTCTGGAGCAGTTCTCTGAAGAATCAGTACATTACTCTTCCTTTTTAGCTAATGCGCAACCACAGAAAGGAGAAAATGGCAAAATCCCACCCAAAGAGCACAGTTCAGGCAGAGGACAGGTCAGGGCTGCACTGCGAAGCAACAGCTGGAATTTACACCCAAAAGAGCCTCAATGAGGTGCATCCCCTGCTTTTCAGGGAGACCAACCTTGAATAAGTCATACAATTCCTCTAAATCTTCAGGAAGAATTGAAACATCTGGGATGACAACTCGGAGCTTAAAAAGAAAGAAAAGCATGTTAGTGCCATCAATGACATAGGCAGACTCACGAGCTGTACTTATGTGGTATAGCTGAAAACCGCAGTATTAAAAAATCTTTGCAGTATTTCCCCCTTCTTTAGGCTCACCAGTTGGACAGATCCACAAAAAGAGAAATCCCTCAAGGGCTATTAGAGACAAAGACAGGAAGTCCCTAAGCTACGGGTCACAAAGGCTGGAGAAACATCGCATGGTGCTGTCTCTCCTCACGCTCTTCCCCAGGCATCTGCTGAGGGCCAGCCACAGTCACAGACAAGGTGCTGAACAGTCCTGCAGCTGTTCTTAACTTTAAAGCCACCCTAAAATACAATGCACATAGCTGCAAAAGAAAAACCATCAGCATCCCAGGAAAGAGCTTTTTGCAGAGTCAGCAATGATGTTTCCCTGTTTCAAGACCTGGTGGCACATTTTTAAAAACTAAACCCTTGTGCCATCAGAGAGGCAATGTTGAGCTATCTTAGTCAAAATAATCCCCTGCTCACCACATTTTGCTTGGTTGTATCTTCGTGGCTCTGCAGGACACGGATTCGGTGTTTGTAGCGCATGTGCTCTATCTGTTCCACAGAGTGGTCTCCAAACTTCTACAAGAGAGGAACAGAAGTTTATTATTTGTGTCATATTTTATGATATTTGTATTTATCATTAATTGGAAACACAGCTTTTAAAGTACAGTGAGACCTTGAAGAAAAAGCATACCCAGTCTCTAACTGATCCAGGTATTCATATTACACCCAGTCTTGTGCATGTGAGCACTTTAGTCAAGGAATCTTCATGTGTATTAACTTTCAAAGCATCCAAGCTGAATTTAACTTTCTTCTTTAAAACTCTTAACTTAACTGACTCATAGACACAGGGAACTATTTTACCTCATAGGAGTCATGAATCAGGTTTGCTATTTCAGTCACTGGAGAGGATTCCTGGTCATCACTGAAGAATGCATGGTGATTACCAATAGGTGGCAGAGGGCTTTCCTCATTTTTGACATGCTCTAAAAACCTGAAGGGAGGAAATGTATAAGAACAGAGATCACACTGCACTGTGCTCTTCTCCATTCAAATAAGCAAATAAGGCTTATGGCTCAGACTTGGAAATAAACTGGGTTTTGGGCAAGCTAGACTTTTCAAAAATGCCTTTGTGATTACTCATCTGAGGAACAGCAAGCTAGCCAAATGTCTAAATGCTGCCCAAGGAAGAAAACTACTGTCTCCTTGAAGTCTGGAGCAGGAAGCCTGTCAGTCTAGGGAAGGCACGAAGAGCAGCAGTAAATATTGCACACTGACGCAGGCGATGCATGTCTCGGCACTGCCAGGAAATTTCACAGGACATCTCGTCCGATGTACAAAACCCATTGTTTAAGGCAGACACTGCGAAAGCAGCAGCAGCAGCAGGGTGACACAGAGGGTCCCTGGTGCCTCCTGAACAATGCCTTTGTTTTAGGGTAGAACAGCCTGTGATGGAAGGAGCACTCCTGCGTGGCCATACCTGCTCAGGATCATCAGGGCCTGCCCATCATCCTTGCTGTTACAGAGATCCACAGCGTTGGCTTCCAGTATGGCCAAGCCCAGCTGGAAAATGGCTTTGATGCCATCATAGAAGAAGCAGTCTACAACATTCACAGCACTTTCCAGGGGCATGATGCTGAGGAAAAGGGTAAGGAACCAGGAAAGAGAGATGGAAGCTAGTGCTGTCAGATCCTTCATATGTTCAGCCAGCTCTGGAAGTTGCTCTTTTATAAGCTCTTCAAACACTGACTGGTCTACCTGAGCACCTACAAGTCACAAAGGAACAGTATTAGCCAGGACTGACACAGGAAAACATATTTTTTGAAACTAATCATTGCTGTCAGCTATTAAATGCAAAACTTTCTTAAAATTTAAACCGGCAAGATGCACACACATCTACAATGAAAAATGCCATTATTCTTCTGCCGTGATCTCAGCCCAGCCCTTGTATCTGTTGTCCTTACTGTACAACTTTCTGCAAAAAGTGTGCTAGTTCTCCTAAGTGCCTTTAGGGTGCAATCAAATAGCAATAGCAGCAGCTGTTGGTTTTGGCCACAAGAGCACATAATAATTAAGTGCTAGCAAAAGCAATCTTTTACTGTTCCACTTGGGATGTATGCAATAAAAATAAGACAGTACACATTCCTCTCCGATGTTTGTACTCAAGCAAGTGGGCAGCAAAGGCTTTGCTCTAAGTGAGAAAATGTAAGATGGAAATCCAGATATGGCTACACACATCAAGCAGGAAGAACAATATTTATACATAAGTACATGCACAGATACAAATATATACTTACAAGCATACATACTGACACATAAAGAACAAAAGATTACTGCAATGCCCAGATAAAAGATTTCCTAACTGTCCCAACCAGTCTTTCCAAAAGGAGCAGATCTGGGCTCTGGTTTAGCTATCTAGCTCAGTTCTGCTTTGTCAGCAGCTACTATAGAATCAATTTAGTTTCTTCTCACTGAAGTGGACTCTGTCTACAAACCAAACCTGCCACATAAGGGCCTTGACCAAAGACACTATAAATTAAAAATATTCCGGAATACACAAACCAATTCTGCCACGTAAGGGCTTTGACCAAAGACACTATAAGTTAAAAATATTCCTGAATACAAAATGCAGTTAGCTTTTCAATTATTTTGTCTTTCAAGTTATTTAATTTCTTTCTTGTAGTCTATATTCTGCTAATATCAGGAGACAATTTTAATTGCTGAGACATATATATCCCCAGCACTCAAAAATTCTGTTGTACAAAAGCAGAATATAACCTGGACAATTTGTGGCAGAAAGCCAGCATCTTTTGGCTTTGCATCCAAATCATAGGGAAAAAAAGAGCTATGACATTTCTGTGTCTTAGAACCTTTCACATTAAGCCACAAAGAGCTTCTGCTGGTGACTGAACAAACACTACAGCACCACAAATCAAAAATAAAAGCCTGTGGACATGCAAAAAGCTTTTGAGAAACATATCAAGCATGATGCTTTGAAGAAAAAGCCTTCCATAAGGTCGAAGGAAACAGAGAAGAAAAACAGACTAGAGTTACACAACAGAAGGCAATTTTTGTTTGGGTTTTTTTAATAAGCTTTTAATGCAAACAATTTCATAGCCATAGTTAACACAGACCCAAAAAACAGAGCTGGTTTTAGAAGCATTTGAAGGAAGACAGAGACAGATAGGCAAGACATATAAATAGGTCATTCCAGATTCAGAGACAGCACTGGCAAAACCAGAGGTTTAAAAGGAACATGCAATGCTGCCCAGATCTTTCACAGATCTTCTTGTAATAAGTGTTGACACTGTAGATGAAAGTTAAGCAGATGTATTCAAAGGGACTCTTCTGTCCATTTTTTCATTAGGCTCCCAGGACACATGAAATCTGAGCAACTGAATCTGTATTACAGCATGAGACCATGACAGGGTAGGAAAATACCAGGGCATCCATTTGAAAAATTATGATCTTAGATGCAAGATAAATGACATCTTCAGGACTGAAAAGGCAAATCACAGAAATAGGGTAAGGTTTTCAGTATTTCAAGAATTACAGTGTCAAGATGATGACACACTAACAGGTAAAGTGGGGTGAAGATGGCCTGCTGGTTTATGCAGGGGATGGAAAAGTTATGGTAACTGAGAACAGGATATGCCTGACCCTTGCCACCACACTTGACTCAAATACAACTTGTTTCTATCCTGCAGCTATATGCCTATAATTTCCTCTATGCATTGCAGAAAGGAGAAGGATAGAGGTAATTCCTGAAGGAGGAGCCGTGCCTGCAGGCATTTCCCATTTGCAAGCAGTGAAATAATGAAAAAGCTTGTGAAAGGACAGAGGGGTCATAGCTGGCAAGGTTGAAGGAGAGAGATGCTGGTGTGGTGAAAGTAAGAAGGTTAAATAGGACTGAATTGCCTATGTTTTGAAAGCAAAAATTATAACTAAATAAACACACACACATAAATAAATAGAAGATTTTGAAAGTCGTAAAGAAAAGATCTGAGACAAAATGGAGCTAAGAAGGCCTGTTATAACCAAGGTTATTCATTCAGTAGCTATTTTGACTGCAGAGGTTACTGGCTGACACTGAAGAGGAAAAGCACAGTGACGGGTAGCAAGGTCAGAGATCACCAAAGTTATAGAGAGATCAAAATTTGGACAACAGTGTTGGCAGGGCAGACGAAGAGGAAAAGTTGGGTCTTGGAAGTGTTACGCAGGAAGAAACAATACAAAGTTTAGACAAGAGCTGGTTGCAAATTAAAATAGAAGGTCGACTGAAATGCAGAGCCAAGAACACTAACTCAAGCAACAGGAACCAGAGGAGGGGCAGCGTGGAGAAGATCAGTAGCACCGATTTGGGCACATTAAGTTCTAGGGTAAAGCAGAGAGGCAAAAGTAAGTGCTCAGTGAAGCAGCCATTCTGCAAAACTGCACCAGTGCCGCTCAGCCAAAGAGAGTGAGGCAACCTCCAAGCTGAAGCTCCTGGCTCTTCACACAGCAGTAGAGAGAAACAGTACAGAGGTACAGAGGCTTGGGGTACAGAGGGCAGGAAAACAGAGAGATAGGACAACCAGAACTCTCAATACTTAAATAATGTAGGCTGTAGCCATGGCAAGTGACAGGCAAGATACAAAGCCCAAATTAAGTACAACTCAAGGCAGGGATATGGCTGGCCAAGTGAGACAATTCATTAGTCTGGGTGGAGAAAGCTACTTAAGGGCAATAACCCAGCAAGCATCAAAGTTATGAGTAACCCAAAGTGTGCTGATGATATCTAGAAATGCATGAGTACAGATAAAGCTGTGCTTCTCCTTTAATCAAGGAAGGAGACAGATAAACATGGAAGTCAGTTATCAAAATAGCAATTTAAAGTCATGTTTGGAGACAAGAAGAATAATACTGACAAGTGGGACAGTTACAATGCCCAGTCCACTAGATGAAAATACCAATGGCATTCAAAGCACCAAAAAACATGCTAAGCATCCAGCTAACTATGGAATAGCTCAGCTTCAACTTACCTTCTTGCCAGTTCAGTGACAAGACAGAAACTGCAGTGACACAGTGGCAGGAAAGAGCTATGACAACCCCATCCTTCGAGGAAAAGACTGAAAATCTTCTCAGATGTCTCTTTCCACTCCCCAGGCAACACCAGAGTGCCCAGACCATTTCTAGCTCCCAGAACCACTATTGCCAGGGATTTCCCTCTATTCTCAACTCCTCACACATGACCTTGGTCCCTCCCTTTGTCACAGCAATGGTGTAACAGCAGATGCTGTAGCTAAGGACTAAGGTTAGCATTTCTGTAAAGGATGGAAGTGACCGCAAAGAACAAATACGGCTCAGCCCCTCTCTTTCTGCACAACAGTCTTAAAAATAATGGCACTATATAGGAGACACAGCACACAGAGTGCACAGCATGTTCTGCAGAGGGACTTGTATCAGCCTTCATTACAAAGGGCCAGTGTAGATGCAAGCCTGCATTGCTCCAGCAGCCAGGCAATGAGACAGGTCAGATGACAAACAGCTACCCTAGGTTCATCCTAAACAGCTCAAATCTCCAACACTGAACACTCCTAGCCAAGACCCACAAGTTCTTCTATTTACGTAAAAGGCAAAAGTGTCACCACCTTCTGACCAACAGGAAAGAAAACAAACCAAACTGTAAAGTTGAGCATGTATTTACAGAGCTTGCAGTTCGAACCCTTGAGACCAAAACCAACCCTGGCTGGAATCTGAGCAGCCACCGCTGCTGTCTCTGCACACCATAGAAGCAGATGGAGCACCTCATCGGTGGGGTCTGGATCCCAGCTGACCCTGAGCATTTATCTACCCCTGTGCCACATGGCTGCCCCTTCTCAGTCTGAAAGAAGATGGACACAAGCTCACCTATCACTCGGTGGTTGAAGTAATCCGGCAGCATTCGCTCACACACAGCAACCAGCAGCCAAAAGGCTTCTTCCTCTTTGGCATACAACAGCAACACGGAGGTCAAAATATTCATAGACTTACAAGGGCAAAGATGAAAATGCATTCGTTAGTGACAGCAAATCCTACTGAAAAAAGCTCAATTGTGGCTATTTTTATAGAAAGAAAAGTAGCCTAACATGAGGCAAAGAACTAAAAACAAAAAAAAAACAGCAAGAAAAGGAGATAATAGACAGCCAATACATAATTGCAATCCAAAGGCATAACAGGTTTTCCAAGCTTATGTATAATGTTTTTCATAAGAGCAATAGGAAACAATGGAGAAAAGCACAGTACTGAATACTGCAAGATGTTTTGGGGCTGCTTTCACTGCCTCCTATTCCAGTATCAGGACCAGTCTGATGTTAATCAGAATTCAGGGAGCTGGCCAGCTAGACAAAGTACTTTCATCATTTATCATCAGTTTTGGAAGAAAGTGCCAGACACGTTCATTAAACCTCTGCCCCAGCGCACTACATAAATCTCTTCTGTGCAGGCCAGTTTGCCCTGCACTGTTTCCAAGTATTGTCCAAGAAACATGCTTTTGAACAAACAGAAGCATCAGAAACATTTTTTCTCCTCCTGTAACTCTAAATGCCTTCCGCAAAATGCTGAAGGAATATTGTTGTTAGGACAGAGCTGTTTGGTGAGCCTATGTACTTGTTTTCCAAGGAAAAATTACATTTAATATCTGAAACAATGTATTTTTCCTAACGAAAAGGACAATATTTATCAAAAACACCACTAAACGCACTCTCGTGAGAATAAAAGAGAGTGGGAAGAAGGTGAAAAAAATCAGGGACCATTATCCCACCAGGAATTTCTCACCTGGCAGTATCCTATTTTGGGGTTCCTGTGTGCATATGCTGTGAGCACCCTCCTCAGGGCTGCTATCCCTGTCTCGCTCTGGAAGGCTGGGTGCTCAGGCAGCGAGCGGTGCAGGTCACGCTCGATCTCCTCTGTTGCCATACAGCACTTGCCCATGGATGCCTCCACCAAATGTACATAGTACCCAGGATGCGAGGCGAGGTCTGTCTCAGCATCTGAAGGCAGCAGGAAGGGAGAAACAGAGAGATGGGAGCTGATAAGGACAATGCTAAACCTAGTGTCGTGGTTTAAAAAGCATAGAAACAAGATGGTTTTCCCCAAGATCTGTGAATATCCAGACCTAAAAGAGAAAGTCCTAGCAGAATACATATCTTGAAAACAAAATTAGTATTAGCAAAGCTTACACAACACTGCATCATTCAAAACATCTTCATTGAGCAAAAAATGTCTCCAGCAGGAAGTATTGTTTTGGGTTGGGACGGACCTTAAAGATCATCTCATTCCAACACCCCTGCTGTGGGCAGGGACACCTTCCACAAGACCAGGTTGCACAAAGCCTCATCCAGCCAGGCCTTGAACATTTCCAGGGGAATCCACAGCTTCTCCAGGCAACTCCTTCCCAGTGCCTCACCACCCACATGTATTACTGGGAGAAACATACTCATACTGTTCACAACCTTCAACAAGGAAAAGCTCCACATTTACACATGTCTGAATATGCCATATATTGGATTAAGGACTAAACCTGAGGTCACATTGTAGGCACATTCTGGCTCTGCCAGATCTGTCGATGAAATAAGTTGTTTTTTACATCTCCAGTTTCTGTAAGCCCTGCCAACATTCAGCAAGAAGCAGGAGCAGGTCTGCCGACTTTGATATGTCATTATTTTGCAGTAATCTGATTTGTCTAGGGCAAACTCAATATTTATGCTATAATCTAATTGCTGCTTGAAGATGAACATTGTTTTATGAAAACATGATGCTAATTTTAAATTACATAGATTACAAAGATGTTATTTTGGTTCTTCTGCACATCATATGATATCATCCTGAGATAAAGCTTTTACAGATCTACCTGGGTACTTCCTTGCATATATTTGTTCAGTTCAGATCATCTATCTTCTTTAAGTAGTATTACAGGTTTGATGCAAAGGGCATTTAATTGCCCTTGGTAGATTTCTTACCTAAATATTTTGCCATGTTCAGAATCAGATGATGCTTACAGCAAACATTTCTAAGCATGCCCACCTGAGAAAAGCAGCCAGAGTTTGCCTCTTAAGGATTCGGGAATTCCCATAGCAACAAGTTTTCTGATTTTCTCTGTGCGAAACATGCACACAGTTCTGCCATATTCTACAAAATGGTCATCCCACAGGCTCTCTTTGATTTGCTCCCTAGACTGGGAACAAGAAGATATATTTTAAAAGAACACATCACGTGCATATGAGAACTGGTAAAAAAAAGCATTTCACATATTAGAAATTCCACAACATATTTCCATTACCAATGGAAAGGGGAAGCCTGCTACAAGGACTACAGCTTTCCCCACTTTGCATATCCAATTCGCTGCAAAGAGTGAAAAATTATAAATAATCACCAGAATGAAATGGGGGGAGGGAGAATGAAAAAACCCAAGCAAATAGAAAAGCTGTTATCCCATATCTAACTTCTCCAATCAATACAAGAGTGCATTTTACTAAAAATGCCTGTTTGAATGTAACCCCAGCTTTTTTAAAAACAAAACAAAACCTGCAACTCCTACAGCTTCCTCCAAATATTACATACCTTTCCAAAATCAAGGCCCGACATTCCTGACTGATGGAAGTCTGACCTTAGTGCTTCTGCATTGAGCAAGTAACTGTTCTCCTTTTCACATTCACTTCTCTCCTTCCCTTGTGAAGCCTCTGTCCCCAGGCATGCAGGCTCATCATCCCCCAGCACGCACATGGATCCAAAGGCAAGGCTGTTCTGTAATGCAGAATCAAAGTGGTAATGACTGAAAAGGCTAAGAACTACATCCTCAACACACAGAGCTGGGTCACCCTTCAGTTTTTGCAGCAAAACCTTTAACACCTTTCAGGAGGAAAGGCCTCACTCAAAACTTTACACAAATTATCATTCATTTGCGTGTCAGGAAAAGGGTTCTTGTCTTAAACCAAAAGTTGTTAGCCAATTCTAAATGTCCTTGATGACAAACTGATGCATCAAAACTACCAAGTAGTCTTCTGCCATTAGGATTTGAAAGACAAAATCACAGAACAACTTAGGTTGGAGAGAACCATCTTTTTCAACCCCCTACTTAAAGCAGGAGCCCTCAGACCTGGCTGCTGAGGTCTGTGTCCAGTCACGTCGAGTAGCTCCAAGAAAGCAGAGTGCACAGCCCCTCTGGGCAGCCTGATCCAGTTCTGCCCACCGATGAGAGGAAACCTCTCTCTTTTTATCTATTCAGATTTTTCCTTGCTGCATCCTGAGGCTGCGGTTGCTCACTTTTCAAGGTGCACTTGCTCACCTTTCACCTTGGCATATAAAAAAACAGTCTGCCTCTATCTTCCCATTATCTAGTGGAAGACTGGCTGAGGAAGCCGTGCTTCCTCCACCTCCCCTTATAAAGCATGTGCTCCAGCCCCCAATCATCTTGTGGCCCTCCACTAGACTTACTCCAATTTATCAATACTTTTCTTGACACAGTACTCCTGATCAGCGTCAGAAGTGCTGACTAAAAGGGAATGGTAACATCCCATGACCTGCTGGTTACAATCCTGCTGGTACAACCTGACATGGGCCTGTCCCTCTGCATTGTAAGAGCACACTGCTGACTTACAAGCTCGACTTGTTCGCTATGACTCCTCCACCTTTTCCACATCGCTGTTCTCCAACCAGCCAGTCCCCACCTCTCCTTTCACAGTCAGTCCCCAGCCTTTCCTGGGCTTCCTTTGCCAGGTTTCATGTTTGTTTTTGTTGAACTTCGTGAGGTCTCTATCAGCCCACTCCTCCAGACTGCTGAGGTCTCCGTGAAGAGCAGCCCAGCTGCCCACCATGGTGCCTGCTCTCCCCAGCGTGTCAATCACAACTATGCTGTGAGTGTCCTCCATCCCACCAGGCAGGCCTTTAAAGGTGCCATCAGATAAACACTGGCTCAAGATCAATTCAGGGACCTCCCAAAGAAGGCAGGACAGTGGACCAATGGATAGACATATTGAATTAACAATGAAATGAAAGTTCAGTACCTGATTGTTATTTTGCAAGTTGTTGCAGTGCAGTGGGTTGCTGGAGTTCACCTCTTTTAGCCTTTGGAGTAGGTTCTCCACCAAAATATCCCGGTCCTTCAGCTCAATGAACTGAAAGGCTGTCTTACTCCTTATGCTAACAATGATGGGATTAGGGAGAAGGCTTGTGTCCTCCATCTTCTCTATACTGATCACCTTTTCCAGAGACATTACAGAAAATATATTGGGCACCACAGCCACAGAAATATCTTCAAATATTCTACATGTACCAAAATGTACAAACATAGCATTTCACATGCATGCCTTTAATGTGGTTAGTCATATTGGCTTTCCTACTGCCTGAAGGTCATGGTCTCTTTAGAAGCTCAAAGCAGATACCAAAAGTATCCCAGAAGCCTTTTTTCCCCCCAAATTATTTTGCATCCCTCTTCTGGACAGCAGACTGAGGGAAAATATAAGAAAGGGGTGTATGATTAAAAGAATTATTTATAAAAGGATCAACTTGATCAAATTGTAATTATAAAAGGATCAAACTGGATCTGGGGGTGGAGGAGAAAATTTACTTTCCCACCTCTGAAGATGGGATAAAACAGTTGTTTTGTTAATTTTGATTAAGTATACAACACTGTTCTCATATTGTTTTCTGTTTCTGAGACAGGGGAAGGTAAGTTGCTACAGTTAGGATATGATTTGGATGTTACTCTATTATTAGTCGAAGATGAAAGGAAAGCTTTAATTAAGAGATCATAACAGCCTTGTATTCACAGCAGATCAGGCAGGTGTTAGCTGACAGCTTCCTTCTCCTCTTCTACTCCCACCACCTTCCCATGTGCTCTCCCTCCTTTTAAATTCTTCTCTTGGTTTCATGGAAATTTGTCAGCTCATCACTGCATCCATAACATCCCCTCTTTCTGCCCTACAGCTTTGCAAAGTATCCACAGGTTTGTTAGAGGCTGTCTACGGAGGGAGAGCTTCAACACTTGTGTTGATCCCAAGCAAGGATGCTTTCATATCACTGGAATGGGTCCAAGCTGGTCTCCATCAACATCAAGTTGGATGTACGTGTTTGTGGAGCTGGGAGGGGAGTCCTGTCCAAGCCTTGGGCCAAGCAGACTATGCTTTTGCAGTGTTCTGTCCTGCTGCATTACCTGTCCACACTTCACTTAAAGGACAATGTTGTATCACCCCTGTTTTTAGGAGCTCAGGCCCTAATGAGTCCCAAAACAAGCTGTACAACAATACTGTAGGCAGGACACACACAAGCATCCTACTCTTTCTCATCAAACACTACGCAGATGAGTCAAATGGCAGCAGAGGCTTAGGGCAGAAAAAGACAGATAAGGACCCAAAATGAAACAAACAAACAACTCTACCTCTCTAAGTGGGATGATAACAGTGCAGCAGCCATTTTCTTTGCTGGCAAAACAGATATAACTGTCTGAAGTATACATCCTCCCCGCTGTGTGACAGCGACTGAATGGCGTCCAGAGAGAACAGTCCACAACTTCGTGCAGCTTCTCCTTCCTCGGCAATCTGAAGAAGGCCCGAAAGAATTCATTCTGTGCTCTGGCTTCAAGATCCCTTAAGAAAAAGCAGCAAAAATGAATCACAAGATCCTGAAAACCAGGACATACAGTGTGAGGCTAACTTTTCTTGTTGGCCTCACCAAGAGCAAGGAACAAAGAATAAAAACACTGTGCACAGCAATCTTCAGTGCCTATGTGAACAGAGCACTAATTACTAACTTTTAAATACATTAAAAGAAAAACATTATCAATAACTGCTTTTTTAACAAGGTCAAAAGCAACTAGTATAGTAACTAGGAAGGGAAAGGACACCAATCTGAATCAGCTGTTTTGCTGGTTTGGGGTTTTTTTAATTATAATTTAACCATGCATTTTCTATGGCTGCTGTGTGACTTTACAGACTCAAAGAGTTACAAATTTCAGTGCCCAGAAGATAACTAAATCTTTCATCTGATGAACATATATTGAGCAATGGAGATTAGCTTAATGTTCCTTGTTTCCCTTTGCAGTAGTATTAGCAACATCACCCCAGGGACTTGCACGTGCACCCAAAAGTAATGCATTTTGCTCAATGAGTACTTCCAAAGTGACTCAGTAACAGAAGTGTTAATGAGGATGGCATTTACATGATGGAATCCTTGACTTGCACAGGTATCAGCCTCAAAGAGCCCTCAGAACAATTTCAAAATACAAAACAGTTTCAGGTCACTTACAGACTCATATGGGAATAACAACACCAGCCACATTCAGTTTGAACTTGGCTTCCTTCCAGTCACCCATCCACATTTATGGGGAGAGAAAAATTTAAATAAATGAAACTTTCATTACTGAGCCATGGTTATACAGACTTGGCTTTAGGGAGTTATTTTTCTTCTCCCTTCTTAATGAAGAAGGCTGCAGTGACTTAGAGAGCTGTGCAATTACATTATAAACAGGCCAGGGCTATTAGCTCACCACCAGCAGCTCCAGAAACATTAGGGCTTAAATTCTATAATTTTCTTTACTACAAGTAAAATTTTCCTAGCATGATTCACCTTAGGGAAAAGGGAAAAAAAAAACCCGCTTGATTTTGTGCCATTGAAAGAATTTAAAGCGTGGGCTGAAGCATAACAGGGAGTGGTACCTTGGTGCTGTAAATCCTCTCTCCACTCCTTCCTTCACCCTCCTCTTCTGCAGACACCTTCCCTCTACCCCAACCCTTCTTTTAAAATATAAGTTGAGACAAATGAAGTTACTGCCTCTGTAAGTAAATCAATTGTTTGTTTGGGTTTGGGGTTTTTTTTCAGTTTAGTTTAATCCATAGAAAAAGACATAGCCATGTGAAACAGGGAGGAAGACAATCCAGAACAAACTGAGACCTGAGAAGGGAGGATCTGTATCTGCAAGCAACAGAAAAGACAGAATGCGCTCAACCAGCATTCAGCTTCTGTTTCCTTCTCAAGCATTATCTTCCTTAATAATATTATCCAAAGAAAGCAGACAAATAGTCTCCTGTTTTTTCACAGAGAACAAAAAGAAACCCTCTTTGTGAAGAAAGACAAAAAGGTTGCTCCTGAACTAAAATTCCACAGCTAGAGCAACTCTGATAAGTGCCTGCAGCGATCTGCTATTGTGACAAAGCTGGATCAGGATATGCCTCCTAGTTAACTCACCACTAAAATATTTTCCATTTCTGCACAGCACAGATGAATGCTGCTGATAGCATCTGCAGTCAGGTCTGGTAGAGCTGTGCTCTCCTGCTATTGTGCTGAAAGGTAAGACCCTCCCTGCATCTACTCGGTTGTGAAGATTTCTAGACCTTTATGTGAAAAGAGGCTTTGCACAGAAGAGTGGGACCTCTGTTGAGGCACACATTGTCTGTTATTTAAGAGCTGACTGTTTCCTATGCTCCAAAATCTGAAGTTTCTGAGTTTTCAGGATTTTGCTGCATCTCTCTGGGCTGTGGGGTCCATGTGCAGGGCCTTTCAGACAGCAAGCCACAGGATTTGAAGCTGAAAAAGAATGACATTCTCCACATCTGAAACTAAGTAAATTCACCAGCACGGTCTCTACCCCCACTCACCCTGTACTGTTGGAAGGCTGCTAGCCCCAGCATCCCTGGAACTGCCTGTCCCCCCATGACTCACACAGGCTCACACAGGGACACCACAGAGATCACACCACAGCCAGGGCTGCCCCAGAAACAAGTGCTGAAATGGGCCAGCCTGCTTCGAGGAGGGATCCCAGAATGAAAAATGTTAGCAGAGGGATGAGATGCTGTCAGCACCTACCACTGTGGGCTCAAACAAGAGGTTTTATTCCAAAGCTGAACACCACAAATATATTTCCTGTTAAGCAGGCGAATTCTACGGCTTAAAGGCTTTCCTTCATAAACACAGCCAAACAAAATTAGAGTTGGTTAAAAAAACAAAACAACTCATGACTTTAAAAAACCCACAAACAATTTAGCTCCTAAAACGAGACAGGCAATTGTTTAAATATGATACAGCAAAGATGGCCCATGTCACTAGGTCCCAAAGCTTCCATTTAGAGTTTCACAATACCTCCAACACCAAAAAGAAATGCAACCTTTCTACTTGCACCCCTACATGTTTGAAAATTTCTACTTTCACTTAACAATTACCATGTCAGTTTGGTTTTTAAGCCAATGCAGCATACTGAGTGGTACTTAACTAAAAAAAGGAAAGCTATCATTATGTAAAAATAATGCTTATTGAGTATTTACACAAGCATCAGAACAATAAAAAGCAAGAAGATGCAACTGCCTTGTTCCCTATTTTTCAAAAAACTCAGCAATTCCTTCTGAGTGCAGCTCCCAACTTGCATGTTATGGGATCATGGACTGCCTCCAACTCCAGCACTTCAAAGTGAACGGCAAGCCTGAACTGCAATAACTCCTTGTGCATGACCCCTACGTTACCTTCCAAGAATTTTAAATTAAAGGAAATAACACACACAAGACTAACAAAATGCCTAAAAGTATCACGATGCTTAAAATGCTGTCCTCACTGTCAAATGTTTTTCTGTGCTTTAAATCCAGCAAAAGCCAACTTGGCAAGATTTTAGCTCTGCTGAGTCACTTGTTGCCTATCTAAAATCTAAACAGACTTGTTGACCTCTTGCTTTAAGAGGCCGATTACTAGATTCTTCTTGCTATTCAGACTCCAGAAAGTCAGATATTTTGGAAATAACACGTCCAACAATGTATGTCTTGTTTATTGGAAGAACTGCTAAATTCATGTGGGAAGAAAGGCTTCTTACAAGCAAGCCAGGAGATGCTATCTGAGAAGAGCCAACATGGACTTGTCAGGACACATGTAAACTGAGCACCATTCCCTTACACAGCAGGAACACTAGACTTGAAGATGAAGGGGTTGCAATGAATGTTTTAGCCAAAATTTATGGAAGTCTTGACACATCCCCTCATGGGAATAATAAAACTAGAAGTGACAAACTGCTGTAACCAAGCCAGTGGAAAAAGAGTACCTCAAAATGCAGTCCTTCAGGGCTTCCTGATAAAATGGAAGGTTGTGTTAAGAGGACTCCCTTGGGAATCTGTCCTAATTAGCTTCTGTTCAATGTCTTCAGCAATCTGTGTGATGAAGTTTGTTACTAAAGTTGCACTTAATGCAAGGCTGGTAGAGGCTAATGAAGGTAAGAACACGATCAGATTCAGATTTATATTCATAAATTTAAGGGATGCAGTGGGGGAAAAAAAGCATTACAAATATTTTCAGCTGTACATCATAAGCTCCAGAAATGCAGCATGGAGAGGAACTCCACCGGGAACCATCCCTTGGGGTTACAGGGGATCACAAGCTGAACGAGAGCCAACAGCCTCGTGCTCACAGGAGGAAGAGGAGCACTGCGCTGGGCTGCAGAAGTGCATGGCCACCAAGATGCAGCATGGCAGTCCCAGAGCTGCAGCAGAGACAGTCACACTGCTCCTGCCCTGGTCAGCACTGGTGAGGTTTCTGGGGCAATCCTATACCCCACCACTGCATGCCTGCCCCCACATAACATCAGTGATGAATGTCCAGAGAAAAGTGACCAGAATGGATAAAATCTGGACTGATAAGAAAACGCTGGCAGAAGTAGTGAAGTGCAGCTTAAAAGAAAAAGAAGATGCGCATCAACCTCCAAATACACAAATGATTGCTCTAAAGAAAGAGAGCACACCTGATCTCTTCTACAGTATTGGGTAGAACAAGAAGTGACAGACTCAAAAAATCTGAAAGATTCAAATGAAACCTCAAACTTCTAAATGACAAAACACTGGTATGGATCCTGATATGCCCATTACTGCAAATCCTTAAAATCACATTAGGCAATCACACAGAGATAACACAAACCCCACCTTTTGCCACAGAGATGCAATAAAAGGAGGTTTCTAATCGCATTTTCGTTGTTGCTCAAGGTTTAAAGCATTCTCAGATCCCCTCTCTGAAGGAATTCATTCAGATTGAAACAACATTTACCATTCAGGATATTTCAAAGTTTCCATTGAGCTTAGATCAGTGTTAACAACCTTTGCCTTCACATGAAGCAAAGTCATTCTCATTGGTAATTCACAGTTAGATATGAAGAAAATATAAACTGATGTGGTTAGAGCCTGGGAAAACATATCACACTTTTGAAACCTTACTGACACCAGCACTAAAGCTTTTAAATTGTGGGTTATACTCTGGAGAATTTCTCACTGCATTTGAGAAATGCAATGGGTATTTTTGCATCCTGAAGGAGATGGAAATTAGAACTACAAGAAACCTATACCAGAGACTGTTGCAGCCTTTTTAAAACAAACAAACAAACAAATAGTTACCATATGTGTTCCAGTAAAATTGTATGGCACATACACATTTCTGCAAGAAATGGCATTTGTAGGTACCAAACGCCTCAGCTCTACTTTGCTTTTTATGGCAATTATCTCAATTGCCATTAATCCCTTTGTAAACCAAGTTCTGTGCCTTATGATTTCATTAAACAGCACAAAAAATTATATACTGACTTGTTTGACTCTGGCCATGATATAATTTGTGTCCCAGGCTATGGGCCTGATCCTACAGCCTCTCTGAGACCCATCCTCCACTGCTCAGCAAGATGACCCTAAGAGCCTCAGGAATGACACAGGTTTATGAATGTAGAATACACCGATCATGATAGCTCTGAAAATGTTTGGTTTTTTTAAAATAAAGATATTGAAACAAGCCACTCACAAAAGAAAGCATAGCAAACAAAAGCCACCTACAGCAACTTCATTAATTTGACGGAGCTGGAGTAGTTCCAATGGTGTGTGTGTCTGCTTTCATTTTCATAGATTATTATTTGCTTCCAAATCATGTACAAGAATTGACAATGATAATTATTAGAGGGAATGTGTTGAGAGGAAAGTAATTGTCCTTACAGTACGACAATGGCTTCAAGAAAAAAAGCAGCAACAAAAACTTCACACACCAAAAAAAGTACAACATCCCCCCCAAAACATGTTAACGCTAAAAACCAGTTTATCCACTATTCAAACTAGTCTTGCTTAATCACCTTACATCAAAGTGGTTGCTGAAGTGGGACAAAGGGCACCAGAAACAACTTATCCAACCACGACCTAATTCATTCAGAGGAAATGGGATTTCGGCACTACTTTTCAAAAATGCCACAAGGTACTGACAAGTTGATTCCCTGAGAGCCCCTTATTATAGCATATTATTAAGCTTATACTTTTCTTTGCAATTTTAACTTTTACTTTCTTTCCATTCAGTTAGTACCGCTGATTCAAAGACTATTTTGGGAAGTGACAATGGCAAAAATCTGCAGATGCTGAAAAACATCTCCCCCCAGGTTTTTGTTACATCTCCTCTGGATTTCTTTTCTTGCATCTAACTTTTCAGCCCAAAAGTAGGAGGAAGATGAAATGGTTATTTTAAAAAAGCCTGCAAAGACATTTATGGCTGCTCACCACTGTGTTACCTCAAGCGAATTCTTTGATAATATCACGGATGAAATCCTGGTGTCAATGATTTTCCTTATTGTGTGTACATATGCAATTGCAGAGGAAGTCCATTTTATTGTTTTAAACTCCATTATGAAACTTTGCAGAAGTGTTTAGCTGAGATGTATGCCCACCACCACTGTAAAAATGTCCCTCAGAAACAATAAAATGGCTATTTGTATCTCTTTTTGGGAAAATTATACCACGCATTCCTTAAGTTTTAGTCAGGAAGCAACACCTGGGTGATTCCCTTCATACCCCTGGCAGAGAGAGAGGAAGGAAGAGCAGGGAAGGGCATGATTCAAGAGGAGATAACCGCTCCACTCATATCCCATTCAGAAAAGATGTATTTTAAATCAGCACCTTAACCTTGATGCCCCAGGCAAATTCCAGTTTGGGCTATTCCATCCTGCCCACCTAAAATTCCTCAGGGCAGTTTCCCTCCCTCTTTCTCACAGCAGCAAATAAAACACAGAGTTGTGTGTTGTGTTACCAGCAGAGAAATAGCCATCTATCTTTCCCTGAGAGCCCAATGCATTTGTGTAGTGGGAGAGGAATGCAGGGGATGCAAGGGGTAGAGCTGACAAAAGGAAAATCACAACTGTGTATTTTTTAAGTCCTATAACTGCTTGCTAAGTTGGCTATTGCAATCGCACTAGTGGGAATTCCATGTTTCAGATATGATCAAAAGCAGTTCTAGAGAACTGAAGGCACTAGGAAAGCCTAGACATTACCCAAACTATAAGCAAAATAATGCTGCTCTTCAGGGAAGATGGATAATATCTCTTGCTGCAATCTTCCCTTCTGTGGGGAACAGTACTTTTGAAACAAATTAAGAATAAAATTGTTGTTTAAGGGAAGAATATAAAGTGGAAAAATGTATCTTGTATACAAGTTAAAATGAACCTTTTGGATACACCATAACACATTATGAAGTCTCTTCCATGCCCAATCAAACAAAGCTTTGAAATCTTACCCAGCTAACACCAAGCCATGAAGTCCACTATTAAACCTCTGTTCATACAACAGCTTAGCTTTTTACCTCTTGGTAATCTGAGTAGGATCTTGCAGGCCTGGATCCAGTTCAAAGACTTCATTATCCAGCAGCCTTCGGAGTGTCACATCTGCCAGTTGCTCCATGATCCTGAAAGCTTCGGCAATATTGAGGAACGTGGAGAAGTCGCGCTCTTTATTTGCTGTAGTGACACGGACTGTGTCGGTCATGAAGACATTGGAGGTTCTTTCGAGTTTCTGGACCTCAACCCAAGGAATGATAAGTTTCACTGCAATCCAAGAGGAAAGCAAAAGTGGGCTAGAAACTCTGCTTACATTTTTCAGATTTGGGAAATAATCAAATTCAGAATGAAATGCATACAACCAAAGAGGAGAGAGATACATTTATAGGCAAGACCAAGCACATGCTGAATTGTCTGTTAACTCTACATTCAGTCTCACCTACTCCGGAAGACATGTCTTTTCCAGAATCTCTCCCTCAAAATTTTAACTATTTTCACAAGAAATGCTAGACAGGGGAGTGGTGCCTTTGCAGAACATCTGCCATCCACTGTGCTCCTAACTTCTTTACAAGTCATTTCTGCAGCCGGCTTCCTTAGCCTGCTTCCTTACCACCAAAAGAAACAGCTCATCTCCAGAGTACAAAGATGATAGGGAAAGGCTTTCTAATCTCCCAGAAACAAAACTGTAGGCAGGTGGAAAACCAATTACATGCATTTTAGCTCTTAAAACAAAGCGAATTCCCATCCAAAAGGAAGCTTTTGCACATGGAGACTGCTATAAAGTGTAATTACTACTATAAACAGAACATTAAAAAAAGCTGCCTAGGCACTGGGATCTTCCCATTTTGGTTACTTTTTACTAAAAAGATGCACAGGCATATCTTGCCCTGAACATTAACTATAGTCAGACTTGTTTATAGAGAACAAGAAGTGTAGGACACTGTTCGCTATACTTAAAGCTGTTGAATCATATAAATACAAGTGGTAAGCTTACTTTAGATAACTACTGCAAGTTGTTACTTGCCTCTGATATGAATTTCTGAGTAGAAATTAGGCTGGAAAGGACTTTAAAATAGATTAAATTTCTTCTTAACAACTGTTGGAACCTTCCCAGGGTTCTCTGTGCCAATAACATCAAGACTACACCCCCTAACATCCCTAGCTGGTCTCCTGATGCCAATAAAGCAATAAAAAGGCAGTAATAACAAACATTGTCATATATATATGACACTTATCCATGATCATTAATTACCTAAGGAGCTACCCTCAGCAAGTTTTCAGTACTACATGAACCACAGCTGTCAAGATTATTTGCAGATTACATTTTTTCTTACTTAAATAAAGCACAGCTGCATCAACATGCACAGACTGTTACAAATGGTCATAAAATCATCTGTACCAGCCCAGCCAAGGGAATAAAGATTAAACAATGCCGTAGAACAGCACTGCTGTTCAGGCAAGTCAGAGCCATACAGGCTCTACAGTATTGGTTACAGAAACAGCACAACAGCCTGTACAGGACCCAAGCCACTGAGAAAAGGTACAAAGTCTTCGCAGTTTCAGAAAAGCACAAGTTAAATTAAAAAATGTGAAGAAACCTTGGCACGCCCTTTCAAGCTATCTGACGATCTAAGCCTCTGAAATCCTACAAATACTTTAAGGCTTAGATAAAAGGGAACTTGTCCTGGAAAAGATTTTCCATGGAGTTTATATTCACATAAGCTGTAAATTAATTTTATGAGAAGCTGAAAACAGGTTCTAATATGGCGTTCCAGGTCATTTCTACACAAAATGAAACAAGAAGAAGGGAAAAGACTTGCCAGAAGCATAAGACTTAACACTTTGCCTTTAAAGAGATTTCAGTCTACAGTTTGGGGGGATTTTTACAGAGGTAAAAACACAGTTAAAGAACTAATTTTATTGTAATTCATATAGTTTTTTTCTCTGTGCTGCACTAAAGAACACAATAAATGTGATTTCTTAGCACTATTTTCAAGACCTGATTTAATCAAATTGGTGATTGCTACCTGAGTAAAACAAAGGCAATGAATCACTTGTTCTGCGTGTAATCAGCATCAGCTTCTCACAGAGTAACAACCATAACAATATTAAATCTGGATTATTCCCTGCAATATGGATATTTCATACATGTGACAAAACACTAGCCCAGAAACAGAAGTAATTGGTTTTATCATAATCTAGGAAGTGGGAATCATTTCATCATATTTCTTCTTCACACTGAGCTAGGAAAGTTTGTTTAACCAAAAGAAAATTATGGGGATTTTCTCACCTTTCCATGCAAATGTATGGGAACACGAAGGCAATGCAACTGACTACAACAGTGAATGGTATATTTTCCATAGCCAAATAAAAAGTTGCATACATGTAATTGTTTGTTGGAGTTTTTTTGCATTTTCATAATGAATATTATTAAGGATACGAGAATAAATCTGTTCTTAAACAATTCAGCATGATACTGTACTTCCATTATCATTTAATGATCTGTGGTATTGCACAAACAAAATTTTTGGAATGATATAAAGGGTTTTTCACTCCCCCTCCTCCTTCCTCTGTTATTCATTGTTAATAAGTATAATTTTTGCTTTGTGTGCTTTGGCAGACTGGCTATCTCAGATTTAATGACAGAAAACCTGATAATAAGAAGCAATGATTGACAAAGAATATTAGTTAATACTGACCAGAAAATAAGGCGATTTAACAAGAAATCACATATCTAGTATGCCTCAAGAAATTCCATTCTACTCTTGCCAGTAAAACTCAACTTTTGTTTTTATGGTGAATAACAAATTTACCTGCATTTCAAATATAACTCTTCCACCTTTCGCTAATATGACAAAATAATTGGCTTGAAATAATACAAGGGAAGAAAGGACCTCCAGCTCTAAGCATGTCTTCAGTTGTAGAAATTACAAGTTACTGTATTTCTTAAGATGCACTCAATTTTTAAACCTACAGTAGTATCCCAATATTAAATCCAGATGGAATACGGCAAAGTTTTCCTAATTGTTATAACTGGCAAATATTGCTATATTTATAGCAGTATAGGTTTCTATTGCTAACCTTGTTTTAAGTTACAGCAGGAAAAACAGGCCTTAAAAGGTTAGCACTTTGTGCATAATCTTACTAAACAGAGAAATTCTATAGAGTTTACATGGCTACATTCTTTTTTACCATCTTATGTCTGTTACTTTCATTTTTACCTTCTAATATGTATTCTGACAGGCTTTTCATAATCACTCAATACTTTTTCTGTAGAGGAACACCACGACCAAATCCTTAGAACTTGCTGAACCATTTTAAAGTCTAAAAAGCCCCAGAACACATTTCTTGTGACCTTACTACACTGCTATTCAGAAACAAAGACAAATCCCAAAATCATTGCTGTTTTTCCTTAAAAGCTCAGAATTTTCACCTGGTCCTGCAGGGCACATTTCTTTTATGCTTCCTGAGGTATCTTCAGGCAGGCAACTTGACTCAGGCATCCCTGGCCCCACCAGCCCTTCACCTACCACCCTGCAGTGATGCAGTGGCTGCTTCCCTGCCTGTGGAAGGCACTCATCTTTACTCACCATTTCCAGCACTAAAAGTTCCTATTTTAGAACCTGTAGGAGGTCTGCTACATTTTAAGGCTGCTTCACCATGCCAAAAAAAAGAACCAGATAGCAGCTATGTTTGTGTGCTCTTGCAGTGTCATTTTTGTTACTGGATTCATACTAAAATACAAAGGCTGAAGTGAAAACTAAATTAAACAGGCTTTTTCACCTGAACAACTAAAAACTTGGAACTAAACTTCAGAGGTGAACTAGGCTTTTCATAACAAACCTGGCTATTCTTGCTTTTAAATGTAGTTATATTTATATCTCTCCCCAGCATAAGACTTCTTACGCATTTACACTCACATTCTTTGCCCAGGAAGAAGGAATAAAAACAGAGATGATTGATGCTCAAATAAAGCCAGCCTTGCCGAGGAACTTTTCCTTTCCAACAGCAACAGGAATAATAGGTGATCAACTTCTCTGCTTCAGGAAAATTAAATCTGGATTCAAATTTCACCAGGGCTTCTCGGAACTTCTCGGGGTCTTCCTCCTGCTCAGCGAGCTTGCTGCTCGTTTCCTCTGCAATCAGCGCCTGAGTCCGCAACAAGACCATACATCAGGATAAAGCTATGGCACTCACACTCAGGCAAGTTGCTACAAGCTACCCATTCAAATTTTAATAACGCAACCCTTTCTTACAAAGAAATTCCAGTCAATTTACAATTTTCACAAATGGAGAAATTTCTATGGTGCTTGCGTATCTCATACATTTTGAATGTTCCCAAAGCCGTCCTTTCCTTATATGTAATTTTTTCAATGAGTGTGCAGAACCGTATCTCTGCACTTTCAATATGGCTTACAACTGCTCTTATTTGGTATATACAGAGCAAAAGTTGAGCAACATTTGTGTATACTGACCAGTACTATTTACCTAAGAGAAGCAATGCAGTCAGATGTGTCAGTAACTTGAGACATGCTTGGAACCATTACAAACATAGTTTCAAGAACATCTACATAAATGTAATTAAGATTTCATATTTTTTATAGTGGTATTACAACGAAGGTATTACATATTTTTAATAGTGGTATTACAACAAAATTTGTCTGCATTGCACCATGCAAACAAATTGCAGCACCTCATATAATATGCAACTACCAAGCAGTCCTAATATTCCAAAACTCCACAGGATGTGCAAGGGTCCAAAACCTGGACTTAACATTAACTGTTAACCAGAAGAATTTTAAGTATGTGTTGTGCTAGGTAACAGGCTGTCACTGTGTTATCAAGAGAGATTAATTGTACTTGGTATTTCAGTGTACTTAAGACAAAATGCCTTTTTTAAAAGAAAGCAGGATATAAACTCGGGTTTGTACAGTGATGTTTTGCTTCTGTCCCCTTCTTCCCCGGATTCAGAGCTCATGGAGCTCACAGGAGCTGGGCTGAAATTCACCAAAAGCATTATATTCGTACAAAACTTCCAAACCAGAAAAGGGGCTATGTGGGGAAGAGCACCCCACCAAAATTCTTAGCAAGGAAAAGCTTGCAGCAGGACCTGAGGTACAGCAGCCACTAGTGAATCCACCCCCGTCAGCCACCACCAAGCTCCTCTTAAGAGTATGTATTTCATTCAAAGCAGAGCTGAGGACATCAGACTTTCTAACTTCTTCCCCACATGCCAATTGTTATTTTTAATCCAATTTATAGTCACAAAATTCCTTTACTTTCAAAAATCTGTAGCCTTCCAATGGGATGCTCATTTCCACAACCTTGTGGCAAGACAGAAGCTTCATGTGCTGGCCACATCAGGTGCAAGAGTCACACAGAAAATCAGTAATGTTTAGATGGTCAAAACCAATTACAAATGACAACAACTTCATGACATTACTTCAATAAACCACATGTAATCAGGCAGGGGAGGGCAAAAGTGAGACAGATTCCTTACCTTCACTTTCCCTTTGACAAAACTAACGATATCTTCTTTATTGTCAAATACGGACAAAGTATGGAGCAAGTTTTGTTCCAGCCATTCCCAGTGCTGGTTTATTTCCTCTACAGTGGCACCTAGAAAAGCAAAAGTAGTATATTGAAACTAATCCTACAAGATAAAATTGAAAGGAAGAAAAAAAAGTAATAAAATGCACTATTTCATAAATTCATTATGAGAAACTGAACTTTCAACCTCAGAATTCTTAGTAGCAAACAGGTCAAAAAGGTCTCGGTCATAGCAGTATAGTTAGAGAAAAACAAAAACCTCATTGTTTAAGAGAATTAGTTTTAGTGCTTTTAGTTTTATCTTCTCGAATGCTGTCAGCCAACAAATGCTGCATTAAAAGTCAAAGCAGAAAAACCAGCAAAACTTCATCCTAAGCTGCTGGACTGCTGCTTACTCTGACACAACGTTCCATAAATGGCCACTGGAAACCTTTGATTAATGCTCTGTTCCCAAAAGTCCCTGATCTTCCTTTCTCCCTCCCTCAACACACACATGCATGCACACAACACACACACACACGCACACCCATTGAGAGGAATGCAAAGTTCTCTATAATAAATAAAGTACCTAAAAAACAGATTGGTTCAGCAACACCTAAAGATTCTACAAGAGCACATTTCTGCAGTTTGGGGAAGAAATAAAGTGAACAGAAATCTTTGACTAACACAGCTTTTCAAATCTTTAAAGCTTCTTTCTGTAAAGATTTGAGGAGTTTGCTGGTTCTCTAATTATAATATGTTCACACTAACTCCAGAAATAATATTTCACTCACTACCTATTTGCTTTGGCTCTTTCTGCTTGAAACTGAATTGTCTCTGCATGACACAATGAAAGAAAAGTCATAGCAAGATAGGCACCATGCAGGGCCATCAAGGGAAAATCTGTCCCCTCCAGATCTTACTGGTCAGTAATTAGACATCACAGGTAAAAAAGTAAAGGCAGTAATAGTTGCTTCCCTTAGTGCCTTGCTTGTGGAAGAAAGAAGAGAAATAGCTGCATGTAAGAGACATACAAATCACACATGAATATAATAATAAAATTAATATCAGATAGAAGACCCATTATCTCAAGATTTGTTTTGTGTGTACATTAGTGAGGCATCATGCTGCCTCACAAGCAGAAGAAATGATAAATCTAGGTAAGGATTTTCCACTTCCCTCTGGTCTGTTTTCCATGTAGAATGCCAACTGGCAGGGAAACCTTCCAAGCTTTAATTTCCCTGACAGGAAGGTCTTGTAATGGAACTTCTTAGATACCATTAATCAAGGTTAAATTAAGATTAAAAAAATCTATAAAACTAGAGCCACTTAAATGTCCTTTAGGCAAAGAAAACGAATTATATAACTGTTTAAGAACACCAGAAATACAATATTTTTATAATGAAATGGCTGCACAAAGCAAATACTGAGTTGAATTTTTATTTCTGAGCAATCTAAAACACACCAAGTGTATGGGCAAGCTGTCAGGCTGCCTCTTGTGAAATAAGCTGTGAACAAGATCCCTTTCATAGTAGCATCCACACTGCTGGGACTGCTCTGAGCCCAGTCAGCAGCTATATCCCACAGGGGCTCCTGCAATCTTTCCTGCCTGCCTCCAGGGATTCTGCTCAAATACCAAAAGATCATTTTGGCCCTTTCATTGGGTCAGGCCAACTCAACTTTTTGAGTCCCTTCTTTTTTCTAATTTCCATTTCATAGTTTAAAGTTGTCCTGTGATTTGACCCAAGCATTGCCAATCTCTTCCTTATTTCCGTTCCTTATTCCTCTTCCTGTGCTGATGCTCTGCACAGCATTTTATTCCACCTTTTACCTACCTTCTTCATCTGCTCGTGCCAAGTGTTTTGTCCAACCACTGCCTCATTCCTCAGAATCTTTTCTTTAAATCCAGTTCTCACCAAACCCTTTGCTAAACCCTCCCCTATAATCTTTTTTTTCATGACTGGGACTTGAGTTTCTGTTTTGCTCATGAACCTTCTGAAAGGAAAATTTTAAGTGGCTCTATACAAGGGGGGGAGGTGAGCTTTCTTTTTTCCCCATACTGGTGTAACATGATTAACCATCTGGATTAAAACACCTCTGCCAGAACAGCCGTGGAGGGATCAGACTTCCTAGAAGCCCTCTGAGATTTGCAAATGTCTGTATCACAGATCTGACCCTTATGCATATATTATCATTTTAGCCTACAGCTCCTGGAACAGAGGACTGCCAACATACAAAGAAAAATGTCATTTTAATTAACTGCCTAATGACATGATGGCTATCCACAATGAAGTTACACTGTGAGACTGGAAGGAGTTCCTGGAGCTACTCCTTGCCCTCACTATACATCAGCAGATCCTTAATTTGACTTAGTGGCTTTGGAAGGAGCAGTGAGTCAAATTAAGGGTCCTGCTGCTTCCAAAGCCAGTCCTGCTCCTTCCAAAGCCAGTAAGAGACTTTTAACACCATTTCTGCATGAAATGCCTCACTCGGGCAGCACAGAGCTGGGTGAGCAGTGATGGCCACTTCTGTGTGGGGTTTGTCCTCCTCCAGCTTCCCAAGAAGGGGTTGGGTGATGTTCCTCTGACTCCTATTGCCAGCACTCCCCTGGACACTCATGTCAGGGTTTCACAGCCGCAATGTTATTCACAGCTTCTGCTGCCATGGTTCTTTATTTCTGTGCAGCTCTGGCAACCGTGTATGTTCTACCCACGCAGCACATAAAACAGACCCCTTTGCTTTCTGCTCTATTATTATAAATCTCATTCTCACAGGGATGAGCATCCATTCAGAAGAGCCAAAGAGAATTTTAGAAAACATTAATCATGAAAATTTTTCTCAGCAAAATCTTTAGCCATTCCAAGCAGGCAAGTTTGTCATTTGTAGTTCCTTTAATTTTTTTTTTTTTAAACAAAAAGCAAAACACCAAACCAAATTCTGTGTGCAGTAAGAGTGTGGGCAGGGCAAGGATGAGCCCCAGAAAGGAATATTGCATATGTACAAATAATCAAGAAAATCATTACAGCAACACTTTTCCAGAAAATGCTACCTGGCTTCATCACAGGACTGTAACAGCATGAAGATCTTAAACTTCTCCATGAGATGGCATTACTTAAATATGAAAAGGAGGGGAGTAGGGATAGAAAGCACAGAGCAATTGCAAAACAAAGAAAACCTAGCCAAAACAAAAATAGCACAAATAGACTTTACGCAAGCTTCTTCACACACATCTGGCCCAGGGAAAAATTCCCACTATTAATGGGGAACAAGCAGAGGGATCTCTGCTGAACCAAGTCAAAATTGCTGGATAAGCTTGTACAGAGGAAAGGGTTAGGGTGAATACATAGACTGACTCTTCCATTTAAAGGACTACTATGTCAAACACTATCAATAACATGTCAAATTAACGTTACCTATTTCATGGCTTAATCTGCATAAAAAAGAAAAAAATAGAATAGCGTATTTTCTACAGCATCTACAACAATCTACAGCAATCTACAGATCTACTGATTCTACAGATCTACGACAATCACAGAATGGGAAAGTTTGGAAGGGACCACCATGGGTCATCTGGTCCAATCTCCCTGGTCAAGCAAGCTTATCCCAGAGCACATTGCACAGGATTGCGTGAAGATGGTTCTTGAAAGTCCCCAATAAGGCAGACTCCACAACCTCTCTGGACAATCTGTTCCAGTGCATGATCACAGTAAAAAAGTTCTTCCTCATACTCAGGTGGAACTTCTGTGCATCAGTTTCTGCCCCTTGCCTCATGTCCTATTGCTTGGCACCACCAAGAAGAACCTGGCTTTATCCTCTTGGCGCTCTCAGACACTGATAGAGATTGATGAGGTCCCCTTCTCAGCCATCTCATCTCAAGGCTGAACAGGCCTAGTTCCCTCAGCCTTTCCTCATAAGAGAGATGCTGCAATCTCTTACTCATCTTTGTTGCCCTCCACTGGACCTGCTCCAGGAGCCCCATGTCTCTCTTGCACTGAGGAGCCCAGAACTGGGCACAGCACTCCAGATGTGACCTTACTAGGGCTGAGCAGAGGGGCAGGATCACCTTCCTTGACCTGCTGGCAATGCTCTTCCTAATGGTCACCAGGACACCATTGGCACTCTTGGTCCCAAGGATACACTGCTGGCTCATGGACAGCTTGTTGTGCACCAGGACCCCCATGTCCTTCTCCACAGAGTTGCTTTTCCAGCAGGTCAAACCCCAGCCTTAGATGGTGTATTCCTTCCCAGATCCAGGACCCTGCAACTTGCCTTTGCTGAATTTCAGGCAGCTCTTTGTTCAACCCTCCAACCTGCCAAGGTCCTTCTGAAGGGCTGCACAGCACTCTGGGCTATTGACCACTCCTTCCAGCTTTGTGTCACCAGTGAACTTGCTGAGGAGGTATCTCGCTCTTCATCCACATCACTGATGAATAAGTTAAACAGTACTTGGCCCAGTATTGAACCTCGGGGCACAGCACGAGGGACAGGTTTTCAACTAGACACTGTGCCACGGATGACAACCCTCTGGGATCTGTCATTCAGCCAGTTCTCAATCCACCTCACTGTCCACTCATCCAGTCCACAGTTCCTGAATTTCCTGAATGAGGATGTTGTGAGAGACAATGTCAGAAGCCATGCTGAAGTCAAGGCAGACAATATCCACTGCTCTCCACCCATTCATCCAGGTGCCTTCATCACAGAAGGCAATCAGGTTGATCAAGCATGATTTAACTCTAGTGAATCCATGCTGACTGCTCCTGATCACCTTCTTGCCATCCACGTGGATAGTAATGGCCTCCAGAATGAGGCATTCCATCACCTTTCTAGGGATTGAGGTAGGGCTTGTTGAAGACTGGAGTGACATTTGCTTTCTTCCAGTCCTCAGGCACCTCTCCTGATCACCACAACCTTTCAATGATCCCGAGTGGCCTCGCTACGGTGTCCTCCAGCACTCTCAGGACTCACTGATGCACCCCATCAGAGCCCATGGATCTATGGCTGTCAAGCTCGCCTAGTTTTTCTCTAACCCAATCCTCCCTGATCAAGGGAAAGTCCTCTGTCCACCATTCCTTTAGCCTGGTCTCCTGGGTCAGAGATTCTGAGGGCTGGACTGGTCAGTGAAGACCAGTGCAAAGAAGGTGTTCAGTACCTCTGCCTTCCCTGTGTCCTCTGTTAACAGAGTCTGCCCTTCATTTTGTAACAGGCCCACATTATCGTCTCTTTTCCTTTGTTATCGATGCATTTCAAGAAGCCCTCCTAGTTTTCTTTGAAATCCTGGGAATCATCTAGTCCAAGTCCTAACCACTTCAGGACTGACCAAAAGCCGAAGTAATTAAAGACATTGTCCAAACGCCTCTTGAACACTGACAGGTTTGGCGGGACATCAACCACCTTTCACAAAGAAGCCTGTTCCAGGGTTTGGCCACCCTTTCATTAAAGAGATGCTTCCTAATGCTCCCCAGTCATAGCTTTGAACCATTCCCAAAGAAAAACTGCTGTAAATTTCAATGCTAGGGTTTTACAGATAGGAGCGGAAGGGATAAGAGCAGCCCAGCACTCTGGCCAAGAAACAACAGGATGAATGGAACACATTCAGATGGCCTTTAGTGGGGCATGGCAAGGTTGCTGCCATTCATGTCAATATTACTTTCCTGAAGATGTGCTTGACTTTCAGAAGTTGCAGAAACACTGCAAAAGGGATTAGTGCATAACAGATCAGAAATTTGATATTCTCCCTTCCCCAACAACTTCACCGCCTAAATCTTCCAAATGTTCCAGTTATATTTCATTATAACAAAGTGTGAGAAGACATTTCACAGTAAGCAAGTGAAAGACTAGACTGGTGAAAGCCTAGACTAAGTAACTTCTTGCTGTAAGGGACAACTACTACTGTAAGAAAAGACATGCATATAAACAGAACCACACTACTTTGCAACAGAGAAAATGCAGCGAACCACCCCCAGCTAAACAAGTTTTCAATACAAACTTAATGTTCCTAGGTAACACTTTTTTTTATTTTAACCAGAGGTTAATTTGGTTGTTAAACAAGCCTTACACACACACACAACTAGCTAGGGTTACCTTGAGCTTCCTGGACATGCAGACACTGACCATGCTCAGAATCGGTTTGGGGTTTTCCATCTGTGACTCACCAATAGCTATGGCCCAGTAAACTCCTGATTCGTTCAATAACTCACCACATGCAATGGCAGAGTAAACCTGTGAGCCTGGAACTTGTAGTAAAATTCGAAATGGAGCAACACGTGCATTAGAGTCTAACACGGCATCCAGGGCACCAACCAAGCGACCTGCAAAGAAAAAAGGGGGAAAAGAAGATTAGTGCCAGTTTTCACTTCTGTAGCCTGCAAGTTGTTTCATATTTAAAGCTGTAAAATTAAAACACAGAACGTAACGATAACGATTCTTCCCCAGTTATATGCTGTGATTTACAGGTGCTCAGAATGCAAAACTCAAACCAGATTAGAAGATCAAAAGCATACAGAATTATCTGCGTTTCTGGTTTTGCCTCATATATATGTATATAACCACAGAACTGAAGTGGAAACACCTGAGGGCATCTTAAGAATTCTTGTTACTGTTCCAGCCCAGCTCTGAAGTTGGATAAATACACCTATGCTGTAAGTGGTGTTTGTCTAACCTGTTCTTCAAAACCTCCCCCAACCAAGATGTAACAACTTCCCCAGGTAGCCTCTTCCACTATTTTCATTAAGTATTCTTACAAAAAAAAAAAAAAAACAAAACAAACAAACAAACAAAATCCAAACAAACCAAAAAACCAAACGAAAACAACAACAAACAAAACAAAACAAACAAAAAACCCAAAACAAACAAAACAAACAAAAACAAAAACAAACACAAAAACAAAAAAATGCCAAACCCAAAACAAAAAAAACCATACCCCAAACACGCCAACTACCACAATCTTAAACTTTCTTGCTGGAAATTAATTTTTCTCTCTGCAATATGCAAAGTAATTTGCCACAGGCATTTTTGATGTTAATGCTTGACATAGTGAAAAAGTAGCATAATGGTTTCCTACCCCAGATCACCTCATCTTATCCTTATGGGTCATATTTTTCAAGCAGCTCATTGTTCTTGAACTTACACTAGAATCTCTCCAGCTTATCTTTAAGCATGACACTAAACTGGACCTGCTGATGCTCACTGCTGCTGAAGTCTCAGCCACAAGCAGAGTGGATGATCACCTCCTGTATCTTGCATAGGCAGTACTATATCCAAGAAAGCTTGCAGCAGTATCCCACTGTAAATCAGCACTTGACTTCAAGACAGACAAATTCATTTTGAAGAACTGGAGCAATTGCTGACCCCAAAAAAAACTTTCCAGTCTGGAGGACACCTGGAGCTGCTGGCGTTTCTTGCTACCCATTCCCCTGAGCAGGCAAAACCAAGCTATCCATGAAAAAGTTATCTGAATGGCATGATTTGCAAGCTGGCATATTAAAATAACTCAGAATTGGTTTATGGTGCATATAAATAGCAGTTCGGGGAAGGTTTACATTCAATTTTCCTGTGCATCCTGCAGAGACACAATCTCCTAAGGAGATAGGAGAGGAATTGCAGAGAGTGAGGAATGGCTTTACCATGTTTGTTTATGTCACTAGAGTATCTAGGCAGTTTTCTGCAATACTTCATTTTCCCTTTGCACATGTAACTTTTTCAACCTGCTGTATTTTTGTTCCTTCACCATTAACCTAAGACAAAAGGAACTAATCTCCGTCTCCAAAAGGTTTGCCAGCCCTTGGCACCACGTGCTGTTTTAAATATGGCTTTCTCCAGCCCATCACCTAAGTGATTAATGGAAATAATGGAGACCTTCAAAGTCCTCATCCTAATTGCCTTCTCACTTGGACAACAAATCACAGCTAATTAATTTGAATACAACACAACCAAACGGCATTTCAACCACTTTCTGGTCTAGAAGTTGTAAGACGCTCACATGGAAGAGCATCAGTAACCTTCTGAGAGCAAAGAAAATTACATTAAATACTTCCTCCTTGCATCCACCCACACCATCGGTGATGCCTTCAAAGCCAAGCAGAAGTTGGACACAATATGTCTTAAAACTGTATGGTGAAATATTCTTCAACAGCAGTTTGCTTCTCACTTAAAAATGTGATCAGGTATTACACCCATCTATTTAAAATGGAGATCTGAATTTGCAGACTGGCAATCTGTATAACAACTGAAATTGCTAAATGTTCTCCTGTAACTACAAGAAAAAAGCATAAAAACTCATCCCAGTATGAAAGGTAGCAAATTACCCGTGCTCACAGAAAACAGAGCACCAACTTCAGAGTGCAGTCTTCAAACCAGCTGGATTAAAGCCAGCAAGAGAGCATCAAAAGATGCAGAGAACAAAAATAGGACTTAACTTTCAAATGTCAAAAGATTTGAGACACCAGAGTAAAGAAAAATAAGAAGAAATTTATATCCTGTGCATATTTTCCCCTGATGATAGACCTAGGAGAAAGATTTCTTTTTCATTTCACTAAAGTCATGGAAAAAAGTCCACTAACAGCAAGTGCTACCAAAATCACTAGAGAATGCTCAATGAACATCTGATTTATAAAATATCTTTTCTTTTTTCCAGAAACCATGAAAAAACACGTGAAAGCACAGCTGCAAAGTTTTGCTTTACTTCTTAGCCTGTGCAAAACTAATTCCTTTTTCTCTTCCTGAATAACAGACCAGAAAACCCAATTCCTCTTCTCACTGTTTACTTCTGCTTACGATTTCCATTTTGCTTACAAACTATTAAGAAGAGACCCAACTCCACCTTCAATCACCTCCCTTGTCTAAACTACCCATCGCTAAAATATTAACTAAGGATGACAAAGAGGAGACAGAACTAAAATGCAAGGAGAAGAAAAAATAGTGTGGCCATCAAGATTCCTGCCAGAATAAAGCCCAGGTGGCCTGGCTCCCTTCAAGGGCTTTGCAAGGGCACAGCAACCCCACACATAAATCACTCCAAGCCATTGCTGTGGCTGACAGGGAGTCCTGTCCTGTCCCACCCCTGCCAGGAGGGGCTGCGGTGGGGTTGCAGCAAAGGGGACACAAGGGCAGTAGAGGAAAATAAGAGCAAGTACTGCTAAAGTTGAGCAAGCACAAAGAATGGGTCTCATCCCCATGTTGAGTCTCCTCTATTTTTCCGATGAGAGACAGAGAGGTGGAGAACGGGGAAAAAAGATTACTAAGAGTGCATTTGCAGAAGCATGAAAAGGATTCAACACAAATATATACACCTTGGCCTAATGTGATAATTTAATTAAAACTGTAGTAGCAAGAAAATTGCAAAAACTAGAGGCAAAACTTTTCCAGTGTAAGTTGCCGCATAATTCATTTGGGATAACTTTTGCATCAAAACATTGAAAAATCAAACAACAGCACACTGATTTTGAAACATGCTTTGGAAATTACCCAGCTTGTGAGCAAACAACTTTCTCATAATATGTCCAAACAGTTTGTCCCATGGAAGGGTGTCTTATAAAACAGAATCTGTTTAAAAAACAAAAGGGTATCTGGCTTGCAAGTATACATAAATTATATTAAGAGCCTCTGGCTCACATGTTGATGCAACAGCTTGCATTCAGTCAGGGTAATGCAGACCTCTTCCACATCACAGGCAACAGTGAAACCATTTATACTACAGGACAGCAAAAAATGAAAAGGAAACAGAAACAGAAGAGGAAAAGAGAGAACTGCGACCCTGGTTTTCTTCTCAAAACTCCCTTTTTTCATTTTTTTTACCCTATATGGGACAAGATTTTTAAGAGGAATTTAAAATTCAGAGTACCTCTTCCCCTTTAACAAGCCACTTCACCAACTTCTTGTCTGTTTTTTGACCTCCCAAGACACAGAAGTATTTCAGGAAAAGCAATTAACTGTACAATAATTGTACTATGGAAAGCTGCAGATGTGGGTTTACAAAGCCTGCTACGAAAGACCGCTGACAGAACATTGCAGCTTCCTCAAAAGGTGCAAGTTTCTTCATGCAGAAAGAATATTTTTAGGCTAAAATTCACATGCAATGTGAATTCACGCATATCTGGTGTAACATGCATATTTTTTAACAAATATGGAGAAGACAGGAGAAGTGGAAAGACACTTTTCCACTGAAATTATATGCTTCTCCTCAGTAAATCTGATCACTTTAGCTGAAAGCTGGATTTTTCAGAAAGCTATATTTTTCAGAAGTAAATTTATAAAATGTATCTGGAAAGCTCACTACAAATCCCATGCTTTACTGGGTAGTTTTTATTTAACTGAAACATCTACTTTCATGCATATTTTGTTGCTTGAATAAAGAAAACTGGGTACCTCCAAGTAAAACAAGCTTGTTGTACTTCCTATTGCATGTTTGTATCAAGTGTATGTGCATATTATGGATACAATACAAGAAATAAATTGAAGTATAAAAATTAGCAAGGAACCATTTCAATTTCTACAACAGGTAGGTACTGTCTCCCCTTTACAGAGGTCAACCTGTGACCAAGGAGAACACAAATAGGACATCATGCACCATGAATCTGTTGAGCACTTCTTCACACACGTACACGCAAAAAAAATTAATCAAGGATATTTCTACAAGGATCAGGTTCTCAAATGAACTATTAAAAATGAATTACTCTTCATTTTTGAAGAAATGGTTCCTTATACCCCTACAGAAAGACAAAACATCCCATTACAACTTATCTTGCGTCATGTTCATAATTAATCTAGGAAAAGGAACATGTTTACAGTAAGTTAACCTAACACCAACTTCTACTAAATGTTCCATATCTTTCAAGCTGAAGAATGCAGGCTCCTTTCCCGAATCACTGTTAATCATCCACATGGGATTTCAAAAATAATTTTAAACTTCCAAGACACAGGGCAAAGGGTGAGTAAAGATGAACTCAAACTAGAAACTCAAACTAAAAACTATCTGTTATTTCCATCTTTTACAACAATATTCAAGAGGCAGTCCAAGACACCATCTACATATAGCAAGTTGATTTCTACCTATTTTCATCATATTTTAAAGGCCTTAAAGGGAAATTTTTGAGAACTAGTCAAATGCCTTCCCATAAATGGGGTGGTCACTTCAGCAGCTAAACCCATCGGCAAGGCAGAGGGACCTGGACTGATCATTTAGGAGTCTGGGACCAATAAGTTAATAAAACCTTACCAAAAAATAAAACAAAAAGGCAAAAGGCCAAAACTGCCACTGCGTTTTTACGGGGGGGATGGGGGGGTGGGAGGGGGCAAGAAGGGAGGAAGGAAAGAAGGAAAAGGAGAATTAAATCTAAGTGACAGGAAGCCTGTGGTATCACAACACTCAGCAAGCACTGTTACCCTTTCAGTTCTACTTGGTTTTTAAATAAGACATTTGGTCATCAAAGCCAGGATCTTTTGTTTAACATGAGCTCATATATCCATTATAAAGTGGGGAATGAAAGCCAATGTAGTTCAAAGAAGCAATAAAATGCAGTACCTGCAATTAGCTGGTAAGAAATTCTGGTGGCACTTTTAAAATCTCGGGAACAGCAGGTCAGATGCACACACAGAGCTCTTCCCACACAGCCCTGAACCTCCCATATCAAGCACTTAAACCCTCTCTGCCAAAATCAAAGGGGTGACAAAGAAGACAGAGTTCAGCCTGTGTCTCCAGCATCCCAGGGAACAGCTTTAGTCACTGCACAAACAAACTGACTGCTGCAGCAGTTTGAAGCAGAGAGAAAATTGTCCTTCCACTTCTCCTAAATCTACTTGGGAAAAAAAAATTACTTGAAATTTCCATTGCACCTGAGACCAGCTCAGCTGGACAGATGTGCAACAATGCCTGACTTAAGAGCATCTGCCAAACCCAGCCCTTCCAAGAAAATAGGGAGAGGACCACCACCATACAAGGACCCAAACCAGATTGCCAAGATACTCAGTGACTCCAAAGCTGAGGCTTCTCTTGGCTGCAGGCACCTGGCACTTCCAAAGTCAGGAAAGTGATGGCACCACATGGTCTCTAGGGACTGCAGCGACTGCTCAGAGGCTGCTCTGCAAGGACGTGGAAAAGAGCAGTTGGTGGCTATACCTACTCATACCAGGCTAAAGCCATGCTTTAAGCACTCATACCCTCTTTTTTTCAGACTAAGTTATTTCTGTAAGACAAAACCACCAAATTGGAGTATTTACGATTATAGTCACAGACCAGTATTGCTCCAGTACAAAACCATGAAGTGAAGAGCATGTCTTTGAATTCATCCTCGGGAGCTCACTGCTGCTTTTTCCATCAGCTCCACCAGAGAAAGGTGAGGGCAGCAAGAAAAATAAGCGCAGCTGTCTGAGAAAAGCTATACTTTACCTGAAAGGAAGAAACTGTTCCCAGGAAGTGGAAGGAGCTAGCAGTACAGGTTGTTTCCCAGTGGCTGCAATTTTGCAAGGAGAGTTAATAGCATGAAGAGTTACTCTAAGCTGTTTAGACGTGTGAATTGGAAGAAAAGAACAAATCAGGCAATTCAGACGATCATAAAAATCAAGGATTTGGTTTTTTTTAAGGACAGTGAAACTGAACTAACAGCTTCAATAAAGCAGAATTAATCTTAGCTCTTGGAGGCAGAGAAGCGCTTCATACCCTGAATCCTAATTACACTTCTTCACATAGCTTCCTCCATCCCACAATGATTTGCAAACAATTAGAGCCTCACAATAGCCCTGGTGGGCAGCAATTAGCCATGCTAGAGGAGGGAAGCAAACTGGCTGAAGGAACAGCCCACCACCAGGCAGAACACAGGGAGGGACACGTGGATGTACCCTTCCCTACCCCCTGCCGTCCCTGTTTTCCAGCTGGAACAGAAAGCTGCTTTTCACACCAACCAGGATAAGCTCAGCCTGACAAAAGTGCACTCCTGGGACAGCACCAAATAGCAGGGATTGCTTGCCTGGCTCTGCAAGGCATCTCAGAAGCTCTCTCCAGGGCCAATGTCCTTGCTGAGAGAAGGATGGGGCTGGGGTGGGGCGTGTTATGAAGCTGATTCCTACCCTGTCTCAACCACTCCCACCATGCAGAAGCCCTAACTTGTGGCCACAACCCCATGGGTGGCCCAAGGCAAGATCCAGGGCTGAGACGCAATAAAGACCACTAAGGACTGCTGTCTCCATCCTCACCTCTTACAGCCCACCTAGAGAATGCCAGGTCCTGGGCCTTACAAGCTAAGGTGGAGGCTTTTGAGCGGCACCAAGGCAGGATACAGACCAGGGCAGTGGGTATGAAGCTACTGCTGGCCAGTGGTGGCCCCCAGCATAAATGTTTGGGGACATCTCTGTATCTTTCATATCATCTTGATTTGATTTCTCTGAAATTTCAAAACTCAGATGCTTAGCAGGTTGTTACTTTCACTCACACCTCCCTAAAATCCATGTTTTTGATGGATAAGAACACCATCTGTTATGCAAGTCCACTAATAACAATGGCTTAATGTCTTTGTTTTACACCAACCACACTGTCTTCATTGAATTTTGCAAAATTATATAAACAGGTTTTGATACAATACAGTACCCATTAGAAAGCATTTCTTATTACACTTCTACCACCAAAAAAAAGAGTTGCGAAGCTTTTTTGGGTAAGTACATAAGAGAAAGAATGACGGAGGACTCCTCCAACGGCTGTAGGAAGGCTCTGTTTCCTTTGAAACGATAAGGACTCACCACACTCACAGATAAGCATAGAAAACATTAGATTTCGGCATAAAGACCTAATGCTCCAAGTATTTATTCACCCAAGGAAATACTCAATGTCCAAGCCCTTACATTACTTCCAATGCAGGCCTTGCCAGATCAAACACTGCCACAGGGTAAATTGGTTTCTGTTGAGTTGGGACCATTTTCAATATGGCATGCAGAAACAAATTGTAACAAATTACTTAATCATTATGCCTAGGTGCCAATGCTCAGGGGAAGGTGGACCTGAGAAATGTGGGGAGTTCAGGCATTCACTGTGGAGGTTGTTGTCCCATGGTCCCCATGACTCCTATATCCCTGGATGTGATGCTGAGTCCTTGCATCAGACAATGGCATGCAGAGGAAAAGACCACACTGAGGGAAGAAGAGAGATGAATTATGCACTGTCTCTCCTGGAACAGTAGAAATGGCATCCCTACCCTGGAGCACCGATTATTTCTCCCCAGTGCCGCTTCCCCACGGGCTGTTTCCCCAGGTGGGCATGCTGCCATGGCAAAGCACTCACAGCTGTTTATCTCAGCCCTCTGCCATCAGTCCAGGTCAAGCCAAGTCTATTTTTATAGCCCTGAAGGCCGCTGAGCCAAATGCTTTGTTCTCATGTTACAAGTAAAAATACCTGAAAATGTTTTCCACTTGAAAATGGACAAAAAGATGGGATATACAAGCTGCTGCTGCAGCCCCATAAATTATTCAAACATGCGGCACTACTTGGGCAATATAAAAATGTCTCTCTCTTTTTTGGTGGGTGCTGTAAATAACACTAAGTAGACCAAACTAATGCTACATTAACTCTGCCACCACAGATATGCTCAATTATCTTATAGGGAAGACTTTTTGCCTATGAGGGTGGTGAGACACTGAAAAAGATCGCCCAGAGAAGCTGTGGATGCCCAATGCTGAAAGTGCTGAAGACCAGGCTGGATGGGGCTCTGAGCAACCTGGTCTAGCAGGAGGAGTCCCTGCCCATGGCAGGGGTGTTGAAACTAGATGGTCTTTAAGATCCTTCCAGTCCAAATCATTCTAGGATTTTCCTGCCTTTTTCTGTGTCATTTGGCCTCCACAGCATGAAAATAAAAAGCCACTGTGGCTGTTTACTGGATTACTCTTGCACAAGCTGGTGGTCAGTCCCTACACAGACACAACCCAGCTTCTCCTCTGCAAGCACGGGTACTTCCTCACCTTTAATATTAGCACTTAACACAGTGCTATGCAAGTACCTGCATTTCACCTTAGCCACCTCAGCACCACAGTGGTGCTTAGAAGCAGGAAATTCACCCCAGAAAGGAAAGCAAAGAGGGCCAGAGCAGCACACACAGCTCAGGGGACTCAGAGGTCAGGAACTGGGGTGTCCAGCTTTGTAGGTAGTAGCCTGGCACCCTGCACCTATCCTTCCTTCCAGCTCATGCTCCCTGGCCAAACGCTGTAATGGAGAAGCCATCCACTTGGGAAAGAGCATAGAAGTATGCATTCTCCTTAAAAAAAAAAGTTACAGTAAAATTAAGAGATAAAAAATGGGAAAAAACCTGCCGATCTGAATTCCAGTTGTGGGCAAGGCTAGATAATGATTTGACAAGAGTCCAACTTTTCAGTAAAGTATGAGTATTTCTCCTTCTCTCCTGTGCAAGGCTTCAGAGAGCTGTTCCTTAAGGAAACAAAACCATGAATGCAGACAGTGAGCATTACCAGTATCCTTTATTAGCATCAGTATTGTGGCATCTTCCTCTCCTCAAACCGGTTCATTTAAAAGTGTTTTCTTGGGTTTGGCTTTTTTTCATTAGCACTCAGATTGAGCCTAACTTATTTTGGTATCCTGAACATATCTTAAGACAAAAAGGCAAGCTGTTTTGAAGACTGCATTGGAACACATCTTTTAATAAGATTCTATGAATATGCTACTCATTTTGCCTTTTGCGCCTTCCAGAAAGTAAAAAAGACTAAGGGGATTCTTATTTGCATTCCCTAGTAAAAATCCAAGTCTTCATGTACTTTGGACCCTCTTCTGCTACAATATAATGAACAGGGGCAATCTAGATTAATTCCCCATCTGAGCTGCAGGAATCCTCAACCACTGTGTTCCTCCTGCTGCCTTTCCCAGAAACAGACTCCATTATGAAATTATTTATTATTATTTATTTGGGAGATATGCAGGGCCACTAAAAGCTGAGGTTTTGACAATGATTACAGGACTGCTTGGACAGGAGAGTATGAAAGAGCAGCAAAAGATCTTTTGATTTTTAATTTCCAGGAAAAATTTCCAGAACATATCAATAACCATTTCTCTGTATGCATTAAAAAAAACCTAACATCCAGGCAAAGGGAAAATAAGGAAGAAAGGTCTTATAACACAACTCATCAGTTCTCCAGTCACAACCAAGAGGTACTCTAGATGGGTTCAAAAGGTATTGCCCTACAAGAATTTTATTTAAAAGAAAAAATTAAATCCTAAGATGGAACTTGGAAATGTATTTATCATGCCTACCACATTTATTTTTAAGGTAATAATAAGGTTTAAATTCATATACAGAAGATGCTTTTTTGTGCCAGTGTATTATCTTATATTTAAAGTTGTAAACCGTAAAGCTTTATAAGAGCTGAAAAAGAAATCAATTTCCTTTCAAAATGTTCATCCTCTGCAAGTTGCAAACAATGCAAGACTATATCCAGCTTGGAAAGTGCCCTGAGCTGAAAACAGAGGCTGGAAGAATAGTAGGGCAAAATATCATACCTAAATTAAAAACATGGGTTAAACAGGAACAAAACATAATCTTTTATTGATCTACATCAAGCAAGAATTTAAAGAAGCACTGTATCTCAAACAGACAAAAAGCTGCTGAAAACAAAGAGTTCATTTTAAAGTCTTATTTAACGTTATTTATAAAAAGAAAGATTCACAAGTGTTGCTAAGTGGGTTTTTATATGCTGAGAGTGTGCAATGTGAAGTACTGTATAAACAAAAACTGCAACACTAGCTGCTTGGGAAGAGCAAAAGACTACTCTCAGTCCAGCACTTGTGATGAAATCCCTCCCAACATACCCCAGAACAAGCAGTTTTGCCATCAAAATGCAGAAAACTAATCAAAGAGAAAGGTGCATGAAGGTTTTAACGTCCCTTAATGAAAATTAAAGTAGTGATCCACTTAAAGGCTAAACTATCATGCAGTATTTACCCCAAGGAACTTGACAGTGTTTTTGACTATTGTCATCTCCAGCTTATCATTAATATGTAACCTCAGAACCAAAGATATTGGCAAGTATGAATTACAACTAACTTCTACCTGTTAATCACGGGTACATCGCAAGCTTTTTCTGTAAGAATCATTACAGAGCTCTCCAACTAGACAAAGAAAACCCCAGAATCAACAGAAATTGAGGAGCTAGATAATTCTTCTAAATCTATAACTTAAAATTAGTTATTAGTTAAAAAAGTATAATTCATATTTTTTAAAGTATTTCTAAACAGTTTCAGTTTCCTTATTTAGCCTCTGATCCAGCAGAGCTGTCAAGTAGACATCGAGGTAAAGTGGCAAGTTAAATCTTGACTTGAAAAAGCATATCCCTGAAGAAGACAGAAACCAGAATGAGACTGGTCAAATAATGAAAAGTTAAATGCAACCTCCATCATTGTTTGTACCCTCTGTATGCAAGCCCAGTGTGCATTTGGTAACTGCCCCAGGATGCAAATTAAATAACAGTAGGAAATACAGTCTCTCACTTACAAACATCTGCTCAGAGTCTGACAGAAACAGTACACAAAGAAACACAGATATGGAAAAAAACCTACTTTTGTGCAAGTAATTGTCTTTAGTCCATTCTTCAGGAATTAAATCCACATAAAATACACCCTCCAGCTGTGTTAACTTACCTAATAGTTAAAATGTGCTGGTAAGGACAAAGAAGTGTCCTAGAAGAAAGACAAGCAAATGTGGGAATTGGGCCATAAAACAGATGTCCTCACACGGGTTCAGTGCAAATACCATGCTGTGGCAACACGCACAAGGGCACCTCAGGCACTGCACCCTTCTACCCTGTTGAAAGCAAATTACATCACGGGTGGTCTGCTGCCCCATCTACACTCATACAAAATCTAATCTTCTGGGGGTTTCGTTCTGCTGATCTCACATGGGTCTAACAGAGCCTGAGGATACGCAGCCTCCTCCTCCCTGGAGGAGCTATGAGATTCTCTTTTACTGTGGCACCTGCTTTCATGTACAGGATCTCAACATCTTTGAAACTTCTACCTTTTCATAAAATGTAACTGCAATTGGCCAGGGATCAAAGTATTAAAGGAAAAACAGATATGGATATCGTTCTCACTTAAGCTGGGCTTCCCCAGTAAAATAAACAAAAACTTCTAACTTTTGGCTTTACTGCTTGGTAGACCACACTCTGAAATATAGCAGAGCTTTACTGCCCTTCTGACAGTTTGAAAAGACAGCTAATAATTAAGAATCTTTATAGTCATGTAAAGCAAGAATCAGAGGGTAAGCTTTGCACTGAAAACAAACACCCGCCAAAGCCTTACTGTTTCTCAGTACACACCTCCATTTCGTTCATTGCAAGTAAAAACTGAAAAAAATTACACTATCCATCTAGCCCCAGCTATGCTTAATGCTCCATAACTCTTGCGTTTTGGTTTTGGGACTCAAATTTTATAAGCCCTTTTAAATACAAACGTTTCCAAATGGTTTAAGAGACTGTTAGAATCTACAGTTCCCTTGGAAAATGTGGGAGACAGGAGTGTCTTTCCTTTGCCAACCTAAAGAGATTTGAGCAAGCCTGTGCACTGTAGATTCAGCAAAATTGTTCACCTGAAATTTAACCAGAGAGAAAAGCAGTTTGTTTGGTTTAAGCTTACAAATTTCTGTAGTGAAAAACTCAGGCACAAGGCAGTAACGTTTGTGAAACTGAACCTCATGGTTGTCCTGGACCTAAATCAAGCAGCTGTAAATGGCTATTTTTAACTCTGAAAATTAATCCACATCGTCTTTACTGTCACAAAAGAGTGGCCTGACTTCCACAGAGGCGGGCAGAAGAAAATAGAAGGTTAAGCATTTAACTCGCTGGCAAAACTTCCATTTCATTAGTGATACATTGATAGCCTGCAATCTACCAAGCCATACCTTAATTTTGTGCACTTTCTGCACAGGTAGGATAAACTCTGGTTTAAGGGGGAAAAAAAAAAAAAAGCAAAAATGCAGAAAGCAGTATTATCAAATGGCAAGGTTCAGGAATAAAAGGAAAAAAAAAAAAAATAGATACCAAACATTGTAATGCACCTTCTTAAACTCCACAGAAAATACTGATTTTGAAAATACCTGATCATCTATTCAAATATATATACTACCACTAAAAATTCTCATTTTGTAATATTCAAAACAGCCTCATCTGCTTTTAAGTAAGAACTACGTTGTTAAACAATATTAATTCTCCAAAGCATTGTTTGTTTGAATTCACTTGCTCTGTCTTTGAACCAAAAGTTTGGCCCAAATTCCCTATGCTACAACGTCAGCGCAGCCTAACACATCATTCTCGCTGGAGTTATTCACGGATCCACACTGTTGAGAGCGTAGAGTGTGATCCTTCTCCATATATATCCTTCACTACACATATCTGGATTTCCACATGGAAATAACGTGCCGGCTCGGCACAGCCACCACAACATGTAGTATAATTAATGCAACAAATAAGACAGAACGCACTTTTCCACAACACTGAATTAACAACCCCCTACCCATAATGTCATATATCGTCCAAAAGCCAGGAGTCCTGTACGTATTTATACAGTTCTCGTTATAGAAAGGGGAGGCGAGCCGCAGGTCGCGGCCGGTCCGGGGGGGCACGGGTGGCACGTCCCACTGTGTGCCCCCGGCAGCCCCGAGCATCCCTCCACCTCCCACCGCCGGCCCCAGGGACCTCCGGCGAGCCCCGCGGGCTGCAGCCCCGGCGGCTCTCCCTAGCTGCGTCCGCCGGCCGCGGGCACCGGCTCCGCACCTCCTCACGGGCTCCGCGCCCGCCCTTAGTCACGCTGAGAAGCCCATCGGGAGGGGAGCGCGGGGAAGTAACAATAAAGTGGCTTCAGCGGTGCTCGAGGCTACAGAAACGCGAAGCTGCTCCCCAGGCAACTCGGGGGAAGCCGGGGCGGCCCCCACCGCCCGGCCGGCGGCTGCCCCCGCACCGCCCGCGGCGGGGGACCCGCGGCGCCCCGCGCTGCCGCCGAGCCGGGCCACCCGTGCACGGGCCGAACAAAGAGGCCGCTCCCGCTTCCCGCAGCCCGACCCGCCGGCGGGTGCCCCGCCGCGGCCAAGTTCCCGTGGGGCAGATGCAGGGAAGATCCGCCACCCGGCCCGGCCCGGCCCGGCCCGGCGCCCCGCCGAAGCCCCGCGCCACCAGGTACCCGTGAAGCGGCCGCCGCCGTCGCCGTGGCCCCGACGCCGCTGCAGGATGAAGTAGCCGCTGCTCTTCTGCGTGACCCACAGCTTGAGGGCGTTCTTCAGCAGCACCTCCTCGGGCTTCAGCCACATCTTCCCCCGGCTCGGAGTCCCGCTCTCTCCCCCCTCCGAGCCCGCCTGCCCCGCACGGCACCGCACCCCGGCCGCGCGGGTCACATCGCCCCCCGCGGGCTGCGCGGCGCCGGCTCCGGCTCCCTCGGCGCGGGCCCGGCCGCCGGGGAGGGGCCGAGGGAGGAGCCCGGGCACGGGCCGCCCTCCCCGCGGAGCCGGGGGCTTTGTGCCGCGGTGGCCGTGCCGTTCCGCGCCGTCGGGGATACGGCGCGGAGGGGACGGTGGGGTGTCCGGCCGGAGGGAGAGGGAGCGGGGGGGAGGCCCACGTTATCCCTCTCGGGGTCCCATGGCGCCCCGAGCCCCACACAGTGCACACCGGGCTCCCGCGGTACCCCGGGGTCCTGGAGGATGCCATGCCGCCGGGACAGCAGCCGGGCGGCTCCTGCTCTGGATTTGACAGCGGCTGGGTCGGGTCCCGCACCCCCGGCATGTGCCCCGCAGGGCCCTGCCGGGAGCCGTCAGGAGTGCGGGAAGGAAAGGGTGTCCTGGCCTTGCAGAGAGGTTGGGGGGGCTCCGCTTTCCTGTTTCCTTCTAGATCTAAGCCTAAAGCGTGAGCCCGCAGCTATTTACTTTGATGTTTGAAGGCCGGTGCTTGAAATCTCATATCTCAACGAAAAAGTCAGAATCTTAATTTTATAGTTCGGGGTTTTTTTCTCGTTTTAAGAAATAATCTGTCACTGCTTGCGGTTGAGCTGTTAGCAGGATCGTTTGTGAACCTGCAAAATGGTTACTGCTGCAGCACGTTATGTTGGTAATCCTCTGACACTGTATTTTACATTTTATTAACACAGATTGTCATTAATGAGGGTGGTGAGACACTAGAACAAGTCGCCCAGAGAAGCTGTGAATGCCTCATCTGCAGGTGTTCAAGGCCAGGTTGGATGGAGCTCTGACTGTGGTCTAATAGAAGGTGTCCCTGCCCATAGGAGCGGGGTTGGAACTAGATGATCTTTAAGGTCGCTCACAACACAACACTTTCCGTTATTCTGTGATTAAAACATGACCAGTGCACTTTCAGTCACATTCCTTTTCAGTTAACCGCAAATATTAAATTATTTCCTCACAATTGAATTAGCAGACTGCTAAACCACACTTTTCTAGGTTAAAGACCTCAGTCACTGTGAGCTAAATCACACCTAAAGTTCAACAAAGATCCCTGTAAGCAGAGAACTTTGATTAGGGATAAACACCCGAACTTCACTTTACCAACCTCTGCCTATTGTTACATGAAATGTGAACCAACTCTCTGAAAGGTATCGATGCTGCAGTGTGCTACTTAGCAGAGCCAGCAGTAATTATTAGCTGGGAAGTGGAAGGTGCACATGTGGTCTGCTGTCCAGTTGCCAGTGGAATAATTTGGTAGTCCAAATTCTGTATTCAGTCCAATCTGGTAAATGCTGTGTGATCTGTGTTCTTTACAATTTCTATGTGAAGAAATAATTTCATTTCCATACATAAAATAGCAAGCAAGCACTTTGAGTGTATTACTTGACTGATACACAAATAAAAGCTGTCAAAAGGAGATGGATGTCCAAGTAATAATGTATTAAAAATTAATGAGAGTTTAAGAAGAAGTTTCTTTAAATGCTCTTCCAGGATAAGAATAGCTTAGAGATTTCCCCTGCCCCCAAAACTATCCTGAAGACATGTAAGTCTTGAAAGTTTAAATGCTATGTGAAGTGAGATGGTGAATATTTCTTCCCTTTGCAGACACTTGAATATTAATTTCTGTTACTGTTTTTGGGGCATTTTTTTACATTCAGTCTTGGGTTTTGGGCAGGCTGATTTGAGACATAATTGAGAAGAGGACAAGTAAGTCGCTGATCTTTCAGTTGCTTTTAAGCTTGAGAGTTAGCAAAAGGGTAAAGCAGTTAAGGATCCAGTGTCATGCATATCTGCTTCTGTTAATTACATCCCAAGACAGGGGTGTTTGTTGGACCCCACTTACAGCACTCCTTCAAAGTCATGGGCATTAGAACCACATCCAAGCTGGCCCAACAACTGTTCAATCAAAATGGGATCACTCATGCTTTTTAAGCTTTTTTAGCTTTTTAAGCTTTAAGCTTTTTTTTTAATGCTTTTCCAACACATAGAACTGACGGAAAATAATTTACAAAGAATCTCTGAGAAATGGCTTCAGACAGGCAAAAGGGGGGTGGATGAGAGAAAACTGATTCAGGATGATAGAGCAAAACAGAGCACTTTGTAATATATATGTTAATAAATGCTCCTACTGAAAGCAGGAGCATCCTTCTTTCTCAATATGGCATTGTGCATGGCAGCCCCTGACATCCTGAGGCACAGCTTCTACCTGAAAACTAAACAGTCTTTGGCAACAGTGAAGAAAAAGTTTATTTCATGAAGAAAGTCCTACAGTAATGTACTGAATATTTTCGCAACCAGTACTTGAACAGGATTTGGATGATCTGAGGATCTTCCGAAGTCTCCTGTGAAGCAATAGTTTTAAAATGGTGGTGTCTAGAGAGGTACATAAAAGCAGGGAGGATGGGAATCTAGTAGATTATTAGACAAAAAACAGAGTGCTGTGAGAAGTTATATACTTCTTTATTTATTCTCTGATAAAGTCTAGAAAAGATAGGACTACCTTACCCAATTGCTTGAAGGTACTTAAGTTTAGTAGACTAGAGGAAAATAGCTTTTAAAAAAATGAAGATGTATTTGAAAGGAAAGAACAGAAAGAAAATGAGGTTTCTGGCCTTATACCACAGGCTCTGAAATGACTGTGTTTGTGTTATTTATCATCCTATGTATCTTTCTTAAATTTCAGTACCGGTAGCACACGGCAGGGAGTCTGCCATTCAGATTATGTTAGAGCATCAGTCATATCCAGAGTAAACTGCAGAGATTCTGGGCATCCATGAAGTGGGGTATAGACGGCATAGGGAACAGTCACAGGGAAAACTTTGCTTTCCTTTCTTGCCTTTGCCACTGACTGCCTTCCCAGAAATAGTCATGCTCTTTAGCTTCACATGGCTTCATATTTTTCATCCATCAAACAAATACATAATTTTTATTCTGGATGTCACTGAGGTGCTCAGGGAAGGTGGATTCCTCCTGTGCATAAAATGAATGATGCTTCCATTGGCAGGAAAGAGGCAGCCCCAGTGCTCTGGGCCTCCTGCCTAGCTGATCCTTTCAGCCTACATCAGAGGGGCCCTGGCAACATTTGAACAAACTTAGGAGACTGTGCGTGTGCAGTGCTCTAGGATAGCCTCCAGGGCTTGCAGGTGCATTGTTGCAGCTGATGAATATATGGGCTGCCATGAAAACAGGTTGTCCATGCTCCCTCCCTGACCCCTGTGAGCCTTTCTGTAGTGAATTGCTTTAACTAGTTAAACTAGTTGAAAACTTCTATTAATTAAAGTGCTTTTGGCTAGGTTAGCTCCTTAGTCATGTTGTGACTGCAGGAAAACTAGGGTGAAAATGCATGTCCTAGACTGAGGGAAAGAAACAGGCTGATCTTTCAGGCAGGAGACTGTAGGGAGATTCAGTTGCATTTATCATGAAATGAGAACTTAAAGATGGAAATTAATTTATTTATACTTTTAAAAAATGAGCTGGAATTTGGCTAGCGTTCTGCAGGAGACAGTCCAATCATCTCCATGTTTCCAGTTTTGATTCTTTATCTTGTATCTTCATTAGTGTCTGAAAAACCCTAATCAGTGAGCTGATACAATTCCTGAGACGGAGTTGCTGAAACTTTCAGATGATCCTGAGTTTGGACTTACCAGAGGCAGCAGTGAGTGCCAACAAATAATGTTTAGACTGCTAGGGAAATAATACACATTAGTGAATATAGCATTGGAAATTCAAACTGCTGGCTAATACATCTAGGAGAAAATAACTAAAACATACTTATTTCAGGGGACAAAAAAAAAGCACCTCGCAGAGATTAATCAACAGCTGCTGTTTTCAACCCTTTATTTTTTGCAGCCCCTGAAGTATTCCACTGCAGCTTCAGCCTCATGTAGACGAGTTGACAGCAGGCATCAATACATTTAATTTTCTTAGTGGCATGTCCACTTGGAGCCATCTGCCAATGCAGAGATCCACAGTCCCCTGGCTGAAAACTGAGAACTCTGAGAGCAGGGGAGGGATTTTTCTGAGGGAATAAAGCCACAAGTCTTCAGATTCACCATGTTGATATGTTGCTGGATTTTAAAAAGACCTTCTCTCCTACCTACATGTAAAAAAGGAGAGATGTAGGAACACAGTTGGTCAGTGCCCAGTGGCAGTCTCAGCACACTGCTCCAGGCACTGGTTCACTCTTGAAAGAACTCTCAAGATCCAAAATCCCCCACTGCTTAGACTTCCAGGGTTTCCACATAGCGTAGGATTACATTTCCTGCATTGTGTAGACAAATCCCCGTCGGAGACCAGGTAGATATCAGTCCTCCTCTACAAAAATCTGATGGGACCATTCTTGATATATCATATTAATTTCAGACTACTTCAGTATTTGAAAAATGTAGATCTATTGGAGGCAGATTAAGAAAAGAACAACAGAAATTATTAAGGGTTTAAAGTTGATTTGTGAGCTACATTGGAGCAGTCTGATATATGTGTAGCTCAGCTGAAAGTGACAACTGAAGTGCAAAATAGCTGTCTACAAGTATCAGTGTCTTAAACACACAGAAGAGGATGTATTTATTGCATTGAGAAGGTAATTCACTAAATGCAGTAAGAGATGGTGTTGCTTTTTTTTTAAAAAAGGAAAGGTTAGGTTAAGTACTAAGCTTCCTAAGCAAATCAGATTGATCAGAAAGTTTTTTACCATGAATAACACACCAAGGAACAGACTAGACACATTTTATAAATAGTATAAGGGAAATAGTTTCACATATGATGGAGTTACTTTCTAATATAACTCTGTGATCAGAAAGATTAGGCAACCAAGAAGATACCCTCTGCCTTCTAAACCCAAATAATGACTTCTTTCTCCAGAAGAAATCCCCTGGAAGAGGGGATTTTTTAAGATGCTTTGAAAGGCTCCTCTGCAAGGTTTTTTCCTGTCAGACACTCCCAGATATTGTGTTGTTGGAATGGGGCCATGTTTGCGTCTCACTCACAGAAAGTCCACTTCAAATTTGGCAGAAATGAGAGGGCCCAAAGGGAAATCACGGTAATTCACACGCAGATCCCAAATCCTGGCAGCATGCCTCCATTGAAACAGCACTGCAAAGACCCCTCCTGCCAGACAGATCAGATCCCAGGAATCTGTAAAAGCAGTTCTTAACTTAGATCTTTTGAATAGATTCAAACACAAGATGCATTTGGGCTTGAAAGGGTCACCACAGAAATAGAGTAGTCAAGGTCTTCCACACCGAGAACTGCTGAGTTTCAGAAACACTGAAAATTGCCTGAGCATTCTCAGCTACATCTCCAAGTAATTTAATCCTCATTGCCTTTCTCCTGTAATGGCTGGATTGCAAAAGCCAGTTAATGTTTATGGGTCCATATGTTTTTGTCTTCCTGCCTGTTCTAGCAAAGTAAAAAAACTGTTACAACCTGTAATTAATTCCAGAGGTTTCATTTATTATCTCGGATTAAATTAATGCCTGTGCAATAAAGAAGATATAAGAAGATATAATACACTGTCAGGAACATGTGTAATTAAGTTACAGACAACACTGTAAAAACACATTAGAAGTCTTGACTCACAGTTTCATGCAATAATATTCCATTGCTTTTTTCCTGTCAATAACATTATAATGTGTGTTTTTATATTTCAAGTACCAGCAATAGAATAGCAATACCCAAAATTATTGTGCTGCTGATTCTACTTCTTATTTTACTTCCAGCATCACTTCCTCACTTCCAGCTGCAAAACCCACTTCTGCAATTTAGGACTGTCAAACCCCTCCTAGGAACCACACAGTTACTGTGACACTGGAAAGGTTATCACATTTCAAGGCGCTTAACAAACATTTCCTAAGAAAACAGCCTGTCTCAGGACATGTGATTAAAATAATACATACATGTGGTTTAAGGCAGTAAACTCCAGCTTTTTTCTTGTCTCCCCAAACTTCCAGTTCTCCAAAACACTGAATAAGAAAACAATCCCTTAGCCCTTTACTCACATATAGCAGATCCCTGCAGAGCACACAGGTGATAGAGAAGAAACCATGGGGCAGGGGCTTCATGGCCACTGTTTCTCCAAAGGACAGAGGGGAGTATGACCTTGTCTTGCCTTGCCCATTACTTGACCCCCTCCCCACCAGTCCTTAATAATGCTTCTGCACTCTGCCAGAGCTGAGTCACAGCAGCTTTCCTCCCCACCTTCAGTAGGTGCAGAAGACCTCTGCTCATCACAGCGGTAGTGACCCCAGGAAGCTGGGAGGAGATGCTGTAGATGACTTCTGTTATGATGGAAAGAAGAAGGTATTTCTTAAATTACCACCCAGGATACCCTCCCTGCCCATCCTCCAGGGGCCTGACCCCTCATCTCAGAGGCATTTTCATTCTCAAGATGAGTATCTATGGGTACACCCCATCCTCTCGGGATTTTTTAATATTACCCAGTTTGACATTGAGATAAGACTCTAAAATTATTCTGGTACAAAAGAAGAGGAATGGCCAGTCCTATATAAGAAACTGCATTCCAAGAATACAATTTATTTCTGGCTTGGCATAGTCACTGCAGTGTAGTGGGAATGGAAGAGCTGGCCTCCTAAAATGCATTGGCACTCTTTAGGTAGAATGAATCAAGCAGCAATTTTTCTACCTTTTGTAATGCCATGAATTAAACTTGGTGATACAAGACTTTGAACAATAGAGTGAATTAGCAGAGCCAGGAACTTAGGAGGCAGAATCAAAAGTAAGGGTGCAAAGGCTCCACAACTTGTGACAAGGTGAAAAGCCCAGAGCAGAAAGGACAAAACTTCCTAAACAGAGGTTGTGACCTGCCCATTTTCTAACTGCAGTTTTCCATAGAGCAGTGGTGTTTCAGCAGCAATAGCAAATGACCTTGATAGGAAAAAGGTATTTCTGCCCTAACATGCTACCAAAAATGTAGCTGCTGGCACTCACTTGTGCTAGGCAGTCTCAAAGGAAGCCTGAAGTGGAACGGCTAGTGTTAGCTTCTGTTAGCAGCAGCTTCCTCTGGGGCTGTTTCCTGATCCAAAATTCCCATACTAATTCATCTTCCAAGATCAAAAAGTCTTCAGGAGATCAGCAATACTTCAGTGATTTGGGGAATAAAAAACCCCAAACCTAAACCACCTCCAAAAATATGCCAGCATTGTTTATAGTGCCCCATCTTGCTTCTGGATAGAGATGGACAGTGGTTTTTCTACCATAGCTGTCTTTGGTGGATCTGGGTACAATATGCATTAGCTAAAGATTTGGCCTAGGAAGCTGGAATAATTTCCATTTTTCCTTGCTGCACTTGGAACCAGGGGTTCTTTTTCTTTTAAAAATTTACTTTAAGTTCTTTCTTTGATCCCCTGGAATATCAACTTGTGTGGACAGTAAGGCCTTTTAAAATCATGAATTAACACTGCCATTTTCTCAGTTAGAGATGCCTCATGAGAGTTGCAGAACAGAAACACATGAAAGCACATTATTCCCTTAAAGTCATTATGGTCTCTATCCTGCCTGTATGCCGCAAGGTCTGATGCCATACTCCTTTTCCATGGGATTTGTCATATCCCTGTGCACACAGGCACCCTGCAACCAGTTTGAAGCTACATAAATCTCTACAGTTTCCCACATTCTGTGAATCCTGCCCACCTGTCTGGCAGCTGCAGACAGTCGGCACCTTCCAGCAAGGGGCTCAGCACCACATTACCACCCAAGCAGCATCAGAGTGAGTGAGCTGGCACTGCCAGTGCTGCCAGCGCTGGGCATGGTGGCGCAGCAGGAGGTGTAGGGAGGAACCACCACTTCTGCTCACCTCCTGAGGATTTTGAAATATCTATGGGGAGCTTCAGCTGCAGAAGTGGCAAAACCGTGTCACAGCACAAGCCTGGTTGTTGCAGAAGTGTCAGCACTTTGAGACAAGTTTTAAAATGTGTGTGTGAGTGCCTTTGAGGCACCTTTTAATGTGTTTTTTTCTGGCAACCTTTTCCTCTTTTATATGCACTGGCGATCCCCAAAGGAGCATTTCTATTGTGATTCTTATATTTTCCCACTGATCTGCTATGACACTCAAAGCTATACTGAGACTGTGCTTGGTACATGGCTGATACGCTGGGTAGGAATCATGCTGCACATGCCTAGGACTGGGTTTGAACCTGCTGTCTTTGATCAGCACTGCATTTCTGCTTCTACATGACTGCTATATTCTGTGTGAAAGCTCTGTGATCTCCTCCTGTTTTGGCTGTTGGCTAATTTAAATGTGACACCTGCCATTTTAACAGAATTTGGACGCTTTTTCACCACCTATGTTTTCGGAGGTAGGCTAACAAGATGTTAGTCTTTGCATGGCCATAGAACAATTACAATTGGGAATGCATAGTTTAAAAAAAATACAACTCTCTTCCCTTATTATACTGCTATAATTTTTTTTCTTTTCTGGACTACCAAATCACATGGTTTCTAATGAAATCCTGTTGTTTCTCCCTCACCTCAGTGAAAAAGTGACTACATACACATTCATGTTTTCTATTCCTTTCAGGAATAAAATATTCATCACACACTTACAGAAATGCACTCAAACCATCTGCCTAGTCTTTATGGGAGATGTAGAAAGATTAGAAAACATGCTCTGCTTCCTTTCCCATTTACACAGAGGAATGGATCTTCTTGGAAGTATTTTTTTTTTAAATCTTTGTTTTACTTTGCCATTTCTCTAAGTGTCTTAGGCCCACAAACTCTATGTTTCCATTCTTGTTGTAGTGCAATAGTAAAACACATAAATGTTTTTATATATCTATTTCTCTCATAAACCAGTTTCTCTTTATATACTTTGGAAAACCCAACAGGCCTACAGAGCCTGAATTTTCAGAAGATATTCCTGCTTTTGAGTGTACATGTTTAGACCTAGCTTTGCAGAAGTAAATAGCATATAATTGACATTGATGACAACTGTGAAATCAATCCCTTTGGAGTTTTAGTGCTGAGTATCAAGGAGGGCTCTTAAAAGTAGTTTCTGCTTTTGACAACTTTGGACTTGAGCCAGAGCTTTCATCTCCTTATCTGTGAAAATGGAATATGGCTTAAATACCTCTCCAACAGCTCATGAAGGTTCATTAATGTTTATAAAACCCTTGGAATTGAAAAGCACTGATTATTACTGTTTATTTATTAATTCCTGTTGTCTTGCACCTTCACATTCCTTTCACATGTCAAAGAAGAGGATTTAGCAGGCAGCAAAACCAGCAAAACCTGCAACATCCTCTGCTCTCTTGCCTTCCCTTACTGTAATATTCTCCCTGTATCCTCTCTCCATGTCCCCATGTTGCCTTCACATCTTCAGTCCCCTTTTCCTGCAATGCTTCCTGTTCCCCCCTCCTCCCAGTGTGGTTCAGACTACCTCCCAAAGCCTCCCTGCTGAGGCCAGCTGGTCCGACACAGCTGCAGAATGGCCAAGAAGTGAGAGCAGGAAAACTGGTTACAGTTGAGAGAGCAGGCAGTGAAAATGAGGGCAGACTCCATGGCACAGCCCTCCTCTTATGCCAGGTCTCCAGCTGATGGAGATTGTACAGCTCCATCTCTTCCAGGCCTCTACTCCTCTCTCTCCTTTGGCTGAAAATAGCCACAGGTTTAAGAGTTACTGGGAAAGGGGAGGTTGCTACAACACCGTGTAAATACAGAGTGATTTCTTCGTTTGTTGATCAAGTCGACATTTGAAATGCTCTCGATGTTCAGATCATAAACCACACCGAGCAAACTCACTTTTTCCAGTTGAAACCATTTATCTAAGCACACTATTGACATTTCTCCATGCTTTTTTTTTTTTACAAGGTTATACTCACAGCGGTAGGTGCATGAGAGTTGCTCCATTCATGGTACAGATTAAATCTTCTGAAGGACATAGTGGCTTGTCTCAGACGGGTCAATGTTGCCCAGCAGCAAGACTCAGGACCTTAAAAAAACAGCATTTTCGGAAGTATTGCCATGTTATCAGACTATCCTAAAGTAGCTCTCAGCCCTAAAGTAGGTCTCAGCCCATCTGCCTTGTGCCAATGGGACATAGAATTTACTCTGCCCTGGCATGGCCTGTGGAAGCTGCAGCAACTGCTTCTGGCCAGATGAAGGAGGTTGTAAACTGAGGAGCCCGATGAAGCATGTCATCTAAAGACAAAAACCATACCTACCAAAATAAAGGTACGTGTACATCCATACAGGTACTTTGTACAAGGCAAAACCAGTGAGCTAATGCATAAACTGAAATCAGTGTAGAAGTGTTATTTCTTTGCCCTTTTCTGACTGCAGAGCAGCCCTGGGACTTGGGAAACTTGATGCTCTGCTTTCAGTTCTGCCACACATTTGCAGCTCTGCCAAGTTACACTTCTGCCCATTTCTTGCAGTAGGATTCACCCTGGCTTACATATGTGGGTGTGGATATCCAGACAAAGCAAACTTGCCAAAAAGCATGCATTTGATTCACAGTTCTAGGTGCAAGTCCACACGAGCAGTTCTGGGAGGGTGGCTAGGACTTCAAAGTATCACCAGCATGAAGTACCTAAAGAACTGTTTCACCATGTGCTGTGGAAGGACATGTTTGTCTTTCCTCAACTCCACCTCACAGATGTTCCTAGTCCATTATTAAACTACTAAAAATAAAATACTTCTGATGCAGCTTTTTCTCTCATGTCCTCTCCAGCTGCTGCCCAGGCATGGATCCTGCACCATTGAAAGAGCTGTTCCTGTTTTGGACTGTGATGTTATTTCAGAAGGATGCACACGATGAGCATTTCAGCAGTGGTCTTTTTTAACCCTTACTTGACAGTGATAGGTCCTGGCAAAGAAATGGTGCTGCTGACACTGTTGAATGTTGACAGCTGTTGTTTGGCTCAGCCCTTGCCAGTCGAGCTCTCTGGTGCTGCAGGGTTGTGAAATTGCCTCAAGATCTAGAGTAGGGGTGATAAGCAGCAACTACAGAGTTATTGCATAGGAAACTCTGCCCACATGGAGCTCTCTGAAGACCTTGTTTTGACCCACAACTGCTGTAATAGACCAGAGAGGGGGCCCAGTACATGAATGGGTCACCACTGCTAACCAGGAGGAGGCTGTGCCAGGCTTAGGTAACCATTTTTGTGTTGATTAGACAACTTCTAATGCTGTGATAGGAAGAAGTTTGTGCTGATGCCAAACCACAGGCTCCGGTAGCTAATACATGTGAAATAGTAGCTGGCTGAGGCAGAGTGCACTTTTCCAGCTACGCTGACTGCATGTGTCTTGTCCTTGGTGTGATCTCTGCAAGAAATGCAGGAATGACTGGCAGTCAGGGACATAGATCTGCAGACAGTGGCTGATCACAGGGAAACATTTATGGACACAAGCAAGGGATGCATAGAGCATGAAACAAGAATCCTGAAGAAAGCTAGGGTTTCCCCTTTGGAGAAGGGACTCAGGTTATTTCCAACAGTATACTTACAAATAAGAAGTTTCTGCCCATTATTACTTTATTTGGCCCACCTCACCATCTTCTGTCCTGGTGTGTAAAGTTATATGCTGAGGTCAGATCACCTGATGGGAAAAGAAGGTTTAATTATATATTAAATATTTGCAAAATGGTTTCAGTTGCTGAAGGCAAAATGGCTCAGACTTCAAATTTGTTTGGATGTCTGTATGCTCCGGGCCATTTGTGTTAACAGCACTCTGTGCCTTCACATCTGTGAGAGTGTCAATTAAGAATGTCAGTCTTTGGAGACAGACAAGGACAGCAAGAGAAATCAAAGATGTTACAAGGATGTCACACCTCTCTCTTCCCACCCCTGAAACACGGCCAAACACGGCTATCTCTGCACTGCAAGTGGCATGTTTGTGTGCACCACACACTTAGTGAATGTGAGAGGGAGATGTTCATGCATGAGCTAGTTCTTGACTCTTCTTTTTTTCCCATGCATTCCAAGTCCAACTGCATTTTTAAATTTTGGACTTCTGTCCAAAATCAGTAAGCACCTGCAGGAGAACAGGAACCTTTATCCCCTTCCCTTCCTCCCTGCTCCAACAGATTCTTGCTTTGTCATCTTATCTAAGAAGACGGTAATTTAATTTTTTTAGCTGAATTGGAAAGGGGAGAAGAAAATTTTCTTATTTACATTGTTCACTAGAATAGGGTCACTGCTTTTTTATCTTTATCTCATCTTTATCCATTAACCTGTTCTGAATCCCTTGCAAGACAGTAGTCTCCAGACTCAGGTGCTTCAGATTTAAGCTTGAAAGAATTTGGCACACAAGTAGCTTGGGTTTTGTGAGGAAGGGTAGGACAACTGAAGTAAAGGCATGTCACCAATGCTATTTGAAATGCATTTTTGGAGTATTGACTTGTTGGAATTCCCCAAAATAAGAAGATGCTTCCCAGACCTACGACAAGAGAATTTATCACTTTGTTTAAATGTTATCTGCTGACCAGCATATTAGTGAATAGGAAGGAACTTATGGAAACTTAGTCTCTTAAATGATCTTGCCAATTTCTTCATTAAATAAAAATCTCAAACATCACAGTAAAGATGTTAGGAAGGCATTAGCAGATGTCAGACTAAGTTGGAGAACCTGACTGAAAACCAAAACTGCTTTTTGTGTTTCCTTCTCTAGCACTGGCTTTGCATTTATTTTCCACCATATTCCTTAAGCCACCACTGAGAAGCTCCCAAGAATATGACCTTAACATTCAGCCCCTTTGGGGTATAAAGAAAACCCTAAAGTGTGCTCTTCCCCCTGCATCCCACATGTCCCACAACCCCATTCTGTCCCTTCCCCTTTGCCGCCACGTCTGTCTCCCCACCCCTGAAATACTGCCAAGTACCCAGGAGAGCCTCTCCAGAAGTACCTCTGACACCACACTGCCTCTGGTTCTTCCACCTTCAAGGGACAATGGGCATCACGCGGTGTTACAGCTATGCCCAAGGTGACAACCCATTGCTGCCCACCTGCTGAATTCAGCCACAATGGACTTCTCCTGTGAGGGAAGTGATAAGAACTCTCCTCTGGCCCAGCCACTGATTTTCATAAAACTCATGTGCATTTAACACTTTTGAAAGAATTTTGCTATTCTTTCAAATCTGGCTGGAAGAAATTAATGGTGAGAAGTTGATGGGGGGGGGAAGGGGGAAAGGGACCAATTTGATAGACAGACAAATAGACAATGTGATTGCATCAGTCTCATTTCCTTAGGAAACTGCGCTAAAAATAAAAGGCTTTATTTGCCTCTGGGAATAAAGAAGAATGTCTCTTACATCTTTACAAAACATTTGTTTCTATGTATACTTATAAATAGTCAGGATGAGAGAGGAAGTTTGCACTGGATTTTGAGCAAAGAATTAAAAGGAAGAGCAGGAGGTGCGTGAATTGCACAATCTGGGATTCTTTTAAGCATATGAGAGCAGAGCAATGAATGCAGGGCCTTGCACACCAATGCCACATTACCCAAGAGTACTCATGGCTGCCCTGCAAACCAACTGCCTGTTGGGTAATTTTTCACAGCCCCACAGAATTAATGCAGTTTTACTGCACCAGTGATGGATGATATGCTTTAGATCAAACCCTTGGTGCACTTTATGGCCAGCCAGACTCTCTCAGGTGTAAGTGAGCAACACAGAAATTGCTATATTTATGTTCAGATTCATGGTCTAGAAATTCCTGTCTGATGGTGAACAAGACAAGCTACAACAGAGAAAATAATCCCCAAAACGGTCTCATCCATCATTAAGAGATTGTGTAAGATGAAGAAGCACTTATGCATCTTCTAAACTTTTCCTTTCCTGAATTTACTCTAGATATTTTGTTATCTTTGAAAATGTCATAGGCCTCCTTATAACCATGGCCTCTGTGACAGTCTGTAGCTGTAAGTTCTTTATATTCGTGCTGTATATAAAATGCTTTTTGCTTATGAGATTTGAATTTACTACCTTTCAGTTTCACTGAACTGGCAGCACTGAGGACTTGGGCTTTTATAGTCATGCTTAATAGACAGGGAACAAAGTACTTCCACATCCTCTAAAAACTTCTGATTGTTTCAAGACACAAGTGTCAATGTAACATCAAAAGAATAGAATGGTTCATACAGCAGGAGCCACAGGGGACTTCCCCCATGGCAGGTGGGCAGAAAGAAGCAGTTGTATTATACAACTCCTTTAGTTTTGCACTACCCATTAGTTTTTGGTTCAACTGCCTATGCACGGAAGCCCCTTCTTCCTGAGACATGCCAGAATTTCCATTACAGGGAAACTTCACAGTCCCAGTAATTGCTGTACTGAGGACAGTCATAAGAGGCAGTCCTCATCCTGAAGAATTTAAGTTTAGAATATGAAAGACCAGCACAATCTGGGGAAAAGGGATGCAACACACCATTGGAAGATTAGGAAAGGAACAAGTATCTTGCCTGCAGGTATTACCGGGGCTCTTACCAGGAGTGAACCCCAGCCTGGGGTCAAACCTGATCTTGCTTCCCCTGGGGATGGGATTGATCCTAACTTAGAGGTCAAAAATGAGACATCTGAGCTCATCATTCTACAGTCCTTCCACCTCAGCCAAGAGAATTAGGTACTTCTGGGAGACCATTCATGTGACCTATCTCAAATAAAAGGCAACAGTAATTTCTAACTATATGCATAAGAGATTTCTTCTCTGACTGGTTTCATATCCATGCCCCGCTCTACTGCTTTCAGCAGAGTTACTCATTACTATCACCATCTATTCAAGATAGGCTAAGATGGTCTTCTTGCTCATCTCTGTTTCTAGTTAGGAAAGTCACTGGTATGGGCAGAAACAGAACTTTACTTACATTTTAACAACAAAATCTGCACATGCGTGTCTTAGGTACCTTATTTCATAAAGAGCTTTGAATTTCTTAGGTAACCTCTGAAAATTGTGTATCATAATTTCAGTCTAACATGCATTCTGGGAACTACTAATAATTAAAAAAGCATCTCAGACTTCAAAATTACTTACATATTCTCAGAAAATTTGCTCCTGACCTTACTTGCATCACCTTCTTGAAAGAAAACCACAGGGATTGAAAAAACATCTGAACAAAATGATAATGAAAGCAGCTGATTTTTTTAAGCTTGATAGCAAAACCCTGTTTAATTATATGCAATTGCAATGAGGTCTGAGTCATGACTTGTCAGATGATCCTCTTGTTTGATGTGGCTACAAACCAGCTATACACTGGGAAAGCAAGCAAACTGAAGACCTCATAAAAGCATAAATCTTCCTTGTTTCCCTGGTCCTTTGCTTTTCTCTCTTTTTTTATGCACCACCTTATGTTTAATCAACCCACAGGGCAGAAACTGTATTTCCTAATATCTTGATAGTGCCATGCACATTTATGTTGCTTTGCAGATGACTGATGTGCAAACAATATGAATGATGCTGTGAAAAGACAGAAGGGTAAGTTCAATCCCTGATGTAAACTTGACCTCTATTCATTTCTGGTAAACACTCTCTGAAAAAAACACCTGTCACAGTACTGACAAATTAAGGTATTTACTTATATTTACTTATAACACTAGGAAAACACTAGTACAGCCTGGCAATGCTGCTGTTAGTTTTATGTCCAAGTAGCCACACACAAAGACAGGTCAGGGCAGTGTATGGCTGCTTAACATCTTGCTCATTGACTTCTCAGAAACCTCTCCTGGAAACAAAACTCTCCATAGGATATAACTACTGAGTTATTCATCAAAAGGGAGCTCCTATGTTATCTCATGCTGATGTGTATGTTTGCTGATGGCATTTCTTTTTATGTTTCTTAGTTCACAAAGTTAGTGTGAATCCTGTCTAGAGGGCATCCTTGGGCAGTTCACTTCACTCCAGAGCTAACACATTGCATTCTCCGGCAGCACTCACTGAATATGGATCATTAAAATCTTCATTGTGATCAGTGCAGATAAGCAAAGCTGTGCCTGGATACTGCAATTTTGTGGTTTTCCCTTTCATTTTCTTGTACCAAGTATTATGGGTCGCTTGCTTTAAAACACTGAAAATTATGTACTTCCAATGCAGATGGTTGCAATAAAGATCGGAGGAAAGGGGGAAAGAGGGTCAGTAAATAGAGACTGTGAATTTTTTTAGTAGAGAGGTACTGTGTTGCATTTGCCTTGTCTTTGAATCACATTAAATATACACACTGTTAAAAGGTTATTGAAATGTTCAAATGTCAGTGTTTCAAATGAAAATCAATAGCATGCTATTAGACTCATTATATTGCTGCTATGCATCATTAAAACGTATTTAAAAGCTTTCAGCATAAACCAGGAGACGGGATGAATAAAGAGACATCTTGAGGACGTGGAACATACTTAGAAGGCAATAAAGAGTCAGGCACAAGAAAAACTTCTGTAAGCACTTGGAAAGAAAACCGTGCAAAGAGCTCACTGGGTGTTAGAAATATGCGTGAACATGAGGAAACAAATGACATGGAACTCAGGATACAGACAAATGTATGAAGATGTACCACTGAAATTGTATTACCATATGAAAGTATACATATGAGACTAAGAGAGATTCCTTACTAAATTTCTGAATTTTGTTCCAAAAGGGAAAGAATGGGAAGAAGTGACTCTCCCAAAGGCTGGGAATTGAAGTGGGCAAGAGGGACAACAGATTTCTAGTCCATTCACACAAGTATTTTTATGCTTTTATACCTGATTGCTATTGAGCCCATTTGCCTTGTTCCTGGAGCAGAACTAGAACGCAGACCACCCACCATCCTGAATGTCACACTCGCATAAAATCCATCAGATCCTGTTTTTTCTCCCTTCCCGTTGTGGTGAATCTTTAATGCCTGTAAACAAAGCAAAGTAACTTCAGCCAAAGGAGATAAACACTCCCCTCTACTCCTAATAGCCATAGTCTGGGCTGGAGTTTAAAACCCTGTAGGGAGATGAAGAGAACTGAATCTCCCACTTCCTGGACAAGAGCTTTCTAATCAGCTCAGAATTATTGAATATTCTTTCAGAAGGTGGACTTCAAATTTGTAGCTTAAACATAAAGCACTTCCTCCTGCAATTTTATCTGCATAGGTAAAGATTCTACTGAAATTGATTTTGGATGAAAACAGAACCATAAGGCATAAATCAAGTCAAGGAGCCAGGGAACGGAAATAGTTCCATTTGAGTCAGATATGCAATTGCATAGCTCAAATTAAAAATGCTGAGTGGTCAAATTAAGTGCACAGACTACATGTTTTCACACAAAACATATACTCAGATATTTCAAAATTGCAAATTTACAAATGGATTTTTAAAAAATCCTGTCTGAAAAAAGAGCAAAAAATGACAAATGAGAATATTATTTTGCTTCAAATAGTTTTTGGAGGAAAAAGTGTTTCTGAGTGATCAGGAAAGAAGAAGGGTCCATCCAAAGTTATATATGCAAATAGCCATACTGTATACTGCTTTTATGTGTCAATATGTCCCTGCTGGAATTTCACCATTAATTTTAATAGGGCCAAAGCTCTCTCTCTTCTGGAAGTGTCTAACACTCAAAGAATCAAGAGAGTGGACTAACATTAGTTTACAAGTGTGATCATGTGTGGCTTAAAATGCAGAGACATCACTAAAACTCACAGTAGTTAAAGAATTCAGAAATGAACACGTTTTTTTCTAAGCCACTCAGTATTCAGCACTTATGAAGCCATTCATGCAATGATATTTTTGGTGTTTCTTAAGTGCTTTTCAAGCTGTATCCAAGATGCCTTGGCGGCTTTGAGAGCTGACTAACAAGTGAAGATGTGTTCTCATACAGTTACTCAGGAAGACTTTTAGGCATTGTTAGCATGCCAACATTGTTAATTACTCCAGGAATAACAAAATCTGTTTCTGTATTGGTAGTTCTATCTTGTGTTTTGAATTAAAGAGATGAACTAGGAAGAAAAACATTCATTTTTTGCTAGAAAGAAACACATTAAGAGATGTATATAAAATCCATCTTCTCCTTTCTTTCTCTGATATGTTGCTATTTAAAATACACTGTAGACAGGATGGGTCACTTTAACCACTATGGAAAGGAATTTGTGTACAAGAGAGAATTCCCATGAGAATAAACAGAACAATCTGGAAGCGCTTTAATTCACCCTTTGACTTTAAGGCGCGATTTAATTCCTTCCTACTGCGTCCTTCCTAAATGAACTGTGGGGATAAAAGATATGCTGTTGGGAGTTGTTTCCTGAACATTCAGCTGCTTTGCTAGAAAACCCTAAAATACTTACTGGACAGTTCTTTATTATTTCTCTTGCTCCTTCCAAATGTTGACTTTTGCCATCTATCCTTCATTAGGATTTTTTTATAGTGCCTGCAATGCAGTTTTTGTTTCTTATGCATCTTCTAAAACACAATAGCAAACAATAATATAATGCATTTTAAGAGGGAAAGAAGGAAAGACAACTTCTACAGTAAACAGTATTGCACAGCCTCGCCCTTAGCTCTGGAAATCAAATCTGACTGTTCTTCTTTGATTGTGGATCTAATTTTCCAGTAACAATTTAAATTACAATTCATCAAAGGCTGATTTTTTTAAATACTAAACAAATTGCATGCTAACAGTCAAACAATTTTGTAAAGGTTTATTTGTATTTGCAAAGAGTAACCTGCCAAACTAGATTGCCTGTGTCACTTTTAGTCTGGAATCTCTGTGTCTGTGCTAGTATGTATTATCATTTATGAGTCAATAGGACAGAGTTACCAAGCGGACTGAGAGTCAGAAATGTAAGTATAGCTGCAATCTCTTCATCTCTCTTTAGGAGCTCAAAGCATGATTTTTACTGAGGTTGTTCCTTAAACTCAAACATAAAAAATGATAGGTGTATTTTATGCTTGTATTGACCATTTAATAGGTATTCTATATTCCATCTAAAAGAAATGGAATATGCTCAGCCTACTCCCAAGAGGAGTTGTTCTGCAAAGGGAGAAACCTGAACTCTTCTTATTATACCATGAGGCTGTGCTGCAGTGAGGCATCTCCTGCAGAACCTGACCCCCCCCCGACCCACCAAGGTGGCTGGGGCCCTAACCTTCCTCCCTAAGTGTAATACGATCCATTTCAGATCGGGCCAAGAACTGATTTTATTTGAGTCTGCACTAGTACCACACACTCTCCCTTCTTCATTACACCAGTTTTGAGCCCAAGAATGTCTAACACATTAGACATGTGCAGTCACAGAAACACTCTTTTGCTTACTGCACTTCATGTCCCAAGAGCATTTTACCCCCATCTTTTTTTTGATTAAGGTTTTTCCCACCCTGAAATGGTAATGTTTTAAAATCATTGTGACTTCTAAATTCCCTTTGTCAACTGATGCTTGTGCCCATCCCACTTCCTATAAAGTATTCCATCTTCTAAACTGTTAGCTTTCCTGTTCTGACCAGAAACCTTTTAATTTGCATAGAATGCTTTCATATGGCTGCATCAGTGAGCACATGAGTCACACAATTGTTTTGCTATCTCAATCATCAGGGAAACTTCTTATTTCTCTGTAGGCCATTTCTGCAGTTCTGCATCCGTTATTCCAGTAAGCACAATATCAAAGAGTGGATTATGTTTCTGAAGTCTATAAGAAAAGAAGAAGCATCTTTCTCTTTCTAAACATGTTTCTTGTTTTTGCTCTGCTATCTTTAGCAGAGTTTGTTATTAGAAGCGGGCTCTACAAAAAAGACCACCTGGACAGAAGCATCAAGGTTTGTTTGGGTGCTAATGCACCCAGCAAGCCAACCCTCAATTAAAGGCACAATTTTAGACATAATCATTTCTAAGCATAAACTTCATCCCAAGATCAAACAAATGCAACTTTTGTCACCACATCAGAAACAGAAAATCTGCTGGTTGGTCTGTGCTTTCCCAAATTCTCCAGCTAGCCCTACTGCACACATACATAGTTTATTTCCTCAGCTATTTGCAACCCTTTCATCTTCTTCCTAAATCTTACAGATAAAGTCCTTGCCGCAGTTGTGAGTAAACTCTAAATTGGCCTAAGCTTCCAAGTAATCTTTTGTTTCCTTGAATATGCTGGCCATGTCAGGGAGTTCACTGGTGTACTCTTCCATTTGCTTTACTGCTCTAGCAGCGTATGTTGCAAGCAGACTTCTCACTGTGATCCATCCCACTGGTGAGTAACTGCTCTATCAATAAGGCTTTCAGATCTTGCCTCACCTGGCTGTAGACCTGTTTTTTCTCACAAACCCATCATTTTTAACATCTGTATATGTACATGAAGCCTTTACACCTCTGGTAGCTGAGCTTCTTTCCCATCAATAATGTGAAATAGGGAATACCTCTGCTACTTGGTTTATATGCAGAACACAAGCCTTCAATTTATATTATTTTAGAAACTGAATCCCATCTCTTACACTAGTATGGCTATCTGGAAAGCCAAGATCTTCAGGGCTGGGTGACGTGGGAGCAGTACTACTACTAGAAGAATCAGTGCCTGTATCAGGACTTTCTAAGCCCTTCTTGTCTCAACACACTTCACAGAAAGCCCGTCCTGCAGGCCACGGCCTCAGCATTTCTTCAAGCTACACCTGTGATTTGCTGTACCACCAGATGTAGTTCCACAGGATAAGCCAGAGAAATAGATCATCACAGTTAATAGAGATGTGCTTCCAATCCCTGTGTCCCAGACACATATTACTGCTGCCCATCATCCTCCAGATCTGCCAAGAGCCCACCAGCAAAGTGGATATTCTCAGCTGAACTGGACCGTGGAAGAAACGGGTGAACATCAGCCCTTCAGAATCACAGAATCAATTAGATTGGAAAGGACCATCGAGTCCAACTTGTGACCAAACACCACCATGGCAACTAGACCAGAGCACCAAGTGCCCTATCAAGCCTTTCGTTAAATAGCTTCAGGGATGGTCACTCCACCACCTCCCTGGGCAGCCCATTCCAATGTCTAATCACCATTTTTGTGAAGAAATCCCTAACGTCCAATCTAAACCACCCCTGGTGCAGCTTGATTCTGTGTCCTGTTGTCCTGTCACTGGTTACCCGGGAGAAGAGGCCGACCCCCACCTGACTACACCATTTTTTCAGGTGGCTGTAAAGAGTGGTAAGACCCATGCTGAGTGTTCTTTTCTCCAGGTTAAGCCACCCCAGCTCCCTCAGCTCCTCCTCACAGGACTTGTGCTCCAGACCCCTCAATGGACCCAATCCACGGTGTAACTGCTCCACCGTTAACAGCACGGCCACGAGGCGCTCCTCAGCCAGGAGAAAACCCCTGGGTCCGCAAGGAGCGGGAGGCACCGATGGGGCCCGGCTGCAGGCCGCAGCAGCCCCGGCGCGGCGCCGCCGCCATCCCGCGCCCCCGCGGCCGCCGCGCCCGGCACGGCCACAGCGCAGGCGCCGCCGCGCGCTGCCGAGCGCCCCCTGCCGGCCCCGGAGGGAGCGCGCGCAGCCGCTGCCCGCACCAATGGCCCGCCCCCGCCGGGCGGCTCGGACCAATCCCGGCGCGCCCCGGCCGCGCGCGCCGCCCCGCAGCCCGGGCCGGAACGCTCCGGGCGCCTTTCGCGGCAGCGCCGTAAAGCGCGGCCGGCGGGGAGCGCCGGGGCCGGAGCGGCGGCGGTCGTGGTCGGATGCCCGGGGGCGGGGGCAGCCCGGCGCCCGGCACGCAGGGGGGAGCGGAGGCGGGCGAGGCGGCGGCGGGCGGCAGGATGAGCCTGTCGCCGAAGGAGCTGTCGAGCCTGCTGAGCATCGTGTCGGAGGAGGCGGGCGGCAGCACCTTCGAGGGGCTCTCCAGCGCCTTCCACCACTACTTCGGGAAGGCCGAGCACTTCCGGCTGGGCTCCGTGCTCGTCCTGCTGCTGCAGCAGCCCGACCTGCTGCCCAGCCCCGCGCAGCGCCTCACCGCGCTCTACTTGCTCTGGGAGATGTACCGCACCGAGCCCCTCGCCGCCAACCCCTTCGCCGCCGTCTTCGCCCACCTCCTTAACCCCGCGCCCGAGCGCGGCGGCGACGAGGCGGAGCGCACGCCGCTCTCAGGTGTGTCCCGGCGCGGCGGGGAGCGGGGGCACAAGGGGCGGCCGAGGAACCCTCCCGGAGAAAGCGCTGGGAATCCTGCACGGCGTCTCTAGGCTTGGTGTCAGCCAGGCCGCTTGCTTGGACTTTATCGCTCGCTACAAGTGCCTGAGGGAGCTGGGGCTCTTTCGTCTGGAGCAGACTCGGGGGGACTTTGTCGCTCTCTGCAACCTCCTGGAAGGAGTTTGTAGCCAGGTGGGGGTCGGCCTCTTCTCCCAGGCAGCCAGTGACAGGACGAGGACGTAGTGTAAAGCTGAGGCGCGGGAGGTTTAGGTTGGACATTGGGGATTTCTAAACGAAAAAGGTCATTAGATACTGGAATAGGCTGCCTAGGGAGGTGGTGGAGTCACCGTCCCTGGAGCTGTTTAAGGAAAGACTGGACGTGGCACTCAGTGCCCTGGTCTAGTTGACATGGTGGTGTTCAGTCGTAGGTCAGACTCGATGATCTCGGAGGTCTTTTCCAACCTAATTGATTCTGTGATAACATGGATGTTTTTGGGAGAAATCCTTCACAAAAAGCTGGAGGTGATAGGAGGTTTCTGACAGCTTTAAAGCTGTGAAACAAACCTTTTAGAGAGAAATACATGAGACTGAAACACTTTTTTCCTCTTAGTAAATACGAGCATGACACCACCAGTGTTGAGTAAATCAGTTTCTAAAAAAAAATAACCTGTTGGAGAGAGTCTAGAGTGGGGCCACCAAGTTGGTTAGAGGGCCAGAGCACTGGAACAGGTTATCCCAAGAAACTGTGGATGCCCCATCCCTGCAAGTGTTCAGGGCTGGGCTGGATGGAGCTCTGAGCAGCCTGGTCTCAGGGGCAGGTGTCCCTGCCCATGGCAGGGGTTTGAAACTAGATGGTCTTTAAGATCCCTTCCAACCCAGGCCATTCTCTGATTCTGTGAATTTCGATGTCAGGTCATACTTTATAGCTCACTGGTTGTCCAGATTGGAAGGTGTGTGAATGAACCACTGTGAGTGACTTAGCATCAGTTGTCATGTGTCATTATGTGCAATACTGATCACATAGTGCTGTATTTTGCATTAAAACAGTTTTGTGTGTAGTCACACAGACTGTCCAGCTGCACCTACCTTGCCATAATAACAGATCGTTTTGGGTCTTAGTTTTGCTTATTACACATGAAGAGCATGGAAACTGTTAATACTCCTGCACTAAAAACCGTGGATTGTTTTTCATTGTGTCTCCACAGGCTTCTTACCTCCCATAACTCCTCCAGAAAAATTCTTTCTTTCCCAACTGATGTTGGCCCCTCCTAGAGAGCTGTTCAAGAAGACTCCTCGGCAGATTGCTGCAATGGATGTGGGGAACATGGCCCAGTCAGTGGATATCAGTGGGCTGCAGCTGGCATTAGCAGGTAAGGAAGGTTTGTGGCTGTGGTTCTCGTATGAATGGAAGGTCTCATTGTAATGTGACCTGAGAAACACTCATCTGTCCTGAATATGAAGAAGTATGAACTATGCTTCAGGGTCTTCAAGCCTATGTTCAAGCACTTAGAGAATCTTGAGGCAGAGATTATATCCTAACTCTTTTGTCCTCCTTAACAAGTAGTTTTTTTAAGCATGTATGTCATTGCCTAAACACAAGAATATTTTGCAAGTATAGGAAGATTTTCATCTAAAGCTTTGTAGGTTTTTTTGGGGGATAACCCTTTTTGGGGGTGGGTTGTTTGGTGGTTTTTATTTGTTTGTTTGCTTTGTTACAGGTTTCTTGTGTGGTTTTTTCCTGTATTTTCATCTCTTTTCACCCTTTGCAGTATTTCTTGTATGAGAGAACAAGCATAACTGTCATGCTGCTGTTACATACTGGTACTTCAGCTGTACCTGGAAAATTGGCTATTACAATTATATCTTCAGTTTATTGCAAAGTCAGACCTCGCAGTGTTAGCTCAAGAGTCGGAAAGAGATCCAGTTTTATGAGATTGAAAGGAAAAGCAACATGATGCTTATCCTTTGACAGGAGAACAGGAGGAGGAACATCATTGTTCATGTCACATCTGGAGCTAATATGAAATATTATATATTGTTGGAAACAACCAGTTTAAACACAAAAAGAATCCTTTTTCCCTAGGTATGAGCCAGTAGACCTGCTTGCTTAAAAACTGACCATCTCAGTTCTACATCTGTTCAATGTGATTTATTGCTCTGAGGTCAGGCACCATTTAGACTTTCTCAGTCCTGCAGTTGTATCTCGGAATTGTAATTTTTTTTCTGTGGACTGACATTGACTTGTAAAGCTGTGGTACACTGTCCCTTGTTCACAGTCTACAAATGTCCTCTGGGGTCTTTCTTAGCTGCTATTCGAGACTGTGGGATTGTTTGAAATGCAAATTGAACATCCTAATGTCCCATTGTGGGTGAGACCCACAACCTTTCTGGTTCTTGTTGTGTTGATCCTGTCTGTATTTTGTAGAATACCGTAGCAAATTCAGATTTTGTGAAGCTTCAGGTAACTTGTAGTTTTTATTGCAAGGCATGCAGTATGAGGTGCCTTAAGAAGCCTTGATTTTTTTTTTATTTGTTTTCTTCTTGATACTGTGCTTGCTTTCTGAATAGTTTGTTCTCATTAAAAATTAAATCATAGAATCACAGAATGGTTTCGGTTGGAAAGGACCTTCCACCTTCACCCACCATGGTCATGGACACCTTCCAATAGACCAGGTTGCTCAAAGCCCCATCCAACCTGGATTTGAATACTTCCAGGGATGGGGATCCACAGCTTCTCTGGGCAACCTCAAAGCTGTGGTTGGGTGAATGTGTACTCTAGGCCACGTACTTTATTTTAAAATAGAAGACAATGATGCCTGAAAGTAGAATACAAAGTCATCGGGGTACTTTTGTAAGACCTATATCATTGTTTACATAATCCAGTGAAAAGTGCACAATTGCTTACAAGCAGTTGTAGAAATTATGTAACAAATCCAGCTGCATCTGAGAAAAGTCTTTCTCAGACTTCTTCCTGTAGGTCCCCAGAATAACTGTCTGCTTTCTAATCACTTTCTTAGAAGATAAATCTTTTGCTTGTTTTAAAATCATAATGCTCCTTCTGTCCATTTTTTGTCTCTTGGAAAGTCTATGATTTTTTCACAAGTCTTCAGTATGTTTCTCCTAATGATTCAATGTGCAGGATGAAGCTGGTGCAGGATGATGACACTAAGATGCAGTGGTTAAGGTGTTGTATTTACACCCTTGCCCCGTGATGTACAGAATGTAACAGCTGTAACACTTGGTAGCTCTTCAAAACAATTATCCTTGAGATGCATGCTGTTCAGAGCAGAATGATTTTGACTTGCTTTAGCACGTACCTGCAAAATCAAATTTAGAAAGCATTTAGTTTTTTTCTATCAGTTTATCTCTCCCAATCTTTTTTTTTTTTTTGTAAAGGAAACATTTGTTTTCTGAATTGGAGCTCACTGTGACAATTCATTTGCAACTGTATGGTGGATTTTCTGTTTTTGATTTTTTTTATTTTTAAGGTTTACCCCCCCAAAAAAAAAAAAAAAAAAAAAGAAAAAAAAGAGGTAGAATGCTGAATAGAGCATCTTGTGCATGAGTATTAACACCTTCTCTTCTTCCTTTGGTCTACAGAGAGCTAATCCAAACTTTGGTACTGCCCTACAAGATGTTTTTATTCATCTGGTGTGCTGCCCTATCAAAAAAGTGACCTTTTTCATAGTTGCATGGATGAGTCTCCTGGCAAAATGTTCCTGACAGTTTGTCTGCTAACCCTTATTTGATCTGGCAGTAATTGACCTGTATTAAAGCAAAGCTTTTAATACATTGTAGAGCTTTCTTTAAGAATCAGAGAAAGTTTCTTTTTACCTGTAAAAAGAAAAAAAAAAAAAGCTCCATAAAGGAATCTAAGGATTTGGTTTCAGTTTAATTTTTTAAAATTTAAATGTCTTAGTTGAAGATGCTGTATTAGTTTCTGTTAAATCACCGTGTCCTAATTCTTACTTCTTCTTACCTGAAGCTGTTGGTTCAGCCCTAATTCTTGAAGCAGTGAGGTTGAACTGAGCTTCAATGCATATAACTAAGGGCTCAGGCAGGCTTTTGAAATCAGTGAATTGAAATATCACTCATCATCTAATCTAACATCACTAATAATTTCAGATTATGAGGTTACAAACAAGTCAGCGACTTAGTGACTTGATGGATTTAAGTTCTAGACTACAAATGACAACATAGAAAATGGACACCCAATGCCTCTCCCCCACTCCTGTACTTCATTTGTTGAATCAACCCTTCTGTTCAGGGGTTAAATATAAGTACTCATGAGATGAAGTTTGAAACAGTTGCTTATGTAGAAGATACGTTTTATAAACCAGCTCTTTTGGACTTTGCCTTTAAAATGCTTTTTTAAGTAACTGAAAAGTATGCTGGTTGTTGCCTTCAATAGAAAAATATACCCTATGCTGCTTCAGTGAGCATATGTGCAAATGTTTGCATTATCTGAAATAGTTAGATAAAGTAGGACAGGAAGCCAAAAAAATTAACAGCTTTGTTTTCATGATCCTTTTGTCATTCACAGTTTTGGCGTCTCTTGCAGATTTGTTTGGAGTCATATGAAATAGTTCATGTGTATGGGCAGCTGGGAATGGTCAACATGATTGCACAAAAAGGAGCAAGCACACTTTGCTTAGAAGTGTTAGGGTACACAAAATATGACAGCACTCACTCAATTAGCCAGGAAGTTGGGTGGTCTTTGGTTTCATCTGGAACTTTTTCAAGGGACTTCTTGTCTGGTACAAGCACTTTTGGACTTCACATTGCTTAAGGCTTAATCTGTTGCTTAGTGTTCTCTGTTAGTGGGGTGGAGAGAGGAATGTCAAGTGGTGTTCTGTAGTGGGGACTTTTCTGCTTTTTATCCTTTGGAGTTTTCTTTGCCAAAGCAATGGAAAACAGGATCTCTCAAAATAGTACAGAGAACATAGAAGATCAGCCATTAGGTCCTCAGATACAGAAGAATGATAGATTATTGACAGAAGCGCACATAAAAATCTGATCATGCAAGCACTGAGGCCTGTATTTTCTTTTTGACCAACTTCTTCAAGTCTCCAGCTGTATATACTAACCTTAATATTATTTTTCTGTAACTTGTTTACATTCTGTAATTTGGCCTCTAAAGGGACACTTTCAGCTCCTTTCAGGTTTTTCTTTAATGACGATGTCAGTAGAATCACGTATCAGTTAAGACCCCATTGTTTTCCACTAAAGCACTGACTCTGGCTTGACAGTGAATGCACAAGGAGCTCAGGCAATGCCACAGAAATGTGTTGAGTAAATGTGAATAGCTGATTTCAGGTCTAGTATGACCGTTACTGTCTGTAAATGGATCCGTGCAGATCTTTCTCTTTCCTACTCTGAGAAATGATTACAGAAGTAGATATAGCACGTGAACACTTTCAGGAGTAGCATGGGAACCTACTAATGTGCTGCTTTTAAATGTAGATTACATCAGTTACGTGCCTTTTCTAAGGCCAAGACTATGTTTCAGATTAACTTCTATTTCTTCTTTATCCTTGCTGCATACCTCTGTCCCTTGTCTGTCAGCTGGCACTCAGACTGCTGACTGCCTGACACTGTACTAAATTTCATGTTGATATTATCTGGTTGGTTTTTTTTTTTTTTTTAGCTAGTTCTTTTCTAAAGCTGCTTGTTTCTCACTACTTTTAGTATTCCAGGCATCTCCGTTCGAATTTTATGGTTTAATATTCTTCTTTCAGAACGTCAGTCTGAGTTGCCAACACAGAGCAAGGCCAGCTTCCCCAGCATTCTCAGTGATCCTGACCCAGATTCTTCCAACTCTGGTTTTGACAGCTCTGTTGCTTCCCAGATCACGGAAGCATTAGTGAGTGGACCAAAGCCTCCGATAGAAAGTATGTGCATTTTCACATCTTTGTTTCTGTAACTCATGACATGCTGTGTTATTATACTTAAGAAAAAACGTAATGGAATTCAGAAGTATTTTCAAGGCATGAAATGGAAATTAAGGTGAATGAAACTGCAAAACTGCATCAGGCTGCCTCTAGATCAGATTCCATAGTGTTCACATTTCCAGACTTCTGGAAATCTGGAGTCTGTCTTCTAGCTCTTCCCCGTGTGATCTGTTGAATAACAGATACTAGTCCCTGCAGCAAGATCTGCATTGGCTGGTAACACGTCCCAGGGAAGTGGTTATTATGGAAGGGAAAAAGACCATAGGATCAGTAACACAGGGGTCTGAATCAAGAGGGAAAACAGGCAGATTAACAGTACCACTAAAAATCAGAAATAAATGTTTTTCAGGGAGGCAAATAGGATTCTAATGCTGTTCTCAGTGTTATAATACCTTAAAGAAATAGGGGTTTGGAGGGGGGGGGGGAGTTCTTTTTTTACTGATATAGAACTGAATACACAAAGCTTAAGAAAACATTTCACATTGTTGCCATTTTAGGTCACTTTCGACCAGAGTTTATTCGACCACCGCCTCCACTCCATATATGTGAGGATGAATTGGCATGGCTAAATCCAATTGAACCAGATCACACAATTCAGTGGGATAAGTCAATGTGTGTTAAGAACAGCACTGGAGTTGAAATAAAAAGAATCATGGCAAAAGCTTTTAAAAGTCCTTTGACTTCCCCACAGCAAACACAGGTAAGGATGATACACTTTCCTGTCTAAAGTGATTCTCTAAGAAGCTATTAACTCTTAACTATTTTAGAAAACTGAGCACTTTATTTGATCTGTGTTTGGATTCAGGAAACTTGTAAATTGTAAAAATCCAAGAATTTTGACTTGGGTTTGTCTGAATAAGGAATAAAATGTTCATACCATTGACTGGATGTAGTTACAGTTGATCAGTGAGTGGCACCAACATTTTTCTGTATGGAAAAATCTTCGTATAACTAAGTTGCTCATGCTTCTGTGAAAGCTTTGATAAATAATTATTTCAGAAATACCAACAATGAAGTTTCTTCTTCCTCAATTTGATAGTATTACCCCTGATTTCAGTGGGCTTTTTTCATTATCATGCTGGTACTATAAAATAACCTTTATTTGCAGTACTCTTTCTGACAAGTGAACTTGAAATTGAGATTTCCTTCTACTGGACAAGAAATTAAAGAAGGCTGAAACTTTTCACATGGATTTTTTTTCCTCCCTTCTTTGCCACCCACTGATGAAAGACTCCTAAATGCATTATTAAAGGTTTTATGGGCACAGTTGCCTGTATACAAAAATTTTAAAGTATACCTCCAGTGCTTTTCAATAGAGAAGCCTAAATATAAAGGGTTATCATTCTCCTGGATCTTAGTTGTATTATCAGTTTTTTCAAGCAGTAACATTGATAGCTGAGGAAAAACAAAATGAGAATTTTTTTTTTTCTTCTTCACAGCTCCTTGGAGAACTGGAAAAGGACCCCAAGCTTGTTTACCATATTGGTCTCACTCCTGCCAAATTGCCGGACCTAGTTGAAAACAATCCTTTAGTAGCTATAGAAATGTTGCTGAAACTAATGCAGTCTAGTCAAATAACAGAGTATTTTTCTGTCTTGGTCAACATGGACATGTCCTTACATTCAATGGAAGTTGTAAATCGGTGAGTACAGTCTCAAATCTAGTAAGATTTTGTTGAGTATGTAAATAAATAATTGAACATAAGTTACTAAGTAATTGTGAGGCTGGCCATAGGGCTGTATTTAGTTGAATTCCAAACACTACCAAAAGCAACAGGAATAGAAGAAATAGCTAGTTAGGTTACAGTAAAAGAAAAGAGTATCAAGCTATCATTCCCTTTTCAATTTCTTTATGCTGTGTGTTGTTTTGGTTTGTTAAATACTGTTTTAATAATAATTTTCAGTGTGTTTTGATTAGTCCTGCAGAAGAGGAGTGTGCTGTGGATTTGTTGCTTTCTATGGCTACTGGTCTGATTCTTTCATAAAGGCTTTGCTTTGCTTATCCTGTAGATCCTTATTGGTGGTGCCTGTTTTAATCCAGACTGAGTTTATAGAGTTAGTTGGGGTTGGTATTAAAGAACTGAACCTCTCAAACATGTTCAGTGCTAAGTTGAGAGAATGCTGCCAAGTTTTAAGCTCCTTTTAACAGCCTTGCTATTTTAAAATATTACTGTAATGTTAACAGCTTCCTATTAGCAGCAGAAAAATTGCAACAGGAAAAAACTCCCACAATTTCCCAGGCAAAAGATGTGATGATGGTGGAGGTATATATTATATTTAATATTAATTATTTATAATTTTACAGAATGGTTAAAGTTAATATAATCTTATACTAATTATTTATAGCATACCATATTAAGTGTGGTAAAAAGCACATTTCTTGCACAGGTGCTTTGCTAGTTAATCCTTCAGTCCCTTCTCCAAGAATGAAGTTTATTTTCTTTAGAAAACATTTCGGTACTCTCTGATATTAGAAACACTTTGCTACTTTGCAAAGAATAGGGAAATACATATCCTGTTGTGCATAACTTCAGCTGGAGTTGATAATCACTAGAAAATAATTTTTTTAATTGTTTGATACATTCATCTTGAAACAGTATTTAAAATGGTGTCACTTAAAGAAGTCAATCCCTGCAATTATAAAATATCTAAATATTTTCTTCAGACCTCAGGTTCCTAGTTAATATACAAATTTCACTAGCAAGTAAATGTCCTCTGTCCTAGGAAGCTGCAAGTTTAGTTTCTGACTTGTAAAATGACCAGTTACTGAATGTGTTTGGTTTTGAACTGTAGTGACTATCACCTACCCTAATGGGTCATAATCAAGTTGTTGATGAAGAATTCATGTTCTTTTCTCATACCTAAAAATCAGCCTGATCCCTAGCTTCTGTCTTTTCTTTCAACTGAGGGAGCAGCTTTTTTTTATTAGGACGTCTGTAAATGTTCATTTTGATCCTGCTTGAGGCATGCCTGTGTGGGAGACAGACTACACTGGGACAAAGGGCAGTTGTTGTGAGAATCCTCCACAAACAGTTAATGCCACATGGCTAATCTGCTTAATTGCAACTTGCATTCTTGATGCAGCTTAAGTGAACAAAAGGTGCTCTTGTTAAATAGCTGCCCTGCTGTACGCACATGTCCTGTTTTCATTGAGAATAACTTCTGCAGATAGGTACAACCCATTTTCTTCACAGAATGCTAGCCTCTTAAATGGGAAAACTTCTCAGACAGCTAATTCTCACAAATTTACAGAAATACATCTGTCCTACTTGCTTCTGTTTCTTGGCAATTACTGAACATGAACTACCAAATAAGCCTTGAAGTCTCTTTCAAGCAGAGTTGAATTGCACCTTGAATATGTTTTGATTTAAATTTAAAAAATCTGAAATAAATCCCTCCCTACTGGTGCAGACTGACAGCAGTTACTGCCCTGAAGTACAGTATTGCACTTGGAGAAATTGCACAATTGGAACATGGGGAAACAGTGGTATGAGGAGAGCTTTTACCTGTGTCCAGGAGAGCTACACCACCAGTCAGGCATGCTGGTTCTCCCATAGCATAGCTACCACAGGAATAATTTTTATCAAACTGCAAAGTGACAGTCAGTGCAAACAGGGAGACACTGATTTTTTAAGGGAAATATAAAAAATTGAAGCTGCACTTGAAATTAAAACATGCACCTTTTCCCCTATTGCCCCCTTTGACTACTTGAGATAGGAGTTACTTTGGTCAGATTCTGTTGTAAGCTTGTGGCAATTCTCCATTTAGTGCATGTTATTTTATGAGAGCTGTATTGCTCTTTAGTTAAGGAACAGTGGCAACTCAAATGTCATTATGTACTAGAAACCAATCTAACTTAGCTTCTGTACTGTCAGAGTTTAAAAAAGTTTTAGACTCTTAATTAAGAAATTTAAATGACTAGAAATATGTCTGGAAGCTGTCAAAAATCAGCTCTGTATGACAGGACTGGGAATAAACTCATATCACAGGTCTAACTCATTTGTTTTGCTACAGAAACACTAGATTTATGGCTTCATAAACCACTGGATATATTTTATTTGAACAGGCTCACTACTGCAGTTGATCTCCCACCTGAATTTATTCATCTTTATATCTCCAATTGTATCTCCACCTGTGAACAGATTAAAGACAAATATATGCAGGTGAGTGCTTCAATAAATTGGTTAGGAAGTATTCCATCTATTGCTCTGTGAAATACGTGCTGTGACTTTAATAAGGCTTATAGCAGTATATTATTCTGTCTTACACTTCTTTATTTCAAAGGCACCTTTTTTTTTTCCTAACACACTATGCAGTTCTCTATAGAGTTTAATAGACAGATCTTCACGTTTTTATAAGACGTCACAGGTAATCACTGTTCCCTGTTTTTCTGTAGACATCATAAACTTCTTCCTGGCAAAACTGCAGTTTTATGTGAGTGGGGTTCTTACATGTGAAAAGGTTTATCTATCCTCAGTGAGCCTTTTTTTCACCCCCAATATTAGTTTGCATTCTGCTTAGTTCTAAGCTTCAAGTTTCTCTTCTATACAAGTGTGCCTGCCACTTCCAGACCTATGAGGTGATGTTACAAAACTCACAGGGAAGTCTCACTCTTTAATCATGGGTTTTAACAGCTTGCAGATCTCCTCAAAGACCTAAAAACCTTTTGTCTTCCTAACACACACTCTTTTTTCCAAGCCTGTTGTACTTGCATGCTGGTACTGAGGAAGTTGTAGCCACTCCAGGCATCCCTGACCGGGGAGGGTCAAGAGAAACCTAAGGAGGTTTACACACCTTTGGCATTTAGGGTTGTCTATATGCTGTGTGAGGTACTTCCTTCTCTCCTAAACTAATCTGTTGGTTTTACCAGGTGCCCAGTAGAACTTGTTTTCGTGGGTGTGTCATTGGTGAAAAACAGTTCCGTGTCCAGTTTGTCCAAGGCTTTGTGAATCCCAAGTCCAGCCTTAGCTTTTTCCTGATACTGAAGGACTGCAGCCTCTTTAGTCTCTTGCAACAACTGTTCCTTTCCCTTTAAGCTTTTTTGATGTCCTCTAGTACCTTCTCCCTATTGTTAGATCCTTAAGCTACAGAAATGAAAGTTGTGTGCAGCGCACAGGATAGGGTTGTAACGTGGCTTTAGAGTGGCAATACCCCCGTCTTGTTCTCAGTCCCTTTCAGATGATGACACCAGGTGTTGTCTTTTTGGTGGCTGCTGATCCTTCTCTGCTTTGGGATTCTGCCAGACACACATAGATGACTTCATCTGTGACCTGCTGTCACAGGTGCCTATTACATTTGGTAGTGAAGTAGGAAAATAGCAGCAGACCTGGTCTGCAGCTGGGAATATGCCCAGAGTGGGACACTGTGCTCAAAGGGTCTGCTGAGAGCATGTATCAGCTGTGCTTTGGGCACAGAGGGGACAAAAGAGCTCTCAGGGTCAAGGAACACATAATGATCACTAAGCAGCATGCAGAGCTTGAAATCAAACATTTTTAAATGTGTATGGGGCCTCACAGTAGCTGAGACACAAGATGTTTTGTTTGAAAAGCATGGTACAAAACTACTATTGGAAATGATCCTCAGAGACTGGGAGTCAGCCAGTATCTTGCATTTGTTCTTTTGCTCCGAGTTTCATGTTATGGATTTTTAAAATTACTTGTGAAACTAATTTGTGTTGCAGAGAAAGCATGTGATGCCTTTTGACCTTTCCTTCCTTATGAAGGGAAAAAGTTGTTCTGTTTCTGAATTCTCTCACTCTAAGTAGCAAATTTTGCAGGAGTAAGCTCAGTTCCTGGAAAAGTAGCTGATATCTTATTTTCAGTGTCAAATAATCTAAAGTGCTTTGGACACTTAATCTGTCCCATCCCTCAGTTCTGTCTGATAACATCATTCACATCCATAATTGCTTTTAGAGAAAGGTTTGGGTTCAACTCTTTCTCACAATGTGAAGTATGAGAGCACTTTAATGATAAAGATCTGTTTTTGTCCTTGGGGAGGAATGTGCTCTGTGTGAAGCAGATGGCTGGTGACTGGATCTATGTATGACAAATTGTAGGTGCCAGTTCCTAAGCCTTCACTTTCAACTCCCATCCTGCTCTTCAAGGTGTTGCCTAAGTAGCTCTCAAGAAAGAGGAACACTTTTAAGATCCTGTCTTTTCACTGGATCAGGCAGGAAATGAGCCATGAGTTCTTGCATTAGGACTGTCTTTCCTTCTAATACCAAGCAAGAGGGTCATCCGCTAATTCAGCAACAGAGCACGTTCCATGAAGGAAGTTTGGAATCAGTTTTGTTACTGTCACTTCTGTCTGGAGTTCCTTGATGATGGGATGATGGAAATTTTGAGATGTGAAACTTGTTCAGTTTTCTTTATGGTGTTATTGTAGAAAATATGACTTAGCAAGACCCAAATGTTGACATAATCTTCAGCCATTATCTTTTCTCTTTGCCTTTATTCAGAGATTATGTAATAAATTAAGTACAGTGCAAAGGTAAATCTGGTGCTTCATCTGTGCATGGGATTAATCCTGAGAAAGCTCTTGCATGCAGAAGTACCAGAACTATAGAACAGTCGATTTTTTTAACATAGTAGTAGTATGGGAAATGCAAGAGAAGGGGCAGCATGTACAGAGCTTGGGAACAAGATAGTTGCTGAAGCTAAACTGCTCCTGAAATGCCTCACTTGTACTGCTGAGGGCCAAGAGTCCCTTAACTGGTTCAGTTGCAAACATTTATTTGGATTATGAAACCATCTCTCTTATATTTCAGAACCGCCTGGTCCGTCTTGTTTGTGTCTTTCTTCAGTCTTTAATCAGAAACAAAATTATTAATGTACAGGACTTGTTTATAGAAGTGCAAGCATTCTGCATTGAGTTCAGTCGGATACGAGAAGCAGCTGGCCTTTTCAGATTGCTGAAGACACTGGACACTGGGGAAAATCCATCAGAAACGAAAACGTCAAAATAAAGTGACTGTGTCAGTGGCAAAAAAACCCTCTTGCCAGTGTTCTATACCAATTAATTGTACATTCTAAACTTAAATCCTTGGATTAATTATGTATTATGTTAATTATGTTATAAATAGCATTTTATGCATTTGAACAATAAATAAGGCTTTTTCTGATACATGTGTTTGCATTTGTGAAATGTGTTAGGCCTTACGCTATTTTCCACTATGGTTAAACTTCGTATGTCCTGTGCATGTCCTGAAATTCAGGCTGTAGTTCCAGAGAGATTATAAATGACATGTAGCATTCACAGCAACTTTAAGTATTAATCTAGCACTCACTGTCTTTGGGTCCAAAATTGTTTGTCTATAACTAAAGTCAAGTTGTATCAAGGTAAGTAAATTTCTTGTTTTGCCTTTTGTTCACTGTGTAAGACCTTCTAGGAGCTGGATAGAACTCTTACCAATGTGTTCTGGTTTTGGTAAGGGAAAGTCTGTCTTGATATCTAGAAACTGCTAAAGGCTTATCTCTACATGGCAGAAATAAAGTGTTGGGTGCTGTAGACTCAGAGCAATATTCTCTCCTATCATGATCCCTGAGTATTTTCAGAATCATAGCAGCAGCAGTTGAAATACCACACCTCTTTCATGCTTGTAAGAATGTTTCACTGAGGAAAGAGGGTCACATTCCTTCTATAAAAATAAAAAAAAATCCAATCTCTTTTCACTTCCAAACTTGCATAGGCAGTTGCTATGTAGCTTCCAAAGTTAAATAGCCTCTTCCTCCTAGAACACAGGAGCAGAGTAGTTTTCATGTTAGATGCCAGGTATTGGGGAAACTGGCAATGGAGTCTGCTAAATTATGATATTAAGCTGATAACAGAGTAGCTGCTGTTATATTTAAGCCCTGAGACTTAAAAGGAAAATGACTTGGGAAGTTAACAAGTTTTCATATAATGCTGCTGAAAGCTGTTTTACATTTGCATCTGCTTCTCAGATTTTTAGGAAGTACAAGATCAATAATGCAAAGTCAAGATGGTCTTATGGCTTTTTCTTTCCAAGTAATTTAAGATGTGAAATTGCTTGGATTGAAAATCCCATCAATCTCTCATCTCATTTAGCATAATCTTTCAGTGAAAAATCCTGCAGGAAGTGTTCTCTTGTCATTAGGGGTTAGATGTGTGTAGCTTTCCAGTTAGAATGTATCAGGTCAACTAAAGTAACATTTAAGGTCTGTTCCAATTCTAGGCATTCCTTCCAACGCCCAATACATTTGCTGTCAGGCATTTTTAGTGGCAACAGTTAACCCAGCTTGTGCTCTAAAATCATACCTTAATGTTTTCTATCTATTAATGTTGAAGCCCAGTTTGTCTGTCTTCTGTGTAATAGTAACCCTCTTAAAAAACATATATTTTGGACTAGTGCTTGGAAGGTAAGCTGCAGTACTATGAAGTAACAGGCTCCATTATAAAAGTGATTACTACTGGTTAAAGGCATTGCTATCTACTTTATGATTTACAGAATTAGTTAAAAACAATTTTAGCCCCTCCCAAAGGTTGCTGCTATGATACTACAGCAAAAGTCTAGTTGTTCTGCATCTTCACCATATTTGAGTTGTACTGGCATACATAAATCCCTAATCCTTGGCTTTGTCACAAAACGACAAAAATTACCAAAAAGTTTTATGATTTTATTATAGGTATTGTCTGTGATATATTAATTTCAGAGTCCTGATCAAAACATTCAGATTTGCTTGCTATGTGCTTCTGTATTGTTTGCCTGCTAGGAGGAAAGGTAAGCCATGCTTTCCCAAATTTGTATTGGGTTTACAGGGCAAGGTTGTGGTATGGGGGAAGTGCAGGGTGGCCATTGGGAGAAGAGGCCAAGGCTGCCCTGTTCCAGACCCAGCTAGAACAAGCTGGCACAGCAGAGCCCCTCTGCCAGGCTGGTGGCAGCTCAGTGGTAACCCCAGCGTGGTCTGTACGTTATGGAGAGGATCCACACTGAAGCAGTGCTTTAAGAACTGCAGCTCCTTGGAAGGAGCTCAGGAAATAGCAGGGCAAAAGCCTTAATTACCGCTGTTTAAAGCTAATCTTCATGAAGTCACATCTGTTGTGCCTGTGATGGTAACTGTTTCTTATCTTGACCCACCAGTTCTTCAATCTGATTTTCCCCCTCCTCACTAAGACAACAGTCAGCCAAGGTTAATCCAGCCCACCCAGGTCTTGGTGACATGGAGAAAGCACCACATGCTGAAAGGGTCTCTCCCCTGAGCTACCCAGCATGAAGTTAAGCTTGCTTTGTGCTGTGCTAGTGTTGAGTGTCTCAGGTGCAATGCCTAAGTGTACCAAAGAAAACAAAACCTTCCAGCTTCTCAGATGTTGCTTTTTAAAAGGTCTGTATAATTTATTATGGAATTTGAGCTTTTAGCCATTAAATTACAACAACAATGCATAACTTGACATTCTTACAACTGTACATACACAATGGAAAAGACACAAGTGCTTAATCCAAACACTGCAACCCAATTAGTTCAAGGTTACAATAAAAGACAGTCTGTTGTGAATAGTTTTTGACAGACTAGCAAATTCAAATAGTTCTCTGTAGGTATATGTTTATAGTAGAAGTAAGTGGCTTCAAAGTTTTGGACTTAAGCTTCAGACTAACAAAATGATGGAAACTTACTCTGCTCTTCTGAATTAAGGATACACTCATTTAAAAATGCAGTAACATTACCATGTTTCAGACGGTGAAAAGTAGCTTCAGGTCCAATGGAAGTATAATGGACAGTCCCAGGCAATGCACTCTTCACACTAATACATGCAATTATAAAGGCATTCTACTTTTAAAACTTTCTCAAATCAAGTTTTGCAATACAGCAGGATATCTGAGGAGAGATCAGGACCCATACTGAACAAAACCAAAAGCCTTCAGCTTGATTTGTGCATGTTAAATCAATTCCAATTCTCAAATCTTCACGTATCACCTGTGAGAGAAAAGAACACATCCAGTAAAGACCAGTCTCGAAGACGTTAAAATGTTTTACTGGCATTCCAGTTTAAAAAAAATGACGCTGACATATTCCATTTCAGGAACTGTAATTCACCATGGCCCTATTATAAAATTGCATCTCTTCAATTTACCCAAGGGGACAGTCTTGCTGGACTTTACACACTTACAACTGGCTGGTTTTAGGGGAAGCTTAGCAGCATGGGCAGAAAATCTGAATGACCATTCCCAAATCAATAGGTACTTTGCACACTTGACAAAGGTGTTGCAATGGTGTTTCTCTGTGCCAGTTACAACCTGGAACAGGACCACAATTGCCAACAGGCCAGCTTTGGCAGGAATATACTGGGATGGATTAAAGGCCTTTCACTGTAGGTAAATTATCCTACAGCTCTTCCAGCAGACCTCCAAAATCTAGCCCTTATTACAAGCAATAGGCAACACATTCACAGTACTATGGGGTAAGGGACAGGGGAAAGGAGTTACTGCTATCCTATCAAACTTCTCTAGTACATGCCAAGAATCTCCTCCAAGCATCGCTTAAGGCCAATGAAGAATCCAGTCTAGCAGTCAGTAAAAGAAAATCCAGATTTTCTAGTTAAATTGGTACTGCAAGTAATTAAACTATTAACATGCTTTTAGATCTGAAATCTCTATGGTTCATTTTTGCTTGCTATCAAGTCTGAAAGACAGTTTAAACAATTATTTACTATCAAGTTTTTTCCAGTTTGTCATTTGTAGATCATTATTAATAAACTAAAATTTCTGAACCAAGAGGGGCCTCTAGTTTTTCCTTTAAGACAGCAGTTTGACATCTTCATAGCTCCTTTAAAAAAAAAATTAAAAATCACTTAACTTCACAAAATTTCTCCCTAACAGAAAGTGCAGCAATAGCAAAGCCATACCAATTAACACAACACTAATAAAACTTACTCCACAAAACCCAACATCCCCTAGTCCTGCCAGGGATTTTTCCCAAGTGATTTATTCAGCATCACCATTGAGGGGCTTTAGAATTCTTGTGGGCTCTGTGGTTTAGCTTTATGTATAATGATACCACATGAATGCCTCTAATAAGAAACACTGCCTGATTACAGCAAAATCTAACAAAGGGATGGAGGTGTCTAAGACAAGTTCCTGCATGTTTTATGAAAAATGTGCAGCTAGGAAGAGAAAAAGACATGAGGGGAAGGGGAGGCAGCAGGAACCCACAATGCACCCCGCTGCAGCTCCCACACTACGCAGGACATGGCTGAAGCAGAAGAGACAGATTATAGCCAAATGGAAGGGAAGGGAGTCAGGAGGCAACTGCCTTACAGAAAGCATTCATGGAGGGTGTGGAAAAAACCCCACTCATTAGTTCTAACCTTCATACAAGCTTTTGGTAGGTAAAGTGCTAGAAACTAGCAATACCAGTTTGATCCAACTTAGTGGGGATCCAGACCAGCAAAGTTTGTGCACCTGTATCTACCTAGAGCAGCCTACACCCATTTACTCAATATAATAGAGGAGCTGGAACAGCAGGTCATATACTTCTTGTTTCTAAGCCTCTCTTGCTACTGTTTTAAGTTCCCTAGATTATCTTTTTCCTGCCCTGTACTTTTCATCCTACATCTCCTTTTACTCAGGCATATCAACTTTTTGACTGAGGTCAGACTAGTGATTCGCTTCGGACAATTTTTGTCATTGTGCTTCCAAGGAGAGCAAACTGCTTGCTAGAGGCACTGCAATTCGGCCTTTTATTGTCATCACTCCTCAGCAACACAGCTTACAAGACCTAACTATATCAAAGATCAACTATGTGCAAACCTATTTGACTGAAACAACTGTAACTATTCATGTGAATGATTGAAATTAAACAGGTGCAGTGCCAGCATGAGAAGCAGCCCTCAGGAGGCTTCATACTCAGGTATTTTTCTAGGTCAGCACACACCAGATTTTATAAGCACGCTTTTCAGTTTGCAGGTTCCTTTGCTTTTCTTCCAGCTTTCTGTCAAATCTCAAATTTAAATCTTCAGAAAAGCTTTTGGTTTTATAGGTATTGCATAAAAGCTCAAGTACTTACCACAATTCTCCTCTCCAGAATGAATACTGTGCTGTAGATACCAGCAAGACACAATCCACAGACTGACAACACTTCTCTTGATAACTTCGCTTTTGGTTCCTCCTTGAGCTAGAGTTTAAACCCTCTCAACATTTACTACATCAATGTTCAGTTTTGTGTTAAAGAAGAGGGAGAAGACTTAGTTTTTAATACTGAAGAGATAGTTAAAAAGGCAGTTCTGGAAACATTGATGAGCTTCTTTTGGAGACGTAAGTGTCCCTACACATTGTTTGGTTTAGTTGTGGGTTGTTTTTTTATTTGTTCAGTTTTGGAGATGGTTGGTCAGTCATATTCCATTCTCATGTGCTTCTTGTAAGATAAAGGCATCACAAAAACTTGCACCTGCTGGTGACATCAGAACTACAACCTGACAGTTTTCCAGTAAACCTAAAAGTCATACTCCTACAGGGAAGAGGCAGATTTTTTAAAGTAGGCGTTAACAGGAATTTTTGAAGGAAATTTAGGGTGAAACATCTGCTCTGCAAAGTAGAAGTTCAGATTATATTTCCCCAGCTGAAACCTCTGTCATTTCTGGAACATTCATTCTAAAATTAAAAAAAGTTATTGCTTCTATTGAAGCTCAATATAAGTTAGAAAAAGAATTGCATATTTTCTTAAAAACATTCCAAATATACATTTTAAAAACCAAATGCACTCTAAAACAAATGTCTAGTGAAAGACACTGTTTTACGCAACCTGTAGCAACAGCTTTACAAAAGAAAATTGAGGAATGTAGCATACTATTTATAACATGACAATGCTAAAATCCTAAACAATTCACTTAACACTCTTAAGTAGTGTTTTAAATATACATATTTCTTTACAAAACAGTTTAGCAATTCCTTATACCACTTACAGTATATAAATATTTGAATGAGAGGTCATAATGGGAGATGCTAGGGTTTATATTTACTCTCAGATGCTTCAGATTTCTTAAGTGTTTTACTATAAGGCACAATACTGCTAATCTAAAAGAAAGGAATAAAAGCTAATGGCAAACCCAGTCAAAACTCCTCATGTGGAATATCCAAGAGAATTCCAGCAACTCTATGCAAAGGAAAAGAAAAAGCAAAACAAAATCAAACTTAGTATTTCTTAAGAAACAGTTTCAATTTGTACATAAAGTGGGTCAGGATGGGAACAGGAGCAAGAAGAAATTATGTAAATTCTTATAAATAGACTAATAAATATATTTTAGCCATAATTAGCCCTTTACCTCTGTTCTGAGTTTAAGATTGAAAGAGGTAACCAGTGTGCATATACTAAATAAGTCTACATGCTCAGCACGTGAAGACCACCTAGCACAACCTATTACTGCCAAATTCGGTATAAAAAGCTAGCAAGATGGAGAAGGTTTCCTTTTCTCAGCATCCACTCTGAGTAGAACACATTACAAGATTGAATAAGTATTTCTTAAATGTAAGGAAAGTTGCAACCAGCAATTTTTCCATCACAAGAAAAGGATACACAACATATCCATTAAGTTATTTGATTCCTTCAAGGTTAGATAATGTCTTTTCTAAGAATATTCATCTCCAGTTACGATAGATTAGAACTTTCAGAATATTTTAATAGTCGTAGCTTGTAAGTGTTCTCCATGTGTACATACTGAATGTAAATAGTGCATCCAAAATATTTAACCATTACACATTCTACATTATTTTCACTGCCTAGTCTTCATCTTTGTTACAGCCCTCTGGAACACAATGACATAGCAACAATGCTTACAGAAAAAGGGTTATTGCATTTTTTTTTAGGATGAGACATCCAGAGGAGATTTTATAAAATCCTCCTGTGTACAAAATTCTTAGTTATTAGCCCTTTTGGAACACCAGCTAGAAAAGTTTGAAAGGTAAAATAATTTACATTGTTATTTTTTCTGTTCACTAGACAAAAGTCCATACTAATTAAATAAAAAATAATAGTTCTTCAACAGTCTATTCAAGATATCTTCCATGGAGCAGTTCAGTGGGAATTTCCATTAGATAGATGTTCTCCATGCCGATTATTACTGGCATCCACATCTAGAAATCAGGAATTGAAAGAAAAATTGTTTATTGATTTATCATTTTAATATGCTTTATCTGGTACATTAATCCAGACTCTGGCAACAAATTTCATACTTATATATACCTAAGGTTCTTGAGACTCTCTGGGTAAGTAATCCTCTTAAGACACTGTTTACATCTTTCTCCCCCCAGTACAGTTTCTTCCAGCTCGATAGAGTTCTTTGAAAATCTATGTGCCTGTATTTTCTGAAGACCAATATTAAGTGACACCACTCAGTCCGGTCTGCACTGCAGTGCTAACTGCTCACACCAGACAGAGAAGGGCTTCTTCTAATGCAATGTCTAGTGCTAAGGTTTTTCCAGTGAAACACTGATTACTCACCAAGCAATGCTGTGGTTTCCCCTGCGTCCTCTTTTAAGCTGGTACACTGCAATACAGATTCATTAGTGGAGGAAGCCGACAATTCGCTTACTTCATTTCTGTCATCATCTTGCAAAGCAATACTCAGACTTCCGACTGAAACACTGCCACTTATGGATTCAGGTATTGGAACTTCAAGTACATCTTCAGGGTCCCCCTTCAAAATTAAACATATTGAACCATCACTTTTGTCTACCATCAGACATCAACCTTCCTCCATGTTACCACGTTACCATTTTGTAACCTCACCTTACTGGAAAAAAAGCCCATTTTTTAAAGCTATTACGTGTGCACTCCTGGGAATGGTGTTGATATTGTCCACTTTCAAGGTTATTGTCTGACCGCGAAGAAAGAAAGCCAACCAAAAGAAAAGCCACTTTTCCAAAGGCACCCCAAAGCCAAGAGCAGCAACAGGAGGAGCTCACTCAGCCTTTTGGATTGATTACTTCAACACTGTAGCAACAGTATCACTGCAGTCTGGTTAGGAGCAGGCTCAGCACATTAAAAGTCTCCACTAGGAAACCTATTGATCCTCTGAGCTCCCAGAAGCCTCCAAGTCTTTGTTTTTCAGTATAGCAGTTGGCCAAGACTTTTTTTTTACTAGGGTGAGCAAACATTTACATCAGAACCAAATTCTCTTCTGCTTTATCTCCAGCCTAACTTTAAGGTCTGTTCCAAATACACAAGCATGCTGGCTTGTCACTTTGTAGGAACACATTTGCATCACAGGCAAAGGGATTTATTTCACCTATTTTATAGCATGAGCTATACAATTCTGACCCATTCTGAATTAATTCAAGGTGCCATACATACAGTTCTATTTCTAAAATTAAACAGACTTCTTTCATTACCATATATATACTGATGTTATTTATACATAAGAAAATATATTGCAGTTTAAATAGCTATTTTTTTTGCTTCTTAGCAAGTATTTTTCCCTTCCTCAAACAATTAGCAAAGGCCCATCTTAAGATTTAAGAAATTCTAGGCTGATTCTTTCTTTAGCATCAAATCAGCATAATTTAAAATGTACTGAATTTTAATGAATTATAGACATGCCACAATTGAATACAAGACACAAGTGATACTTATCTTTACATTTGTGGGTAGGGGGGCATTAATGATTTTGGTTTCCAAAACGTAAAACAGTTAAATAAGCACTGAAACTACAAAATTCAGCAATGCTCTAAAAAAATCAGTCGGACATGCTGAACAGCAGTTCTTTCTCTCATAAAAAACAGCATAATGAAGAACTAGACCACTGAAGTCTGCTCTTCACAAAATAAGTCACGTAATAAGACTTAGTGCCTTTTTTCTACTTCAAGCCTTTAAAAATGTAAAAGCATCTGAAGTATTTGCTGTCCATAACTGAACTGAGCCTTGAGTCTCTCTGCAGAAGGTTTACTATATTTCTATAATAAGGCTGCACATTATTCTCTGCAGGTATGTCACTCAGAGTGCACTGCCAAGAGAAGTTGCCTTGCTCTTTGCACTTCTTCACATCAGTAAAAAAATTCACGCAATCACTCCTCAGACGAGATTGGGCAATGTGGATCAAACTGCAAACTAAGCTAGAAAAAAATTCCTGAATGATTTCCCACATTATAAGCTTCAGTGAGACTTGAATAACTGATGCATAAGCAGGACACATTTGCCTCGTTTCATTAGAAAAATGAACTGGTTTTCTCTATTTAATATAATCCCATTCAATCTGCTTTCCAGAAGTCATTTTGGCCAACAAGCACAGGAGTTATTACTCCTCAGTATCCTCTGCAACAGTAAAAATTATAGGAATATAATTATTCTGAAGGTTCCAGTATTTCAGTTTCCAGTCTGTATTCGTAAGTCCTTCTACATATAACACAAGATACACCAACCCCAAGAATTGAATATCAGCAAAAACCAAGCCGCTAATATAATGATATTAAAGTAGCAATAGCTGTTCCACATGACAAAGAGATTGCAGGTCTTGGGTAAAGTCTGACTTAATACACAGAAGCACCAAAATCTGATATATACATATTACACAACAAGACTATTGTCCCCTTTGACAAAACAAAACAGTAATTCATAACACTCTTCCATGGATCTGGTAAGTCTCTGCAATGAAGTAAGAGAAAAGGTAGTCAAAACACAGACCTAGTCTATGAAAGGAAAGTCCCTGAAACCAAAAAACAGCCCTATTTTCTAGAGATCTCTGTAGACCAGCAGGAGGTAAGAGAGGTACATTCTTGCCTACGGCATTTTAGTGGAACTTGAGACTATTTATCAACAGCGACTGAGTAACCTACCGCATGTGTCTTCATCTCTCTTTTCTGGTGCTGTCAGAAAGAAATGAGAGCACATCATTTTCTCTACTTAACCAATTTCTGGTGAATGTCTTTAGGAAGGTTTTAAGTACTGATTCATTTACAGGGATAAAACAAGGGGCACATGTGGAAGTACACAAACATTCTACGTAGAAAAACTGCAATTTCTTCCTTTCAATGACAGCTCTCAACAACAACAAATATATGTTCTAGATTTATTTAATTCAGTTATATTTTTGCAGCCTGGACAAATGGTCTCACCTCTGCTTCAAATTCCTTAATATCATCAGCTGGAGATAGAAAAAATTGGTTATCAAAGATTCCCAAGCTATTTCATAAGCTATATTCAGACACTATTTAAGTTCTTACCCATAAATTTCCCTTATTTTTCTGGTTCTCATTCAATTACTCTTTGCATCTTTGCCCAGCTTCTCAAATCCTTCATTCTAAAGCTCTTCTCATTCTAAACAGTTACATGAAGTCTTGTCTCCTAGACTGTACTTCTACTTTGAAAATTAAAGTAGTGTGCAACATACCCAGTATCCCAGAGCTTTGATAACATCTAGTTTACACATTGGACAAGTTCGGTGGTCCAAAAGCCAAGGATCAATGCATGTTCTATGGAAGATGTGCCTAAAAAAAGAAATGCTCTTTAGAACTTATCGTGAAAGCCACACACCCCTCCTTCAAACAGTGTTCAAATTAAGAGATTAAAAATAAACTTCTCCTTAATAATCCTGACAATGAGCTGCTGCTCCATTTACTAGTACAGACATGGCTCTGGAAGCCTTGTTGTTCATGCCAGCTTTCTGAAGTAAGAGATGTTACTTACCACAAAGACACAACACCAGCTGAACAGTGTACAGTTCCAATTTTAGCAAGATCTACTTCACTCTCTAGTAGAGTGAACTCTAGTTCTCCCAATTGCTTCCACCCACATATGAAGTGCCATGTGGTCTTACTGCGCCCTTCAACATTTATCAGGCCACACAAATGGCAGCTTCAGCTCTCCCACCAGAGGTTCAGAATTTATAGGAAATTCATCCCATTTCTTCAGAAAAACATGCTGAATAGTAAATAATTATGGTAACTTACTTGCATGGCAGAATTCGGACAGTGTCTTTCAGTTTGTAGTTCTCAATGCACACAGCACAGTTTTCCACATCAACATCTAAACCCTAAATATGACATATTTAAGTGTATTACATTCATATTTCATTACAGAACAAGCTTTGTGTAATAGCTAGCTTCATAGAATGCAAAATAAATTAAATTCTTCACCTTTTTCTTGTTTTCTACCACATCCTAGCAGATATGCCTTCAAAGCTAGGAGAGAACTCAAGTATGCAATTTGGGTTTAAAACTTTTCTCCAGGTTTACACTAGACAGAACATAATTTCTACCCCTCTGTTTTTTTATAAGGGTTAAATATCTTTCCTAACAGGTCTTACTGTCTTCTTGAAGCCATGATTAGAGTTGCAGTGGAAATAAGATGCATACCTCCAAATGCAAGAGATATAATTCAACATTAAGAGGGCCGTATAAAACCTAAGTATTAGAAGAACAGACAGTGGGAAAACTCCTTTCCTTTCTTCCCCACAAAATTAGTATTTTTGGTTTACAAGTTACTGAAGCACTTCAGTTTCAATACCACAAACATTCAAACTAATTAGTTCTGCAAGCAAACTTTAAAGTTCCAGGCCAGTATTTCCCTCCTTTGCATGCTATCAATTTACACAATTAATACCTTAAAGTCCCAAATAAATCACATTAAGATTGTTTCTCCATGTAAGCAAAGTTAAAACAAGTGCTTATTCTATAACAAGGTATTTTTTACTCTGTACAAGAGGCAAAATCCAAGCACACCATATGTAGCACATGCTCAAATGAGTGTCCATTTTATAATAATCCCATAAGCTTCTCAGGAAAAATCTACATGATAGCAAATGCACTTTTAATATATGACCTATTTTTAGTTAAATATCTCAATCTAAAGTGAAGAGATAATGAAAGACTGTACTGTGTCACAACAAAAGAAATCTACTCTATTTAAATGGCTGAAAGGAAGTATTTGAAGAAAAAATGTACATTTACAGAGTAGACAGGACTGCATTTCCAGACAAATTTGTAATAGTTCATGAAAATACCTCTGCATCAGTCAGTTACATACATTTGCTGATAGCAGGTTGATTAAAATCAAATTAAAAATGTGATTTACCAAACAGAAAAAACTCTATTTTAATAGAGAGATTTTAGCTTTATCTCATTCTACTGTTCTTAACTAACTTCGCACTCATAGGAACAACCAGCATACTGTATAAAAAATGCCCCCATTTTATTTACTTGAGTAAATTGATTTATGGGATTTATGGGAAGGAACTCCCTGGTATACTGCAGAAAAATCACACAATACAAATCCTTTTTGGAAGATTTTACTGAACATCAATTTTAAAAGCCATTAACATCCTCCTTGTTGTTTTTAACACAGTTTTCATTGTGACCCTTCTACATCCCTTTCTTCCTATGCTGATGTTACACTCTGATAGTGCTTTACACAAGTTTGGGTTCAAGTCCATCTTTCTTGATCTCTGATGTCACCATTGTATGAACTGAAGTGTGAATATCCCTCTGTTCATAGCTTGAAATATATGCTAAACTCCATCAAAAAGTAATCAAATTAAAAGTAAGAAATACTCATAAAACATTGTTTAAGCATGCTGAAAGCATAAAAGGAGAAAGGCAAGTAAGTTCAAAGACAGTTTTGGAGTTCTTTAAGATTCAAAACTGATTTACTAAATGAAGGACATATTCTCTGTAGCACATGATCTGCGCTGAACAGCTTCTGCTGGACCACAGCTTTTAAAGTTTTTACATATCAATGCCCTTTCTCACTTTAATTTTATTCATAGATTTAAAAATAACCTAATCCTTGGTTTTCATCTCTGAGTAAATCAGTCCTTAAATAAAAACTAATCAAGTAAGACAAGGAGACAAGGGGGGGAATGCTTCTGTAGTAGCAGAAATCTAGTCAGAATTTTGCATCTAGGATCAGCTCCCGAAACTCCAACTAAAATATTTTCTTCCAAAATGTTGGCTTTTTCTACTTCAGTTATTCTAATACGGCTGAGTTTAGGCTATATGCTGTCAAGGCCAGCTTTCTGAAAGCTGCTTTAATTTTTAGACTAGCTTTATTTCATAACATAGAAATGTACTTTAAATACTTTAAGCTTCAGGTTAAGCCTATACAGCTCCTTAATGTATTGTATATCAAAACATGAAACAAGTGTTTTACTTTTCAAAGCGTTTTATATTTTTAAGGCCTTCTGATCAATAAGAAGATGAATGTTCTTTTAAGAAAACAAAACATTACATCAGCTGTAAGAACTGTGCAATCAGTGTGTCCTAGGAAGTATTTTGCAATCCACTTGTTGATGTTTTCAAGTGCTGAAAAGATAACAATGTTTGCTCATCTTCACTGTACCAGCCCCTATACATTCCGTAGAACCAGATATCATTTGCAACAAAGTAGCCTTACATTTCATAAGTAGTTCAAATTTGACTCTTCAATTTCAAATTCTGCGTTTTAAACGGGCCCTAAAATAAGCCTAAGATTGTATGTCACACTGCAATTATGTTGTGGGAATTTTGGTCTAAATTCTTTGAAGACTTTACCATTTTTAAAACTCAGGGAAATAACCAGAGACACTGAATTACCTTTTCTCCACGTTTTACGGTATGCAGCTGGAGCTGGCTGATGGCTCTCTTGGTTTCTTTCCTGTGTCCCTTGAAAGAAGATTTTAAGTATTACTATAGACATTAGTTTCAGGAACTACACCTCAAAGTTTTTAAATACTTTCCACATGGATTACTGAGTCTTCTGAATGCATCTAAAAAACCCCTGATCTCTGAGCAATTAATTTATTTATAAAATATTTCCAGCCAGCAGATGTGCCAGAGCTGCGAGTTGTGCACTCCTGAGGCCCAGCACACACGCTCTGGAAGCACACTGCTCACACAAAGAGCCCAAGCAGTGCAGCAGTGAGCGGAGCACACCGGCAGATGCAGCCCCACATCCTGACTGCCAGCATTAAGGGCCTTTCCATACAGGAACGCTGAAACCTGTGCAGGCTTTAGAGGCAAGCAGAGCTGAAACAACAGCCATATAACCAGATCTTCCAGTTAGGCAAGCCCGTGAGCAAGCACACCGCACATTTTGCACCAGTCTGGAAGAAGGTGCAATCCTGCCAGGCAGCCTACAGCTGGGCACCAGCTCAAAAGGCTGCTTGTAGCTATTAATACTTCCCCTCAGTTAAACACTGTCTCCTACATTAGACAAAGCTTTGCACTGAAAGGACACATTATGCAAACAAGATGACAAGAGAGGCTTTACAGACATGATGCACCATACTGGACTTCTATACAGTATAATTATGCTTAGAGGGGAAAAGAGAAAAGAAAGCAGTAGTGTATTCCAAGACAAAGTGCTAGCTACTGCAAGAAACTGAGAAACTGAACACTCCTCACTGACAGACGTTGACTTGTCTAGCAGCAACCCTCACTAAAGAAATACCATAAAGGAATAAAAAACCCCAAACCCATAATGGCAGCTTTTCTTTGTAATAATTACGATGACATATATAATTTTACAAATGTATAGTATTGAAAATCGTGATTTTTAAAATTTTTATGGTGTTAAAGATAAGTAATCTGAAAGGTCTCCCACAAATGGACAAAACCACCAGCAGAAGCATATTCCACCTTCTCAGGGCTTTCTGCACAGTCCTGTTATCATCTTCAGTAGCAAAGAGATCTTCTATAGCTTTACTGCTAAACTAATATTAAATAAATCTTAAGATACTGTCTTGGTTTGAAAGACAGGTGCCTGCTAAGGAAGGTGGGAACCTTCCTTTGAATAGAGAATGTGAACCCCCTTCCCTCCAAATTATTATAACTTTGGAATCAAGGGCTTTCAGGCAAAGATACGGGAAAAGGAGTAACAGTTCTTTACTAGTATCTATAATGAGGCAAACAATAACAACAATGGTAACAACAAACAAAACCAGAAAAAGCCAGTGGCAGATGTGCCTGGGTTGCCAGGCACTTTCCCGTTTGGTGCAGTTATGGTCACAGCCAGCAGGGGCGCTGTTGGGCTCCCAGCCAGGCAGGACAGGTGCGGTGACTCCCACGCAGCTGCAGGTGGCGCTGTGGCACGAGGGCAGGTCTGTGTCACGTGGGTAATGGTGGACAGGCTGGGCAGGGATGGTGTGCAGCAGGACGGGCTGGGCAGGCAGGTCAGAGCAGTGAGAAGAAGCGTCAGGGCTAGCCCACCCAGGCTAGCCAGCCAAAAGGGGCAGAAACTCCGCAGTTGTGTCCGTGTGTTCTGGCAGACAGGGATGCGGGGCAGCTGCAGTGCAGCCAGGAAAAAATGCACCCTCCAGAAGGGAAATGGGGCTGGAATTCCATACCCTTTTTTCCAAACGAAAGCTCGCCCACCAAGTAGAGAAAGCAGTGCAGAGCCAGGCTTTTCCACAGTCACAGTCAAAGGGAGGCAGCCATTCCACTTGCTGTTGCCTCTCCAAAGTTTGGGTAGCAAGTAAGTCTACTGATAGCCAGATCTCTCCTCCCCTCACCCCACCCTGGCTACATCTTCTGTCTCTTAAATGGTCCTTAAATATCTGATTGTTGGTTGCCTAGCAACAGAATGGGGAAAAATTCCACCCCCCCAACCTTCAACATTATCCACCCTGAATGTTTTTCCATTCCAACCTTCAACATTATCCACCCCAAATTTTTTTCCATTCCACCATGTTAGATTAAGCTTAAATTTCTAAACCATATACATACATACCTAATTCTGATTATATACACATATGCATGCAGATATGGATACAGTGTTAATATGGGCAGTTCAACCCCAAATGAGGTCCACCTGAGGTATGCATCATATCTCTCCATCCTCTTGTATCACCCAGCAGGTGCACCCTGGTCCCTGAGCAGACAACCCCAAGGGTGGGTTTGTCTTTGCTCAAGGCAGAATTAATCCAAACAGTTTTCCCCAGCATGCCTCTCATGTGCACCACTGGACCCTTATCTCCGTCTGCTATTCGCAAGGGTTCGTATTGGGCAGGACCAGCTCTGTTGGCGGAGCCTCGGGTGTTAACTAGCCAGGTGGCCTTGGCTAAATGCTGTTCCCAATTTTTGGAAGTCCCCTCGTTTAGAGCCTTCAAGATGGTTTTTAGCAGGCCATTCCATTGCTCCACTTTGCCAGCAGCAGGTACCTAAGGAATGTGGTATACCCACTCAATGCCATGTTCCCTAGCCCAGGTGTTTATGAGGCTATTTTTGAAATGAGTCCCGTTGTCCGACTGTATTTTCTCAGGGGTACCATGCCTCCAAAGGACTTGCCTTTCAAGGCCCAGGATGGTGTTATGGGCAGTGACGTGAAGCACAGGGTAGGTCTCCAGCCACCCAGTGGTGGCTTCTACCATTGTGAGAACATAGCGCTTGCCATGGTGGGTTTGAGGCAGTGTGATGCAATCGATCTGCCAGGCCTCCCCATACTTGTATTTGGACCACCTTCCCCCATACTACAGGGGTTTCACCTGCTTGGCTTGCTTGATGGCAGTGCACGTCTCACAATTATGGATTACCTGGGAGATACAGTCCATGGTTAGATCCACCCCTCGGTCTCGTGCCCACTTATAGGTGGCATCTCTGCCCTGATGGCCTGAGGCATCATGGGCCCATCAGGCTAGGAACAGCTCTCCCTTGTGTTGCCAATCCAAATCTATCTGTGACACCTTTATCTTTGCAGCCTCATCTACCTGTTTGTTGTTTCGGTCTTCCTCATTAGCTTGACTTTTGGGAACATGGGCATCCACAAGATGGACTTTCACAGGTAGCTTCTCTACCCGAGTGGCAATGTCTCGCCATTCGTCAGCAGCCCAGATTGGTCTTCCTCTACGTTGCCAGTTGGCCTTTTTCCACCTTTCCAATTAACCCCACAGAGCATTGGCTACCATCCATGAATCGGTGTACAGGTATAGCTTTGGCCACTTCTCTCTTTCAGCAATGTCCAGGGCCAGCTGAACGGCTTTGAGTTCGGCAAGTTGGCTTGATCCACCTTCTCCTTCTGTAGCTTCTGCAACCTGCCGTATGGGCTCCATACAGCTGCTTTCCATTTTCAGTTTTCCTCCACAATACAAGAACCGTCAGTGAAAAGAGCGTAGCGTGTTTCATCTTGTGGCAGTGGGTTGTAGGGTGGAGCTTCCTCTGTACGAGTCACCTGTTCCTGCTCCTCTTCGTCAGTGAGACCAAAGTTTTCACCTTCAGACCAATTTGTAATTATTTCCAAGATCCCAGGGCAATTTGGGTTTCCAATACAGGCACACTGTGTGATGAGGGCAATCCATTTACTCCATGTGGCATCGGTGGCGTGGTGGGTAGAGGGAACCTTTCCCTTGAACATCCACCCCAGCACCGGTAGTCAGGGGGCAAGGAGAAGTTGTGCTTCTGTGCCTATTACCTCTGAGGCGGCTTGAACACCTTCACAGGCTGCCAGGGTTTCCTTCTCTGTGGGAGTGTAGTTGGCTTCGGACCCTCCGTAACTTCAGCTCCAGAATCCCAGTGGTCGCCCTCGACTCTCGCCAGGCATCTTCTGCCAAAGGCTCCAGGACAGGCCATTGCCCCAAGCTGCACATTCTTCACTTCTGGTCCTGTCCTGACTGGGCCAAGGGTTACCGCATGAGTGATCTTCTGCCTGATCTTGTGAAGGTGAAGGCTTGTTGCTGTTCAGGGCCCCAGTGGAAATCATTCTTTTTACGGGTAACCAGGTAGAGAGGGCTCACAATCTGGCTGTACTCAGGGATGTGCATCCTCCAGAAGCCTATGGCGCCTAGGAAAGCTTGTGTCTCCGTCTTGTTCGTTGGTGGGGACATCGCTGTGATCTTATTGATGACCTCGGTGAGAATCTGGCGCTGTCCATCTTGCCACTTCACCCCAGGAACTGGATCTCTTTGGCAGGCCCCTTGACTTGGCTCTTTTTGATGGCGAAACCGGCTTCCAGGAGAATCTGGATGATTTTCTCTCCTTTCTCGAACACTTCTACTGCCGTGTCCCCCCATACAATGATGTCATCGATGTACTGCAGATGTTCTGGAGCCTCACCCTTTTCCAGTACAGCCTGGATCAACCATGGCAGATGGTGGGACTGTGCTTCCACCCCTGGGGCAGTTGGTTCTAGGTATATTGCACGGCCCTCCAGCAAACTGAGGCCTGCACTCTGCTGCCAGAGGAATGGAAAAAAATGTGCCCGCGATGTCAATAGTGGCGTACCACTTTGCTTCTTTGGACTCCAGCTCATATTGGAGCTCCAACATATCTGGCATGGCAACACTCAGCAGTGGAGTCACCTTATTCAAGGCACGATAGTCCACAGTCAATCTCTATCCTCTGTCAGATTTGCGTACAGGCCAGATGGGACTGTTGAAGTGTGAGTGGGCCCTGCTGACCACCCCTTGGCTCTCCAGCTCACAGACCATCTTGTGGATGGGAATCACAGCATCTCTATTTGTCCGGTACTGCTGGTGGTGCACTTTCGAGGTGGCAATTGGTACCCGTTGTTGCTCTACCTCCCAGACTCCAACCGCAGAAGGGTTCTCTGATAGTCCAGGCAAGGTGTTCAATTGGCTAACGTCCTCTGCCTTGACAGCAGCTATTCCAAAAGCCCACCTGAGTCCTTTCGGGTCTTTGAAATAGCCGTTCCAGAGGAAATCTATGCCCAGAATACATGGGGCCTCTGGACCAGTTACGATGGGATGTTTCTGCCACTCCTTCCCAGTCAGGCTCACCTCGGCTTCCACCAGGGTCAACTGCTGTGATCCCTCCATCACACCAGCAATAGAAATGGGTTCTGCTCCAGCACGTCCTTATGGCATTAGGGTACACTGCACACCTGTATCAACCAATGCTTCATACTTTTGTGGCCCTGATGTACCAGGCCATTGAATCCACACAGTCCAAAAGATGCAGTTTTCCCATGCCTCTACCTGGCTAGAGGCAGAGCCCCTCTAGCCCTGGTTATCATTCCCTTCCTGGGCATACATTCCACCTTCAAGGGAATCTGACACATCATCTTCCCTTCTGTTGTACCTAGCAGGTCAGCTATGGGAAGCTGAGGCTACCTGGGTTTTGGCAGAACCCCCTCGGCTAGCGTTGTCCTCCTTAAGCTGACACACCTGATCTGCCAGGACATGAGTGGGCTTCCCATCCCACCTTCTCATGTCTTCCCCATGGCCATGCAGAAAGAACCACAACTCAGTTTGTGGGGTGTAAGCTCTCTCTCTAGCTGGGGGACGTTGGGCTCTGGTGTTGGGGCCTGTGACTCTCACTGGTGCCACACTGTTTTTCCTCACCTCCTCCCTCATCTGTCCCTTCAACTCCTTAACCACAGAAGAGACCTGAGCCTGCACTGGGCCACTGATCACACTTGCGTAACATCTGAGCTTCTCAGCTACAGAGCCCACTGTCTCACAGTTGTCATCAGCATTAATCGTTGCAATGAAGGTGGCATATTGGGATGGCCCTAGACTTGCCAGGTTCCACAACATTTGCCCTGTGCACTTGACCCTGTTAGGATCATTTTTGTGCTGTCTGTCCCTCCCAAAAAGCACCTCCTGTACTGCCACTTCTGTCGGCCGTTGGATCCCTTCCTCAACGGTCTTCCAGGGCAGTCTACAGTAGTGCTCCTGCATTCTGTCTTTGTGAATAAACCTCTTTCTGACACTCATTAAATGCCTCTCCCAGAGTGAAAGGGGCCCTATCTCCCTCACAAGCACCTTGTCAACACCCGGGCTGGTGTTGAATTTGGCTCCCAAATTCTTTGCCTTGTTACCATCCAGCTGCACTCCTGGGCCCATAAGGTCCCAAACCCAAAGTAACCAGGTTGAGAAAGCCTCGCACCCCCGTCGCACAATGTCATTCTGCAGATTACGGATAGTGTCGTACGGCAGGGACTCAGTGATGATTATAGGATTGGGCTCACCTGCTGGTTGTGAGGGCCCTGGTTCCCCATCATCATTAACTGGGCACACTGGTTTGGCTTTATACTTCCTCCACTGTACAGGGGCGACTGCTGCTGGCAGTGACTGCCCTTGCAGTTCAGCTGGAACCTAGACGGTTGTAATGTCTGTGGGTTCTGCTGATGCACCATCAGACTCTTCCTCTTTGGGGCAAGGAGAGGGTTTCACACCAGATGGGGAAGTGTATTCCCTCAGCACATGGTGTATCTTGTGCATCTCCTCCACCAGTAGCCCCACCCAATCCAGGTGGTTTGTTTCTGGGGCAGGCCATGGGGCAGGGTCAGGCTGTGGGGTACCCTCAGGCTCTGGGACAACACCCTTAGCTTCTGGGGCAGCACCCCTAGTCTCTGGGGCAGCTGTTAGAATGGTTACACAGGACAGTCTCCCTCTCTCTTGGAATGCTAAGAGAAACAGACCTATCAGCACCGCCAACCACTGTAAGGTGTCATTAGCATTTAGAGAGTATCTGAACTCTCCGAGCACTGGTAGGGTAGGCCCAAAGAAATGGGTGAAGGGTTGAGAAAATCTTCCCCTGGTGTCATCTCCTCACAAAAGGTACCATTACCAAACAGACTCCAACAACATGTACTCAAGGTGTTAAAGCCCTGTAACCATGTGCCCACCATCCAAAGGACGTGAAAAATCCATAAATTCCTCACCTTACTGACCCATTGTGCAAACTGGATAACAGCCACAATAGCCTTAGTTATAGGACCCATGTTTAGACAGGGAGCTGCAAATGGGAAAAATGTGGCCACAAGCATGTGCCAGCCAAACCAAGGTATGCTAGACCACATGGTGTCACTTAGTGAGGTTTCTATGTTCAGCACACTAAAGTCGGCCTCCTGGAAACTGTTATTCCTTTTGCACCTTTTTCTTTCAATGCCCTCAGGTCTCACGTTGGGCTCCAAGATCTGTCTTGGTTTGAAAGACAGATGCCTGCTAAGGAAGGTGGGAACCTTCCTTAGAATAGAGAATGTGAACCCCCTTCCCTCCAAATTATTATAACTTTGGAATCAAGGGCTTTCAGGCAAAGATATGGGAAGAGTAACAGTTCTTTACTAATATCTATAACGAGGCAAACAATCAATAACAACAATAATAACAACAAACAAAACCAGAAAAAGCCGGTAGCAGATGTGCCTGGGCTGCCAGGCACTTTCCCAGCCCCCCCCGCGCCCTAGCCTTCCACAGATACACATCTTCCTCTTCACTCAGCAGCTACACAGCAGCTTGCTTTAAAGCATAACATATTTAACTCACAAGTTTTAATTTTACTAGAGTCTATAAGCCAAACAAATCAAGTTTTGGTTAGAAAGTGACTTTTTGTTTCTAAACTTCTTTTAAGACTTAATACTACATCTTGACTAATATCTTCAAAACATTGTCCAACCTTGCATCATTTTTGTTTTCAATGGCCATTTTAGAAGATACAGAATGGAGAAAATGGCATAACTTTCTCATGCTAGACAATTTCATTTACTTAAGAAGCATTTGGATGACAAGCAAAATCTATTGGCATCTGGATGACAATGCAAGATCTATTAAGAGTCTGTGGCACATATTTCTGAGAAGCATCACATTCGTATCCTTAAAATGAAACTTCATGATGTGATATGATATGATGCTTCATAAAGCATGTGAACTTTCCTCAGCGTGAACTATCTAAAAGGGAACAAGAAGAAGCAACTTTCTTCATCAATGTTACAACACAGAAACACATCCCTTTCCCTACAAATACTTCTCAACATTTTTGTTTTCTTGAAAATATTCTCAGAAAATAAATTCTAAGACTTAGAGCTTAGTAAAAAAGTCTCTAGGAAACCAAATTTCAGGGAGATCCCCAAACTTAACCAATACAGAGGTCCTGTGTGTTATCCTCAGTTACTGAAAAGAGAAATTCAATACTTTCCTAGAAGAGTCCTCTAAGTCCTAAACAGAGTTCAGACTTCTGAAACCGAACAAAAATCCCTTCCCTCCTCCCCCAAAGCTAGTATCTGTATCTTTGGGAGACAGAACGCTGGGTAAGTCCACATGCTAAGCAATGACTGAAACAATACTTTTTTCTGACCTGAGGATTAAAAAAAAGAACCTGCAAATATAAACAAGTGCAACTTTATTTTTCAGTAAGTAAAAAACTGTGGTAGAGCTGCTGATGATCATGGAAGAAACCTATTTGCAGTAGCTGAAAAGCAGAGGTAAGTGCCATTCTAAGGTATTTTCAAAACTCAGTTGGACTTATGTCCTCAACAACTCCATATAAGTTGCTCTCTAAATTGCAGGGGTCCAGAGGTCCCTTCCAACCTAAATTGTTCTGTGATTAAGTACTTTCCTCTGGGGAAAGAAGTAAAGCTGACTTTTTTTTTTCCTTCTAAGTACAGGAATGTGAAAAGGGCAAATAAGGAACAAAATTACTCCTTCCAAACCTTCTCAGTACTCTCACTGTTCTCAGCACCTCGAGTAGCCCAAGAGAGCTGAATCTCGCAACGCATGGACCTTCTAGTCTGCTATAATTCAGTAACTCTACAGTGGGGTCGTAGAATTACAAGTATCAAAAGCAGTTTCCATAAAGCTTTAGAACTAAAAATTCTACCTGAAGAACTTGTGGGTTATTAAAAAAAAAACCTAACAAAACGTATCATGGTCTCTTTCCATTAAAAAAGTCTGCCTAGGGAAGTTAACACTTTCAGAATGAAAATTATTGAAGAATGAAAAAAACTTTAAATGTCAAAAGGAAGGAAGTTCAGTTAGGTGACGGGTCACATAAGAAGCTGTTGTTGACAAGTGGCTAAATGTATTTCTCCTTACTTCATATGAGCATCTAATAATTATACCTAGTCAAACTTACGATGCCTACTAGCATAGTGCTTATTAGCCTCATTGATTATTGCTGAGCAGCATTCACAGTTAGCAAAATAGGAAGAAGGCACAGATCTTCAAGAATGCTTCAATAAACAAAGTTAGGCAACTGATTTGACACAAGAAGGAAGTAAATATGCTTTAGCATCATCAGCTCCATTTACCTGGTTTCCAAACTGTGATCCTGTATACAGGAAACGTTGTATATAGTAAAATATGAGCCAAGCAAGCGATATAATCATCATGGTGATGAAGGCGATGGCTACAAACACAACTGATTGACCACTAATGTATTCTTGCACATGTCGCGTGCCAACAACAATAGTCATTTTTACTGGAATCCCTCTTCGTACTGGCTCCAATATCTCTATTCCTTTTGGATAGCCAACCATTATCACCACTGTATTTCCTGTTCCTGTTGGAGGGAATAAAAAAGAAAAAAGTCAGTAGTCACAGTAAAAATGTAGGCATTCTTGCTTGATGGTAATTTGGCCTCTTCAGTTAAGATCAGTGAGCAAAGTTGTATGAAAACCTCCAGTGCTATTTTTCAGACATAGCAGAATTGATAGCAAGTTTACTAGTAAAGAATCCTTTATTTACTTTCAAAAACTCTCAAACACGAGACAAAGTTTAACAGATGCATCTTTACTGTTGAAGGCCTACAGTCATCATTCCACAGTGAGGTGAGATGTGGACCCAGGCAAAAAAGCCAGACAAGTTATACACATCTCATCTCAAAGCTGCTTAAGTTCTAGCTTGCAATTCAGGAACAGCTGGTCTTTCATTTGTGAGCATGGGAATTTTAGGTGCAGATGGAGACAGTATGTGAATGTCAGAAAGAGAGACACTTCAATTTAGTTTGAATCTGAATCCATAGCACAATTACACTGGATATATCAAAAAAGGAGAAAAATATTCAGATACTTAATAATAATCAGATACTTAATAATTAATTATTTTAAACATTGAAATTATTAGAGATTCTTTAATAGTAAATATTAAAAATGTAATGAGACTTCACGACAAGGACCTGTCAAGAAATACTTTGTGACTCTTTAAGGAGCAGTGAGCCAAAGGATTTCTCTAATATACTAGAAGTCTAGAGCACTCAATCCATATGAAAGAAACCTAATTTCAAACAAAAAACCCAGATCCTTTAGGAAACATACAGTAAGATAACAAAACAGTAACAATAACAATAACAGTAACAAAAACACAAAGATAACATCAACCAGCAAAATCCAAAGACCTCTGTGACTAATGTTTTACTCCACTTTTTTCTGGAAGAATCTCCAGTATTCTCAGAAATATCTAACCCAAGCATTACAAAACAAATTACAAACAAATGCGCCTGTTAAAAATATCGCATTTTCATTGTTCTATACCTTTTCTATTTGAATAGTTCTTACTTTGTGTGTACCAACACTGCTGCACCCTTGGTAAGTCACCTTGGTAAGCCTCTTAGAAGAGAAAAAGTGAAACCAGTCTTGATTCAGAGAGAAAGGAAGAAAAAGAGAGGGATTTTCCTAGCTGAAAAATTAAAGCTGTAATGTTACAGCTATCTTTTTTAGATTCACAAGATTACCTACCTGCAACAAGACCTCCCACTGAAGGCTTAAAACCTTTTTCCCTCCTGGCTGTGTTAGATTCCTTACTGAGAAGATATGTCAAAAGAAACGACTTCCTAATTTATAACATTATATCAAATGGGGATATTCAAAATTCAAAGCTGCATTCTGGCCTTACTCACCTCTACCTACTAAGACAAAGAGTTATTTGCCTGATCTATTTAAACCAAATTCCTTTAGTTGAGACAATTCTGGCTGTGACACCTTTTCAATGTGCTGCTACCAAGCCAAGGGAAATTTGCAGCAGTTTCCCTTGTGTATGTAGAACTCTTCCTCCATACGACACAGACAGTTTGCTTTGGCTGACACACTGAAGGTTTCAGGCATTAGCTGAATAACCCTCCCTTCTCAACTTCATATCAACACAACCATCCCACCTCTGATCACTTACTCTAAGTACCATTGCACCTGTGTCTGCCAGATCCAGACCCAGCAAAAGAGCAGATTTTCCACATAGGGTTATGCCAAGTTGTGCCTCCCCTCAGGCACCCCACTCTGCTCACCAGCAGAACCCACCCAGCTTATGTTGCCTTGCGTGGTTGGTGTGTTTGGAGACACAAAGCAGTGAAGCTGAAGACAAACAGACAAGCAACCAAGCTCCACTAATTAGTTCTGCTCACCAAAAACGTGCTGATCCACATGATACCGCAAGTCCAAGCATAATACAAATTGGTTAATTAATATTGTCCTCTCTGAACCAGCACAAAAGCATTACCAGAGAGACTCATGAATCTCAGAGAAGAGTGTCAAACACTCTCTACTCTCTGACCCTGCAAAACTCCCCAGGGAGTTAGCATGAACAGAACACGTGAAAGTAGGAATTTATTGTACATTGCTAAGAACTGCTATCCGCATACCTAAATCAGGAGATTAGGTGTCCTTAATCAATTGTAAGAGTTACAAATAACAGGAGTGGTGCCTAAGGATGGCCAGGGAATGGTACAGATCTGTTGGAATGATTTACGTAGTTTCATCCAAGCTCATGGAAGAAAAGAAGTTTGAAGATTAAAGGCAGACTGGATTTTTCAATCAATAAGTTTACACCTCAGCCCTGAAATCTTGAGTCACTTTAATTCTGCTATCTAATTCTCTGCACTATTTCTAACAATGAAGTATTGTTAGAATGAAGTATCTAAAACCCCCAAAACAATAAGTAATGTCTTTCTCTGCTTTGTCACTAGAATGCCCAACTATCAGACAGTTATTTCCTTGAAATGAAAGTCAGGCTACTTTTGCACAATGGCTGCTAGACAGTGTGACACCTCCCACTTTTAAAATTAACCTAAGCATGCTGTACATTTTAAAAATAAATGTCCATTAAAAACATTTTAACAGTTTTAAAGATTTGGTGATGAACCTGCCATTAAAAATACATGCAACTAAACACAATGGACTTGAAGGTCATGAGACAGAAGGGGGAGAAGAGTAATCGCAATCCATGATGACAAAAGGAAAAAGAACAGTCTCAGAGAAACAGTTGCCCTGAGCAGCCTGTAAGACTAAAGGCTTTAACTCATTCCTTGCTAATTTTAGACTTCTGTTCTGAAACTCATTATTCAAAGACTGAAATGATGTTGAGTCATTCCATCAGCTTCTTCAACTGCAACACAACTCAGACACCTCAAACTATATTTATAAAGAAAACTCCAAGTGTCACATATATGCATCTACTGAAAGCATGTTTTATTGGCTTTGCCTTTCTATAACCTTCTAATTTTACAATGAATAATCACATTTTTACTCTGCAGGAGTAAAACTCCTTTTTTTCCTAGGTTTGACTGATGCTTCAATGAAATTGCGTCCATTTAAAATTTGGTTTGTGCTTTTTAACATTATCATGGCTGGCAGATCCTTAGGATACTTGCAAAAAAGGGTAAATTTGGAACTCTGAAGATGAAGGTAAGTTTCCTGCCAGGGCAGTCAGTTTTACTGCTACCATGGCCAGTCTCTTCTTGCAAAAGGAAACCAGCACCCTCCCGATGAGGAAGAAGTAGGACATGTACAGATCTTGATCCCAGGCACCCCAAACTACAACATTTATTCCCATTCATGCTTAGAGATGAAAAAGATAATTTTCTGTTATCTGGAAACCGACCACAGACACATTCTAGTTTCTGTCCTCCTGAAAAGTGTCAGAAAGCTCCCAGAATTCAACAATCTTAGTAAAAGTGTTTAAGGTCAGTCCATTGATTTATGTAAACATAGGCACCCTACAAATAATGCCACAACTAACACCAAATATTCTTTTTAGCTCCTGGTACAAACAAATGGCTGTTAACAGTATGCTAACAATCCTGTAACAAGCTTTGCCTCAACCATCTACCCCAACCTCATCTCACCTAATCCCTGGTACATGTTGCATTTTCACCTGCCTCAAGGAGGATGTATAACCACTGATACATATACCTCTTTCCACCCGAGTTCCACCACATATGCACTTTTATCTATAACACAGATATAAGCAGTTTCTTCAGAACAGCATTAGCAGCTCAACATCATAGTCACGTCTTGCTTAAGCAAGCCACTGTCCTTTCAGTAGTTACAGTACCAGAAACTTTCAGTAGAAAACAGCAGTAATACAGAAATTATGCACTATTTGAGAATCCTGAGTAGTGCTGCAAGCAATGTAGCAAAGAGTTGAACTACATGGCAAAATAACTCTAACTCTGCTGCTTTGGAGATAGCATGAGCTTATAGAATCACGAGCACAAAGTAATTTGCATTTGTTTTGTTCAATATACATGCATTAAAAAAATCCATAACAATGGAGGAAAGAACTAGTTGGATGTATTTTGGCAAATCAAAGACCATTTTCATTATGTAGCCGAAGTCATATACTCAAATTAAGTCCCAAGCTTCCCTTAAATCCACAAGCCATGAATTAAAGCCCTACTCCAGATCTACCTCAAACTATTACAGCCAGTGCCTCCCATCCCGGCGCGTCAAACACAACCACATTTCATTCCATAGTCTACCATAAACTGATCAGGATCAGCAAATCCTAGCTTAAGGGCGGATACAGAGATGGCTGGGTGCCCAGCATGAAGTATAACAGGAAAACTATAGAACCAGAAGACCCTTTTTTCTTTCCATTGCAATACACCTCTGCCTCCCCCTAATTTCTCAACCAGAACTGAGCCCCTGATTCACCTTAGTCTGGTCTCTACAATACTCCACACTTTGCCTCTACAGACTCCTCTCCAACATACTCCTAACTAATGCTTGCATGCAATATTAATTTTGGTTTTGGAAAGAAATTTGAAGCTTCTGTGTTGTATTAAGTTCACCACCATCACCAAAAATGAACAGAGTTAAGACTGCCTGCCAAGTCTGTAAAACTGAAGTCTGAATTTATATTATTCAGATTCAGTAAACGAAGTACAACCCCTTGAGTCATTAGGGTAAAATGAGAGTTTTCCAATGGAAAAAAGCTTCTCAGCCACATATGAAATTGTGTCACTATTACTTTCCTCAAGGAGGGAAGTCATCCAGCATTTTGAGCAATGTAATTTGGATAGAGAGCAAAGGCTTGAAATGAGACATATCAGTAGAGTCACATTTGAAGAACCTTCTTTTGGAAGAAGGGACAGGCTCTCAAGGCTACATATACAAATTCTGGACTCTTTTGTTCCAAAAGTTCAATTAAAATCCCTACTCACTGCACTTACAAGGAAGCTTACAAGGTGAAAAATACAGATTATATGTAATATTTGTCCTTTATCAAATATTTTGATACCGGCTATAACAAATAATTTCTTTACCTGATCAAGAACCTCTCTTTTTACTCAAGCTGAAACATGCCTAAAACCACCAAAAGACCATCAACAAAACCATCTGGGATATGTATCACACATATCCCAGGAAATTCAAAGGCCAGGTTTTCCAGGAGAAGAATGAAAAGAGATCACAAAAGCTGTCTATCACCTTTACCTAATTTGGGTTCCATGTGTACCAGCCATAACCATTGTTCCATCTCACATCATTTTCAGTGCCACTAATTGCAAACCCATTAAGCAGATTTTACTTATGCATATAACTCCACTCCTTAGTTACTGCACTGCAGATTTCCTGGAGTATTTATCCTTAGCACTCCTCCCAGAAGCAAAGCTGGCTTCCTCATGTGCCAGTTCACAAAGCCCTTCACAGAAATGAAAACACAGATCCTCTAAAATGCAGCTTTATCTTCCACATTCTTCCCTGCCAGTCTTCCACAGACTTTTCTCTCTCCCTTTAAAAAGCGCAAGATTTAAAACACTAACAGTACCTCTTTCCTATATTCCCAACATGTACTGAAAGTACTTGAATATTTACATGTCTGGAAGTGTCAACCATGAAACAAACATTTATGACTGCATCAGAGCTCATAATTATATTTGGATTTATTATTATATTCCCATTCAAACTTCGTAAGGTCGAACCTGCATTTATGAAGTCAGTATAAATACAAATGTATTATTGTATATACGCACTATGCTAAATCACACTCTTTACATTGATGCAACTTTTATTAGCAACATTCTGCCAGTTCAAGAAGAAAAACCCCAATCAGCAGTCAGAGAGCACATCTCTTTATGTCATTGGTGGATGTAACCATAGTAGTGAAGTCCAAAACTCAGTATTAAGCCCAAGAAGGTCTTCTGTAGCACAAAGATGACAGCACAAAAGAGAAAATTAAAAAAAAAAAAAAAACACAAAACCCCAGCAAGATGAGAAAAGGAGAAAAAGATTCAACAAAAGAACAAATAATACTCATGAGAGGTTACAATGGGGAAGGAAAAGAATGCGGGGGGGGGGGGGGGGAATTGTACTGATTGGCCAATACAGAGTGAAAGCAAGAAAAAGAAACTGTTTAAGATGAAAGCAATGTTACACAACAAAGTATCTTAACCACCACATGGGATCAAAACCAAAGGTTCATTTTATCTAGTATCTCACCTCCACTTTCACATTGAATTAAGAATATGAGATGGGCCAGGCTGATCTCAAACAAGCAGCAGGCTAAGAACAAAAAACATGCTTCTAATCCCCCAGTTTGTGCCACTGGGTATTCCAAGAAGAGAGACTTGTTTTCCAATTGATAAATCACATGTCCGATAGAGCAACAGCTCTTAACCAAGATTTTCAGCTCAATGTACTAAGAAAATAAGTATGCTTCCTTTAGAAACACATTATGGTTTTACTTCAACCAAGTCCCTCGTCCTTCCCCCTTCCTCACAACCAAGAACAATAACAAACTCATTGTAGCAAAACCATGTGAAGCACACATCTACAAAATTTTTACTCAGTTTGCCTGATCTTCACATCCTCTTCTGAAGACCTTCCAGTTTCTCAAAAATCTACAAAAGCAAACAGATCTTACTGCCAAGTTTTGAGGCCTTTTTCCCGCTTTGATTTAAGCATTTACCCTTGTCATAACCATAAAAATTCAGCAAGTCTTTTGTGTCATAGACCAAGCAGGGACTGTAGTGACAGAACATATGGATTCCTATCTCGGCACAAATCACAGAACCCTTCTGCAGGCTACACAACAGCAGCAGCACCCTGAGACAAGCCAGCATCCTTCTCCAGGATTCAGTTTTCCTACTGCATTTGCGAGCGTTTGAGGATTACCTGATGCTTACACCTCTCTCCCACCCTTTACAGACCTGCGCAGGAAAGGACGATGAAGCTATTACAATAAAGCCTGTACCAAGAGCTATCTTCAAATAGCTACGGCTGTACCTTCAAAAGCACCTGAAGGCATCTTCGGGATACCTGGTGTGTTTCCACACGGCCTGCAGAAAGCGGCCTACCTGTAACCGCTGTAGCCATTCTGCCAGACGGTACCAGGCAAAAGGTATCCCTAAAGGAAATCCAAGCCTCCCACCCCAGTCTGTCACACGGCTGCAGGTCCCGATGGCTGTGCCGCATTTCCTTCCTGACGCCCGGACCGTAACTTGGGAGACAGAAGACGGTCCCGGCGTTTTCCCTAGTGCGGTTTATAGGAAGATAAAACCCCGGGTCTCTATACCATTTGTACAGGGATTTCTGCCTCACCACGTCCCCATTCCTCACCGCGCAGAGCGGTATCACCGATGCGGCCCGGCGTTAGACAAAGCGATCCCCCCGAAAGCATCCCCCCGACCCCGCGTCGAGCTCACCCAGGTGGGACATGGAGACGGTGCTGTTGCCGAACCGGGCCTCGTTGTAGATGACCACAGCGGCCGCCCGCTTCCGCGCCGCGTTGGTGACCTTGTCCTTGAAGGTGCAGCCACCGCGGGCCACCAGGGCGATCCAGGGAGGCGAGTCGCCCTCAGGGGTCCCGCGGCCGCCGGGCGGCAGCGGCACGTCGTAATCGGTATCGGCGGCGCAGCCCTCCATGTGGCGGGGCGAGGCGCCGCGGGGAATGCCCACCAGGCCCTGGGCGCTCTCTTTGGGCGAGCTGTCCCCGTAGCGGCCGCTCTCCGTGTTGCCGAGCACCGTGCGGTTGCTGAGCGGCTCCACGTAGGCCGTGCTCACCCACGCCGTGTACCACTCCAGCGCCCGGGCGCCCGCGCACGGCGGCGGCGGCGCCCCCAGAGCCACCAGCGCCGCCGCCACCAGCGCCAGCCGGGCGCGACGCACCATGGCCCAGCCGCCCTCGCCGCGGACAGGAGGAGCAGGAGGAGCGTGAGGAACTCGCTCCGCCGCCACCGCCGCCGGCGCGCTCTGCCCCGCGGCCGGCCCGCGCCGTGCAGGTACCCGCGGTGCCGCCCCGGGCGGAGCCCGCCCGCCGCGGCTGATGGCGAGCAGGGGGCCGGGCCGGGCCGCCCCGCCCCGCGGCATGCCGGGAGAGGGGGGGCCGGCACGGAGCGGGGCGGGCGGCGAGGGTGGCGGCGCGGGGCTTGAGGTGGCCTCAGCGCCTGTGCGCCGCCGCACCCGCGGGGTCGCAAAACCAATTAGGTTGGAAAAGACCTCTGAGATCAGCGAATCCAACCTGTGAGCGAACACCGCCATGTCGACTCATGGCACTCGGTGCCACGTTCAGGCTTTCCTTAAACACCCCTAGGGACGGTGACTCCACCGGCTCCCTAAGTAGCCCCCTTCAATGTCTAATCACCCTTTCTGTGAAGAAATTCCTCCTTATCTCCAACCTAAGCCCACCCTGGCGCAGTTTGAGGCTGTGTCCTCTTGTCCTGTCACTGGTTACCTGGGATAAGAGGCCGAACCCCACCTGGCTACACCCTCCTTTCAGATGGTTGTAGAGAGCGATAAGGTCTCTCCTGAGCTTCCTTTTCTCCAGGCTAAAAATCCCCAGCTCTCTTAGCTTCTTCTCATAGGACATGTGCTCCAGACCCTTCACCAGCCCCATTGTCCTTCTCTGGACCCTTTCCAGTACCTCCTGGAATGCACCTCCGTGTCCTTCTTGGATTGAGGCGTCCACCACCGGCCGCAGCACTCGAGATGTAGCCTCACCAGTGCCAAGCACAAGGGAAGAATTACTTCCCTAGTCCTGCTGGCCACTGTGTTTCTGATACAGACCAGGATGCCATTGCCCCCGGTCTGCCCGGGCTGTGTAAGGGGCACAGCTCAGCTCCGGCCCCCTGCTCGCAACCGGTGCCCGCGGGGTGTCAACCTGAAGCGCCTCCTGCACGGAGTGTCCATTGCCCCTGCCCGGCAGCCGCCTGCCCCTGCCAGCGAGCCCTCGGGGGCTGCTCGGCCTTGCACCCTGCCATGGGGGGCCGTCCCGACTCCTGCCCACCGGCCCCGTCCACCTGCCCCGGCAGTGACACACGCGTCAAGTTGAATGAGTCACTACCGCACCCTCCGGGGCACGCCTCGCCCTCATTCGAAGGTGAAGCATGGCTTCCTGAGGAGTGGAGGCAGGCTGAACCACTAGAAGCAAGGACACAAGAGAACAAGAGGTGGCCGGAAGCCAGCAAGGAACAGAACGGCACACAGACACGCAGGGGAAAGGGAAGGGAGCTATGCAGGTTCAGACACACACAGCACCCATGCTGTTGTGCTGAGGAGAACTCACTCCTGAAGGATGAAAAATGGTGACAGGGTCTATACCATGTCTGGAGGGAAAAGTATTTAAGTACAAGGTTAAGGGACTGAATAGACATGATCATTCTAAGGACTTATTTTCCATTAAATAGAAGTACTTGAAATGTGCCTCTACTTAAATAAACACAAACTCTTCCCTATTTTTTCATAGAACACACCTTTTTCCAGCTTCTGTAAAGCTTCTTTTCAAAGGCTAGCAGTCTTTTTTGAATGGTTGTTTTCCTTCAGAAGACAACAGTTGTGTTGTTCCTGGACTGTTACCTATGTTGTCAAACAACATTGTCAAACTTTGTTGATGTCCTTGCTAATCATGATTATATGTTGTGGCTGCTGACACAGGCAGGGCCTAGTAGAGCCTGGAATGGTTTGTGCAGAAGATATCATTGGAAAAAGCCATGAGCTCGATGAACTGCCCTACTCTGTGTCAGCATCAAGGCCAACATGTTCCCATTTCTGTTCCAGAGTCAGTGTTTCAACAAACAAACAAACAAAAAAATAAATACCTTCAAACCTAAAGTATTCCTTAAAGCAACTCTTTAGCATTCTCTGAAAATAAGACTTGGCAGTGTTAGAACTCTCTCCAAAGGCACTGAGCATAGTGACAAGATTTAAGTGGCAAAATCATGAAGACAGACAAGACTGAGCAGACAAAGTAATGTGGAAGGGACTGTGGAGAAGAACTTGGAAGCTGAGGGAAGAACATAGGAAAATTAGAGTTAATGAAAAAAATATGGAAAAGAGGAAAAGGAAACAGAGGAGCATCCAGCAAAATGTTAGCTGGGAGAGGGCATAGGGAGGTGGTGGCAGAGAAAAGACAGATAAAAGGTGAGCTTTATTGAAGGATGAGGAGTCATGATTTGGAAAAAGCGCAAATTCAGTATTTGGTAAAAAGCAGATTAAAAAAAGTGACAGGACTTCAGTGATTCCAAAACTGTTGTTCAAATCAGGGTTTTTTTTGTAAACAAGTGAAAGATGCTTGGTGTAATCAGAATGGATATCACTCCAGAAATGGAATAAAAGTAAAAAGAGTAAGTAAAAAGGGAAAGAACAGCTGCAGGAAATGTTCTTTTAAAAATACAGATTACTGGAAATAGGAAGCTGGCGTTGACTGGGATTTGTATAGGCTAGGGAGCTGTTGTCACAGTTCTTCCAGTAAATGCAGTCCAACCAGTGGCAAGACAAAGACTTAAAGTGTAAATAGGAAACACAGGCTGTTATTCTATCCTAACACAGCCCATTATTCTATTCTATTCTATTCTATTCTATTCTATTCTATTCTATTCTATTCTATTCTATTCTATTCTATTCTATTCTATTCTCTCTGTTGGATATGAAGTGGGAATTTTAGTGTTTGAGCTTGAATTTTGTTCAAATGAGATGGTGTGGTAAAGCAACATGAAGAGATAAATTGTCAGACTTGGCTTTAGAAAACATGGCAGAGAAAAGTGGACAGGAGAGAACAAGCTGTAACAAGAACTTGTAAGAGCAAGGCTGGCAAGGCAAGAAATAGCACTGAGGAAACTTCCAAAACACTCTTAATGCACACCCAAGAGGTGAGTGCTCCGTCCCTACATGCAGAAAGGAGAGCAAACTTTAATGGTGACATTTAACTGCCACAGTGAAAGGAAAGCACACAGTAATGAGGAGATGAAGGAATGATGAAAGATGCTTGGCTAGACTTTTCTCCCCAGAGAAAAGGCAGATCTGAGTCTCAATTCCCACAAAAATTTTGAGAGAAATTAACTTGGTTCAGAAAAACTCGGGGAAAAAAACCAAAACAGATGTTCAGATCAGACAGAAACTTTAATGGTTGTTAGCACAAGGTTGGTTTCTCCAGTGAATGCTATAGTGAATAATATCCTTATACAGTTCTGCTTTGAAATTTGTTTTATTTGAATTTCTTCTCCATGGCCATTTGGTTAACAACTTTCAATATTTTTAGAAATCAAAATACATTGCAAATTGCAATACACATCCAGAAATGAGACAGGTTGCATTTCAACCACTGAAGTGATAAAAATTTCATCAGAAACAGAGCATTCTTTGGTTAAATAAGAACAGTAGTTCAAAATAGCTGTGCCTAAATCCTGTACATGCATTGCTTTTGCACGAATTAGCAAAAAGTGAGAACCCAACTTTTCAACTTCATTTTACCTTTTTCAGCAAGTATACAGAAATGACTAAATACATCTTTTAAATACTGCAAAACCACAGTTAAAATTTTAAACATTGCACAACGAACTTTTTTGGGGAAGCTACAGAAATAACTAAAAATAGAGAACACATGGAAATTACACATCAGCTAGTTGAAATGCTTAATAAATACATAAGAGCTTATCAAGACCTTTTATGAAAATGCTTGTTTGATCTAATAATTAAAGTTCAACAAATAAATGGGATTTTTGCTATTGACTTGAAGCAAGATCAGACTCTACAGTCTTAAGGAACTATGGTTTTATTATGGTATTTCAGATAAAACTCTGGGCTAAAAGCTTTAACAAACATCACTTATGATGTGATGACCAATATTACTTAAGACATTTGTCTGTTTAAAGAAAAATTGAGACTAGCATATAAATAATAATAAAAAGCCAAAATAAGCAAACTACTATCACTTCCCTTTTATTTGGTCATGAAAATTCCATTCCAAATCTGCAGATCATATTTTTTGTTAGTTACTACAGACTTTCAAGGACTTCCATGGTAGCTATTCCTTGGGTGAAGGAAGCATGAACTGAGAACAGGTGATCTAAGACAGCATTTCTTCATAAGGCCCTTTTTGCCACTTTACATGTCATTACCATTTCATGTTTTGAGGTTCTGTCAAGAGCCTCACGGCAGGTCCATATAGAAAAGCTTCTTGACGAATGTGTCATTTTACAATACGGAAGCTACTCCAGTTAATCTATGTGTGCTGGGAGACAGCCTATAACAAGTAGGGTGTTATAATTCAAAACCTTTCTTCATACATACTAACTTCTTAATGATTAAAGCTCTTCTGAACCTCATTGACACAATCTCTTACTACTTCAAGGCTAGTTAGTTGATGGATAGGACGTAGGACCATGTCACTGTTTCCAGGGGATGTGAATGAAATTGAGAGCACAGTAAAAGCAGCACTTCTAAAATTCTTCCTCTCTTCTTCATCTTGTTTAAACATTAAGATTGTACTCTAAATTTGCTTAATCTGTATGGTTTTAGGAGTGGGGGACAGAATAGGTGTTTCAGGTTTCTCTGGGAATAGTAGTGAACTGGGATAATGAAATATGTAGTTATAGTTTCACAGAAATGTTACACCTGTGAAATTCCCTTGCAAGGTCTAGTATGCTTCCTGTTGAACTCAGATTTAAAAGTCCTATTAATCCTAATGGTCAAAGTAATTAAATCCATAGTGGACAAAAATCCGCATGGCAAAATTACATGAATCAATGAGGATTTCACTTGACAGTATTCTAAAAATCTGTATAGGATGGGCCATCTTGCTTCAGTAGTACACAATGCAAGATTCAGGGGCAAACTCAAATGTGAAAATGCAGCTCATTTGCCAAGAAAAAAAAAAAGAAGGAAATAGATTCAGGCAGAATGCTTCCTCCTTTTGTGTAATTACCCCTGCAAAAGATCTGTACTGCTAACAGTCTCTGTTAGCAATGAGAAAAGAATAAAAAAAGCTTAGTGAGTGTCTAAAGAAAGATTTTCGCCATCCTCATTTGCTTTTGCTTCTTACAGAATATCAGGAATAGTAGTGGTGCCTGGAGCCTGGGACTCAACCTAGGGCTAAGTGGCTCCTTGTAGCTAAACCAGCATGGTGCCCAACTGTTCTGGGAATGGCTCCCTCTCTCCATGCCTGAGCCAAAATAAGCTCAGCTACACTTAATTGGCTTCCAGCTGATCATAGCTCATGCAGCTGCTTCTGAGCTCTGCCCAGGGATTAACCTGTACAATCTCAGGGCACTCGCCCAGGCACCCAGGCTCCTCCCCAGCCCAGATGTGGTGGAGGCTGGTGTCTAGAGCTCAGCTGCACTCCCAGGGATGCTGGAAGAACTTCCCCACAGACACAGAAACCCCATCTCAATGTGTCTCTTTCTTAATGTAACAGGAAGAGCAGCCATATAATTTTCAAACTGTGTGGCGACTTGGCTGGTTAGCCATGGGAAGTTTCTTTCTGTGATACCCTTAAGAAATGCAGAATAAGTTTACCAGGAGGATATCTAGAGAAAGGGCTGATGGCGATTAAAATACCTTTGAACTCTTTTGGTATTATCACATGAGAAAGAAGCCTATATGTAATGTGTTTGCAACAAAGTTTGCACTTTCCACACTGATAAAAGTAGTTTTTCATGGCCTGAAATACCTACCCATCTTTAGACTTCTTTAAAAAATAAATGCACGAACAAGCCCTTTAAATCTTGGTGAGGAAATAGAGTTAAGGGACAGACTGCACCCCTCAGTGAGTTAGTGAGGGCTTACAAAAAATCAGTTGCACAAGCCAGTTAAAAATAAATGAGTGGCTTGAGCAGGGAGGCGAAAAAAATTGGGACTACAGGCTATTAAAAATACTTTTCCTGTCTCAACAGGAACAGGCTAGCTGAGAACATTTACTTAAATTCTTCTTATGAGAATGTTTATACTTGTATTGAGATAATCCTTGTGGGGCTGATTTGATTTTGGCCCTTAATGTGTTTAACCAGCTTTGTGTCAGAGACAAGTTACATTGGAGCTGTGTTGTTTGAACTGATTGCATTTTTTCTAGTAAAGAGTGAAATTCTACTCAATTTCCAAGTGAAATATCAAATTATCTAATTAGGGAACATCACACATAGAAAATAAAAGTTAGTAGATGAGGACATCTTTAGCAAATTATTTGTTTTTAAACTTAAATACCTAAATTTGCAGTTATTTAGTTTCTCTTAGAATACTTACAAACCAAGGGAGACCAAGCAGTAGTAATACTTCCACAATGCATAGAAGGTTCTGAGTAGGCAATTTGTGTTTTCTGCAAATCAGAACACTATATTTAGCACATAGTGCAGTTTCCCTGTGGGTGCACAGCAATAGAACTCAAAACAGATACAAAGCATTTTTAAAACAGCATTTCAGATGATGTGTTGCCTCCTTGAAATGACAAGTCTGTACATTGCAGGGTAGAGCTAGTATCCACCTCTCCTTTATAATCTGAAAGTCTGTGTTGATTTATTTTCTTTCTGCTCCATATGAGGAAGGGCTATTTTGAAGCCTTTTGGGTGAAAAAGAAAAAAATCACTGTAAAGAAACCATCTACCATGAAATTTTAGAAATGTTTGGAAAGGAAACTCAGGAGATTTCTACCTCAAAGCCCATTCAATCATCCTTTACTTGGAACAGCTTTTAAATACTCTTCTACTGCAATGGGAGAAACTTCTCCATACCAATTTTGAAGCCAGATGTGTTCAATGTTCATTTTCATGAAGAACCACTCATAGCTACGAGGCCACTTTCTTACCACTGGGTGCCTGGAAGGACAAAGAAAAGAAAAAAATATTAAAAGATGTGCCAAAGTATATGCATAGTCTGTTTTTTTCTTCAGCCTAGTGTGCTCAGCCAGAGTGAAAACTGAGATACAAGAACACCACCATTCATCTTTTTGGCCCTCCCATGCTGTAAGGTTTACGATCTTCCACACCCCAGCGGGGGGAAAACTGCAACACAAGCAGCCAGCAATCACCACCTTCCCCCACTGCAGAACCCTTTAGAGATAAAGGCAGATGTTGTTTCTTCTCTAAGTAAGAGAAAAATAGTTAGAGGAGACTCTTCAAATGTGTGTGAGGGTTGTGCTTGTGTCTGTCTAAAGGAAACCGTGTTCTGAAAATACTACATCTTTGGTAGTGATTAGGACAGAAGGAGAGCTGATAAAACTGGGTAGCAGGTTGAGCACAGCCTCTGTGACCTGTCACCTCCTACAGCCTTCTCATCCTGTATTTACATCTCATTTCTCTGGCCTCCCTTACAGCTAGGTCAAACAGATTCTCCCTGACTGGGTGCAGACATCTGGTCCCCGAGCCCCAGCAAGCGCGTCTGTGGGAAGCTCAGCAGCGATGCACAGAGTGAATACAACAGCTCAAGTCACAGTGTTCACAGGAACACGGGCGGGAAGTGCTGCAAGTCTGGGCAGGGTTGGCTCAGTGCCCCTCTGCTCCTGCAGAGCACCCTGCAGCAGAGATGTTTGGTTTGGCAACTTCTTGGTTTCCCTCTCATTAGGAAAATTGGGTTTCCCACCATTTTCTGAGCTGTCCCATTGAGCTCCTATGACTCTGGCATTGGGAAATGGCTTCAGATACTGCTGGCACTGGATGTGCCCCAGAAGCCCTGTTTATCATTCTGGCTCTTGCACCCTGACAGCAGAGCATCCTCTACTGAGGTGCTGGTGGGCTCTGGATCACGTGGAAATGTAATTTCTGTGAAATTTTTAAAAAAGGCTTCTGTGTCAATATTACCCCATCTGTTCATGGTCCCACTTTTACTATTGATGGAACACACTGACAGAGTCCCACCCTGACTCCTTCCTGTAGGTCAGAAAGAATATCTCCTGTGGGCTGTTTTGGATCCAAACTCATCCCAGACTCCCAGCAGTATTTGATTGCCAGGCAAGGTGTGCCTGGAGGACAATCCCTGGCAGCCTGTGTGGGAAGTGTGTGCCCCAGCTAAGGTTCAGACTTTTCATGCCTGTAATTCTGGAGACCCACTGGAGGGCATGGGGGCACACTCTGTGTGCGTGCTACACGTCTGGGTTGCGTTTGCAGCTGTTCAAAGGAGACTGTTCAGTAAGTAGTATGGCTTTGAAGCAGCTGGGACATCAGGAGAGGTAATTAAACTTGTAAGCTCTACCCTGAAAATGTTTGTAAGCCCAAAGGCAGCAGACCTCTGCTCTGTCTATGAGTAGGAGGCTGTAGCTGAAGAGCACTACCTGTAGTAAGGTGGTGTAGGATCATTTAAGATAACAAATACACCATGGAATTAAGGAATCTCTCCTTGGAACCAGGTGACATATCTTCATAATCCCCTGTTATAAACCACGTGCTTTACCAGAGTCCACCACTAACTAATTGCATTTCCATATTTCATTTCCTCAAGAATTAAAAGGTCTGTCATTCCAAACCACACAGAAGCCAACATGCTTCATGGTCCCAAAGTAAAGGTCAGTCTTGTTATTTCTCAGCTTTTCTGTACCAAACGGTCACATTTGTGTATCTGTCTCAAACCCATGGATTGCACTCTACTATGTGCCTGTTAGATACAGACCTGGAAAACATTGCTTGCTTGGCAAATTCTACTTCCTCCGGAGTCACCATGACCATCTGTCCCGTGAGAGTCAGCCTGGCGCACCTTGAATCCTCTGGATCAATTACATTTTTTCTGTGCACAGAGAAAAAATATCATGAGTAATGACTATCTTTCTTTCTTAAGGGTTTTTGGAGAAGTGTGAACTGCTCACATATAAAAAGCTTTGTCAAGCCTTGTGGCCCTTCTCTACTCCCAGCTATATTGTTTGGTGGAGGGAGGAGATCTGGAAGGGATACTCCACCAACACATAGCTCTGATGTAGATATTTGCTTAATCTTAATTTATGCTCACAAAAATTGGATTAGTATATGTTGGATTGTAAAAACTGTGAAAATGGCAGTATTCCCACACAGATGTAAAGACCTGTATTCAGGATTCTCAGAAGAACTAGTGAGATGGTTAGTCTGTGCCTATGCCTACAGAAAAAACTATGAATATGTGTATCTATGTAAAACATAAGGTCTTTCCATTGTGCTTATCCTAGAAAATCAATCCTTGTTCATTTTTTACCCATTTTTCAACTGCTTTATACCAAATAGAAAAATTCTCCAATTGCCTTCAGACCAAGACAGGGAAGGTACTTGTTAATTTTTGGCTCTTTGTATATAGTAATAATAAATAACTCCGATTAGTAACTGCAGGGCAATTGCTAACTCTGGCATATACAATACAAGGATATAAATCATAAGTAAATCGACCAATTGCAAAAAAATAGTGTATGAAATGACTGCAAAGGCTTGATCCTGGCAAATGCTGAGCAGCCCCAAGTCTTCTTGCCAGCAGTTTGAGACTGCTCAGCATCTTGGGAAACCATCTTCCCATGTCACCTCAAAAAACTACATTAGGAAATGAAAGCTGCATTTCTTCTTCACTGTGTTTTAATCACAGTAAATTATTTCTCATCTGTGTACAATTTCACTTAAAGATCTTGGCTTGAGCCCTTTAGCCTTAACTGCGTGCAATCAGCAATGGCTTCATTTTCGGTTATATTTCTCAATGTGTGTCTAGTGTATGCAGGAAACATATGGGCATCCTCCTGCAGCTAATTTAACACCTGCAGATTTTCCACAGATGGTTATGAGAGACTGTGTAGCTCACTAGATAAAGTACATGCTTTTCTAGAGAGGGTCATGAACAGAGATACAGGAAATACAGGAGCTGATTGATACTTGACTATGTCCAGTGAGCACTTGCCACTGTCTGCAGCCTGACCTCCAAAGTGCCATTCACAGTCACATCATCTCAGGGAAGTTTTTTCAGCTTCAGATCCTGTTCAGTCTGGAGCAGCAGTTGTCTGAAGGGGATGTTCAGTTTAATGACCTCTGGACAAATTCCACTTGTACTCTTTTTCCTCTCCCATGCTTATTGATGGGAGGAAGGGCAGAGGCCAAAGATCAGGCTCAAACTTTCTGCTCACATCAACATATAATGGTCTAATTTTCTCTAGTACAATCTTTTAAGTTATTAGATAATACATAAGTGCTGTTCTGAGTACCCGAAAATATGTATTTCCTGCCTAGGCACGGGGTTTATTTCTATCAGTGTGTATGCAGAGTACAAACTTGTCTATGTGATCACCTCAGTGCACCACATATCCTCAGCAATAATGCCTGCTGTCTGCTGAAGATGTCATTTCACGTCTGGGTTACAGTGGCCTGAAAGTGCTCTGCCCTTAAGGAACACAGCTCCATGCCCCAGGGATGCCTGTAGCTCCTGGCGTTTCTTCTGCATATGCTTTGGGTATTGAGTGGCCACTCAGCATCCATGGCCTAGTGAGATGGGTGGCCACACAAAACAGGAATAAATACAGGCAAATACAGTGAATACAGCTGAAGAGAAAGGAGCCAAATCCCACATGCAAAGGGTGTTACCTGAAGGTCTGCATGTCCAGCAGCCAAGGCAGTGCAGATTCACACTCTAGAAAGTGTTGGCCCTGGATGGTGAAGTGTTAAAGTCTATTTGAAGCAATATCCTTATCTATTGTTATCTTTTATGCTTAATCTTAATACTGTGCTGAAGCCCTCTGCATATGTCTATATATTCAACATACATTTAACAAATATATTGAGGAAGGAAAGGGACTTCTTGTGAGCTGAAATTCAGCTCAGAAAATTGCTTTAAAACAACAGTGTGTCTGAATATATGATACAATTTCCTCCACAGCCTAACAGTATCATAAAACAACTGAAAAGCCAGGAAAAGCAGGAATATTTGCAAGTGTCTTTCTTGCACATAGCTCCTAGGTAATATGTGGTTAATTACTTTCAGAGAGGATTTTGAAAGGGATTGTTATTAAAAGATGTCTGCGTTTCACAGAGCAGATCAAGATGATAGATTTTGTATGTGATCAGGTGCAGTGAGAAGTTTTAGTCTGACCTTCTTATATTACAATTATTTGTTGGGTTTTTTGCAAGTATGTGCTTATTCTGAAAGCATACTGTTTGATTTGGAGTAGGCAATAGAGCTGATGTAGCTGTGGTTAAGCCTGCCTGCCTTTGCTGAGAAAATTTTGCCTGATAGGACTAGTGTCTGATGTGACTCTTCCCCAATTGACATGAAAAGCTGCTCTCCACATATTGGGCTAAAAACAAAGCCCACACACTGTGCATCCACAGCTTGAATAGTTTTATTTATGTTTTTTTTCCCCCTGGCTTCTTCTGGTTACAGTTTTCTTTACATTCTTGTGAGCCGGGGTGCTACATTGATTGACATGCATAATACAATATTTTCAGTTAAAATTATTCAAACTGAATTTTGCACATTGGAATAATATTCTGGAGGGTCAGTTTGTTTTCCTGGGAAATGACTCAAACAAATTACTTGTGGAGATTATGTTAGGTGAAGTTTTGGAAGAGCTGAACAATGATACATTTGAGTTCAGCACACTTATTACTTTGTTGGTTTTGCTTTCAGGACTGCCTCTTATCATAGGTTTTCTATTTCAGAATAGGAACCTTGTATTCTAATCTGACATTAGCATTAGTATTTTCTTTTTCAAAGGAGCCCTTCATATTCTGAAGTAAATCTGTTTCTGCATCTTTTTTTTTTTGGCATAGTATTTCCCTAATGTTTGATTACTTTTATACTTCTTAAGCCATCAAAAACCACTAAACTTACAGCTACCATTTCAAAATGTTGTGAACAGGTCTTGATTTTTCAGTGTTGTTTCCAATGCAACTAATGCAAATGCAGGATTTGCTTCCTAGGAGTAAAGTTATATAAAGGGATTTATGTCATAATTTTACTAAAGGTAATAAAAGGATATCAGGGATTAATAGATATATTTACTAAAACATTCCCCACTTGCATCCGTAGAGGTCTGGTCATGCATTCACTAGACATTTCTTGCCTCTGTATAAATACATATTCAGCTCTCAGTCCCTGAGTTCCTTTTATCTTTGCTGGCACAAGAACAAGTAGATGCAGAGGAGTGGCTTTATGTAACATTTGTGTGCTGCTGACTGCATGTGAGGGGGAGGCAGAGGCAGGGGTAGAGAGGGTGACACTGTTGCTCTGTTGAGGAAACCCAAGGTGGCTTCTCAGGTGGTTTGTCTTTACCAGAATCAAGTCCTCTGTCTCTATGGAGAGGACTTCATGAATGCTATAGTAACATATGAACTGAGGGGACGAGAAAGCAGGTAACTGTGAAAGGGGACCAAGCAATAGGGAACACTTTATTTTTTCTTATGTTTATTTAAAATACATACACTTTGTTGCAGAAAATTAGGAAAGCCAGATTAAAATGGAAGAAGATTCAGTTTATGCATTTTATAAGAAGACAGTGCATTAAGAGAGATCATCTTAATTATTCATCTGATCTGTGAAGAGAGAATTGATTGTTCCTGTTCCTCTGCTTACAGTGAGCAAAGTAACTTTGCAGAGTTTGACCCGGTCCAGGCAGTTTGCTTCCAAGTGTGTGAGATGACAACGAGTTGCATTCACTTACAAAGGTGCCAGCTTTACTGAGCTTAAGGAGGGGCCTGCACCCAAGTGAAAAATATTTCCCAACAGAGATACAATGCTGCAAAGCACACTGCTAATGAACATGTCCCACTTATTTTGCTACGTAACACTTCCGCAATTTTTGGGTCGTGGTTCATGAGTGGTCAAAGCAAAGAGTGCCACCTACTCATTAAATTGTTTACTACACTAAACATCTCTGGAGTTTAATTAGAAGGTTCTTATGCAGCAACTATCCAAGTTCAGGTGATGAACCTATACTTCAGGCTGCTGTGGTTGCATTGGCACATGAGATGATAATGTTGGGACTTGGTTAGGATTCCCTTTCACAGCTGAGATCTCTGTTTTGACTCGTGATGCTTTGTCTCCTGGATTCTGACCAAAAGTATCCCTGAGTATTATCTTGATTCTCAGCCTCTGCAATCCATTAGTGAGATGACATCGATCTGCCACAGATCAACAGTAAAAGCAAATTAAGAGTTTGGAAGGCACCTGGGAAGGAAAGGTAGGTGCTCCCAAGAAGGAACTGGTAGGAAAAAGGGTGGAGAGTTCAGTACTGTTCCAGGGTCTGGGAGTGGAAGCAGGGGTCTATGCAGAGGAATCCTCTCTTTTTCTTCTTCTTCAGCCTTCTTTTCCCACAGAGGAGCTGACATCCTTCTCTCCCACCCTGCCGAGGAAACAAGACCTTCCATCCTCCCTGGCAGGATACACATATCCTTCCTATCTCCCCTGAACACATTTCTTGCTGCCCTGTGAGAAAATACTGCTCTTATCCATCTCCTTCTTCAGAGTGGAAGAGAAGAGAAGTTGGGAACGAGCTTTCTCGTATTACAGAAAAGGAGAGACAGAAAGCCGAGAAGAAAGCCCCAGAGAACAGTTTTCCTACATCTTTTTCCCTACTTTAAAGCACACAGGTCATGTGTGGCATAAGGGCAATGACTGCCTCCATGCATTCTAACCTCTCCTATAATGGTAGCAGTGGTGAAAACCCATGTAATTAGGAGGTGGGGAATGGCTGCTGACACAGCTTATGCTGTCACCTCCCATGGATGATGGTAGGTGATTCTGTCACACCCTGCACAGGGCCCCTCTTTACATAGCCTCAAACAGGGCACAAGGGGAAAGGCAGAGTTATTTTCTACTATATAAAATGCATCATAGGATTTTTGTCCCCTAATATCTACAGAAAGGAAGGGAGGGAACGCTCTGTCCTTAGAGAATTACTGTAAAGTGCATATAATTTCAATTCATAAATGTGATTAATTTTGGAAAGTAAGTTATCTCCTCATTCATTTCATTTGTTCACTACCAGAGTCTCTGAAGCAGAAAGAATGTATTGGTGCTGCTAATCTGCATGGTATGAACGTCAAACAAAATCTCCACTGAAAGCAATTTCATAATCTGAAAAGCTGTTGCTGGCCTTCAACTGGATGTGGCTAGGCAGCTCTGCCCTGCTCTGATTTTGACAAGAATTTCTTTATCAGCCGAGTTTGGGAGCCAGCAAAGATAGTTAGAACATCTGTGCTTTTGGAAGAGGTCTTCTGTCCTGAATCTGAAGTCAGGTTAGGGAGCTAAAGAGTATTGATGCAGTGGCTATTCTATTCATCTAAGTGAGCCTCCATTCATAGTATAAGGGTTGTAATGTTTTAAATATTTTCACTCTTTCTAGAAGATAATCTTTCCTATAATGTTTTAATTACAATGTATTACGTGAAGCCAGTCTGTTTGTCTGTCTCCACTGACAATAACAACACATTTCTTCAGCTGAACTCTGTGTTTCAGACAGGAAGCTTTTATATAGTGTAACCATAGACAATTCATGGGGAAAAAAAAATAATCACAGCATCAACTATTTCTGTAAACAGAGTAGAGAAACACATACTATTTCACTAGAAAGGGGTTTTAGGAAGTTGGTTATTTAAGAGTACAGGAAAAAATAGCAATTTAGAGCTGTATTGTGTACATTGGGTTGTGATGATAGTAGGTTTCATGTTTGACTTTCTAAATTGGTATCTTCATGATATTTTAAATATAGATTTTTCAGAAACAACTACTGACATAATTATTTGCATATGACTAAAAAGGGCCAATATAAATACCAGAACTAGAAATGTGTCTGTGCCACAGAATCAGGAGGTGGATCTCGAAAATTGATGGATGTCTAAATTCAGCCTTTGTCTTCTGCATGTGTAATTTCTCTTTGTGTGAAGGTACAGTACCTAATTTCTTTGTTATATTAATCCAAGTATTAACCACAGTGACTCTACAAACCCAGGGCTAGTTATATGTTGAGTGGCCATATGACATCTCAGAGGTTGTGCCTTCCACTCATGGCAGGCTTATTGTCCCTCAGGATTGCCCAGGGAATGAAGTCGTATGTTGATGCATACTCCCAAACCACCATACAGCAGGGACCCTAACCCACCAAATTCCACTTCTTTCCCCATGGCTTGGTGGCCTAGCACTTCCTGTCAACATTTCCACTGCAGGGTTTAGGAAACCTACGGAGCCAGCTTATATCCACTGAAGATGTCTGCCTGATCATGCCAATCTGCTACCTCAAGCAGCACATGAGCATGGTGGGTAAAATGGTTCTGATGGAGTCACCCCTGATGGAGGTCATAAATCAGGAGGGGAATCTGAATTCATCCAAATCACTCACAGTCTGCAGTGAGGATTTGAAACTCCATCCTCCAAACTAATAGCAGAAAAAAACAAAGGTGGACTGACCACAAAGCTGGCTGCTTTTCCCCTTGTTTGAAAACAAATTCATGGCAGCCATGCAACCACTTCTTCTCTAAGAAAGCTGCAGTCCCTCTGAATGTGCTGAACCTGATGTCAAGGAGGTGACACATGTTTAAAATTAATTGCCTATTTTTCAGGCTGCAGCTGTAATGAGGCCGACTCAGGAACTTACTTGGAAAGAGGGATCCTCTGAGCAGCCTGTGTGTTGGGAAATGTGTTTAGAACAATAGCTGCTCTATTTAATGTCGGGCTTAGTCTTGCTCCCTCTGAAAGCTGCAAGAATGGGACTCAATCTTTTCAGCTTGTCAGTGGCATAGACATACCAGCTTAGTCTATTTATAGCCCTGAACCATTTAATTTTTCTTGCCTCTATTATCCATTTATCAGCCTTCAGATAGAATGCTGTGTAGTTGCTAACAAATGCTGTCTATATCCTGGCCAGCAGAGCCTTCTCAGAGAGGGGCAGCCTGTCTCCCTCTGGGAAATGGCAATCTCTAGGTCAGAGATGAGGAATCCAGACTGTAGCTGCAATACTAAAATGCCTTGCAATTAGCGCCTAGTCAGATGTGTCGCAGCTCTCTTTCTTTCAATATTAAACGTTATTTTCCTTATTAGTTTAGGGTTTTCAAATTTTGTCTCCAGCTGATTAAATATTGAGGCTGGAGCACCATAAAGGCCAGTCTGTATTCCTCACATCCTTGAAAGGGAAAATATTTATTGTCAAGGTTTGGAACTTGAGTCTGTTCTGAAACAAAACAAATGAAATTTGCTACTAAATAAATTTAATATCAAATTGGTGTACACAAGTCACTTGAAACTCATTAGGTACACGAAGACATTGAAATGTCAGCTATGTTTTCTTTCTAAAGGCCAGAGATTTCTTTTGCGTGCAATAGGTCAGAAGCATTTTTCAGGAGAGTGCCAAATACTCCCAGGAGCATTGACTACAGGCACTGATCAGCTTTCACATTTATTTTCATTCTTGCAACTCAGAGTAGGTTAATAATGGAATTCTAATAAAGTTCCACATGAAAACAAGCTACAAATGCATTGCTGGCATACAAGGACATGAACTTCCTCATGTAGAACATTATTAATTTAGCTATTTTGCATAATTATATTGAAACCAAGACAATTAATGATGCACTTGAAGAGAATGTCTGACAAGAATGACACTTTCCTTTACAAAGAAAACCTCACAGATACCATTTTAATACTAGCAGGACCTGAGGTCTCACAGAGTGAAAGGTTTTTCCTCTCATATAGGGTGAGTAAAGAAGACTTTTGCTATTCCAAACTTGAGCCACCCCATAAAGCTCTGCACTTAGGATGCTGTGTGCTGTTTGCATGGCACAGCCTGGCTCTCTCAGCAGGTTAAGTGCAACCTGAAGCTGGGGACAGGCCACCCCAAGCACTGGCAGCAGGGCCTGGACACCTCGCAATTTTCTTCAGTGTCACGCTGCCTGCAGAGAAGGCCTTTCTGTGGGGTAACAGTGGGGTGATGTGCTACTTTTTAGATGTTGCTACTTTTAAATATAAAAATCAGTCATGAATTGCTATTTTAAAACATACATTATTTTATCCGCCTGGTTATAGGGGAAGAGAAGAAAGTCAAAGTCCAGTGCTCATACACTTGCTGTGAGACAACCTCAAAGCTTGCTCACATTTTCATATCATCAAAACAAAAAACTGCAGCTCAACTAAAGACCCAACTTTTCATTGTCCGTATTGCTTGTTCTTTGCACTAATACCAACCAACATTGGTTCCAGATGAGAACTTCAGAAATAATGAAAAACAAACTGACTGTAAAAACAAAATCAATAATGCAAGGAGCACTGATTAAACCCTGAATTTGTGTACTCAATTCAGTAGTAAGCTCAGTTGGTTACATGCTAAAATCAGTACATCCTATTTTCCTCCATCTTCTCTTTTCCTTTAGCCTATCCTTTGTTCCTCTCTGGCTCTTGAGGAGCTGATTCAAGTTACTAAGCCAGTAGAAATCTCATCCAGAAAAAAAAAAAAAAAAGGTTTCTGCGGGGTTACTGAGCTAAAATAGGTCCACCATATGGTCAGCTGGAGGGAGGGGGTGGGATTGCATGGCCAGGAGCAGTACCGGCCACAGGATGAAAAGAAGAAGGATTGGCAGAAAAACTTATTCTCGCTGTCAGGTTAACTTTCTTCAGATTTATGTTTCAGCTCAGGCTGAGGCAAAGCCCAGAACTGATGGGGGGCAGGGTAGCACATGACTGGTGGTAGGGAGCGAGAGAAGAGATGTGGCAAAGGGTAATTAGTTTGGCCTAAGCTGTTCTGGAAATCCAAGTTTAGCTTCTTGGCAGTGTCCAGAGAGCTCTTCTCACCAGAGAGCACAGTCTCAGGCTGCAGAGGGAACTAGAATCAGGTGACAGAATCCAGGCTGCCCTGGCTGCAAAACATGCAGCAGCAAATATCTGGCGTACTGATCAAAAGGGTAGTGGTTTGAAAATTAATAGTGACATAATAAAAAGACATCTAATAAATATCCTCAAAGGATTATGATATATATGGATTTCATATTTCTATAAATCATGCAGCATTTCTCTTTTGTGGTGAATTGGCAGTTCCCAAACAGGTAAATCGGGCAGTGATGTTGCTAAGCCATAAAAGGCAAAGACTTTCAAGAGTGACTGTTTAAAGTCAGGGATCAAAAGGCCACACTTAAGTGCCTAAGTGGGTGTGTAGTTTTCAGAAGTGCTCAACACTACCACTTATCATCAATGGAAGCTCTGAGTCTTGGGCCTCTGAAAATAGGGCATTGGGTAGTAGGACATAGGACTTAAAAAACATTTTTAAGGACTTGGTCTAGATAGTAAGTTTACTATTAGACTGAATGAAAAAGCTTAGAAAGCAGAAATAAAAGCCATTAAGCCTGTAATTAAAGAATGGATATCTTTATTTTCTAAATGATTAATCAAAAATATTTAATGAAAATATTTAAGCAACAAGCAGAACCATTCCAGTGTTAACTTCACTACTTCACTGACTTCCTCAAGCATTCAAAACTGAATTACCTTAACAAAGTTGGTGATAGAAGTTTCCTATTAGGTGTTTGACACTGTAAGAGGAAGCCATGATTTACATTCCTTGGGAATTCAGGTCAGCCTGAAATTACTTGTCCTGCTTAGGACTAAGAAACATTTCATTTTTCCACCATATAATTCTTCAGAAAACAATATATTCTGAAGACAAATACAGACAAGTGTAACAGTAGTTTTATATTTGCCATTCCCTGCTTTTTTCAGGGTTTCTCTCAGCTAGCAGGCTTGAGAGGTGGAATGATACTCAAGGCAATCCTCGGCTGGGGAAATCTGCTCTTAAGATAAAGCCTCTTCTTCCCCAAAGAAGACCTTAAGCTGGAATAAAAACTGTTAATGCCATTTCTTTCTGAAGGAGTCTGGTCTTACCAGTACTTTCTCTCTCTCTTTTTGGAACGTGAGCTAAGACCTGCTTTGGTAACAGAGTCCTGTCTGACACAATTTCAGTGTCATGTACCTCCTCATGTAAAGAGGTCTTTGTAAATAACACTTCACACCAGGCTGACCCAGCCAAGTTTGCCACATGTTTGACTGTAAACAAACATATGGTTGAGATATGCCTTTTGCAAGGAGACAAGAATAGAGGGGGAAATTGAATCATCTTTGAGTTTACATATGTACATTTTACGTGTGTAAAGCTTTGGTGATCTGAAGTTATTCATTACACAAAAAATGACATGGAGCTGTTGGAGCGAGTCCAGAGGAGGCCATGAAGATGATCAAAGGGATGGAGTACCTCTCCTACAAAGACAGGCTGAGCAGTTGGGGTTGTTCAGCCTTGAGAAGAGAAGGCTCCAGGGAGACATTATAAGCAGACTTCCAGTACCTAAAGGGAGCCTGCAAGAGAGCTGGGGAGGGACTTCCCACAAGGGCATGCAGTGACAGGACGATGGGATAATGGATTTGAATTAAAAGAGAGTAAGTTTGATTAAATGTTAGGAAGAAAGTCTTTTCTTTGAGGGTGGTGGGATCCTGGAACAGGTTGTCCAGAGAAGCTGTGGGTGCTCCATCCCTGGAAGTGTTCAAGGCCAGGGCTTTGAGCAATCTAGTCTAGTGGAAGGTGTCCCTGTTCATGGCCAGAGGGTTGGATGTAGAATCAGAGAATGGTTTGTGTTGGAAGAAACCTTAAGGGCCATCTAAGATTCTATTATATGATTAAGAAGAAGTCAAGTCACTGCTGTCTCTGGAAAGGAGAACCTGGGACTGGATGTAGATTGGTAAACCTCAGACCTGGCTTTCTTTATCTGGCAGGTCATTTACCTACTGTTTGTGATTTACAAGGTGTAGAAAATTTGCAAAGATATCATATTCAATCATATTCTCTGAAGAGGTGGAAATCAGACTGAACATCACAGTCCTGAGCATATACCTTGTGAACTGAGAGCCTGAGAACCCAGCAAGCCAGAGAACAGAATCCAGAGAGCTGGAGCACCGTCAGGGCCTCCAGAGTTGTTCAGCAGAGCAAAGTTTCCTGCTTTACTGTGAATTGGAGAGCCCCTGAAACTCTATGGATTTTATTGACTAGATCACTATAGACTGCTACAGGATCTTGAACACATAGATTTTATGTAGGCACCTCCAAGAAGAGATTAAAATTTAGGTATGTTAATGCTGAAACCCACTCCAGCTATCGATGCTGCAATATACTTCAGTAACACCTCTCTGGAACAGTAACACCTCACTATGCTTTACCAGGGCAACTTACTGCAAAATAAACCTAGGGAGGAGCATGTAGCTGATCTTGTGAGCCAAAAATAAATGCAGGACACTGAAGGTGGGAACCCAGCATTTTGTTCTGAGGTCTCTGTTCTCACTGACAGTTGTAGGAGGTAAATAAAAGTGTTACCTGCAGAAATTTCCATCTGCTTCTGGCAGGGTCAGAGAAGCCATGGGATTCTTCAGAAGATCTGTCACAGTGTTATCCTTTGGTGTCACGTAAAAGAAAGGGATTCCAGTGCTGTTATTGATGGGACCATCGCTGAAAAGTAAACAGTTCCCATAGGGCATCCCTTGGATCTGCAAAATCCAAATAAGCAACTGGTAACATCTTTGCACATAGAGGGTTTACAATGTGGGGGATTCCCTCAAGGGCTCTAGCAGAGAGGACAGCCAGCCCCATTGTTCCCACTTTCTGTTGTCATTAGGTCTATCATGCTTCTATGAAAACAGATCTTTCCTCTATTTCTTCTCTCTAGTCCTCCATGACAGGATAGAGAACATTTTCTCTTCCACTAAGCTTAAAGGAACTACCAACTTAAAAATGTTTAAGTGCATGAAAATCAATGCCATCAATGTCAGGAAATTTTTACTCTAAACCAATGCTGATACCTTTCCTCAAATGTAAGAGCATATAGAGCCTAATTTAGCCTTGATTCAGCCTGCTTTTTACTCTAATATTGCCTCCTGTTTTGGTTTTGACTTGAAATGTGATTGCATTGGTTTGCCAAAACACAAAAGAAAGCATTTTAGCCAGAAGTTTAAAGTCAAACTGGACATCAGCTCAGCTTCATAGGCAGGAACATCAGCTCGGGGTGGGCTGGGTGGGGAATCTCAACTACCAAGTCTCTCTCCCATGGCAGAGAAAGGACATTATGCAGCCAAGTTTTCAAAAACTTTTTCTCCCATACACTGATATGCGTACACACAGTGGTTGTAATGCATGCAAAAATGTCCTTGCCCAGTAGTGACACTCATTAATATACTTCATAATAACATGTACTCCTACTGTGCTTTCCATCCCATTATAAATAGCAATGAGAGATATTAAAATAATTACTTTTTCTTTTATGTCTGCAGATATTTCTTTCCTCATGGTCTATTAGATGTTAAATAGCAAAAGTATCATTCAATACATTAACTCATTTACAACAAAATCAAATTAAATACGAATAGTTAATAAGAAAACCCTGGAAGATGATGTTACCTGGGTCGCATGCTTTCTGATTTTTAATGTTTAAATGCCTTCAAAATTTCAATGCTTACAGTGCTTGTAAATGGTCTTTGTAGACTTTCCTTAGAAGTAATGCTTTAATGATATTACATAACTTAGAAAATAAAACCACTTGTTTATTATTAAGAGTTACAATAAAAGAAAAAAAGCCCTCAGTAATATTGTATGACATGCTCCCATTGCTTAAAATGCTCAGTCTGTCATGCAAGGTTAATGTTACTTCAGATTCTCAAAAGTAATTGTGATCACAGGCAGCATAGCATAGCATTCAAAACAGCAAATACCACCCCCCAAATTTCAAATTTTATTATGAATCAGATTTTTCTGTATTTCTTCTGTCTGGAGGCAGATAACTGCAGACTATATTATGGCTGTAATTCCACTGAGGGTTTCTGGCGAGAGCATAAATGAGAAGAGTTATGATCATATGATTTAATAGGATTTCCAAAAGCTGATGTAGAATTACAGGCCTCTTGTGTCTATGGACTTATTTATTTAATAGTATCTTTTTTCAACCTGTTACTTTGTATTTCACAATAACATAAACTGCTACTAACTCAGCCAGCTTTCTGAAGACTTATGTGCTTCTAAATGTTTAATTTAAAATTGGAAGCTAATTAATTTGTGAATACTTTCAGCAGAAAATTAAGAATGTATTTTTAAAATTTATTTATCTTTTTTCCCCTTTTATTATCTGAGTGGTACTGGATGCTCTGTCTCATCCCAACATTTCACTTTAAATAAGAGAATACTTTAAAGCTGGAAAAATAATTACTCCAATTCTCCGGTGCAGCCCAGCTATTTTGTCTAATGTTCCTGACAGAGAAATCGTCATTTAAGCTGGTATGGCTGGACGGACGGACAGATTTTACGGTAGCCCAGCAGGCTCTCCTCTTCCTCACCCTCCTGAAACAGCCCCTCTCCAAGCCCTGCGATGCAGCTCTGCTTTCTGGCCTAGAGATTTTGCTTTTTTTTGGTGTCTCTCTGGTGCGGTTCTTAGCGCGCATCCTCCCTCGCTGCGCTCCGAGCGCGGTTTCTCTGTCCCAGAGTTTCCGCCGCTCCCTGCGCGGCGCGGGCGCTGCCGCTCGTCCCGCAGGCACCGCGGGCTCCGTACCTTTCCTCGGGCGGCCCGCGTGGCCACGAAGCCCCAGGTGTTGTGGCGGGCGAGGAAGCGGGCGGTCCCGGCGCGGCCCGGCGCCCCGCCGCCCTCCCGCCGGTAGGAGAACATCCTGGAGGGGGCGGCCCCCTGCCCCGGCCGCCGCGCCGCCGGCCCGGAGCCCAGCGCCGCATCCTCCCGGTACGCCGAGGCCGGGTAGCTCTGCTTCCAGAGGCCGCCCGCCTCCTCCAGCAGCGCGGGCAGCGCCTCCTCGGTGGAGGAGCTGTGCAGCTCGTCCGCCGCCGCCCCCGCCTCGGGCAGCGGCCAGGACACCGAGCTGACCACCACGTACCCCCCCGCGCCGCCCCACAGCAGCGCCGGCAGCAGCCACCACGGCCACGGCCGCCCCGCCGACATCTTCTGCGGCAGCGCCCGCGCCGCTCCCGCCGCGCCCTCCCGCGGCCGCCGCCCGCCCCGCACCGCCCCTCTCCGCTGCCGGCTGCTCGCGGCAGCCCCGGATCGCCCGGCACTCGTGTCACGCCTCCGTGTCCTACCCCCCCGCCCGGTGCCGTGCCGGAGCCTCCGCCCGCACCGGCCGGGGACACCCCCAGGCCCGCCTCCCGCGGCGGGGACTTGCCGGGAGCGCAGCTCCGGGCGCCCCTCGCAGCTCCCAGCCCACGCGCGGCTCGCTGCGGGGTCACCCCGCCTTTGCCTGCCGCTTGCGGGGGACCTGGGACACTGCTGGAGCCCCCGGCTCAGGTGCGCGGTCCGGCAGGTATCTCACGTGTTAAGTTCTCTACATGCGCCACAAAACCAAGCGGATGGAGCTGTCCCCGCGGAGGCGATGCGACCTCTTCGTTTATCAAAAAAGAGAGTCCACGAGGGTGACTGTCCATGTGAACACTCCCGTTGCAGGGAAAAGCTTCGTTTGGGACTGGGGTCAAGTCACAGCAAGATCCCAAGTCCGAGGTGGCAGGCAGCACTAGTTTGCTGCTTGCAAGTATGCGTTTTGATATACAAATACATGGAGCTGCTACTAATGTTTTCCAGGCAAAGTTTTAATTAGGCAAAGATTTGCATGTATATGAGCTCATATCAACAGCCCAATTTAATAAAGGCACGTGTGCATCCAGTTCCTTTCTTGGCAGTAGACCCCTTCAATATGGCAATGCAAATCTGTATTTCTTTAAAACATATGCTTGTAAACTTTCATTGCATTCATGCAAATTATTTAAGGAACACAGGTTCAGTAGGAAACAGGGAGGAATGAATCCCACAGAAGCCTTTGCCTGTCAGAAGGTTCTGAGATACATCTAACAGACCTTACCTTTCCATAGCTGTGAAGAACAGATTCCAAGATCAGTCTACTGATACAACTTCTGCTTAATTGTGCCACAGGAACACATATACCTAGTCTAGAATCTAAACTCTTATAAATAAAAGTGGACTGAAGAACACAGAATATTTTTAGCTTTTTTTTTTTCCTAGACTCCCTGTTCCATTTTTTTCCTTATCTTCATGATGAAAACCTGAAGAACAGTGGAAATGGGTATAATGGGCCTTAAGACCCAAATCAATTTTTCTGATTGTGAAGATACTTCCCAAGAGAATATAATTTTGGCACCAAACTCTTAATCTTACTGCAGAATTGAATACATAACTACCTTTAGCACATGGCCCTGTCTACATCTGCTGCCATACCACACTTTTGAAAATTGATTCCCACTTCAGCATTTGAGCTGAGGAAGAAGAATAGAGATGCAAGCAGAAAACCAATTAGATTTCCAAACCCAAAATGAGTGAAAGCTTCCTAAGCTCCTGACAAGTGCTTTTTTTCTGATTCAGGATATGTCCCTTCTTAAAATATACAAGCAGTTGTCCCTTCTTGAAATAGCAGCCAGGCACAGACAACTCACTGCAGGCATGCTCTTCAAAAATACTCAAAACCCCCATTTCCCTGGTGTTTCCAGGAATTTCCTCACACAATCTGATGCATGCAAGATACAAATCTCATAGTTTGTATTTACTATTTTATATGAATTTATGCCAGGGTTTCTATTTATAAATGTCTTTGGTTGTACTTTACATACAGAACAAGTCCAAACAACCTAGTTTTGAACATAATCAAATAGTAACATTATATACAGCCTATTTTATTTCTGGTAATAGAATGATATGTGAGATATTGACTCTTGCATCATGCAGAAATGGGAAGCAAAGCAGGAATTTCTAAAGACATTAAGAATTAGTGCTAGGTTTTATATTCAATAAATATAAATTTTAAATTAAACACTGTAGACACAAAGCAGCATTGACACAGAGGCATTTATTTATGCTGTAGCTTCCAGATAAATTTATCACAATTACCTCAGGTAGGTCTTCAACTTTACTGACAACAGAAAAATACAAGAAATACATAAAACCAAGCCACAAATAGTTCACCTTTTTCTTTTGAAGATTTATACAAATAATCTAAATCAAATCACATGACGACTTAAAATAACTGCATTGCTAGCCCAGTTTTGCATTTAGTATTTAAAAAAAACCTTGACTTTAAGAGTGTGAAAACAGTATTTTTTAAAGTTTTATCCCAAAATAAGAATGGCGTAAAATAGAATTTTCAAGTCAGGATGGTTTTCTCTGAAGATTTGCTGTTCATTGGAGTCAAACAAATATCAGTCCATCTTTTTGTATAAGAAGTGTTTCCCTTCCAACTTGAAGATCCAAGTTAGTACATAATATAAAAATTATCTCTTCCTAAATTACCTGGATGTGCTGAAAATTAGAAAAGAAACATGGAAATGTTTTGATTGTAGGAATTGTAAATAATTTGTTTCTCCCTTAATTGAACGAAAAAGTCTTCTCTACTCTTACTTGCAGAACCTGAGGTATTTTATAGATATCCAGCCTTATTTTATATCAAATAAACCCAACAAGAGGAGGCACACATTGGGGTTCATGTGGCAAAGGTCTGACAGAAGGGCATATCTATTCTGAATACGTCATTCACACTTCTCACACTTTATGTGTCTGCTGTAAGCCCTTCTATTCATTTTCAAAACAAACAGTCTCAGCCTGTCTCTCTCCTGATGGGGACTGCTTTTTCATGCTGAAATTCTGGCTTTCTTAAAATCAGCAGAAGTTTTGACACTGAATTCAATCAGGGTCATGATTTTGCTCTCATTTTTTGATCATTTTAGTTAATTATTTCACTTGATCTCTGTATCTTGGCTTATACAGACCACTTAGATGAGCACTTACTGTTCCTATAAGTCAAGTGGTTAACTATGTCCTATTTTTTTTCTCCCTTTCTAACAAATCAAAGTGTTTGATTTGCTCTCTGCCAACAGAGCTAGGAATAGCATACCCTCAGTCTGTTCGTGCCCTGATTTGCAGTGTATTGTATGTTATGAAGGTGTGGAATTGGATTAAAAGCTACAGCACAGTGCTCTGCAGATAAATCCACTGCAGGTGTGCAGTTTAATAGGATTTTAATTTGGTAACAAGTGAAGAAAAAGCAGAATCACAGAATGGGATTTTCTAGATGAAAAAAAATGCTATTCATGCTGAGAGAAAGCAACTGCAAGCTCCGTGATAAGGAATAAAGATCTGGCCAATGCTCTCTGAGCTGCACTTTTATAGATTATGGCTTGTTCAGAGCATCTCTGTTACTGCCACTGGTTTCATTGATTCTGAGTTCATACGATGTGTGTTTGGCTCTGCAGCGTTTCATCTGCCACACTTCCCCACTAAGACAGTGTGTACAAATCTTCTATTGTCTTGCTCCCTGCCCTCTACATTTTTTCGTATAAAACCGATGTTTTCCTCGGAAGACGCCACCAAACTGGAATGTATTCTGTCTTCAAGAGTATTAACTCTATTTATTAACTCTATGTATTAACTATTTAAACTCTATTTAAAGATAAGATTCATAAATGCGTTGCACTGTTCAAAATAAATGGAAAAAAATGGTCTCTCTGCTGAGGAGTCTAATTTATATTCAGCATCAACTAGGAATGGAAGACCAGAAACAGATGGGGAAGGAAGAGGAAGAATGAAGGTGACAACTAAAAGATCATGAAGGGATCCGCTAAGCCACACATATTGGTGCTGCTGATATCAGGGTAAGGTTGGGAGATTCTCTTCTGATTCCTGTTACCAGTCCTCCCTCATATTTTTCCGGGGTTTTGTAGCAAGACTAAGTGGTTAGCACTAACTTCAATGAGCTGAGTGTGGAGGTGCAAGGAATAAATTTTTTCCCCCACAGCATAACAGGCTGTAGAGAAGGCATAGAAATGCCTTGTGGGACAAGATTTAAAAGCTACGGAGGTTGGTGGTGTTGGCAATGGATGGAGTGGAGGATGGGAACTGATGAAAGGCACTGGGTTGCAGAAAGCTGCCAAGCCTGCCTGAGGTGAAGGAATTAAAAGCAAAAATTATGAAATAAACCTGAGCACTATGTCAGGCAGCAGAAATGAGGTCCAGGAAACAGCAGTGTGGCTGGTGGATGCTGTGATGGCTGCTTAGGGTTTAGATACCCAAGAGAATGGGCTGTGGCCAAAGTGGGATTAGTCAAGAGCAGGGACAGACGGTTCCTTGGAAGCATGATGATGATTTTTGGTGGTCAAAAGTCGCAGAACAAAAATCCTCGTGCAATGGGAATCAGAGGATATACAGAGATGACAACTCAAACAAAGCAGTGGGTGATAGAGATGCTTTTGGCAGCTGTGTTTTTCAGCAACCTGTGGAATTACTGTTGACATACAAAAAGAAAGAATCTGCAATGGTTGAGGTGGGAGCTACCACCCATCCGAAGACCATGAGTGGGAAGAAGTGCTCACTCACTCTTTCACAGCCCCTGAAGCCCCTTTGAGCTGCAGGTTCAAGTTTTTCCACTCCATCACAAACTGTAACCACTTGAACAACAACATAACAGGTGCTTATTAGAATCTCTTTTCATCGCAGCATCTTGCACAAGGACGGGTAGAATCCATCATCTGTTGGGTTCTTTAATCTCTAAACTTCTACACTTTCTCAGTCCTTCACTGTGCCCTTCCCTCATCCACACCTTCTCTCAAGTCCTCATACTCCTCATTTTACATCTTATACCCTTCCTCTCTTACTCTGACATCCCTCATCCCTCATTCTAATCAGCCTTACTCTGTTCTTGTGATCAGGTACAAAAACTGCAAAACTGACAGACATACATATAAGGACAGCACTTACACAGACCAAACCTGGGTCAAGCCCTTGTCTGATGACCCTTACAAAAAGCATTGCAATGGGCATAGGAGGTTGTACAAAAGGCAGGGTAGTGAAGAACATACAAAATGGGCAGATATTGAATAAAATTTCTAGTGGTTTATTTCCTCATTTCTGACCATCAGTGATTTAGAGCTCTCCTGCAAATAGTCAGCACCCAGCTCAGTTTAGGTTTTGACATAGAGGTGGTATGGCAGGATAGGTCATTATTTTATATTTGAAAAATAAAAAAAGCTGTCAAACATGCCTATCAAATGTATAAATCATTCCTGGTTTGTCCCCTGTGTGCCTGCTTTCTCCGCTCCAATTTTCTTTGCTGAACTAGTCTTATCATATTTTATATTTTAAAAATTAGGGTCCCATAAACATCTTTATAACTAATAAAGATGATTTTAAAACAGTCAATTTCCACTCCTGTGCTAGTGTATGGAAACTGAATACCTCTTAGGAGCAAAATAACTATAGTTGTGTCATCCCAAAAATTTAATTTTCTCTGTGAGTCTTGGTGCCATTAACATTTGTCCTTCACACTTTTTTGGAAAACACAATGTTCTCTGAGATATAAGACAAGTGCTCTTACTTGTCTACTTGGAAGAGAAATGCGAAAACAGCTGAATGTCTAACTCGTCACTTGCATTAACCACAGAAGCCTGATCCACGTTTCCATGCGTTCTTGTATTTTAGCCTTGTATTCTGGAAGACTCAGAGTCTAATCTGTTTTCTACCTGTGTGTCACACCTTACGCTATTAAGTTTGGAGCAGTGGACTGACTGCAAGAAAATCTGGTGGAGAAGAAAGGTCTCAAGGATTTCATATTTCTGCATCTTTTGGTAAAAGTAACAGGTAAGTGGAGGAAAGAGAGCCTCTCAGTGCTTCCAGCCATGAGGAAAGACCACAGTGTACTCTCTCTTTTTTGGTCAATGAATACATGCAGTCTGTCAGCTAGCCCACAGCCTGCTCCCAGCCCTCCAGAGCAGCACTGCTCTTCCAAGACAGCACCTGGGGAATCAGAAGGAGATCCAGAGGTCTGCTGGAAACCTAAGGAAAGAATCAGGAACCTGTGGTGCTTTGAAAACCCTGGGTGCTGTCGAGATTACAATCTCTTGATAGGATTGTGGGGTGGGGGTGGGATGTGGAGGATGCCTTGTGACTTGAGGTTTCACTGCAGTTGGACACAGCTCCATGCAAACCTGGATTTTGTTAGTTCTACTTTACATGCATAAAAACCCCCAATCAGCCACACCCCTCCCAATTTGTCCTAATTTACCCAGTTTATATCTTTCCCCCCATCATTTTCTTCTAAGTTAATGTTAATTTCACCTTGCTGACAGTGGCTGTCAAACAACTCAGAACTCTGGAAAACATTGCTTAATCCGAAGTCATTCTGGTTCTGCATCACAAGAGCTGTCTGTGGAGCATTGGCTGCAGGTTCCTCCTCTGCAAAACAGGCTGAGAGAGGGCTGGGCTCATAAACACACAGAACAGGGACTTCATTTTGCTTCGCGACCAAGGAATTTTCATCTTCGTTCTCCTCCTCTATATAGGACTGGAAAATGTGAGCCGCAAAATCAACAAGTAGCATATTCAACAAAAGCCAGGATCCTAGGTTTAAAGAAAAACAAAGATAATTATGACAACCTCTTCATTTGCTTATCTTTATGATGTGTTCTGTTTTGAAGGGCTTCATTATAGTAATGGGGTAGACAAAGTAATGGACGAGCATTCATCAAACAGTACTTACAAAATTATTTACTTCCAAATATCCCAGAAAAATAGGCAACAGTGCAGATTGTAAACATAAGCAAAAATCTTTTCCCTTATTTAACTAAAGAGGAAAGTTGTGTTCATTCACTTTCCTGTTCAAGTTCTTCCCCACATGCAGTTCTACTACAAGGCTTATCAATAACCACATATCATCCCCATTCTCCCCTCATAAAAACAAATCATTCCACCTCTTCCCAAGCAAAACCTCCTACAGATATCTGTATATTTTGTATCTATTACATTAAATGGGTTACATTGCAGCTTGGGCTATAACTGATAAAAGCCAAGAGAGATTCACTGGGGCCGTTGACTTTAGAATCATACTTTGGTTGAAAGCCTTTACAGTAAAAAGTATATCTTCTTCCATGCCATAAATCTGCATAGGAATTCATCAAGCAATTTAAAAACTCTGCATCCCACAAACTAATTTATATGGACATCGACCAGGAGATATCACAATTTATATGAACGACCGCGTTTTACAGAGCTTTAAAAATGAAAAATACTGCGTCTTTTAATGTTACATGTGTCTGAGAAGATACTGCTTCTGGTATTCACCCTTTTGAGGATCTTTCTAGGAAAGTGGGGGGAAGTACTTGTTTACCCATGGAACAAGGAAAGAGGTAACTGCAGGGTTCCTCCCATCACATTTGGGCATCACCCAATGGAGGCTGGGCTGGAAAAGGGTGAAAGTCAATCCTAAATTCTGAGGTGTGAGTATGCTAGTATGTTATGTGTGCTGGATGTGGCAAGCTAGAAGGCAAGAGATCAAGTCAGAAGTAAAATTAGTTTGGGTTCCTGGTATTGCTTTATTTGGGGGGGAAGCATACTGCATTAACATGACACACATTTCCCTAAATAATTGTGTTTCCTCAGTGTGGATGCTACATAATCCATATTTTGAAGAAATGCTGAGATTTATGAAATTTCTGGAAAGCAACGACCCTGAGTACAGAACTTCTACACCAGATGGCTTGTTAACGGAACAGTTTCAGCCTGTCTGCTAAAACTCTGTATTCGAAAGGAACAGAAACATGCAATAAGGGACATTGATAGATCAAATAACCCAACATCTTAAAGAATAAAGAAAGAAGAATAATGATCAAATTATTAAAGCATCAGAGCAAAATGTTAAAAAATATTTTAACTCTCTCATATTTGAGAATAAATTTCATTTCAGTGTTATTGAAGTATAGTAGAAAAACTGTCATAAATCGTAATTTGTAACTAGTTTAATGAAGTCCCAGCAGACTAAGAGATGTGTTCCATTGTATCCCATCCATCAGCACAATTGCAGAACAGGGAGGCAATTTATTAAACTCTTCTTGTGGTGGAAAGAGGGAAGAAGATTTCATCATCATGGGGGATTTTAATAAACATTATGCTTCCAGTGCAGTTCTTGGAATGCATTCTCCATTTACCCATTGCCAAAAATATTGCATGTAACATTGGAGAGTTTTGTGCAGAACTCTTCTGGAGAGGGAGAAATGACTGATTATTTTATTATTAATGTAATGCAGCAGCTGATGGACGAGAGGCCCTACTGTGCTGTGTTCCCTGCAGACACAGAACAAAACTCTGATCCTGCTCCAGACAGTTTACTATGTAAACAGAAGGCAAAAGTAGCAGCTTGATGCAGAAGAAGGGTGCGTTCATGCATGCACAAGCACAAGTATTAATGGGGTAAAAATACTGAAGGAACACGAAAGGCAACAACCTTGACATACTCCTTTGTTATGTATTTGTAACAAACACATGAAAATATGGCTTTGAAGGGGCATTTCAAAGAGGATAATGAGGTTTTCTTTAGCTATTTGTATGAAGTTGCATCCAACAGAAGAGTTAAAAATATGAAGGTCCTGCTTTGAAAATCAATAAGGCATTTCATGCAGTTTGGGATTAGATGTAACTCACAGGAGATGGTACATTTCTGCAGAAATGGCACCTCTGCAAAGGTGTTACAAGTGAAGAGAAAGGCAGTTATGGTAGAGATTTGACTGATTTGAGACATGTTTATATCACCTCAAGCCTCTTCAAGTGAACACAACTGCACAATTCCTTCCCTTCTCCTGCCTTGCTCTGGTGTATGATGGATTTGATGTTTGACAGCTCAGAGCCATAAAATGGAGAGAAAACTAACCCAGCTAAAGAAGTGACGATTTTTCAGTCAGTTTAATGCATTAATGTTTAATCCTTCAACAGGTGTGCTGCCGGCTAGGCAAGCACTTAGGTCAGTGTAAGGCATAAGGAGCACATAGATCTTTTGTCAGAGGAGCCAATTACCTTTTTGGCAAGTAGTTATGGCAGTGGCTCTGCCCTGGCTGTACTACACAGAAAGAACCGGGAGGACTCAGAGCTATCACTTGAGAGGTCTGGAATGTTTATGGTTTGGAATATCAGTGGCCCCAGATTTCCATCACACCCTTCTGCTGTGGTGTGCAGCTCTTGTATGGAGGGAAAGCAGAGGCTCTATTCCCTGTTTCGCCACAGACAAACTATGACTTCTGCCGGAAGAGGGAGTCCTGGCTTTCCTGCCGTCTGCAGCTTCATGCTCCCGCTCTCCTCCCCCCTGCTCATCCTAGGGTTTTGCTCAGAGAGCTGGTTTGGTCGAAAAATAATAATTTCATTTCCCTGACCTGTCTAGTCACATCACCAGGAGGAGATAGAAGGAAAAGAGTAGGAAGAAGGAAAGCCTCTGTTAAATATAGCACGAATTTATGTCATAGTTACAATCATATAATCACAGAAGCGAAAAACTGTTTGGGTTGGAAGGGACCTTAAAGACCAGCTAGTGCCAATCCCCTGCCAGGCACCTTCCACTGTCCCAGGCTGCTCAAAGCCCCATCCAACCTGGCCTTGAAGACTTCCAGGGATGTGGCATCCACCATTTCTCTGGGCACCCTGTTTCAGCGCCTCACCACCCTCACAGCAAAGAATTTCTTCCTAATACCCAACCTAAAACTGCCATCTTTCAATTTATAGCCACTCTCCGTTGTCTTGTCACTACATCGCCAGCTCTCACTGGTCCCTTTAGGTACTTTTGGATCTGTTGCCTCTGCCATCTCAAGTCAAAAAGGGGCGTATCAAATTAGAGTCACAAAGATCCTATTTACCAAAACTGTCTGTCCTGTTGATGGTCAGAATCTTGCCTACATTGCTCAGTAGGAGGTTCCATTTCAACATGAAATCTGATGCCTGCTTTTTAAACGCCTCTTTACTCTTGCTTGGCTGCAGATAAAGAAAAAAATTGGTTTATGATAAAGTTGGTTAAAAAAATTCCTTACAGTGTGGCAGACTATTTCCCTGTACAAACTGCATACAAAGGTGAAAAAAGCAACAAGTATTTTTTTCTATTAAAATCCTATAATATCTTAGGTTGAAAGAGATCTTTGGATATTATCTATTCTGATCTCTTGTCCAAAGCATGGCCAGCTCAGTTCAGATCTTGTCCAGCCAAGCTCTGAATATCTCGTGGATAAAGATTCCACAGCCTTTCCAGGTAGCCTCCTCCTATGCTTAATTATTCTAATGGTATTTTTTTTCTTTCTATCTATTGGAATTTCCTTTGCTGCAACTCATGTCTATTGCCTTATGCCCTATAACTGTGAACCCTTAAGAAAAGCCCCACTCCATCTTCTCTGTACCATCCCATGAGGTAGCTGAGGGTTATAAGAGATGAAGGCATCACAGAATTGCAAACTACTATTCTTCACTTAAAAAGAAAAAAAAAAAAGAGTAAATAATTAAGCCAAGTAAGTACAGTTTACTCTGCTTCTTCAGAAAGGAGAAAAACACCCCAAACTCTAAGTACCACCCAGACCCAAGCTAATTGTTGTGGCAACAAACTGAGTGCAACAATACCAACACAGTGACATAAATTGTGAATCACTGAAGGTAGGGGGGTGGTAGAGTTGGTAATCTGTTGAAAGGTGCATATGTGAAGATGGTCATACTTGAATCTTTCACAAGAGCTAGAGACTTTGCACTGGAAGTTCTTACTACTTGCTTAAAGTCGACAGTTTGATGAATCAAGGAGGTAAGGGACCATGAAATGTTCTCTTCATTTTTACCAACGTATTACTTCTGAACTTTGGTTTATTAGGGGCTGCGATCATATGTGTCTATGAAATGAGAGCAGATACTGAAATTGCCTGAGTGGATATATGCACAGAAATATGCTTGTAGTTGTTTGCACAGATGGAATTTTTGTATGCCAATTAATTCTCCCTTTTTCCACAGCATGCATAAATTGTATTTATGCAAATCTGCAGTCTGGTCAGGTTGCTAGTGTGCAGTGTAGCTCCTGAAGACTAGTGACAGTCAGCATGTAGCAGGATAAATGATGTGATCACTCTTTCTTTTTCGGAAATCATTAATTTTATACCTTAATAACAAAAGTCTGGAGATCTGAAGACAAACCGCTCAGGAGATCCCGAATATCTGTGGAAGATGTCAGTGAAGAAATGAAGTTTTTCAAACCTGTGAAATACAGAAGAGAGATTATTACTTGAAGTGATTGGTTTGCCTTTTGGTTTGTTTCTGTGGTTTTGAGCTTTTTTTTTTTTTTTTTAATCTTTACCTTAAAATACATTAAGACATCTGTTTCTAGCATTTTGATTAATATACCATTTCTTTAGTGAGGAATAGTACCCTTCTTTGAAATCAGTCAGAATTCATGTTTATGTCCTTTTCCAGCATAACTGCACTGATCTAGTCATCATGGAAAATGTGGCAAGAAAAAGCAGTTCCAATGAGAAAACTGGAATTTGGTTATAGGCAATACTAACTTACTTATCTGAGATTTTATGTGGTAGAGGAAAAAATACAACCTTGGTGTCTCTGTTACAGGGAGAAAAAAAATTAGATAATAACAGAAAATGCAGAATATTCTGTAGATCAACAGAAATATGGATAATGTTGCCACATATCAGTGCTATTGTTCCCCCAAGTTTGGAACCTACCACCCAATTTCAAAAGGTAAATTACAGCTCCCTGAATTTATACCCTTCTAATTGAGACATCTTCCTTAAAGAAAGCATATGGATAAGGTCTATGAACCCTTGCTTATCATAAATGACAGTTTGGAAAAGCAATGAAAACAGAGAATGCAATAAATCCACCTTGGAAAGACTAAGGACATGGATAATATAATGGAAAAAATGTAATAAGTGTTCTATGCAGTGGTTTTGGTTTCAGTATGTATATAAATATTATTGAAATGATTCTCCTTATGGCTGGTGGAGAAGGCAAGCTATTATTCCTACTGAAAGCAGTCACAGAAAGTTTGTGGCAAATCCCTTGTCAGTAGACAAGTTGGTGATGGACCCAGAGCAAAGAGCTGAGGCTCCCCTGCTAGTTCTGTGCACAGCCTTGTCCAACTTGCTCATCTCTTGCTAATATTTTAAATGGCAGACCATTAATCTAAAAATTGTTGCCATTATGTTTCTATTCCTTTTCACTAAGCTGTCAAATGCATGATGTCATGGCTGCATACAAACTGTGTATTTTATTTTTTACAGCACAACATTGATCCCACAGGCCACAACACAGCAAAAGGGCACAAAAGGTAAAAGGCCTTGACCAGTTCAGCATACAGTATTTTAAAATCTGGCCACAAGAAATTATTTTGTGTGCTTCAATTAATGGCAGAGGAAAATGGAATTATTGAAAACATCTTTTCAGTCAAAAGAAACAATAAAAAATATCTCTGCTTGTCAGCCTTCTTCTAGGAGATACATAATTCGGTAACACAAGCCTCACTCCTGCTGTCACAATATGCTTTAATAGAGTCAGAACCAAAAGCCTTTATTCTTAACCTTTAAAGTTAGGAGGATAATACCTCATGCTCCATTCTCAATTTTATTGGCTCTTTGCTAGCCCTTCAGGTTACAGCAAGACTGTAATTCCAATAGCACAGATGTCATGAATAAAAAGAGGAAAAAAAAGAGGAAATGCTGGACCTTTAACAATGACAAGCAAGTGCATAAGAGGAAAGACAATAAATAGCAAAAATTAATTACATTTTAATTGCATGTTTTTCTGCCGCTTCTTCGAATTCCTAAACTTCTCTTGAAAGAGGTTTTTAGTCACATCCAGAGATTTCTCGTTGAAGATGGCATGCAAGCCTGATCGCAGAACAGTAACTGTGCTGTTGTTGTTCAAAAGTGCTCTTACTGCCTGTAGAGAATAAAAAACCAGTTAATGCCTTTCATTTTCTCAAGCCCTTAACTCAGCCAAACAAGGGAGTTGAAAAAGAAAAGCTTCCCTTATTCAATACAAGACTTCATATGACCAGTCTCCTAACTGGGGGGACGGATGGGGGGTGGGGTGGGGGAAGGATCAAAGGAGAAAAATCTGACGTTGTCTTCAAGAGAGTTTTGTTCTGGGAAATATTCTTTTCAATGACACTCTATGTTGTCTGTGATGGAGCAGACAAGGCTAACATGCTTGAATTATCTGGGCAATTGCCTGGGCAATTGGTTTTGCCTAGAGTTATTATAATTATACTAAATAATGGCATTTTGTCTAAAGCATGGAATGGTGTATTAGGGATGACTTTCCCTCAGTGTTATCTGTCCTTAATTCATGTTTCAATTAAATTAAAAGGCAAGTTTTCTCAAGTTGCTCAAACCTTTGAAAGGGTAAAAATAACATTAGAACTACAGTATTAGTAAAAACAATATTAGTTGATCTTTTATCCCATTTATCTGCTTATGAGTCATTTGTGGATGAATCTGTCTTCATATTTGTCCCAAAAAGTATTACTCACATAGATATTGCAAATGAATTTCAGACTAACATTTATCATCATCTCTTCACTTCTTTAATTAGTTGCTAATATCACATGATATTCCTTAATATTCTTGATGAAATGATGGAAACAGTCAAGGAAACTAATTCGAAATCCATTAAATTTTGCTAACAAATACATTTAGTCTCTCACTTCCATACTGAAATCAGTAAGATCCTAAAGCCTTTTTTTGGACTTTGGGCTTTTCTGTGAATAATCCTTGTCCAGTTGGGCTTTTTAGAGGAAAAATATGTTCTGTGAAATTCCGAAAAACTTCAGGATTCATAAACATTTTAACAAATCCCATTCACCAAGTGCTTAACATGATCCTGCAAGCACCAATGAATGCAGCTGACCATTTCTTCGCAAAAGTTACCAATATAGCAATTTTTCGTCACTTGGCTAACTTTTCTGAAATACCAAACCCAATCTGATTGTCATTCAGCAATCTCCGCCACCTAAGCTAACAACAAAGGCATTCTGCTTATTTGATTTGGAGTTTCCAGTGGCAGAAAAAGAGCCTGCAACAAGAACACATGACCCAAAGGCTGGGAACTACCAAGAGCAGCATCTTCAGTAGTCTACTAGTACCTGACTCCGCACACCAACACTTTCCCCTGGTCCCTTTAGCCATTGGACTTCACTATACTAAATAAGATTCTCTAAAATGACTGAGAGCCAGCCCTCTCAACAATTGAATAAAGCTTACCAAAGGCAGGAATCAGCCCCAGGAAATGACAAGCATCATATTCACATTCCTTTCTTGCAGGGAATTTGCACCTCTTTATGCTCTAATTATTTCTGTATGTCCAGGTAGTAGCAGCTGTCAGCCTGCTTTATCTACACATGGTGGGAGAGTTACTTTTTTTTTTTTTAATGCTGAGCCTGCCAAAATTGTTCTTACTTTCTCACCAGATGGCTGAATTATTGCAAAGTACTCTACAAGGGATGGCGTGGTTACACTGTTCAGAGGCTGCAGCTGCACAGTGCCTCTGTAGCACTTCTCGTCAGGAGCACTCTTGCCTGCTCTGACCATCAGTCTCTAGTTGAAATTCCAGGTGCATTTTAGACAGAAAACTGAGAAGATTGGTGAGAAATACCAAATGATTCCTGTGTGAGAAGATGAGATAAACTTCACCTTCACAGAGAAGTAACTGAGGAAGGATGTGATGCAGGAAGAATTGCATGAAAAAGGGTGGAAATTTTAAAATAAAAAAAGAAAGTATTTTTTAATACAACAAATAATTAAACCCTGGAACTCACTACGTCAAATTGTCAAGTACAGTGGAACTCTTGCTTTTCCCTTGTATTTTGAAGAGTCTCTAGAGAAGGTACAAACATAATTTACCTGTGAGGGCTATAAGTGTAAATCTGACCCTGAATCTCAGGTCTGCTGTGTTCAATTTGTGTGGGTTAAACAATGTGAAAGGGACATAGAGCACCCAGAGGCTTCTAGAGAATTTCCCCCAACTAGCTACAATTTTGTTGCCCTAAATCTTGAGGGTGTTAATCCAATTTTGACTCTCTGCAGCTTTTCCACCCATTAGGAATAGGGAGGGAAGACTCAAAAAGCTGCAACCAGCCCTTTGACATCATGGCTTGAACACAAGAAGGATGATGTGAAGTCTGAGTATGCAAATCAAATGCAAATGTCTGGGAATAGGTGACACTTGTGATCTTGCTGGATCATGCTCTTCAATGCATAAGAAGCCCTGTCTAGAAGCACAAAAAGCTGAACTTTTCAGGTATCAGTATCTTCTAGGGCTGCTGCAGTAAATGGAAACTGTGAGTGCTCAGCACTCCATGGAAGTCCACTTTTTTCCTGGGTAGGCACCCTCATGCATGTTTGTGCCTTCCCCCCCCCCCTTTTTAAAGTAAGGGCAGGGGTGCTTTGTACACTGATGGTGATGAAGTTTTATCATTAAAAAACCCTGTATTTAGTGGTCCAAGAAGCTGCAGTTCCCCTTCCTTCCTTCCCTCCTTCCCTCCTTCCTTCCCTCCCTCCCTCTATCTCCTTTCTTCCCTCCCTTGTTCTCTCCCTGCTTCCCTTCTCCCATCTGAATAAGGATTCAAATCAGGTGGCATGTTGGAAAAACCTCATACATGTTTGAAGGAGAGAATATACCACCCGTTCTCTTTTGCTTTTTTCCCTATTTATGACCTTCCCTTTTCTGCTGTAGCCCAGACCACCTCAAAACCCAAGGATCTGGAAGGATGCAAAGACACCAGTGGAAGGAGTGCTCCAGCATTCCAGTGCCCTCAACTGACTTCGGCACAAATGGGCAAAGGTACTGGAAACTGCCACCTGACCCTTCCACCTACTGTGTTCTCCTCTCCACGGGGTACCATCAACCACATCTCAGAGGCTTTCAGAAGAATCCAGAGGGAGAAAAATTCCCCTCAGGATGCTTAACAGTGTGGGAAGAGATGGTTAGGAGTGTGAGCATGACATAGTCGGTGCACAGTTCAGAACACCCATGCTGCTGCTGCTGTCCTACATGGGAGCATTTCAAAAATAGTCCAAACTGCTGGCAGGAATGAGATGTCCAGCTTTTTTTTCATGGATTCTGGAACATACCTTGATCATGTTGCAAAGGTCTGTCTGTCTCCTGAGTCTTTTTACAAACTCCTTTGCTTCTGTTAAAAAAGAAGAGGCAGATGTTTCACATCATTAATATTTTACAGTCAAAAATACGTTAATGAAGACAGATCTTTTAAGTTAGAAAGTGACTCCCTAGGGGAGCTTTGGAGGGTAACGGAGGGCATAACAGGGGCACCGAGCCAGCATTATGGGATGGGCTGGGATGGGGACCTTTGCAGTCAAAGCTTGCAAGGAGAAGCTGCTCAGGTCACCACTCTTCACTGCAAGTCTATTAACCCATGATGTAAAGGAAAAAGTCTTTCAATTCTTTTTTAACATTTATTATTTCCTAATTAAGATGAATGCTCTTTTACGGTTTCAGATGAATGAAAGCAACCTGCTGTATTTTGTTTAGACAGTTTACATTTCCACCTTTATGCATTTATAATTCTACAGCACTGCTAACAGGAGTTGGTTTCTTTTGTTCTACTTTTCTCCTGTTTATAATGTGTTACATGTAATTATGTAAAGCATTGTCCAAGAATACCCTTCTTTAGAGTAAAATACATAAGTGTTTCTCAGTTGCGGGAAAATTGAGTATAATCTGTTTCTATGATGTTTGTACAAACCAGAAAGACCAGGATGTATTTACAAAGGGTCACAGCTGATTAATTACATGTACTTCCATGCACACACATGTTAAAAACACACTACTATGCTTACTCTGTCAAGCATTCAAATATAAGAAATGCCAAAATTAAGTCTGTCTGCAATATTGAGCATATAATCCTAATACAATCTTTTGCCTACACAGGATCCCTGTTTTACCTCTGCAGAGTTGGTCTTCCATGGGCAACTGAGCAACATGCTGTTTTAGTCAGAGTCTTCAGCATAATAGTTATAAATGTGTGTGTTTGTGTGTACATATTTACAAACACACACATATACGCACAGCTTTGTAGAGTACAGATTTTTTCCAATCCTCCTCTAATGTCAGTCATATTTTCCCTATGGGACTATGGCTTTTTTCCTTTTATGTTGAACTGTATTATAGCCATTAATTAATTTATCAGCATAAAGCCACTTGTAAGAGGAAGAGACAGAATAATATCTGAGTTTCCTAGAGCATGCTGCACATTATTGGTCATCTACACAGCCAAAACAATCATGGCAAGAGACAGATCTGTAAAAAGATTTAAGTACATTTCAATTTACCATGAATTGGGAATATTTGTGGCTTAAATTTGTTCTCACACATTATCTAAGACCATTTATTTTTACCAGTATCCCAACTAACTCTAGTTGTTGTTACTATCAATGTTACATCAGCTAAATTTTTTTAAAATAATTTAAATTTTGTAACCCAATCTTCTCTGCAGTTTAACCAAAGATTATTTTTGAAAATATCTCTCTTACTCAAACCTACCATTAGATTTAGATGTTTGGAGCAGCAATGGAAACCCTTCCAAAGGATTAAGCATCCAGCACTTAACATTTTCACTGAATGATCTGATCGAGTCTATGTGTTGTGCAGGCACCTCCTCCAGGAAATCAGGAAGTAGGATGTTCTCCAATTCCTAGAATACAAATTCATGCTGCTGCATGATTGGTGCACCACAGATATTTACAGCAGCATGAAATAAAATTGTATTGATAGTTTAAATGTAAATGTAAATAAGCCTATTTTTTCTTCCAATTAAGCAAGAGCTAAGCTACCTTTTTTAGCAGAAGAAAAAAGATCCTAAAAGTAAACATTGCTTCCTGAATTATTTTCTAGACAATGCTTAATGGCCTGCTAGAAATAAGAAGCAAATTATTTTTATCAGAAAACTGCATATTTCTGTGTGGAAAGTCACTGAGAAATGCAGTAGTGTTCTCAAAGGAAAAGTAACTCTCATAATCTGGAAAATCATTATCAGTTGAAATTTCAGTCACATAACCTCATGCCAGAGCCACAGACCACATTTATAACAGCACACTCCACTGATATTAGGAACTTTCAAATTAATATATAGGAGCAAAGTGGAAGCTATCCCAAATTCCACTGGCTCCTTTCAAAACCCTTGTTGGGCTGTCTCAGGAGAAGCCAAGAGGTAGAGTTGAGGAATAAATGAAAATCCCATTGTACAGCACACAAGAAAGAGTGGACCCTTCTCCTTAGAACTACCAAAAAGGCACAAACATGTAATAGCATAATTACAACAAGCAAATGTGTCTACAGTACCTTGAATAGATACCTATCATAGCTTTTTAACAGCTGGCATACATCTGGCAAGCACATCAGTTCTATTCTTTCAGGCTGCAGAGATGTCCAGAATGACATGATACAGTCTTCCACCTGTCACACAAAGCCCTTTATGAATTTTCATTGATTTTACACTTGTGGAATGTGAAGTGTAATTCAGTAAGACAACACACAGGCACAGAAGCAAAGGAATGACCATGGAGATGGGCTCTTTGCCTGGGCCCATTCTGGCTGGGCTCCAGTGTAACTGGAAGCGTCCTGGGGAAGCAGCAACAAGCTGAACCTCCCCAGCCGGTGTACAAAAGTGGAAATAAATAAAGAATTGTGCCATGGATATGCAGATTTAATGAAAGATATGTGTCCATTGCTATGTGTTATGTGCTCAGCTCAGACTCACTGGTGTGCCAGAAGGGCTCAGGATATGCTTACAAACTCAGATTCTGGAGCATGTTGTGTTAATTCAGAATTTTAAAATAGCTTGACTGAATGCTCCTTTTGTTTGTAAATCGTCATCTAACTTAGCCCAAACCATCAAGTAAAAAAGCTACACAGACACAATTTTACCCTTACAGCTGTTTGCTGTTGTCAGAGCAAATGTTATTAAAGAAAAGTCATACCTTGTCAAGCTTGGTCTCTCTCACCATTTGTAAAATAACTTGACAATAGTTGTAGTAGTCATTGGCAAGTAGTGCAATCTGTGACCAAAAAGAGGGTACAAAATGATCTCATGTGAATAGAGACAACTTGTTTTATGGCTACGTACTTTGAACATACCAGTTCATAGGGGTATGTCTCATTTTGCGCTTGCTCTCCAAAGAAGAACTGGTTGAAATCAGGAGAAAGGTAGTGGAATGTCTCTTGCTCAGTCTTCAGATAAATGACAGATGGATAATACTGCAAATTCTTACTCTTGATGCATCAGAATTTATTTTGGACAAAAGAAAATAAAAAATTGCAATTATCTTGTCAGTTTGGTTGAAGTTTTTAAGCATTTTCTTGAAATTGTAGGACATGATTTTATAATAAGATATATTTTTTTAGAGCTATGCTTGTCTTTTTTTAGAAAATAGGGATGGGTGAAAGAAACAAGCAGGGTTGCCTAAATATTTAAGTCCTAAACTGTACATTAATTTCTTTTCAAAACCAGTGAATATTTAATGCTATACATATCTTCCACATATATATTCCACAGCACTCGTGTCACACCTGTTACCCTGTGGACAAGGCTGCAGGCAGCTGGCTGTGCTGTCAGGGTGACAGCACATTTCCCACTGGCTGTCATTGCATCACCTCAGAGCGCTCATTACTGCACCTGAGCACTGCTGAAAGTGAGACAGACATCCAATCTCTCATTTTCTCCTCACTTTGGTCCACATAAGTTTGTTGCTCATGCTCTGCTGGCTGACATCCAATAAGCCTGGTGTCAAACCATCCCACGACAGCTCGCTGAGGGCAGAGCTGCCACAGGTTAGCTTTGCATCTGCCCTTTTCAGTGGGGAGGGATTGTGCTCTTTGTTCTTAATTATTTCTTAGTACTTAAATACTTCTCATGCCAATAAACTCCGAGCATGTTGAAAAGGTGCTGTCTCACCAGCATGAGGGTCTGTTACCGTGGGCCTCAGGCAAGGAAGGTTGTGCCCCACTAACTCCCCTAATATTCAAAACCTCATCTGTCAGCTGCAATTTCCGCTCTCAGCACAGACAAAATTATTTGAGCTGACGTTAAGACAACAAAAATATTTAGCTAATGGGTGAAATAGGAGTGGGGGAAGTAAGCATGCAGTGAGATTACACAGACCAAGATTATTTTGAAGAAGATGGGCTAACTGTATGTCATCAGAACATATTAGACAGCAGTTATAATTAAACACACAGATAGACATTTTGTTATGTCTAATGTATCTGAAACTCACTGTTCCTTTTTTTTGTATATTCTTCTTGTAATCAGCTGCATTCTCAGAACTCCAGGAACTTCTACTGTGATAAAACATATAACAGAAAAAAACCAAACATTCAAAAATGCACTGATTTATTCTGTATTAAGAAAATGAGCTCAAACTGGATAAACTGCACTAGGTTGGAGCATTGTATTTGGGAAACAAACCCTGCTCTTTTTCCTGCCATTTGGTAATCCCATGATTTTTTAACAAATCTGAACACCAATCTCTGAATTTTAAGATAAAACTGAAACTTTCATTTCAAGGACAATTGACCACTTAACAGTGCAACGTCTTTGAACTTCCTGCACCAGAACCACAGGTTTGTATTTGTAGTTGCAGTTTGTTTGGAATAGAAATAACTATTATAAACACAAAAATAACAAAAGCATAATAATCCTTGCATTAGGTTCCACAGTTACTACATTTTCTGCACCGTACATCAGTTTAGACAGCATTTTGTTTCTGTTTCCCATTTACTTTACAAGTTGACTGTGGTGTTCCACACAGTCAGGGTTTACCTGGCCCTGCAGAGGCTTGACCACTGGCTTGTCACTGAACGCAGGCACAACAGGCTGCTTTCTTGTGGCACCATCTCCCAGCTCTCTCTCTGCCTGTTTTGTTGAGGCTAATGCTAGCAGAGGGAGAGGCAGTGCTGCTAGTAAAAGGGACGTGCTGCAAGGATTGGGTGTCTCCAGTCAAGCCTCCATCTGCTGCTGACACCTGCTCACTGTCTATGAAGGAATTTCAAACTCAAGGGCTCTGCAGGCCTTGGATGTTTTGAAGGGCTACCTATATGTTTTTGGGAGGCTATCTAATCAGATTCTGGCTGCTGGGTTTCATGGCTGTGATGTATTACAAACCAGGGTACCACCACATGTCCTGAAGGGACAGAGGACAAAATGTAACAGCCAATCTGTCTGCAAACTCCAGCCCCGTTAGCCCCATTAGCTACAGGACTGAGCCTTACCACCTTTCCCTCTGCCCTACTCCATGCCATGGAGGCTGTGCTCCAGCGGAACACCCCATTTGGCTGCCCAAGATGGGGCACGACATTCATGCAGAGTATGTTTGGTAGTGCTGGTGACTCTTGCCCCCAAACATTTTAGAGGTGGTGACTGGACAAAGGGAAACACATGAAAGGAGAGATGTTTCATAACACTTCTTTCAAATAGGCCCTTCCTACAGATTTCTAAAGCCTGTGAAATAAAATTAATGAATATTTTCCAGCTCCTGCTCTGCCTGAGAAGGCGGCCAGCTGTATCTTCTGCTGCTGCTACTATGGCAACACGTATCAGCATCGCTCGCCTCCAGTGCGTTGGCTCCCTTGGCAGACTGGCTCCCAGCCCCCCTGACACAGGGACACCGAGGAGACACAGGCAATGCTGCACGGGTTCCTCTGTGCCCCAGAAGCTAGCCAGGAGGTCAGTGATGGTTAAGTGCAAATACCTGCTGGACACTAACAGTTCTATGTGCTCCCACTGCTAGCAAAGGGGGCTGCCACTCACCTGGTGCTCGGCTGCACATCAGAGATGCTCACTTCCCCCGAAGTGCAGTGCCTGGGTAAAGACGAAACACACAAAAGAGGAGGTGGGTGGGAGAAGGGGAAAAATGGGTAACAGCAAAATCACAAGGAGTTTCACATCTTTCTTGCAGAGTTTGGGCGATGTTATGGGGTGGGAACTAGAGCTAAAATGGGAAATACAAGAATGGGTATGAAATAAAGAATAACAGAGACAAAAATGGAAAGAACAAAAGAAAAATGAGAGGGAAGGTGGTGAATGTGCACACTGTTGACTGTAAGATTACACAGAGATTAGAAAAGTTAATTTGCTAGAATCATATCAAACTTTTTTAATGAAAAAATAATAGGTTTGCTTCACTACACAGTCAGGCGCCTAAACCTTGCCTATTACTATAATCAAAAAAGCAACTCTTACAGAACCAAAAGTCAATGATATTTTTAAGCACTGCTGTACTGTGAGCCAGACCAGGTACCATTTTAGGGAGAGCTTGTCCTGAAAGCTCCCATTCCGAGAGGGAACACATTCTATTGTAATGCAAATCAGTAAATACCATATTCCCTTAATGTCTGCAACACATTTGGAGACCTCACTGACTACAGTTGTATATATTTATACTATTTTCATAACACCATCATCAGAGCTGTGGTACACATATCTTCAAAGAACTGAAAATTTCTAAAAGAACCAACACACAGGTGCTGTGCGAGACCATCCTCATCACTCCTTCTGTGAATATGTTCCAACCCTGACACATCTGAGGTCCCACTGACTCAAAATGCAAACACCTTCTTTGTAGTTAAAGGCAAACCATTGTAATGTTACTGCCATTTCTGTGACACCAGCAACCAGAGCTCCTAAGCTGCCAGATCCTTCTGAAGCCTAGCTCCTCACTACCAGCACCATGTCAATTGCTGGCTATCATGGTCAAGAAATATCCTTTTCAGTAATTAGAAAGAGTGGCTCATAGTTTTGAAACCATTCCTTTCATCACCATCCCACAGGCTGGATGGATACTGTGGTCTCTCAGCTGGGCTCAGGGATCCACTTTCCCCTCTGGAAGATGTGACAGAAAAAACATCTGCATGTTGGACTTTATTCAGGCATGGGAGGGCGCAGTGGTTATTTAGGACACCTTCACTACTGAAACAGATACCCCTGGCCTCTGCCAGAGGGAAATGGCAGCAAGCCAGAGAAGTACATCCCATTAGAAGGGTCTGGACAACAGACTGGCACTGGGCTGCACTGAAATGGTACATTATAAATCTTCTCCACTCTGATTTGGAAATTTCCATGCCAATATACTTTCAAAAATTGAGATGTTATAGGTCAAATACCCTACTGTGTGTATACATGATTACCTATATGAGAACAAAACTTCTTCTTGCAGGTAAAAATGTCTTTAAGTTTTAATTACTTCTTCTACATTTCAATCTTATAAGTAAAAAACAATCTAGAATTTTCCATTGCTGGTTTTATCAGTTTCATTGGATCATGAAAAATTAACAATTTCAGAAAGTACTGAATCCTACTGAGAGGACAGTAAAGATGAGGTATTTCCTTTGTGACTTAATTGCAAAGAATGTAAAAATCTTCATACAAATGGAAACTAACCCACCTATATGGTCAAAGCTGATGCTTTATTTGTATGTGACCTAATTATTTCTCTCAGAGTTGTGCTACTCATGCTTCTCTGGCTGTGTTTTGTGCTTTTTTATTGCTTTCACTCTGTTTTCTCCTGCTGTGCTATATGAGATGCTAAGAAGTAATTGTGACACCCATCTGCCCAGGTGTTGTGGGCCTGCATGTCAGCTTGGGACAGGGACATGTAGCTGCATTTAGAGTGGAAGCTGCTTTAATTTCAGCTGTCTGGCTTCAATCAATAGCTTAGTGTTTTCTTACAATTGTCTTAAATGAGGGAAGCATCAGACAAGATAATTAAGGAACTTTTAAGTTAAGGAGCTTTTCTACTGCAACTGGAAAGACAATCTTTGTCTGAATATGATCTTTATATTTTGAGTTGTTTTTAATCTGTAAAGTTGCAGAAACATAGAATCATAGAATCATAGAATCATAGAATCATGGAATAGTTTGGTCTGTAAGAGACCTTCAAGGGTTATCCAGTCCAGCCCCACTGCAGTGGACAGGGACACCTTCCACTAGACCAGGTTGTTCAAAGCCCCATCCAACCTGGCCTTGAACATTTCCAGGGAAGGAGACCCACAGCTTTTCCGGGCAACCTGGGCCAGTGCCTCACCACCCTCACTGTAAAGAATTTCTTCCTAATATCCAATCTAAGCCTACCCTCTTTCAGTTTGAAGTCATTGTTCTACCCTTAGGTGACCCTGTACAAAGCCTTTCCCCAGCTCTCTTGTTGGCCTCCTTTAGGTCCTGGAAGGTGCTACACGGTCTCCCCAGAACCTTCTCTTCTCCAGGCTGAAGAATGCCAGTTCTCTCAGTCTTTCCTCAATAGGACAGGTGTTTATCTCAAGAAAGAATACCAGGATCAGTAGATGGCTGGTTGATGTCAGCCCTTTCCCTGAAACGCATATCCTGTTCCTTGGCTTGGCCAAATTAAATACAGTTTTTTAGGAGTAGGTGTCTGGGCAGGCACCTCTGGCAGCTGGTGGAGAGGAAGAGGGAGGCCTGCAGCCAGGGCAGCAGCCCCTCTATGGTTAAGCATGAGCTACATCCAGCCCATCAGAGGAGATGCTCGTTTCCATGAGGAGGGCCAAGGACAGAAGCTGGGCTGGCACATATGGTGTGTCTGTCTCCCAGCAGTGGCTAAAGCCCTTCTTTCTGCACCTGCCCCAAACTCAACTAGCATTGTTTCTTTGGTTCATCCTACTTTTAAATTTTTTTCCTCATGGTTCTATGCTGGGAGGAAAAAAGAGCAACAGTTCAAATCATTCTGTTCTCTCTCATCTCTCATATGACCAGAACCATCAGCTTTCCTTTTATGTCCATCAAAGTTGCTATTTTCAAGTGATGCTTCAGGGAAACAGCTTTCTTTCCCTGAAAAGGAAAGACCAGCAGAGACTTAGCCAGAGGCCTGCAATATTCCTTGAACAGTGGACAAGATCTTTCCTCATAGTGAATGTCAAACTTTAGGCCTGTTCTGATTATCCTGCGTACAGAGGAAGTGAAGGATATCACTTCAGTAAGAGTGCCATGGGAAACCAGCCTCAAATTTCATATGAATAATTTGTTTAGTCTCACAACAACTGACAGCCAGTCAATCATCTACAGAACCTGATCCTCTGCCCTGTCCCATTGTTACCCTCGTCCCTCTGTGGACTTCTGCAACATTACTCTGCCATAAAACCTGTGAAGAAAGGCAACAGACCTATGGGTGTAATTTTTCCATGCTCTTCCAAAACATGCACTCAAATAAGTAGAACATGGACTCAAGTAAGTAAATATTAAGTAAAATATCACAGACACTGAAACAGCTTCAGCATCACCAGATATCTGGGTCCTTAACAGGCTGACTTGTATGCCCCTAGCATTCATGCCATAGAATAAAGCTATATCTCCATATTACAGAATGGAAACCAAATTACAGAATTTACTCATATACACACTAAAGTATATGTACAAGACAGTAAGAGAATGAGGACACAAGCCTGGTCTTCAAAGTCTAAGGCACAGGCTGCACCTAATTTTTTACTTCTGTGTAAAGGAGTGTAAAATGGTTGCAGAGTGGCAGCATTTCCCTTCCCTTCCCTTTTTTTTTTTTTTTTTTTTTTTTTTTTAAATTTTTTAAAAAAATTTTCTTTCTGGGAAGAAATGCAAGTGGTTTGTTTATCTGAACCATGAGCTTAACAATGAGAATTCTTCCTTTCCTTCCCACAACATGCTCCTGTCTACACTTTAATCTACCAAAGTATCTTACATTCCTTTTAGGCTTTTAGGCTTTTAAATTTTGCAATCCATTTATACTTGTATTACATATTTGCTTATTGATGTTCTCTTACAAGAGGTGATTTTAAAATCTGGTATTTTAAAATCAAGAGAATGAAGTATTTTTGAAGTAGTTTCAAGCAGTAAAAACCCCAGATAACATGATTATGTGTTGGACTGTTCAAAACAGTGCAGTCATTTATACTTTCATATGTTTCTTCAGCCCACTGTGTAATGAGGAAGGTGATAGAATGTCATGAAGCCATTTTATACGATTTTTTTACCTCCCATTTAGAACTCAATATATTAAGCTCTTCTTTTAGGTTCAGCATGAGTTCCTGCTCTTAAGATCTACATGGCTAAAATGTCAAATGTCAATTTTAGGAAGTCAAATTAGGCAGGGTCTGCTTCAAAAATGCGTCTTGTCTGTTAGGGCACAGCACTTAATGGCACAGCACTTTCATAGTGTTTATAATGAGATGAAAAATATAATGCTATTGTCAGAGTTCAACAGATGATTTACTGACTTTCATGGACAGAACAGATATGGACTGTCATGTGACATTTTTTGACTAAAATATTTTAAAAAACAAACCTGAGATAATTCTGTTCATACAGAAGACAGCAAAAACGTGCATAAAAGGAAGACTCCTTCTTGATAGCTACTCCATCATAATGATATCTAGAAAATTAAAAAAAGATGAAATGGCAACCATATGATTTTCAGCAAGTCAGCAAATAATTCATAATCCTCTTTTGAAAGCAGATGATCATTTTATTTCACCAAGAAAAGATGAAGTAGAAAAAGTTATATTTGTTTTTTAAATTCTTTGAATATTTATTTTCCCCAACAGACAGTAATTACACAAACTTTTTACAAACTCTTTTTAACAGTTTTTGCCCTGGAATGATGCCCTCCTCTAAATGAAATAAAACCTAAGACAGTGAATGGAGTGCAATAGATTTGTACAGGACAGTTTGTGCAGTCTGGAACCAGACTCTTAGCAGACAGAGGTCCCCACATCCCCATGGAAACTGAAGGACTTAGTGCAGCTATTCCTCAACCATTTACCGCAGCTCAGTGACTGGATGACCCATCAGTGGTCATGGCAAGCTAAAGCTCAAGAAAACTGCCAGACCTTCTTTAAAATTTGTTTGAGCTCAGTGAGCAACAGAGTCACCATGTCTGCTACCAAGGTGCTACCAACTGGCTCTTCCCGGGCTGGGCCACCTGCAGCCAGGAGCAGGTAACCTTCTGCTGATGGAAGAGAGAGCACGGGGGCTGGGGGCTACCTTACACCATCCCAAATCCTGTCTGCTCTGAGGAGGAGCCTGGGAGTGTCTGTGGTGAGGCACTCCCAAAATAAAGGATCTCCTGGCTCAAGCTGATAGCAAGTCCAGACTAGTGGAGACAGGTCACAGATCAGGTAAGGGCATGTTGCTCCCGAAGCCCATACTTGACAGCTACGCAAACTTGTAAAATTACTCTGTCTCAGTGCCCTTAAAACATCCCTTTTTCCAGTCTGGATGCTCAGTGTGAGTATAACTTCGGATATGAAAAAGCATCAAACTCTGTGCTCTAGAAGAAGAGAAGGAAGGGAAAAGAAAGGACATTTAGGAGGAGGATCTGAAGTTGTCTGATTTAAACAGTTTGAAGCTGCACAGCATTTCCACTGACCATCAGTATAGGCTGGGTCACTCCACGGATATGTGCAAGGACGAAAAGCATAATAGAGACATTAATCATGGCTCCCACCCCTGTGCACCCCAGAGCCAATCTTTCCTGGCCTAGAGACCCGGTGTCTGAAGAGCTCTCAGTAAGGTTGTGTTGTCCGGCAAATGCCTCATGCAAACCATACTGTTAACAGCCAGTACAAATTAGAGCATTAAGGTCTTTTAGAAAGCAGTCTGGTCTGGAATTCCTGCCCTACCAAAGCAGATCTGATGTGGTGGTTTTCATGGAATTAACTGTATTTTAATGTCCTTGGTTACACCATGAATAACTCTAGATTTTGTGCTGTTTTACAGACCTGCGACCAACAGTTCAGCTGCTGTATTAACAGTGCTGGGGCTGAAAGGTCAGTCTCTTTAAAATTTTATTAGTATAATTATTTATAACATTTTCAAAGAAAGGAAACAAACCCAATACCTGATGCTCCCTGCTGTGGTCCGCTTTCTTGTCACCAGGCCCGGGAAAACTAACTGAATAAGCTGTATAAACAAACAGAAAATTAGAGATACTTGGCAAATTCATTCTAAGATGAGAAAATGTATCTGCCACATTTTTTTGTCTTTAATCACTTTGTTTGCTTTTCATCACTTCCAGGCTAATACCTGTTCTTACATACCTCTCAAATGATAACTGTTGAACTAAACTCAATGAGGCTTTTGCAGATCCAAGGCTGAGTAATTTAAGGGATCACCTCTCTCAGATAGGAATTTTTTTTAGAGTAGTCTGTTTAACCTTGCACTGGAAAACAGTGCTAACACCAGGAGATCCCCTGCAGCCAGGGCAGGATCAATTGCCTAGAGGAACTTGAAGGTGCCCTGATGGTCCCATACTCTGCCAGACTTTCAAGCCTTATTCATTTAAGTGGGACTTATTCACACAAAGGACTTCACCTACCCACTTACTCTTGGAAGGTGTACTGACAGGATAGAGCCTGACTTATCTGTCTTAAAAGGACCTGAATTATGAAGCTGCAAAGCAACCTTTCTGACCACCATGGTGGTGTGAACTGAGGTCACACAGCATCTGTCAAGGTTAGGCTCTACAGAGTAATTAGATACTGTCAGGATAATAATCCACTTCACTACAATCATTCTGCATGAGCTGTCCTGTGAAGACAGAGACTAACTCAGGACACCTGGCTCCAGGACTAACCCAGACACCCTAACATTCCCAATATAGCAGGAACAGAGGATTTACTCCACATTAGCAAGGAGAGAGTAGAGTCTCCACTCAGCAGCACAAAGCTTGGACTGTGCAAAGTGTTTGTCATTGATCCAAAGGCCTGATAAAGGACTCATTAATGTGCACCTCCAGTTTTAATGATGGTCCTGTTCCTTGCATATTTCTGCATGCACCCACCCTAGTTGCTCCCTTTCTCAAATTGATAGTTTAGCACAATTCAATTTTCCTAAAAGAGCAGCCTATAAAACCCGGGCTTTTGTAGTACAGACATATCCTTCCTTCCACTGCCATTTCTACAGAGACAGTCATGTATTTGGGCAGAGGGATAGGGCAGAAGAGACTAGCAGGGCCTTCAATCACCATAGTTCGATCCACATGGGGCTGGACTTGCAGTCCACACGCATGGAGCACAGTCAGGTTACTACAGCTTGGTAGATTATTAATAGCTCAGCCCATTACAGGCTGTGGTAACACTGCATGTGCACTCTTAGTTTAAACCAGGGTCACTGCAGTTCCTGCTCTCCTCAGCTTCTTGCTACATGGTCCATTCTCCTGCTGCAGGACAGACCATTTCAGCACTGGGGAGCTGCACCCCAGCTTGTTCCTTTGGGATGTGTTAACTTGCACTGCAATGCCCTGGACTGGCTAAGGCTGTGAGCAAATAGTCGCAAGCACCAGCCCACAGCAGCTCTGGCTCTCCAGCTCTTCGGTGTGACCAGACTCCTGCTTCATCTGTGCCTGTCCCAGCTTAAAACACATGCAGGCAAACCACAAGAAGGCTTAGCTTACAGGTGGTAACTCAGTCGTGCTGGAGCACTGGAAGGTGACAGGCAGGATGGCATTAATCTCACCGACATGGCTCCAAGGCAGAGAAGTCTAAACTTCTAAACAGTCACTGCAGACTATGTAGTTAATGGGGAAAAACAAATGGCAGTTCTGATGACTCTTTCATCTGAGCTGTCTGAGGTGACTCAGTGTGAGGAAACATATGTAACTAGTTATTTCTCTCCATTGGCTACCTAGAGATTTCTGAGGTGACAAGCTTTATGGCCAATGTCTATGTTGAGCCAGGCAAATTCTACCCATGGTCTTAGCTGATGGGTGATGATTCATTATGGTAATAAATCACACTGGATCACTCACTCAGATCTTAATTTTCAGTGTAAGTGATTTAACTTATCCAGTAAAAAAATTAGATTCATCTGAATTGAGATAAAGGATTCCAAGAATGGGGTTAGCCACACGAATGAAATTGACTTCAGGTACAACTTGTACTTAAATTATTTTGGGCTTGTGTTAAAACAATACTTAGTGGCTCTTACTATGGGAACTAACAGAATGTAAGCAGTAAAAAATAGGAAGTTCTGAACAGAAAGTCTTGAACAAGAAATAATCACAAGGCTTTCTATCTTCCTTAATATGTTAAAAAAGGTTGAATAGCTATGGGTGTTGGTTGTAACTGGGATTTCTAAGTGGTAATTTTTCTGTGGGTTGTATCAACCTCCATGTAATGGAAGAGTGGAACTGTTCAAAGGAGATTCAGTTTTACATCTGCATTTGTTTTGCTTGGATGATGCTGTACAACTTTTTAGGGTGTGTTTGGAGAAAAATCTCCTCAAGGATACTTAAAAGGGAAAGTATAAAATTATGTAACAACCGAAGGTATCTTTTAAAGAGAGAAGAATCATCTCCTTGGAATGAGCTGTTTAACTTTCTGCTGTTAAAAACAGAAAACTGGTAAAACTTCCTAAAATATATTGGCAAAAGAAATCTTTGTTAGTTTATCATACACCAGCTCCTTGAAGAAAATAAACTCCATCCCAAACAATACTCTTTCTCTAGTATAAATGCATCTACATGAGGGCTTACCAGAACTACATTTGAAAACGCATGAGCATAATTCATTACATATTCATTCTTCTCTGTTATTTAATGTCTTTTGATATGCAGTGTGTGTAGTTGATGATCAGGCTTTCTGTTTAGGCACCCCTACTTCTTATCTTGTATATCCTATCTACTCTGTACCTTTCCAAAGGTGGATGGATGTACTTGAATCTTGAAATCTGGATTGCAGGTTTCAATATACAGCTCATATAGTAGTCGACAGGGTACAGTGCATCCTCCACACAAATAGAAATTATCAGCTAGCCTTTAAAACAAAAATTATCAATTGGCTTATGTCAGAGTTAGAAGAAAGAATCGTTACATTTTAATACTTTATCAGATTTATAGTGAACTCTAATAGTCACTCTGATTTTATAGAAGTATAGAATCAAAAAGAACTACTTCCTTTGTGTTAATCTGTATCCTGGGGACAACAATATACTTTTTCATATAAATATATATATGTATATTCTCTGTTTATTTTTAACTTTAAAAGCTCCATTTTCCTTGTTTTCAACATGTAAGAGAGGTCATGTGAGATTCTGTTAAGAAGTTAACTCGTTCTCTTAATTTTTTAATTAAAACAATACAATTTAGGAATACCATTACAACATTAATACCAATACAGACAGTATTAGAATTTCTCATATGCAAAATGCTCTAATATCAAAGGATCTAACTTCAGTCTCCTAAATAGAAAGGTATCCACTATACAAAAAATAAAAATATGAGTATTTCTCCACCTAAAATGTGCAATATGGCGTTTTGGGACAAAGTGCACAAACTGTAAAGGACCACATCCTGTTTTCATATTACTTCATTGATTTTAGGACAACTTTAATAAGAGAACAGAATTTTAATTTACAGTTACTATATAACAGAACTGCCAGGACTGAAACAGGCTTAGGTGTTTAAATATCCATCCTTTCACCAAACCCCTCATTCATCCCACTTATCAGAATGGTCAGAGTCAAGTAAATGCAACTACTTGTGTGAATAAGGTGAGGAATATATAAACTTGGTTACTTATTAGCCTAAGATATTACCTTCACCAGGAAAAAGATGATCTTTAATTATAAGATAATGCCAATGGTTTTGATGTCAGGAGAGAATAGGCTGTAATACAAATACGGGAGCAAAGCTGACGCAAAGGAGCAGACAGATTAATTTTCAAAGCATGACACACTACTCGTATCACGGTACTTTCTTGCTCTCTGTTTCCGTTCTACCAAATTATTTATGCATATTTAATTAATTTATCAGCTGAATGCTAGTGCAGCACAGTGCCAGTTACTCGTTGTGTTTTTGCTGATAATTGAGTTGGTTGGGAAAGCAGACTTTTCACATTCACCAGGTGAGATGAGTCAGCTGGACTTTAAATCAACATCTTCTGTTTTAGCAGCCTGATTTCAGGCAATCCTGTTATTTATCTTAGTTGCATTGGCCGTATACAGTGGATAAGGTCTACAGCAAATTGGCTTGCTAGAGCAGACTGAGCAAGAAGATCGTCTCTGTGCAGCTCGGCGATGTCTACCTCACCTGTTATTTGTGCCTCCCCCCCTTTTTCCATTGAAGAAGGCTATCTGCTTCCCCCAGCTTTCCTTCTCCCTAGCAAAAGACCCCCAAATGCCTCACTTAGACCTTCTCGAAGACCATCTTCGCACCCACCAACCCAAGAGGCTGGTGCTGCTGAGGCAGAGCTGTGCTGGGCTCCGCGCCAGCTCCTCACCACCTCCAGCCCCAACATCCAACAGCAAAGGCTTCACAACTAGACTTGAGCAGGAGCCTGCACCCAGAGATCGGGGATCTGCTGCTCTAATGGGGTATTTCCCGTCATCAGGCTGAAAGGTTAATGAAATTTATTCTGGATAAGAGTCCTGATGAGCTCTGCCTCCCAGCAGGCAGAAATGCTTTTTCTTCTAGAGCATCTCAAAACCCTTCACAATTGAGCAGTCTCAGAGGAGATTAAACTTAAATTCAAATTCATCCTTAATATAACACCACAAGAGTCATTGGAAGTGCATCAGAAATTAATTCATGCTTCAGTAGCTGGTTTCTGCCAATAGATTTTCCTCAGCATTTAACTACTTAGTGACAAAGTATTTGGGAATTCCATTTTGTGAATTTATTGTCTGTTGAACTGCCAGTCCTTTTCAAATAGTAAGTCAAACACCTTCTTTGTGCTGACACATAATACAAAAATACATCTTTTAGGAAAAAAATCCACACAGGAAAGAGCACAGCACTCATCTTCTTGCCTATTAGCCCCAAGGTTTTTAAAACCTGAGTTTTTATGGTATGCATCAGAAGAGAACTATGAATAAAGACAACAAAATCAAAAGGAAAGCGTGGTGAGGGAGAAAGGAAGAGGTTAAAGAAACAGCACAGAGGGACAGATCTTCTCCATTTATCTACTATGTATCCACACACTGTGTGGGTTTTATTATCCAATTGATTTTAGGCCCTCTCATAGACTCCAAGTGATTAGGGTTTGCCACCTCTTACATGTGAATCTTCAGCAGCCAGGCCATTATACAGGTCGGCAAGTCTGCCGTTAAACCATTTCTTGACCAAAATCTGGTTTACTATTGGTAATGCACCAGCTGTAAAATGAAGTTGAACATTTACAATTTTTCAAAACATGAAAAGAAGGTTGTCATGATGAAAAAAATCATCAGCTCATCCTTTCAAGGATTGCTTACAATTCAGTTTTATGCTGTGTCTCAAACCTGTCGGATGAATGACATTGTATGAACCTCTTCCTTCTTTCAAAATGGGAGCAATGGTATCTTTATCACGATGAAAACACACACTAACTCCCACTGCTCAGGTATTACTGAGGGGAGGAATTAAATGCTTTAAGGCTGCTGACAAGTTAAAAGTTTGTATGTGTTGTCACTGTTTCACACAAAGCTTCAACACTATCTACTAACAGCACTGGTCAGTGCTTGGGGAGAGAAGGAAAGCAACTCGTGTTTCTCTTCGGCTGGCACGTGGCACATGACGCTCTTCTCAAAGAAGAAGAGAAAATTATCTCAAAGAAAACAATGGTGACAACCTTACTCCACTACAGAAAGTGTCTCCTTAAGGAGTTCGACCATTACTGTCAGCTCAGGAAAACATAACCTCGGAGGTCAAACGCCCAGCATTACCCTGGGTGCCAGCGTGCCACCCGTGTGCTGTCGGAGCGCAGCAGGCACGAGTGTCCAGCCAGCGAGATGTCACCAGCTGCCCTGCAGCACCGCACCAAGGGGATGGCTCCCAGGGGCCAGAGCCCAGCCAGCGGGCGGGTTGAGACAAAATCCCATTTCTCCCATGTCAAACCACCTCCACACCACTAAGAATTGTGGCAGGAGATGAACTTTCAGGAAAACTCCCCTGCTTTCTTGGTACTGTTTATGCATCACCATGATGGAGGGGCCTCTGCAGCAAACCAGACTCTTGCCCTTATGAAACGGCGAGAAGAGTGAAAAGCAGGACTCCTCCACTCGCTGTGGCAAGGCAGACCCTGCGAGACCCCGGCAAGGGAGACAGAGCCGCGCCACCTCCCCGCTCCATCCTCAGCCACGGCGCGCCCCCGGCAGCGGGCAAGGGGACAGCACCCACCATTGGAGGACGGGGAGGTAGGTGAGGGAAGTGGGGCCGAAATAAGCCATCTCGGCAGGCTCCGGGGCGGGCTGCTGTTCCGTGTCGTCCATTGGTACCGCGATGGCGGGGCCGGGGCTGCCGGGGCCGTCGGGTAACGGCCGAGGGTAACGCCCGCCCCGCGCCGCCCCGCGCCGCCCCGCGCCGCCCCGCGCCGCCCCGCGCCGCCCCGCGCCGCCCCGCGCCGCCCCGCGCCGCCCCGCGCCGCCCCGCGCCGCCCGCGGGCACGGGCGCTGCTCCGCGCTCCCCGCAAGAGCCCCGCGGGACCCCCGCACCGGGACCTGCGCCCTGCCAGCTGCGGGCCCCGCGCGAACGGCAGGCGACACGCCACTCCTGGCACCCGCTGCTCTGCCGCCAGATGGGGATTTTGTAGGAGCTGCAGGCGAGAAAGGGAATTCGATCCAAATCGGAAAGAGGTGTAAATCGCCGATTATGCGGCCGTACATCTGAATATCACGTACTGGTAGGACCAGGGGGAAAGGCTTCAAGCTAAGCGTAGGTTTAGATTATGTATTAGGAAAAAATTCTTTGCAGTGAGGGTGGTGAGGCACTGGCCCAGGTTGCCCAGAGAAGCTGTGGATGCCTCATCCCTGGAAGTGTTCAAGGCCAGGTCAGATGTGGCTTTGGGCAGCTTGGTCTAGTGGAAGGTGTCACTGCCCATGGCAGGGAGAGTTGGAACTCGGTGACCTTTATGGTCACTTCCAACCAGGCCATTCTGTGATTCCATGATTCAGTGATCACAAGTGCCATCTTAGTAGGTTTTGCCCATCTTTAAAGCCTTACTTTCAGAGTTTTCAACAGGAATGCTGCAAACTCCCCTAATTGTTTAATTTTCCTTTGATACAGATAGATGAAAGGTCTGTCTGCTCTGCTGAAACCCTGTAAGCACTTTTCCATCACAAGTATCCATTATGCAAAATGAGCTTTGCTGCCATGTGACTGACAAACATAAATTATGTATGGCTGGAGCATCTACAAGCTTACTAGTTCATGGCTTTGGGTTACATCAGAGCTCAGCTTCTCAGAAACTCCCACAGCTCCCTCCTGTTAATTAGCTTCCTGAAATCCCCATGTATGACACAGACTGACTTTCTTCCTTCCTTATGACAAGATGACCAAAGTCAACATGTTGGTAGACAGCAGTATTAAGGGGGGGGTGGGGAGCACAACACCAGGAAAGGGAATTAATTTATGGTGGCAGGTTGCTGGTTTTCTGCTCCCTTGATGTACCTTGCTTTAGAGGAGCAGTGCATGCAGATGTCATGTATGATACAGGTTGCTTTTGATCTGTGAAGCTTCATGCTGTGCGGGGAAGCCCATGGGAAGATGTTCACTCAAAGGCTCCTAAACCAAATCCTTGAAAATTATATCTGCCAAAACCACAGGTTAGTGTTAGTATATGCACTGTAGCCAGTACAGTCTGTCGTCAATAACTGTACTTAATAGCTGATTGTGGAAGCTTCCCTCAGCAGCTGCAGTTTTTGGTCTTGATTTTGTATGTCCACAGTCTACTGACCTCCTCTGTGGGACATTTAACTTAGCAAATACTCCTGCAAATACTGTAGAGCGAAACCTGTCTCAGGTTAAACTAGCTGTTGTAAGAACTGACAACAGTGATATTGCAGCAACTGTAAGGCTTGGGTGGTGTTGCCATGTAAGTACTCCCAGAGTTTCTGCAGCAGGTCTTGCAGTAGATGCTGCTGGGACACTCACTGCCAGTTCAGGTCAGAGCAGTGCCCTCTGCTCCATGCCTCGGAGGAAGAGCAAACCTCATCTCCAGTTTCCAAAAATTGGCTTGCTTATATGTTGGCATATGCTTCTGAGTCCTGGTCATAGTTCTCAAGGTTCATGACCAACAACTGACTTTTTGGGACTATCTGAAACTCTACAAAGTTAGTGAACTTCCCTAGGCCCAAAGACACCTTAGTAGGGGGAAAAAAAAAGCAACCAAAAAACATTTACAACTTATCTAAAACTGAAAAATGGTAAATGCAATATTACTTTGAGAACAGACTGAAGCAAGGAAAATCACACAGATCAGAAAGTCCATGGACAACACCTAATACTCAGAAAGGTTTTTATGAAAAGGAGCAAATGCTGCACAAAAAACCTGTCCAGTTACTGTCCACGGCTTGAGAGATACAGACTAGATCACAGAATTTCTCCTGCCCAGTTTCCAGATAATGAGGTAGACAGATCTGTGTGCTGTTCAGGTCCTGACACTACTTTTATTTGATTAGGGTTTTCCAGTTTTTTTCCAAAAATGACTCTTTAATCTTTCCAATAATTCTAATGCTTTTTTTTTTTTTTTTTTTTTGGTGGGGCAGGGGAGAATGGGACAGAAGGGAGATTCTGACTTTAAATGCCAGGCTGTTAGTAGAATTCTGTTGAAAACCTGTTTTTTCAGTTTAAACCAGTCAGATAGGACTGGTGGATGTAGATCAGGTCAAGCTGTAGTAAGTCTTTATTCTTGCGTAAGCGGAAAGTTGTAAAGCTCTTTATTGCTGTCATGGACACACTCCTTGCATAAAATTGAAGAGTATATAATGAACATGCTCTTTGACTGAAAAAAGATTTGGTATAAAATTAGGAGCGTGGTTGAACTGATTAAAAGGTGTACTAAAAAGCTTCCTTCCTCTGACTTTCACCCATAACTAGGACAAATTTAAACCAAACTTTGAGGTAATAGACATTTCCAAAGTGTTGTAAGGAATGTCTTTAGCACAAAATTGCCTGCTCAGATTACTGTCTCACCTCAGCCTCCCCATCCTATATTCGAGAGAAGATTTAGATACCTTGGGAGATTTGGATGCCTTGTAAGGTAAACAGATTATGTAAGAGTTCTTGCTGGTGACAGCTGTCTTGTAAAGGCAAGTACTAACATCTCTCAGCTATTTACAGTTTTAAAAATAAGTGCTTTAGAAGATTTTTTAAAATATTTAATCTGAAGTATGTATGAAACAATCATAAAAACAAGTGAATCTACTACAGCTTCCACCACTACCAGCAGCAATGAAAATATGTGACTATAGTAAATTGTATGTTCCCCTAGAGCTGAAAAGGCCTGAAGGGTATTTATTGCATTCATTCTCATGTAGGAAGGAATGGGTAAAAGAGGTTGAAAAGTAAAACCCAAAATACAAATCCCTCCCTCACACCCACCAAACCAAGATCCTAGAGTAACATACCATTAACTTTTCCATACAAAAAGTTAAAATAATTGGGTCAGTGTTGGTGTAAGTGTCCTGGTGGACAAAGAGAAATATTCCAATTTGAGAAATATGCCAGTACATTTTCTTGGTTTGGCTTTTGTTTGTTTGTTTAGTTGGTTGGTTGGTTGGTTGGGTTTTTTTTTAATCTCTACCCCCTTGGTCTACCAGGGACAAAATTACATCTGTGCAAAGGTTTACTCATTTTCCCTTCCTTTAAGATCTGAATAATGTCAATGATCAGGCATTTCCTCAATCAGATCAGTTTACTGTGAGCAGAGACCTTCATAGTCATAATTACCTTTCAAACTGCAGTTTAAAATAGACCACTTGAAAGAATTAAAAAAAATACAAAAATTGTATCTGGTTGTGACACGACATTTGAAGCAGCAGCAAAAGAAGAACAGGATTGCAACAATCTCCTACTTGAATATAATGCTTTTACGTTATAGAAAACTATGTCCTTCATAAGCTACGCACTTGGACATGAATGCACATGAGGAAGAGGAAGGCTCCTCTCCCAAGTGCCTATGGCATGTGAACTCTTTTGTGTATGAAAATCCAATTCAGCAAAGCATGTCAGCGTGTGTGTAAGACTGCTTCATTTCAGCAAAGCATTTAAGAATGTGCTTAAATTTAAATATGTACTTAGCTGAATCGTTTTGCTGAGTGGGGATTGATGGCTGAATTGAGGCATTAAACATTAATGAGGGAGCTGGGAACACAAAATAATATGTAAATTGGGATGTGTACTGTCATGACTAGAATAAACTGATTCAAACAATGCAATCATCGTATGACTAAGATCTCTTGAAAGATGTGAATCCATTAGAAAGACTTAGGACCTTGGTGACTTGAGATGGGACACAATCACTTGACAATCAGTCAGTCCTTCACCTATCTCAAATCACCTGGTTTTGTAGTGTCTGGTGGGGAGGCTGGATAAAAATCTCTTCCAGACAGTGACTGAAGCACTTAAACTCTCTGTTGGCACATGGTTAATTCCAGATGCTGCCCAGGGCAGTGTCATCTACTGAGCTTCTTTTAACTAGGATGAAGGATGAATTCTTTGACTGCTTTTGGTCCAGCCACAAGTGGTAGCAGGGTCTGTCTGAGCTGCTCTGTTCCTCTTGTCTGGAGAGACTCTGGTGTGAACACTTCCCATGGGCCCTGCCGGTCACCCTTTGTGCTCCTGTATGGGGCAGTGCCTCTAGGATGGTGACTGTGGAGCTGAGGACTGTGGTTTCCACCGTGTGCTGATGACACCTGCTCTTTAGATTTCTTGCTCTTTAGACCAGCTTAGGGCAGCCAAGCAGTTTATACAGTGACTCATGAAGATGGAGATATGGATAAAAGCCTATCTGTCCAGAAGAGGCTGAGGTAATGCTTGCAGGAGAGAGCAACTGCTTCGTTTCTGCTTGGCAGAAGATGTGGTGTTTGCTTCTCCAGGTACAACTAGTATTATATTATGCTTCCCTGATACGTTCTTTTTGTGGTTTTGTTTTGTTTTCTACTTTTTGGATCCATACTGGGGTTAACGTTCTGTTTAATAGGACAATCTATTATTAACAGCTGTGCTATAAACATTGAAATAGCGATGCTGGTTTTGCATGTTAGAGTAATTTGAACAGAAAATAATTTCTGTACAGTAAAAGCAGTGATGAGTCATACAGAAAAGCCCTTATCTACCTCAGAAGCCAGTGGATGAAACAGCAGCTCTTACATTAGCTCCTGTGCCTGGTTTGCAGACCACATGCAAATGACCCTTGATTGTATTTGTGCATCAAAAATGTTTACACAGTGAATCAGTTTTGAAGTAAGGAATGGCATTAAGGGCAGCTTTGAAATATGGTCACAATAAAGTCCAACCACAAAAGTTTTGAAAGGAGAGAAAAACATCACCCTCCTCCACCAGAATAAATACAGACTTTACTGTGAAAAGAGATGCTTTCTTTCTTTTTTCTTCATTAGAAATGACAGGTGAAAATGTTTTACTTAAATAGCTACATTAACCAATAATTTTCTTGAAAGTATTTGTTGAAAGATTCAGCATAATGTTTGATATAATTAAATTACAATGCAGTTAACAGTTAACTCCTCTGAAACTGAATTTTATTGTAACAAATACAAATCCTGCCTCAGTAAGTTTTGAAGGTAAAGCACGTGTTACTTGAGTGATGTAGTTTTATCTTCCCACCTCTTGAATATCTTAGGCCAAGTGGTACATCAGAGAAACATTATATGCATGTAGTGTCAGGGGTGGCATGATTAAAACTGCATACAGTTCTGTATTCCTATTATTCTTTTACAAATCTAATTTCATCCTTCAGACTAGAAAACATCGTAGGACACAGTGTGATTTATGTCTTGCTTATAGTTACATAACTGACATTTCCATATAATATTTTATCTCAGATTACCAATAAATTTGAGAGAGAAAACATCCTAACAGACTTAATAAACCTAACCACTATAGGAACAATGAAACCTGAAGTACCAGGACCCATCTGAGCTGTTCAGATCCACCAGTACTCCTCTTTGAGCAGGGAGGTGAATTAAGCAACCTCCAGACATCCCTGACCACCTAATTCATTCCATGATTGCTGCATGGTCTCTTTCTTAATTGCATCTGAAGCATTTGTGACTTGTTTATGCTTGGCTTTTGTTCAAATTAGTGGAACACTCATTTATGTTGCTGGCAGTAGGGTTTCTTTAGCTGCAGCAGTGTACAGATATAGCCAAAGTAAAGTTTATAAAGAGAAATGTTATCTTCTTCTTGGGCCAGTTGATGCAGTTAGACTAGAGATAGATAGTGTATGCCCACACACACTGTGTTGGATCTGAAGCTAGCAGCAAACACGTGGCTGATAAAGGTTGGGAACAATTGCCCTGGTAGAATGAGAGTGATTTTTTTCCCAATTTAGTGAATTAGATTAGACTGATATGGTTTAGGACGACAAGATGTCTGCTATACCAATTAATACTCTGTGTTTTCATTGGAATAAATTACAAAATCAATCTTTGTGAAACATTGGATAGGAAATTCCCCTTTGAGGGGCTCGTGTGTTTATACTCTGGCCTCATAGCTTTGCACTGAGATGAAGGAGCTCTGGGGCAGTTGGATTGTGACCAGCCATGGAGGGTCTCTGGACCGATCCTTCATTTATGGTCCTGATTTGTGATCCTGATCTTGAACTACACTCCATCATTTCTGACCCTTACAAATGCTTTCCCTACTGCTAAGTGCTCCTCAGATCTTATAGGATCTCAGGGCTTACATAAAACATTTCCACCACTGCAAGCTTCTTATTTTGACTGTGTGCTATTTGTAACATGGGACTGGCCCTCTGGTTGGTACTGTTGGAGTTTTGCATGAGCAAGGATTAGTGATTAGGATTAGGATAGTGAATACATTCCCTAAATATTCATTTGCATTCAAAAGAGAACTTCTGTTTAACTGTGGTTGTAATCCTTTCATATTTGTTTTCTATGAATATGTGATCATGTGAGCTTTACTAGCATAATACTTCTCTGTGAGAATGCCCATGTGACTTACTCATGGGAGGCAAACATTTAATTCAAATGTTGTGTTACCAAAAGGAGGTTCAGAATTTTCTATTGACTTTGCGTTGATTACTTATTCAAACTAAATGTTACGATCCTCGAGGATAAGCAAAGCAGACCTAGGCAATATTATAGTCAATGGAACAACAAACATTCACACTCTACTTGTTAATTTAAAGGAATGGTATCAATATAGGCCAAAAGATATATGGGGCATGAATTCACTGTTCTTGATTTATTGCAGAGATACATTCCCAATTAAAAATTTCAATCTGGATTACAATATTCATAAATTGAATGATTTGCAGACCTACAATTATTCACCAAAGTATTTCATTCACAATTTTATAACGAACACATTTCAGACCTGAACTACAATTGATTCAATGCAAAATTTGCCAAAGAAAATCCTCTGGTAAGACCAAAATGTGGGAGTTAGAGAGGCAGGATGTGGTTGCTTAGTTACTAAGCAGGAGTCCACCTGGAAAGCACAGAGAGTATGGAGAGCACTTCAGAGTAGGGAGATGGGTTTTGCCCTTTACTTTTGACTGACATTTCTGCTTAATGTTAAAAGTCTCAAATGTGGAACCAATTTTAATGAACAGTGACTCCACTCTGGCAACCTCATTGCTACTGTGGCCAGCGGTAATGCAATCATCAGGGAAGATAGAACCATTGGAAAAATTAGACAAAATTTATACTGATTATAAGAGGCATTTTAGAAAATGTGCCTTGGATATTTTTCTCTTGAATGCCGTCCTAGTTACCCTCAGATAGACAAATCACAGAGCTTTCTTATCTGTTTTAATATTTTCAATATATCCTTGGATTATTTTTAATAAAATTTTTTTAACTGTTTAAAATTAAAAAATCTAAAAAATCATTAGCCTATAGTATTTGAAATTCATTTTTCCTCGAATCTCTTTCTTGACAGAAGCAGTATTTAACAAGATTCTCTGATGTTTCTGCAATTTGCCAGAATTTTTTCAAATATTTATAGTGTATTTTCACCACTGTCTTGAAAATAAACAAGAAGACAATGGATTATTCCTCTTTCAACTGTGCAATGGTAAGTTAGAAATGTTTTCCATTATTTGAAGCCTTAATGGCCACAGGGAAAAATATTTTTAAATCAAATCTTTAATGATTTTCATAATTGAAAGAGATGCTAACATATTGTTGGGAATGCACAAAGCTTTTGTTTTGGAAGATATACAATTTTGACTATGAGTGAATCTTGGAAAACAGCATGATTTAATTTGCCATCACAGTCAAATGATCTATATGAATGATTTCAGACAATCTTATGACATACTTTTTTATGCTTCTGTAGCTGTCATCTTGTCCTTTTCCAATTTTCTTAGCTACAAAACAGATCTCAAACATTTTGTTTGCAGAAGTTACCCTGGAGTTATCTTATCACTCACACCATTTATAGGCATTAGTGTACATAAGGATGCGATTAGCTAAGAAACCTCTGCATGAATTGCAGTAAGTATAGTATTGACTTACACACAGTCATGCTTAACAAATTCTAGAAAGTACAGAACATTTTTCTAGAGTTTGCATCTTAACGGCATGTTACTGTCACAGTTATGGCTACAGTCTGTGTAGAAATGTAGCATGACCAATGAAAAATACATAAATAATACATAAAGCCTACCTTGTTGTGGCATTACTTGCCTATGCAATACCCATTTTTCATACCCTAAACTCAGATGCTGTTTTCCATACAGTTACTATCTACCCATGTGGAAATGCATGGGGAGGACCTCCAGCCATAACCTGACTCTCTGCTGGAATGAGAACTAGAGGGATGCATCTGCATCCCCTCATTTTGTGGGGAGGCACAGAAGGCAGAGGCTGGCCAGGAGCAGGGCACTGCAGCAGCTGAACACTTAAGAGACTATGAAGTACTTTACAGGCGAGCCTCAGCTGCTCCAGTGGTGTGAATATTCACAAGTCTTTCTTCTCTGAGCCCTTTGGCTCACTCTTATGGGTTCTCTCACTTCAATTTTAATTGGAGGCCACGGTAAAGGGGCATATTCACCCCACTTTTTCTGAAGGAATCTTCCATCTCTGAAACCCTCAACCAGCCCTTGCTATCCAAATTACATTTTCCCCCTCCCTCTCTCCTATTTAATCTTGTGGCTTTCTTCAGCTGCCCTCCTTCATTAACAGTTCCTGCCACACAAGCAGGTTAATACAAGAAAATCATATCAAGATGAAACCTCCTTTCACACAGGCTGCTGAAGCCTGGCTGGGAATTAACAAGAACCGCGAGTAAGAGTTCTCCTGGGCAAATCCTATTAACAGCAAGCTACCTTGGTCAGTCAAAATACTGAAATATCACATTTAAACATACCAGAAGCCATTGGAAAAGTTTTGTAGTGTTTTTCCTTGTACATCATCTCCTCAGGTGAGTTAAAAGAATATGAGTGATGGTCAGAGCAATGTCATATTTTAATAGGTCAAAACCAAAGCAATGTCTACAGTTCTTACTTCAGGTGAGCAATTTAGCACAATTTTAGAACTATTTAAAAAGACAAGTGGTTTCTTTTAAATGCTGTGATTAATTATTATTGAAATGTTAACTTTCTTTGGGCCAAATTCTACTTCAGAAATGAGATTTACAGTGCCTAATGAGTGCAAGAGTTACAGTGCCTAATGTTACTCTGTGCAAGTTTGATTGATTCAGTTTTCTTCTTGCTCATGCAAACATGAATGTAAGACAGGGCTCTTAAATTAAAGAGTAGATTATCACCTTCAGGGAGAAGTTAAAGGATTTAGGAAGAACCTCAAATAAGGGATGGATGAACATATTAATGACAATGAAGTTAGCACTCACTGTCTGCTAGGCTGAAGTAAATTAAGACAATTTGAGCATGTGTATGACAAAGCTTTTTCAGTTTCCTGAAACCAAATTTGTTAACTATTAATGCATGCTAAAAACTCTTAACCCTTTGATGAAAGGTTGGGAAGTAAGATGTGCATATTAAGCCTAAAGTAATTTCTCATTATTAGTAATATTATTAAATGTGGTATTTTGTCCTGTTTGTTTGTGTTGGATAGGTAGCTGCTCATGTTATGCCAGTTAATCCTGTTCTTTTGCCTGTTTTAATTATGAAGCACCTAATAATGTAGTGACTGCTTCTAATAAATTAAAAATACCTGGATAAATGGAGAGGTGGTGTTGTCTATTAGGCACAATATCCAGGTTTGGTTAAAACCAGGAAAGTCTACTTGAGCCCTTAAAGTAGCTTCTGCAGCTTGACACAGATATAAAAGACTTGCTCTCAGCTCTAGCAGAAATGCCTGAAGCATAAAGACCTGGGATGTTCTGTTCAAGGACAGAAATAATCAGCACACACAACATCAGTTTTTTTCCGTTCAGCCCTCATAAATACTGTTGCTAATTCTACATGTGACAGTGAAAAGCATTTTGCAGCCTTGGGAGGTTTTTACATTTTCAGCTTAGTGTGGTTTAACCCCAAGCTTTGTAGCTCAGAGAAGAACAACCTACTTGTGCAATTCCCCAAAAGCAGATGGTTCATATGCCTCTGAAACAGAGAGGAAAAAATGCCCAGGCTGTGGCCAGTTTCAATGTTTGCCTCATCGGTGGTGCTGCCAGTCACCCTGCAAAGCCAATGCAATGTAACTTTTAGTCACAGTGCTTACATTAACTTCTGATATTCTGAAACAACTGGGACTTGCCACGGGTTTTTAATCAGGGCCTTATAGTTCTCCTTTTGTTAGTATACAGCAGCTCTTAGAGGCTGGATTTAGCCAGCATTTCTGAGTGAGGTCTCAGCAAAATTTGGATTGTTTCATGTATGAGCCCATATAGAAATCAAGTTCTTTAAAAATCCCCATCATCATTATCTAACTGCAACTTTATCATTTTACAGCAGTAACCTTTCTGGGGACCTCACCATGGGTGAAAGCACTGAGCTGAGGAGAAAAAAGGACCAGGAGAAAATGTACTACAGTAACCCCTTATTAGTGAATGAATGCACACTCATGCATACTTCAGCTATCTGCTTTGATATCCAAATACAATAGAGCTATAGACTAGGCTCAGAATTTGACCTTCAGTATCTTACTGCCAGGGCATTTACTCCTCAACTGGTTTCTTTAGTCTTAGGCTGTTTTTGTGCTAAGTAGTGAAGAAGCCTGGTAACCCCTGCTGTGCCGGAGGAAGTTGGCCCTGTACAGTGACCATGATGTAAGACTGGCAAACTTGAGCCTGACATGTAATGACAGCTCCTGCCAATCCTTCTTCATCAACAGAATCCAAGCTTTACTAAGCTGCTTAATGATGGCATAATGTTTACTTCCTTTTCAATGTAGGTATAGAAGGGATCTGAATAAAATTTATCCCCTCCTGGTCATGAAATATTATTTGTTGTGAAACACAGGTTGTACAGCGGAGAGCATAACAATTTGAGGACAGAACTACGTCTGGAAAAACCATTTCTGTTGCTCTTCTGCACATTCCTATCTGCTTTTTATATTGCTGTTTATGTTTGTTATTATGAAATACATCTTTCTGCTTGGTGGTCATAGCTCAAAGATTATTTGAAGGTAATTTCTCTTGACTGTCATTTTGCTTGCTCAAGCCTTTGGAGTTCTTGAAATGTAAAGATTTATGTGTTTTTTGCTCTGCTTGTCCCTCACCTATGTATATATAGACATATATCTTTATCGCAAACTGGCTGATTAAAGTAACTGGTACGGAGGAATCCCCATCCTAAGAACAGCATCTTTTGCTACATCCATGGCTTCAATGCCTGTCTTTTGAGACCTGGAGGAAAAATACACAGTACAAACACAAATCAAAGAGCAGGAAGTACTTTTTTTAATAAAAAATTTTGCTGACCTTTGCCACAATATTGAAAGCCCATCCACTTATAGAGCATGATACTACAGCTTTGATTTGGGGAAATTAATTCAACAAACACAAGACCCTGATGACTCTATGATCAATCATCAGAACTGCCCATTCCCCTTTAATAGTGGGGATAATATGAGGATGTATTTTGGGAGTCTCCATAGGACTGGGCCAGATACCCGGGGTTTAAAAAGAGAAAAGAACACTTCCCTTTTAGGTAACAATCTAAAACTGTTCTAACAGCCCTGAATGGTTTCTTCTTCCTGTGCTAAACAATTTTCAGAGTGCAAGTGCTTACTTTTGCTAATGCCTTTTGGTAACAGCTGCATTGACATATCAAGGAACACATGAACAAGGCTTTGTCACTGCCCCTTAACATTACAAGTAGTGTGTTTTATTGAGAGCCATGCACTGAACATCATGACAACCATGCCATGAGTGATGTGATTTCCCTCCCATCCCTTCCCCAAGGTGCAAGTCACACCTGCAGTGCACTGCTTTGTTTTGGCAGAAGTTTTGCTTTAAATGTACATGCTGCTATTTGTATACAGTAGAAAAAAGTGAGGCTTAAAGCAGAGGTCTCACACTTGGCACAACAGAAGCAGGCTTGTAATGTTCAGAGCTTGTAGGGGAGCTTGTTCCCCCTAAGATGGTGTATGCCATTATGGGAAGTTCTCTTCCAAGTGAGAAGCAAAGCTAGATGTAAGCTAGCTTCACATTTTAGATGAATTTGGGACCCAGACTACTGAGTGCTTTGGAGGCAACAGACTTGAGCCAGAGTCAGCATTGTAGGAAAACACTAAGACGGTACTTGTCCTAATCCGTGCAGGGGCTAAGAAATATTGCAGCGTTCTGTACTTGCTGGAATTTCCTAAGGGCTCATGACTTCTCACTCATATACATGACACTGCTTTGGTCTAGACAGGAGCTGACAAAACCTTGTATAAAGGGGAAGAGGTCACCATCTGATGCTGAGTGACTCCCACAACCGTTAAATGACATTGTTTTTCCAGACAGTTATCATAAATAACATTTACTGTTAAAACACGTGACAAAAATTTTATTACATTTTTTGCTCTACTTTGAAAGAAATGCCCTTCTACAATTCATGGTCTAATCTAGCTAGAAGATTCTGGAATGGGGCTTTTGTGATCAGACTTTTCTGCTGTGAATTTTTTTTTTAAAAAGTATCTTCTTTGTCAAGGGAATTTAAAGCAGACACAATCAAAAGTATAAACTTCCACATAAACATTTGAAATGACCAAGAATATTTGTACAATGTAGAATTGGGTGACAAAAAAACCTTCAGAAAAGTCATATTACCAGACAACAGTAATTCAGAAGTGACCACATAATATTTTTTCTTTTATTCTAGATGTCAGCATCTCTCATAAATAAACAAATATGTAACTTGCTGGATGAATGAACCAAGTCCTGCATGTTCTGAAAATAGGCAGTAATTCAATAAAGATTTTTTTTAAGAGAAGTAAAATATTTGACTGACCCTGTGAAATTTACCCCTCTACTTCACCCTCATCCACACCATCACACTTCAGGTTACTGCCCTCTTGGGTGTGCTATCACATGTGCTTATTATGATCAGTGCTGGTCAGTGAAATGACCCAATTTAGTCCTCAAATGGTGCAAGCAATTGAGCTGGTGCAGAGGAGAAGGCTCTAACCCCTGAGGAAGGGATGAGAACAAGCTCTGTGCATGGTATTACATCCTAGCCCAGAGCACAGTTGAAAGTAGTATTTTGTGGAATTCCCCCTCCTCCTGTATGAATTAATTAGTGACAGGGACTCTCCCAGCCGCTGGCCCCTGGTGATCCACACACCTCATTTGTTGAATGGTGCCTGGCCCGAAGGTTTTGTCCACGGTGACTAATGCTATTCCAAGGGATTTGTCAGCTAGCACAATCAAGGCCCTCTTCCCAATAAATACACTGCTTGGGAAGTTAAGATGGTTGAATACAAGAGGCATGGGCTAAACTCCATCTCCTCTAGCCTTACAGACTGAGAATGATCCTGGATGGTGCTTGTTTATAAGGATGTCAGCCTATGTACTTATTCATCCATCTTGCCCATACAACATCATCTGTAAAGACAAAATTATTACTCACTGTCCCTCCGCACACTGTCATTGATCACTTCTGGAGGCAACATGGAGACCTTCAGGAGCCCTAGGAGAATTGTAGGAAAACAGACTAGTTCAAGCTGGAAGGGACCTTCTAAAAGTCTTCTAGTCTAACCCCCTGCAACGAGAAGCGACATCTTCAACTAGATCAGGTTGTCAAAGCTTCATCCAACTTGACCTTGAATATTTCCGATGATGGGGCATCTGCTTCCTCTCTAAACAAGCTGTTCCAATGTTTCAGTGCCATCATTGAAAAAATTTTCTTCCTTAAATCTAGTCTAAATATACCCTATTTTAGTTTAAAATCATGACCTCTTGTCCTATGCAACAAGCCTAAAAGGTTTGTCCCCATCTTTCTTGTAGGCCCCCTTTAAGTACTGAAAGGCTGTAATAAGGTCTCACTGAAGCCTCCTCTTCTCCAGGCAGTACAAAACCAACCTTCTCATAACTTCTTCATAGGAGAGGTGTTCCAGCCCTCTGATCATCTTGGTGGTCCTCCTTTGGACCTGCTCCAACAGATCCATGTCCTCCCTGTGCTGAGGGCTCCAGAGCTGGCTGCAGTGTTCCAGGTGGGGTCTCACCAGAGCAGAGGGGTGGAATCCCCTCCCTCACCCTGCTGCCCACACTGCTTCTGACACAGCCCAGGCTTTGATTGGCTTTCTGGGCTGTGAGTGCACATTGCTGGATCATGTCCAGCTTTTCATCCACCAGTACCCACAGTCCTTCTCTGCAGGGTTGCTCTCAAGCCTTTCTCCCCCTAGCCTGTATTGATCCCAGGGATTGCCATGGCCCAGGTGTAAGACTCTCTCAGAACAACAGGCTGAGGGCCCTTGCTAGCACTCTGTCCCTCTAAACTAGGTGTGTCATCTCACAGCTTGTCGCAGGCAAGCCTGGCATTACCACCCCACCACTTCAAGTCTAGTTTAAAGCTCTGTCAATGAGCCTCACTAGCTTGTGAGCAAAGCTTTTTCCCCCCTTAATTATGGGGGGAAAAATATAAGATTTAAATTTGGCCACTCTTCAACATCAGACTGAATTTGACCCACAGCCACTGAATGCCATTGAAAGGAAAGCTGCAAAATAATCAATTCTGGGGCTGGAAGAAAATTTTTGGGCAATGTTTCTGACTCCTTTTTCTGTAGTACTGCCATCTTTGTTAGTTAATACTTCTTTCAGCAATGAAACTGCTTTGATTTGGGTAGAACTCAGAACTTCTCTGCTCTCTTAGAAAAACAAAATTATGCTGATTTGTATTTTTTCCTTGTGCAGGCTGCATTTGTTTGCACACAAGATGTGAATAATGAAGGAGTCTACAAAATTCAGCTGACGAAATTCTATCAGAGTTTGCAAGAAACAAAACAAACACAAAAACAGCCCATCAAGTAAAAATGCCTGATTGATGCAAAAGGCAACGCAGATGGAGGTAATGGGGTTTCAAAAGAGGAATTAGAGAAGATCTGAATGGAAGCTCGTAAATCTGCAGCAATTCAGCTTTGCCAAGAATTGCAGTGGGAAATCCTCATTATGGGAGACATTTCCATGCTGTACTCACCCATGAGAGCTTTGCTAGGGTAACCACGGGGAAAGCAGGAGACCCAGCCATCAGCATTCCTGAGCCCTGCCAGCCTGTGCTGCTGACTCACAAGGCAGCCTTGAGTGAGTCACTCATTGCCAGATGCTTCCACCTGACCTTGTCAAGGTGCTGCAAACAAGGAAACAAAACAGACTCACCTTTGGCAACTCTGGCAAACAAGTTTTATCATGTCCTATTCCAGCTTCCCCCACACCACCAGATGAGCAGCATGGCCAAGGAAGAAGCTTTAGACCAGGCCAGGCCAGGCCATTTTTGGGCTGGGGTCCATTGCCCTGGCATGGCAGACACATAAAGGAGTTGTTTGTAACAGAAGGCGGGCTTGACTGTCGCAAAGGAAACATGATGACTGGTAGAAAGTTGTTTCTTCCCAGAAAGTGGAGAACCTGGTTGGTGGAAAGCTCTTTGTGCACAGGCAGCAGAGAAGCCAGTGGTTCAGCAGATCCTGTGGGAAAAACCAGTGAATGTGGAGGGTGCAGAGTCCCAGGGTGGGAGCCGTATTAACATATGAAATAGCCTCCTACCAAGCAAGCTCAGCTGAAGGACTTGGATAGAGGCTGGTCTTAAATCTTCCACCAAATGGGAAAAATATCACTGCATCTAACACTGGGCTAGTGAATCTGGGAGGTCTACAAAATCTGGGGATTTTTCTGTTTTATTCCACCAGTTTCTCACCAGAGGGCATGCCACATTGCTAGTCTGGGAAGGCAGTCCTTGGTGTGACAATCTGTCTCAAGGCAATTGTTGTGACATGCTCTTTCTCTTCTATGGTATCAGATGTGGGCAGCTGATCTCTGTTAGAAAAACATCATAAAAAACTTCTGAAATAATTCACTTGGGACTGGGTTTTCCTGAGGGTTTCTCTCTGTAGTGCCAGTCTGTAGTATCTCTTGTACCACCACCTCTGACCACTAACACTGGGCCGGACTAACATGACTCGCAAAGCATAAAAAAAGAGCTGAGACCTGAGTGGTTGTGGTCAGACCTGCAAGCTCAGGGGACAAGGATCCATAACCACCCTTATCCTCGCCTCAGGTTCATCTCCCCTTGCCTCCCAATGCTGGCTCTGGATCAAATTTCCCTGTTTTGTGACAGGAGACAATGTCATTAATCACATTGCTGCATCCAGTATTTATACATAGAAAATTCAGCCTGTGCTCCAGGTGATTGAAAATCCCTCCTGAGTGCCAGCAGAGGGTTGGTTTTAGGCTGCAGCTGCCCAGATGCCATTACTGGGAAGGATCTTTACTATCAGCTGTGGGGGGAGATTCTCGGGGTAGTGAAAAATGAGAGGCTGCCATGCAGAGCTGTAATCTGGGGTTTGGAGTTAGCCCACATCTCCTACAGAGCCATATAAAAGTGCCATTCAAGTCAGTCCGGGAGCTCTCACTGCAGTAGGCAGCTTTGACACAAACACAGGCAACAAGCTGTGGCCTGAGCGTTCTCCCCCACCTTGCCCAGCTTCACCCAGGCTCTGTGAGGACTGTGAAACACAGGAGGATTTGGGATGGGTCTCAGCTCTGTTGGGCTGATGAGGGCAAACCAATGTGAATTATGTGGTTCCTATTTTCTGTTACTGTGACCGTTCTGTGACACCTGAAAGCTTCAGGAAGTGATTCATAAAACCACATTTGCAACAGGTTAGGTGCACTAAGGGAGCTGTAGCAAGAGGTGTCAAGAAATTATCACAGGTACAGGTAAACCCAGCTATGGACCACCAGCAAGGCAGAGAGCTGTCCTGAGCTGTTGGTACTCACCCACAAGCCAGGCTGGATTTTAGTAGGTAGGTCTGCGCGAGGCTGTGGATCCTCCCCAGCACTCTGGCAGTCACCCAGGTGGCGGATGGACATCTCTCTATGGGAGGTCTCACCCTGGCACCACAAAGCACTCCACAGGGAGCAAACCTTCACTCAGAGAGGGAGAACCTCCATGCAATAAGTGCCTCTCTTGTTTCTGCTCTGTGACTCTGTTAGAAAACCAGGCTAGTTAAATACACTTGCCAATTTTAATCCCTGGATAGCACAGTGAAGCTTTATGTCCTTTGTGCTGCTTCCAGCTACAGCATTTGCTTTGCTAAACATATTAAGTGTTAGAATTTTTGTACTCTCTTGGTAGAAACAGATAAAAATAATACTTATGCTGGAGCTGACCCGTTTGAACTAGTGAAACACTGAAAACTCCCAGTTGTCTTTGAATAGAAACATTTCAAAGTATTGCTTAAATATTTTGGAACAATATTCAAACTATGTTTTTTGGTGAGATATTTGATGTTTGCAAAATATTTGATGTCTGCAAGCTATTGGATTTGACTCTCAGCTCATGTTGAACACTAAGCAACATGCTTTTTGGCTGCAGGACTAAAGCTTCTCTCCTGACAACTGATGACTTGCACACCATTGTCTTTCTGTTTTTGCATTTCTGCAGGTAATTTAGGCTAAATTCATGAAGCATTTGCAGAATAGCTCCTGATCACCCATAGAAAAACCATTATGCTATCTCAGAAGTTGCAGTCAATGAAATTATGTGGTTTTATTTGCAGTGCACCTAAATGCTTTATTTGCTCTTTGAAAAGAGCTATAAGCTAATTTTCTCTTTCTGAAACTATTAATGGACATATTTTCTGTCACAGCATGTATTATGTGACCAGCTGTCTTGTTAAATTCCTTTGAACAAATCAGGTGCAAATTTCTCTGCAGCCAGTGGGTGTAGCAAGTACATATCTGAGAGCTGCATTTTGCCTGTTGAATCAAACTGCCCAGATCCTCATAGGACCAAATGGGACTAGGGGAAAAAATGGGAGCCATAAATTGCAGTACCACTAATGGGCTGGTGTGCTGGAAGGATATAGAGGGACATGCCTTTCTGGACACACAACCACTTTCCAGTGATGAGAAAAGCTAGGAAAAGTGGGGACATTTGAGAGGCTGGGAAAGAGATGTAGCAACTGGAGTGGGAGAGCATGACTGTGCCCACTGTCAGAGTTTCAGTGCACCAAAGCCAGGGTGCCTCACCCCATAATGACACAGCTAAATGGAAAGATTTTGTTTCTTTTGTGTCTCCACCCAGTTAGATAAAGATATGGCTAATGAAAGCCAGGTCACACCTGTCTACTGGCACCTTTTCCTCTCTCATTATGTGTGTTACCTTCACAGATAGATTTATCTCGGCAGAGTTAAAGGGGGTTCTTCTTGTTGGTTTTCTGTTTTCTCTTTAATTTTAGAGGAAGTGTTTCATACCTGAAAGGTACAGATTATAGTTGCTTTTACTTACTCTAAACTTAACTCTGGTGGAAAAATGGGAGCTGCTGAATCTGTTGTGTTTGATCCACTAGAGAACAAATATGTAAATAAAAAAGTTAGGGCTGCACAGATTATAGCCCTCTGACAATAGCTGATTAAAAGCCATGAAATAAAACCAGAGATACCTTAAGCAATTTCATGAGATGAACAATATTTATGTTCCTGGCTTTAATATTTTCACATATCTTTTTATCTTTTTGCATATTATGATTTGAAGGAATTTTAATTCACCTCAAAATACTTGTTAATGCAATTGAAATACTTCACTCTCTAGTGTAGCTGGTTCTAGACCTGCATCTTTTATCAATACCTTCTCTGAGGATATCCTCTTTATTTCTAACAGACAACCCAAATCAGGATAACAGAATTTGACCTGCAATGAATTAGGAATGCAGACATGGCTCAGCTGAGAAAGCACAGGTTTCAGTTAATCATGGAATTATCTGTCCTGAAGCAAAAACCCTTCTTGAATGTACTGTGTGTTCAGATGAGAGAATATTTTTTCAACTTCAAGCCTACAGCAGAATGATAAAAGTCCTCATGTTGAAACTACAGGTGCTTCATGCAACACTGAGTAAATTACTCCAGAGTGCGTTTGGCTGGGGAGAAGTGACAGTCGTTTATTCATTGCACAAGCACCTCAGTCAGTCTGTCTGCTCAGGTTTCTGGAAACCTCTGTGGTCTGATTCACTATTTCCTTACTGTTTGTTTTGGGACTGGGAGTAACTATGCAAACATGACGTTGATGCAATGTTGTTGGGAGTATCTAGGCTAATCCCTGCATTCAACTTCTGAACATGTTTGTTGAGAGCAAGGCCTTGGATTCCTTACTGTCTTCTCTCCTGTGCTAAGCCTATGGAGATAAAGCCACACAGGGTTTTACACTGATTTTTTAACCGTAAATCACCATATGCAAGCCAGTGAAAGAGAGAACTTCTAGTGTAGAGTGAAATGTTCTGACAGTTGGCATAAAGACATAGCTAGCACAAAAAAAGGTATTTTCACACAAAACCTTTTTGCAAATTTGCAGCATCTAAGAAATCATTGTTGTCTTCAAAATCATCTGAGGTAGTCAAGCTAACATCTTGGTTTTGGTATGGATGGCTTGGTGCATTCAGGGAAGAATTTGAATTCACTTCCTTCCAGCTTTGTTTAAATATGTCCAAAGTTATAGTAGTTCTACCAGGACTCTTCTGGTGACTCAGAGTTTAGTTGGAGGGCCAATATAGGGGCCAGAAATACCCTTTTAGAGATCTGTGTCACTTTTTAATATGCATTTCAGGCAGCATCTCTCTTAACTAACAGTACCTGTGAGAAACATCTGACCTGTTATAGATGTCTGCCTGATGAAGAAAGGTAGGAAAGCCGCTTCTGTATGTCAGCTGTGAAGGGATCCATTCAGTGCCCTCAGAGGTGAAAGCCTGCAGCCAGTTTGGCCACCAGACATCCTAACCTTTGCTGCTGAGCAAAAAGCAGGATTTGATACAACAAGTACGTTATTTACAGTAGCAGAATGTGTGAAAGAAGAAAAAAACAGCAAACCTTTCAGACCTGCTTTCCAGTTCCTGATTCTCCAGAGAGTGTTGTGTTGGTTTTGGAGACATTTATGAGGGAGGAGGATTTAAAGTTTCCTTTAAGGACTGCAAAGTTTCTAAGGTGGGGTGGATGGTGATTGGAAGTCTTTTTAGGAAAGAAAAGCTTGACTTGTATCTCTCCGCAAACAGTGCCACTTTCAGTTGCAAAGCAGTGGTATGGAGACCAGAAAGGTTTCCTATTTAATTTCCCAGCTGAAACTACAAACACATGAATAGTTCTCTAGAAAAACACAACTAGAAGATTGCACTTCTTGGCACTGCCTGTGTAACATCAAATCATAGGGGGACATGTTTTGATATTGTAAAGTGTACAAGGCTTGCAGATGGGCAGGATAGAAGTCCATGGGACTTGGGATGCATCCGAGGGTGCTAAGAGAGATAGCTATGGCTTTCTGCCACTGTTGGAAGGCTGTGGTCATCGGGGAAGGCCTTCAAGGCTAGAAAGATGGAAATGTCACATCTGCAGCGTGAGAAAGGATCTGAGGAACTGCAGGCTGGTTGGCCTAACCCAGACAGATTATGAATATATCTTCTGGAAGCTGTGACTGGACACATGAAGAACAGACAGATAACTGGGAACAGCCGGTCTGGGCTTAGCAAGGACAAATCATGTCTGCCCACCCTGCCTGCCTACTGTGCTGCAATGACTGGCTCTGTGAACAAGGGGAGAGCAATGCTCGTTACAGAGATGTTAAACAGTACTGGCCCCAGCACTGACCCCTGAGGGTCCAGCTGCCAGTGGGACTTTGTACCTCTGACCACAAGTCTTTAAGCCCAGCAATGCAGCCAGCTTTCCACCCAGCATTCACTCTGCTCATTCGTTTCAGCAGTTTGGCTCTAAGGATACTAAGAGAAGCTACAGTGAAGGTCAAAATCAAATCAAGAGGCAACTGGCAGAGGTTGCAACTAAGGCAATCCCAATCAGATAACAGGAAAACCAAGTCTCATGGGGGGGAGTTGATTCTTATTTGGGAACCCCTGTCCTTGGAGATGCTGATAACACAGGTATCCAAGACCCTGAGCAACGTGCTCTGAGAGAGCCCCATTTCAGTGAAGGGGTGGACCACATGGATGGAAGGCACCTAAACAGGTCCTTTCCAAACTGAATTATTCTCTGATCTACACTGTTGTATGTGTTTATATGTAGGTGTGCAGGAGACTTCCAGCACCATCTCTGGCCTTGTGTGGGAGGCTGTTTTGTACCTTAATTCAAAACAGTTGTGTCTGGCTTTCTCCAAGAGAAGAGACAACAGCCTGGGAGCTGATGTTTTTGTTTCCACTTCTGTTAGGGAGATAGCAGAATCATGAAAGTTACCACTGTGTGCAAGATTAATTACTGCCTATTTGAGAAAGGAATATGGGGCTGTATTGCCTTCTTACAAGGTCAGATGTGGAAGCTGTCTGGGCAATGGGAGGAGGTCTGTGCTATCCCACAGCGGAAGAGCTGAAGGACAAAGCTGTCAGTCTACTGCTTATCACCCCCAATACACATCTGTTTTGTGTACAAATTGGTGCTTGTTCCATCCCTGACCCTGCTCTAAAATTAAAGATAATAATATTTCAGCATGTTGTTGCCATTCAGAGACAGCTAGGGAGAATTAATAGCAAGGATAGACCAATAGGGAACAGCAGTGAGGGGCAGTATGTACCTTCTCTATCCTCTGGATAGCAAACAGAATAACCTTTAAGGACTCAGCCTACAAACATTTTTGTGACATCATCAGTGTTTAATCTAAGCAACTCATGTTGATACTACCTCCAATATCATGATGGAGATAATGCCTGTGAATGGATAGGAAGGCTTCACATTGTGGGGCTACATCCGTGTACATTTAATCTCATATTTGTTGACATAAGCACTCATATCTGTGCTGATGCTGGATCTTAGAGGTATATCTAGCAGAGCTCCTCTGACCCATTTTACAGCAAACCCATCTACTCTGAGATTCCCTCTGTGCTCAGAGGAGAGATATAGGTATTTCCAGGGCATAATTTCTCTCTTTCGATAATGTACCTTCAGAATAGATTATTCAACTTCCTGTTTCTTTCCAGCTTCTGAAAAGGAAGCATGGGTGACGCACTCAAATGCAGATATCTTCATTGTAGACATCAAGAGTGTGGATTCATCTCACCCCGATTTTAGGGTGTTAGGGTAATTGCCCTGATTGCCTCCCACAGGACCCCCAGACATGTACCCTGTGCCCCTTGCGGCAGGGGCTGTGTGTGAGCTCAGGCCCTGGTGCTCAGCCCTTGCCCTAGCTATGTTGTAGTTGTACCTGTGCCCTCTGCCCCATCCCCTGCTGATCCAGACTCGCTCCCTGGACTCCCCACATTGACTTCACACCTGACTCCTTGCCTGCTGCTACCCTCTGAAGGACTTAATCCAGTCACCTCAGCTCTAATGCCATTTGGTGTTGGTTATCTTGCTTAGTTGAGAGCTGGCTCCAGTAGCCTGCCACAGGTCTGGCACCAGCCCCACAGGGATTTCACAGCAACCCAGAGGGATCTGAAAAGGTGTCAGACATCAATGGGCAGGCAGCTGGACTGCGCCTCAGGTGTCTGAAGCCTAAGTGTCTGCAGGAGAGCAAAGTGCCTGAGCTCTTGGTACAGGCGGTAAGGATTTAGACCATATAGTTAGTGGAGTCTGGAGAGCAATTTAGCTGGGCCAATGTTGGGATCAACCTCAGGAAGAAAGTAGCTTGCTAGGCTCCACCAACTGTATGGGTTCACTCTTCCTTGTCTACCATTGGAGTTTAAACTGTATCTCACATCTAGGCGGTATAATTTAGGCAAGCTAAATCCCACCCGTGGTGACTAAAAGGAGAAGAAATAAATACATTTATGAGCAAAATATGAAAATTATCACTCTATGTTAAACATTATGATTTTCATCTGGGAGGTGTAGAAAGAGAAAAGCTTTGTGGGTATTTAAAGTTCAGTCACTGTGTCTGTACATGCAATCACATACTCCCAGAATATTATATACACTCTTACCAAACACATCCTTTGTTTACAGTCATATGGATTTACAAACACTCCCTGGAAGAACAGGGACACATTCATTGTGTACAATGTATTTTTTGCTTTTGTAAACTGTTGATATGGAATTGTAAATATTAATTTAGGATATTTCACATATGGTTTTCTGCATTCTGTGTCTCTACAAGTAAATGAAAATATTGGTAGTGTAAAATAATGATCTCTTTTTGCCCAGTCTCCTCTGCTCAGTTCTACAGTACTGTTACATCCTCCTCTGTTGCCATAGAAATGATTGATATGTCCAATCACTGCATTCTTGCCATACCCTTGCCTTTACATATTATGTATTTTGCCCTTTAAACCAGACTCTCAGTTGGCTTTTTGATATTTTGGGTTATGTTCTGCAGAGACAACAACAATGAAACAGACAAAAGAAAAAAAAGAAAAAAGAAAACTTCGGCTTTGAGAAGACTGAAATGAACTAAAAAAGACAAAGTTACATGTATTAATACTGTGAATATCCATTATTTTACCATAAACCTTTAACTTATGTTGTTCTTATTAAGTCCTGACTCTGGCAAGCAATCACTGTGAGAATCTTAGCAAATTCTCATGCAAAACGTGTATTTGCAGTGTTTAAAGCTTCCTAGCTATGGAATTTTAAAGCACAAAAGAAATTTAAAGAGCTGCCTTTTGGGGTGCCTGCTGGTTTTAGGGGGAAGGAATTATGGTTTTTGCAGATTTGAGTTTCCCTCTCAAGAAAGCATAAGGAAAAAATAACTAGTCAAGCTCTTTTTTGACATGAGGCAATGAATAGCGGTCAGACTGATGCATTTAATTTTGCTTCACATCTTTCAAAACTTACTAATGCAAGCTGGTTAATTCCAGACTCAGATGTCCATTCCACAGCCGTTTGTCACTCTAGGAAATACCCTGGGGCTGCCTGGGCTTCCTTTCCACTGACTTCCATTGCCCCCCACCAGGGATATTGCACCATACTCCCCCATCCCTACCTCTGGACAATAAACCTTTCCCCCACCTGCCCCCAGTCCTTTGCTCAGAGCCCCATGAACGCCCCCACACATCCCCTGTACATCCTCTATGCAGGAGAGAGGGCTTTCTGTTTGTCCTAGGCATTTGCAACAGGCGTGCTTTCAGCTCGGAGAAAAGGAAACCAAGGAAAGCCAGGTCATAGGAGAGGGGGCTGGATGGCTTTGCACCCCCTCCTCCCTCCTACTGAGACACTCAGCATTTGGTCCATGCCCCAAAGGATCAGCGAGGAACAGGATGGCACAGCCAGCCGCAAAAAGGACTTTCGGTGCAATTGCAGCAAAGCACGGTCGGACCTCGAAGCCGCCGCTAAATCTCCTTCTCAATCTCCTCCCTTTTTTGGGGACTCTGTATCCTGAAGCTGCCTGTAATACCGATTGCTATGAAGTGCCACTAGGTGGCTCGAGATTGAACCTCTGCAGGCAACAGCTGTCAGTGGGATGTGCGTGTGTGGGGGGCAGGAATTTGGGAATTATCCTTGGGCGGTGCGCACCACCCTCATCGCTTCTGTGATTTTTAGATCTCAGTTGCAGATGCTGGAGGAGCAAAAGGGGCATCCCAGCAAACCCTCTGAAATGGGAACGAGCTCATTCTCATTTCTCACGTGAAATGAAACACTGCAAGTTTTCTCTTGAGAATTGGGACTAGTGATAGCCTGGGGCCTAGTAGTACTCGCTGGAATACCAGTCACACCCCCACCCCAAATAAAAATGTGTATTCTTCTTTTTTAAACTTTATCAAAGGCAATTGTTACTACCATCAGAGGCTTCTTTTGACACGAGTTTGGTTTGAGAGCCAACCACGGATGAGAGAATGAATCCAACACACTGGAGGGGAGAAGGCCTTTCACAGGCCCAGCACATGACAAGGGTGATCACCACAGGCCTCCATTTTATGCCTGTCACCCTTCTAACCTTTCTCAGAAGTGCCCTGAAGTAATCGATTACTCCCCATTTCTCACTTCCCTCCATACCAAACCTGTGGGTTTTCTTTTTCACTCTCATTCCAGGGTGCTCCATGTCCCTCTTCCTCACTGACGCCTGTCCGGGCACGAGGCCGGTGGTGGGACATGTCCCCCCTGCCTCCCACCCGGAGCTGCCCCAGGGGCCCAGAGTGATGGGAGAGGACGCTGGGGACAAGAGCCGGGAGGAGCAGGGAAGGTGGGATGCACAGCTCAGAGCTGCCTGGAAAACCTCGCCCTGCACCCTGGGGAGGCCAGGGCTGAGTTTGTCAGGGTGTCAACACCTCAAAGGCAAGGAGGGGGAGGGGAAAAGAGGAGATAGAGACATTGTTGAGCAAGAAGGTGCAAGTGGGTGCCATCGGCAGGTTGTTTGAACTATAAACAACTGCAGAGATGCTGGGAGCTGTAGCTATGCTGAACAGTTGGCCCATCCCCCTCCCGTGGTGTTCCCATTTCTCTTTCCCTCCTCCACAGTCAACAGGGCTTTGGCCGGGTGATACCTGCCCTGACATTTTGGATTTGATTGGAAAGCAACATATATCCCATGACATGCAAGCAGGCGAGCACAGCTACGCTGGCAAGTCAAGCATGTGGTCTCACAGGCCCTGACAGCAAGTAAAATATATCCCCCCACTCCCTTACAGGCCATAAAAATGTCTCGTTTAGGGCCAGAGACTGCAAAGGTGAGCAATACCAAAGCGCTCGCCCAGCTCTTCTGGGGTACAGCATGGGAAAATTTCATTTGGCTTCTGCACCACAGCTACCAGAGCTCCTGCTAACCATTGACAAATTAGAGGCTTGTTTTAAAGTGTAAAAATACACTTGTTCTCAACTTTGCTTTTATTGAGAGAAAAGGGATGAAAAACTAATTCATAGGCCCCACCTAAAGCCTCTTCCCCAGTGTTGGCTGTGCCTCAGCCTCTTTCCCCACAAACATTACCTGCCTTCCCCCCAGAGGGCTCCTCCTGTCTTCCTTGTTTTTAGGGTGGAGGCTAATAAGCTCCCCAACCCTGGTAAGTCAGTATTAATTAACCTGCAGATCCCTGCAGGCTTCCAACACCTGCTAACTGAGAGAATCCAGCCAGGCTCTCACGGTGCTTTTTTTTTTTTTTTTTTTTTTTTTTTTTTTGCACACAGCAAGCTTTAGCACCTGGAATAAGGGGAGGTTACAAGCTCTGGCTTTGCCTGGGTGGTTTACAGTGAGGGAGAAAAAAAAAAGGGGAAAAAATAATATTTTGTAGGTTCTGTTTTCTTTCCTTTATACTTTGCTCTTCCTTTTTTTTTGTTTTTTTTTTTTTTTAAGTTTTCCTTTTAATTTAGACCAGCAAACTCTTTTGCATGGGAGGGGCATCTGCTAGCAAGCAGCTTTGCTGCATGCCGTAACAACCTTTCTGAGGATGGGGGAGGCACTTTTAGCTGAGTTCTGCCTCCCTGCTAATGGGCACCCCTCTCTGCCGGCTGGTGGCTGCCATCTGTGGCAAATGTTGTAGAGCATGTAGTCAGTCACTGTGGGATGCAGTTATCTGGTGCAACGGCTCTCTAGGGACTGATTTAGGACCACTATAGTAAGGCCAGTTGGAGCTAATTGGATTCTTTCCCCCACCCAGCCTGGGTTTCCAGATGTGACAGGGCAGCATAGCTTTATTAACCTAGCCGTGTTCATCCATGCTCCCTGTTAGAGAGGAAGAGATTTTTTTTCCCCTTAGTGTTGAATCACAGCTTAGTGGGGGTTGTTTCCTGCCAGTTCCTGAATAAGAGCCAAGTGGCCTTCCTTGCCTGCTGGAATTTTACAGCATGTACTGAGCAGAGGTGCCACCCTGCTGAATGCTGACAATTTTTATTTCAGTGAACGCTTCTTGTTATCTCCACCAATAAATGAGTCATTTTTCAGTGGACTAGGCAAATCAGGAAAAAAAAATATCCCAGGCAACATTCTTCAGTGACCCATTCAGGTGGCTAAAGCTTTTATAATATCCTCTCACAGCTAACAGGACACTGGCAAACAGCTTGTGTGTAGAAGAAGGTGTTTTGCTGGGTCCCTCCTGCACAAACCTCAGCTGATGCTGGAGAATTGCCACCATCCAGCTCTTCTCTGCCCAGGTGCTTGGCTCTGTCTTGGTGCCAGCTTTGGTGCTCTCTGGGTCCTCCCCACAGCCATTTCATCATTCCAACTGGATGAAAACACAGAGCTGTTTCCTGTTAGTGCTTTGGCCTAACACCTGCTGGGCCGTGCGGGAGGAGAAATGGGACCACCTGGTTTGGGAAGATGTTTGATCACTGTAGGGCAGCCCCAGTTCTTCCACCAATGACACTCACTAGCCATATAATCTTTTCCACAGTGCCTTTCTGAAAGGGATTAGAAACAAAGGCCCAAGGGGAGCTTAAATGACTTACTGAGAGGTCAGCAGAACAGCCCAGCTTTTCTCACAAGTTTTGCCAGAGTGTTGTACCAAAATACCAAAAAAATTACTTGTATGCTATATTCCTTTGGATAATCCTGTGCTTTAGATAATGGACAGCTTGGCCCCATGTGCACTGTGACCCCTTTCTAGGGCAAAGGAGTGTGTTTCAGAGAGCAAAAATAATGTTCTGTCATGGCCATTGATCCTCTACATTCTGCAGTTGTTCCCTGAGGATCTCCACAAGAATAAATGTTCCATCTTTATCTGTTATGAAAATCTTTAAGAAAGGCTGAAGCTTTGCTAGCACCATGCACAATACCATTTCAGAGCCAGAGTGGAGAACATCCTTCAGCTTAGTAAATCTGTGTTCTTCACAGTCCAGGCAAGGGGAGTGGTGGCTCCTTCCAACACAAGTAGCTCCAACAGGATCCTTGAAAGAATGTTTAAAAAGACACTCCATCTACCTGCAAACAATCATGGTAAAGACTTCAGGAAATATGGCCCTAGAGCAAGAAGGACCACATACAATGCCACCTGCATAAATGTCAGAGGCCTCATTACCTTGGATATCCTAGACCTGTGGATACATCTGCTTGTGTCTGGTCACTCCTTTCCCCTCACTTCACACTTAACCTCTCTTCTTCTTTTTTTTACCCCATCTCCCAGCAACAGGGCAAATCTCCTTTTGTATGGAGAGCAGCTGCCCCTTCCCTACCACCCACCCACCACCCACAGTATCTTTTCCATCCTAAATGATTCCATGCTTCTATATAGCTCTTCTTTAAGTAGCAACTGAAGGCTAGTACCAGAATGGTGGTTCTCCCCACAAACTGCCTACCTGCCCTCCCATACAGTTTCCCTGTAAAGCATCATCCTTAGCATCCTGTACTTGGCTTACCTAAAGGCTGCTGCTCTTTAACCAGAAGACATGCTTCTGGCATTCCTGGGAAGCGAATTACAGTCATGTTGGCAGCTGCCCTCTGCCCCTGTCTATTGCAATAGCTCAAGATGATGCCAACAGGCCCTGGGCTGCATTAGGAGGAGGGTCACCAGCAGGTCGAGGGAGGTGATTATTCCCATCTGCTCAACACTGGTAGACAGACACATCAGGGGTGCTGGGTGCTGTTCTCAGCTCCTCAGTACATCACAGACAGGAACTTGCTGCAGCAAGTCAGTGAAGGGCCATGAAGATGATAAAGGGACTGGAGCATCTGATGAGATGCTGAGAGAGTTGGGATTGTTCAGCCTGGAAAAGAGAAGACTCAGGGGAATCTGACCCTTGTGTATGAACACCCAATGGGGACGACTAAAGAAGATGAAGTCAGACTCTAAGTGGTGTCAACTTAAAGGACAAGAGGCAATTGGTAGAAATGGAAATGCAAGAAATACCATTTCAGCATTAACACCCCCCCCCCTTCCAAACCCCCTATACTTCTCTGCCAAAAGGGTGACCACCCAGACAGGTTGTGGAGTCTCCATCCTTGGAAATGCTCAAAATCTGATTGTACCCAGCCTTAAGCAACCTGCACTAGCTGACTCTGCTCTGACCAGGCATCAGACTAGACAATTCCCAGAGGCACCTGCCTCCCAGCCTTAATCATTCTGTGATTCTCCTTGCTGATTCTCAGCTCTTGTAGTCAAGCCCACTACCCTTATCCTTAACCATCTTGATGAAGTGTTGTTTGGTGCTCCTGGGTGAAGGAACAAATTAACCCTTCTGAAGCAGATACTCAGAGATCCCTGAACAGCTGACAAACGCACATCTGAAATGGGAGCAGATCAGAAAAAAAGTCTTTCCATAAGGTATTAAGTCCAGACAAGCGGATTCATCCCATCTAACTCTGGATATTTGCAGTGTAACCATTTATGCCTCAGTAATATATCTAGACTCCCTTTTGAGTCAACACAGAGAAATAGGCATTTCTAGAAGGTGGCTCATGTGACCTATTTCACATGAGATGAATCATGGCCAGGAGCTGCCTTTCTTTCTTTGCTAACTACTATGAAGAGAGAAGTGAAGAGGTCAAGTTTGGACTTCTATACTGTAGACATCTTACAGCACTTAGGATGATTCCCACCCCTGATACTTGTGCAGAAGTTTATTTGCTATTGCCTAGAGTAAATTTTTACACACCATAAAATGTAGTCAAATTTGATGAATGTCTCTTTGCCTACAAAGAGGACTAAACAGACAGACAACTGAAAAGGACAGGCAAACCCCAGAGCACTGCAGATTAAAAGTTCATACAAGTAATCTAGGGGCTATATGGAATCCTATTGTTTTATTCCAAGACTGAGTAGTTTAGGTGTACAGATCAAGGGCACTTTGAATAATGGGACCTCATCTAGTACATTGGTCCCAAGCCAAGGGCCCTAAACCCAACCCTACAGATTCCTTGTGTGGCTGGGTTCCTCAGAGTCCAGGGGAGTCCAGAGAACTGGTTACTTGATCAGTCCATGCTACTATTTCTGGGGTGGACAGAAGGGAGCTGTGGACAGGGTGACTCGGTAAGGATACGTCTTAGATCATTCTTTGCAATTGTTAGTCCAGATTCCATCGCATACATCTATCAAAAGGATCTTACCAGGGCAGATCTTCACCTCATCACAGTGTTGACTGAACTTTCTTGTGTATAAACTATCCTTGGCCTGCAATGAAAAGCAGCATTACCAAGGAGGTAATGCGTGTCCTTGGCAGTGACAGGCCCTAGGCTGGGTCAAATGCTTGAAGAGCAGTGCAAGAAGACACAACCTGTCTTGTTTTTGTCTTTTGAAATATGATGATGCAACACAACATAAAACTGTTTTCTCTTTTTGCACTGTCTGGCACACATGTGGACAACATGTGGACAGAAGACTGATCAGACTTGGCAGAGGTGGTTTGGCTATGCAGCATGATGCCTTCACACGCTACAGGAAGCCAGATTGCATTAACACACTATGGTGGTGATACGGGTGCTGGGGTGCAGTGCAGTCATGAGTGCCTCAGACAGTCAGTCTAGGAGCTTGACCTTAATGTTGCACCAAGGGTTCTGGGAAAAGGCAATATAGCTCCAGATTTCATCAGGCAAATGATCTTTGGGCAAGATGCTTAGCCCCAGGGTTTTCCAAGGGAAGCCACAACTTCTAGATAGCTGCATCATTTTGGGATGTTAGCATTGTAGAAAAAGAAAGGATTGAGAAAGACTATACAAAGTCAACTGCTGAGAAAAATAACATGCAAAGTGTGAATAAAAATAGTTCATCTCATATTAGGCACCTCAGATCCCAAATTAGTTCCTAGTATAAAAAATCTTGTGACCTCCAATTTCCCAGTACTTTGATAAAGACAATAATGAGTTGGTTTTTTTCTTCTCTAAAGTGCTCAGAGATGTCAGACAACTATGTAAGATTTGAATGTTATTAAGTGTAGATCTTAGCTGTCGTCCTGTAAAATGCAGTATGCAGACATGTTGGAAACTGCTGTGGGATGCAGGGAAAAGGTTGATATTTAAATATAATTTTACACCTTACCAGTGTAAAATTTCATCATCAAAAAATCGTAAAGTGTTTCTGTCCTATGTTATTTTGGTGGTGAAAGTGACTAACTATAACAAAATGCCTGAAATACCTTGTGCTAAGGTACGTGGCCCTCATTTAAAACTCGATAACTTCACTCATTTGATACTCATTTCAATAGTATGAAAAGACATGTTTTCTTCCAGTCGAGCCGAGTGAATAGCAAGACAGGAACTTTTTTTCTCTGCAGCACAGGTGTCCATCTCAGTGGAGATGCATGATCTCCACCTCTTCTTGCACTTGTGCGATTCCATGTAGGTCAAGAACATTCCAGCACCAGAGGTTTTTATCCCCAATCTTGTCAAAATGTGCAAGGGAGAACTATTTTGGTGAGCTTACATTCATCCTCAGTGAGCTGAATTTCAGATCCCAACATCAGTGTAAAGATAGCCTTCCTTTCCTGGAGGAAATCAAGGACTTGATCAGGAAGCAAACTGCAGGCAGCATTTGAGTACATCTGGCAGTGTCCTGGGGAACTCTGCAAAACCTCTTGCCAAGTACTTAGGATCTGATCTGGGGGAACGCCCTTATTCAGAAGTGCATATTTGCATGCCGTCCTACCACCTTTAGTACTTGAGCTGTCTTCTGAACTAGGACTTCCTCCTGTGGTGTATGCCTTCATCTCATAAATTCTCCCTATTTATTTATACCTAGCTCAAATAACGGCTCCAGGCTGGGCTTGTGAGAGGAGGGAACAACAATGATCAAAGCAGCAGAAAAAGTTTTCAAAGTGCTGTTGGGAAATCATGTGCTATTTTTCTTTTCTTCGTATAAATTTTCCTGCTTTTTCCATTTAAATGAGCCAAGGCCAAATTGCCTATTCACCACTGCCTAACAATATGCTTGTTTCTGATGATGACTACATATAGTAAAAACAGCAATCTTAAATGGGAGAAGTTGGTCATCAGATCTTCCATGCAGTTTCAGAAGCACTACACTAATTCACAGCAGTTAAATATCTGTCCCCTTGACTTCACTTTGCTAGTCAAATAGGTAAATAGTTTCCAAAGCATGCACAACTGCACTGAAAATCTTAAAAACTGGCATTGCATGAAAAAGCATTGCCTGGATGCAAGGGATTCATCATGCCAGCCTGAGATGGCTTCAGCACAGGCTTCAGCCTTCAAACCAACCGTGACTTCTTTGTAGTCACTGCTAAAATACCATTCCTCTGTGCCACTTCATTGTTTGTTTCATGATGATAGGAACCTGAAGGCTCATCCTAGAGTTGCTCACTTCTTTCAGTCAACTGTTAAAGGAAGCTTAGATGGTCGCCTTAGGTATAGGCATGCAAAATGGACAGGTGAGGCCCCCATGTTTTATCTGGAGATAACAGCTCTCTGTAGACCCTCTATATTCAGTGTTTCTGTTATGACCAGAACACCCTTAAAATGTCCACATTTCAGAAGAAAAAGTAATTACATTGATTAGGAGCTCTTTACTAACAGTTACACCAATAGACTTTACCAAACTACTGTGTCATAGCCACCCTGGTATCTGGCTTACTTAAAACCAGATCACAGAGGGTAAATGTATCATACAGAGGAGCCCCCTGTTAAATCAGCAAGATCTAGAAAAAGACAGAAAATGCCATTAAAAGCCAAACTGTAGCTAACATCATTTGCCTTACATCAAAATCCAGCAATGCCCTGTTACATTCAACCTTTTACTGTATTTTGATGACAACATTTTGTTTAAAAAACAACACCTGGAAGATTATCTTGTGTCAATCAGAAGCCTTTTCCATTTCAGCCATCTATTATGACCAGAGGGTGTCTTTTTTTTCAAATTATACACTCTAAGGTGATATCAGCCTAGAGGCTTGGTCTTCTCCCACAGACCTTTCCTTGGTATTTTTATTGACGTGTCAGCAGCAGCCTCATGAGATCTTGGCTTTGCTGTTGCAGCTAACTTAGGAAGTTGCCAATGCCATTTCACCATTTCACTTGTGCCTCTTTGCTGTCATGGACTTCTTGATGATGTCACTGCCAGGCATCAGAACTAATTCACTCCTTCTGGGGAGTGTTATTTTTCAGCTGATGTGAGGCTAAGCCCTGCAAATCCTTGTTCTGGCAATAGGAGTTGCCCATGGAGAGGTGTGAAGCCAGGTACAAGCCACCAGGGAAAGGAGGAGAGGGAACATTTTAAGTTAGCTTCACTGACAAAGCCAAAGTTTCCTGAAATTATGGCCTCTGTGGACCTCATGCTGTATAAAATGAAAGGGAAACTTAAATCAATTAAGCCTGTGTATTAATTGTGGAAATTCTTACGTGGTTCTAAATTTCTTTCAACAGTACTGGGGTTTTAATTTTTCCTTTGAAAGGATAGTAAATTCTCACCTACTTTTCTACCCCTTTCTTCTGCTTTTTTGTGATAATTCACTCTTAATTTTAGAGTTACTTTCAAAACATAACTCTACTCATTGTAAAATATAACACAAAATGAAAATCCCTTCAACATTCAAATAAAAGTGACTTGGAAACTGAAGAAGAAAGCTTTCAAAGGGCAGACTTCAATAGCTTTAATGTTTGTTTAAAATATATGCTTTACACTTTAATTTCAACTTCTGTAATTTACCTCACTTAAGTCACAGTTCTCAAAGATTTATGAATTCACAGGGAGCTTGCACAATGCATGAAGTTCAACATGGGGATAAATTTGCAGGATTAAAGACAGCTGTACTCAGACCAGGGGCACTGCAGGAATTCATGCCCTCTCAGATTTCTTGCAGAAGCCCACTGCTCATAGAAGTGAATTGGCTTCATTCTGGGGACACCATTACTTCTGTACCAGCTCAGGTCATGTTAAAGGTTGGTTATCATCAGATCTGTGAACTTTTTTGGAGCTTGCTCTGCATCAGATGCAGACACACAACATCATCTTTCTATTCAGTTAGCCCAAGTACAGAGAAATATTTCTGTGCTAGCATTATGCCTTTTTTACCAGGTTTAAGCTGACTTCACTATCTTCTCCATTAGATGTTCTGTGACAAAATGACTCCTTCTGAATTTTTTGAACACATTTGAATTGACAGAATAAGTTCATAAAGGTTCAGTGATTTGCATCACGTTGTCATGGCATTTCTGACTCATTATATGGCACATCAAGACTATGTTCAGGGTCATGCCAAAATGAGGCCCAAGTTCTTGAAAAGTGATCCCCACTGATCTGCTCACGAGCCTGGCAGGCTTGCAGACTCAACCTGAACTCTGCTTATATCAGCTGGAGGGCTCTGAAAGAACAGCACAACTACTTTGCACTCACTGCCTTTCTGCTTTCACCACACTGTGGACACAACAGAGCTGGATAATATACAAAACAAAATATACTCTAAAAACAGCTGTTATTTCCAATAATTATCTGTTTGATCACATGGCTCTTGTAAGGACAATGCAGTGACAGGAGCCAAAGTCTGGGAGGAAAAGCATAGGATACATGCCCATGTGCTTGGTGGGGAAGGCTTGGGAGATCCTTACACAAGCACTGCCTGTAAATGCCTGCTCGGCCACAGCCACCATCATGTTGGCAAAGCAACTTTTCTTATTCCAGGGCACAAATGAGGCATGAGCAGGTTGTCTCTCTCCTGAAGACACAGATCCCAGAAACTCTAGGTGAGCATCCCCAGGTGCCTCGGGTGAGATAAAGCACATCAAGACAAATGTGAGGAGAGACAATACTCCCCGAGGAGTTCTGACTCAGATGGGGAGGAAAAGAGTTTGCTCACAGCCACTACAGATATGGCTCAGGGCCCTGTATAAGAGGTGAAATAAGTGTCACAGTTGGGTCATGGGAAGATAGCCACAAGCCAGCTTAGCTACAAGCAGAGATAGCCTGTGACAGCCAGTCACACTCAGTAATTGTGTGCTTTGTGTGACAGATAGCAGGACTAGAAACAGCTAGCTTGTTAAAACTTTAGAGCATGGGCAGCATCCAAAAATATACACAGAATCTTCTCAATTAGCCCAAGCATGCAACAGTATTTTTAATGCCAGGTTTATGCACCATTGCCAGGTTTAAGTCTGGATGCAGGACTGACAACTGTCTTATATGAAGTGCAAGATTCTGGACTGAACTGTGAATTCAGTCTGGGTAAATCAATTATGGATGTGGAGTCTGCAAAAGACTGTGGCAACATGAAATCACCCTTTCTTGTGTGCAGACGCAGTTTCCTTACAGAGGCTGTGGCTCCATGGATGCAAATCCTGTGTGGACATGTTCAGAGTCAGATTCAAAGTGCCCCAGCTACATGATGCAAATTTCTGAACTTCACTTTGCTGGTTAAGATTTCTTCAGATATTTCTCTGGAAGCATGTTGTCCTGGCAAACTTCATACCATTTCAGCCATCATCTTCTCATGTTCTATGACTCTAGATGGACCAGGTACCGTCTTTCTTCATCACATCCAGCATAAAAAAATGACATAAACCTTGTAATATGTTATTTTCATAAGAGCATTGTCATATAGTCGTGATCTGAATCAAATTAGAACTGCTGGGTGTTCCAATACTTCACAAGTGTGATATTATTATAGGCCTAAGGTCTTTTCCCCTTAGGCTATACTGCAGTGCCATTTGAGGTAACTCTTTCTTCCCAAAATGACTTTTAGGACATGGTTTTGTGGTACCTAGATCTCTGTGCAATAACAACTTGAGAAATTCTTGCTCTCACATAACTGCCCAACACTCATTTAAAGCAGGGTGTTAATAAGAGGTAAAGCTAAGCTTGCAAAAAAATAAAGATGGTGTATTCTTTTTTGCTAAGATCAGCTTAGCTACCTGACCACAATACAGGGGAGCTGTACTAGCACAGCTGAAAAAACAAAACAGATGTGGAGCCTGGCAGGGGATAGGGAAAGGTGGGCACCCCCAGAGTGCTGACAGTGCTGACAGTATTGTGCCTTCCCGCATGGTACCGAGCAGCTGTGGAAAGGGCTCTGACTCACTTTGCCACTCTTCCTGCGCTAGCGGGATTGCTATATTTAGGCAGCCCTGTGTTTCAGGAGTCCTTTCAATCCAGTCCCTGAAATGCTAACAGAGAAAGCCAGCCAGGGGGTGGGCAGTGATGGCCTCAAAGGGTACAAAAGGAGCTGGTGGAAACCTGCTCCTTTTTGACAACTTCATGTCATCTACATATGCTTCCCCAAGCTTGGGTCCAGCTACATGCCTGAGGCTGTGTGCTGGAATGAGGGAAACCCATCGGTCTGGGAGGCAATGCAGTATCCTGACGAGCAGCAAGCAGCAGGATGTCACCAGCAGCAGAGTGTGCACAACTGGGCAACCAGAGCTGCAGGAACATGTCCACCCCATATGACATTCAGATGCAGCATGAAAGAACCTGGGTGTGCCAGCAGTGATCACGCAGAGCAGCTCTCACATGGAGGTGTGAGATAGTGGTGGTGGAAACAGCAGAGGAGGAGTGTAAGCTGGAGGGAGGCTGATTGTGTGGCATCCTTCAGGAATTCATGTACTCCCAATATGTGTTGTAATACACAGAATAAGAACAGGCAGTCTTTAAAGTTTCCCAACCTCCCACAGGTCTTGGGATCCCACTTGCAGCAGGAGAGCTGGACTATGCAAAGCCTCACTCAGCCTCACTCACTACTCTGTCCTCTGTTACTTGTCACCCTAGTTTGAGCCTCTCTCAGGAACTTTTTCAGCCAAGGAGAGAACCATTTCCCTAGAGTATGACGGGACACATGTCTAACACTTCACGCTATCAAGGAGGTCAAAATCACTCCCATTTTCCACATAGAGAACGGGAGTGGAAGCAGGAAATGAAATGCCCCAAGGCTATGGGATGAATCAGTAATAGAACAAAATGAAAATTCAGAACTTCCTGTCTCTTTACTCATCTCCTTGAATACTGTCGATGATTAAGCTCATAAAAAGTTAGTGCAGTTGATGACCTCTACATCTCTGGTCAGTGATTAGAGCCCCAGCACATTAGAAGTGGAAAATAATAGAACAAAGACAATTTCAAAGAACTGGAAAAAAACCAGAGGGCAAAGAATTTCTTTTGTGGCTACAACATAAATGTTGGGTTCCCATTACTCCCACAGTGTCTCTTCCAGTAAGGAAGGAAGTTTCTCTAGTTCTACCCCTATGGGTCCACTGAGAGTTGAAATTGGCTTAAGCCACAGCCACAACCAAGAGGCAATGCTATGGTTACATTTCCTGCTCTCTACTTAGTTTCTGTCCCCCTCCCCCCCTTTTGTTAACACAACCACTCAAGGAGGCATGTGATGAACCAGCTCAGGGGACTGATCAATAGTAACACTAAAAGTTCTTTTCCTTTTGTGGGCTAGCTTTGCTGTGAGTCCTGGCACACTGCACAGCTGAAGGAATGCTTATGCTGACACAAAAGATGAGGTGCTATTCAACAGGAATAAGTGGCCAGAGAAAGGGAGGCTCAGCACCCCTCTTTCAGGGGTGCTGAAACTGATCAGGGAGATACAGCTCCTCTGTTCCCTTCACTGCTATGAGTGCAGTGAGCAGGAATGGGTGCATCTGTGTCTGAGGGTGATGTAAAGCACCACATAGGCCCCCAGCTTTCTCCTGCTTTGTTCCCAGATGGATGGAGCTGACTCAAATTTTTTGATGCGTCTACTTAAGTTTGTCATTAAAAACACTCTGTGTGCTCTGTGGGGTGACTATCCACAGGAGTGAAATTTCCTTTCCTTGCATTTAATCATCATCACAATTTTTGATGGCTGTCTCACTCCGCCTCCCTCAGGATTCCTGGTTTCACTATGAGGAAGAGTTAAAACAGACCGTTCATCTTCTTTCCAGTGGTTTTAGGTTTGGTCTTTTAACCTTTAGACTTTCCAAACTGGGTAAGTACACTGAGCTGGAGAAGAGCATGATGAACATATGAACAGAGTGGTTTTGGCCGCAGCCAGAGAGGCTTCTTCCTCAAGAAAGCAAGCCTTTCATCCCTCCGCTTGTGTAGGAAGGAAAAGGAAGGTGAGGCGTCATGGTGCTTCACCCTGGGAACTAGCAGGAAACTCTCTTGTGGCATTTACTGCTTTATGAAAACTTATTTTTTCTCTGAAGTTAGGGGATGCGTTACTTTTCAAGGATTCACAATCTTGTTGCTAGCACTTTTGCGTCTTTAGCAGTCTTTAGTATAATACTAAAACACACCAAAGAACTGAACTCACTGCAATAAAACACAAGCTCAAAGCAGAGAGGGGACACTGTGGTGGAGCCACATCAGAGCTATGGTGAAATGATGTGTATTGGTGAAAATGTGAGTAGTGAAAATGTGCACTTGGGCTCAGAACCTCAGCTCTAAAATCTTGGACTGTACTTTGCAGGGACTCAAGGAAGTTGTTATATACTGGGTTTGGTAAACTCACAGTTCAGACATTGGGCTTGAAAATCTTTCAGCATCCAGAAACAGACAGCAACAATCTCTGAGGTAGTATTAACATTAAAGAAGGGGGTTCTGGAGTTGTAATAGACATGTTCCACAGAAATGTCATATTCATAATCAACAACAGTGAAGAAAGGAAGGATCAGGAGAGGACTAGAAACCAGGACATCACTATGCTACTGCATGGGGAACCCATCATGAACATGATATGGAAATCCACTTATCCATCTTAAAAAAGAAGGCATTAGAAGCAGAAATGGCTCAATGAAAAGCAACTGTGGAATCACTTCCATTCACGGTATATCAAAAAGACCAGAATTTGCTAGCTGGCAAAAACTGAGGGGGAACACAACAGAAGTCTATAAAAATGTTTATAATGAAGAAAATGAATATGAAATGATTGGTGCCTCTTCCAAAACAAGAACCAGCAGGGTTTTTATTTTTTTTCAATCTAGCACATGTTGGTTCAAAGCCAATGAACAAAGGTGGTCTCCACTTAACATGCTAATTCAGCATCGGAACTCCCTGGCAGAACACACTGTAAGAGCCAGAAGCATGTATGAATCCACAAAGTAAACAGGCAATCTAATGGAAGGAAAAATAATAAAAAATATGAAATGCAGTGACACCAAATGCTGCTAAAGAACTCCCTGAGCTGTAGAGAGCTGGTAGGATACCCCAGGGAAGTATTACTAGATGGTTAAAGAATCTCTGTGATCTTCTCTCAGCATTTACTACTGGCTACATCTGGAGATGGACACTGGGGCAGACGGGCAATGGATCTGACCTACCAAGGCTTCTCTTACACATAAAAAGGCTGAGTTAAATAAGCCATGTAATGCAAACCAGGCTGATGATAATAAATCTTTGTGGAAATCCACTTTTCAAAACCTACTGCATCTCTAGACTTGACCTTACTCCTGTGCATGCAGACACAGCACCGAATCAATTTGAAATTATTTGCCTTTTTCTGCCTATAGGTTCCTGTACAGAGAAAAACAGTTTCCTGGTCTAGGCTGGAGTTTCCTTTCTTTGTATCTACACTTAAAGTGAAAATGAAGTATGCCATTAAACTGTTATGGTAATTTATCCTTACACTTTCTGCTCAACAGGTTTGCTTTGTTTCAAAAGTATGTTTCTGTGATACTTATAGCTATGTATATGTAATTTTGTGGTTAAATTAGAAGAGAGAGGAAAACCCTGGTTCCCACAGGAAACATAACTCGACCTCTTGCAAGCAGGTAACATTTTTGCCATATCAGTGTGATAAAGAACTTCAATGAGAAACAAAGCCTGCCAAGGTTTACACCTGTGTGCAACTGCCTGATGTGTCTTGCTCAAGTGAGGTTAATGAGATTATTCCACGATTCAAATTCTGCTGGAGGATTCTTCTGGGCAGGAAGGGGGCCTGAGACAGCTCTGTCTGTCAGTAAATGATGTGTTAAAAAACAGTGAGAGATGGGTCTGGTTCTTTGGGCTAGGATTTATCTGCAGAGATTTCTTGTGGACAGGAGTGTTTTTCCTGTGGGCCTGGGGTCTCGGGGAGGGGAGAAACTGTGACACTTTGCTGGTCATCTCACCGCGGATGGGAAAATACCCCCACCGCACGGTGAATTACCAGCCGTGACAGACCACCACTGTCCCGCAGAGGCGAGGCGGGGGCTGCAGGGCCCCGTCCTTGCCCCGGCGCGGGGCAGCGGCAGCGTGGGTTGGTCCCTGCAGCCGGCGGTGGGGCTGCCCCACGGCCCTGCCGCGGACACGCGTGGGGCTCCCGCCGGCGGCGGGGAAGGGCCGCCCCCGCCCCGTGGGGCTATTGTTGGGCGGCGGGGCGGGCAGGCTGCGCGGCCGGTTCTCTCCCCGCCCGCTCTCTCTCGCTCCCTCCCTCCCTTCTCTCTCTTTCTCTCTCCCCGCGAGTTTACCCAGCAGTGCTCTGGTGCGGGCGCGTTTCCGCCGGTTTTTCCTGTTGGAGAAGGGAAGGGGGAGCTGTTTTCTCTCTCTCTCTCCGCTCGCAGTATATTTTCTCCTCCTCCTTCTCCTCCTCCTCCTCCTCCCTGGCTATCTTTGTCTGGCTCGCAGCACCCCGCTCCAGCCCCGCGCCCCTGCCCCGCCGCCGCCGGGACGCACAGCCCCTGCCCGCCGGTGCCCGGCGCCGTTGGATGCGAGGGCAGCGCCGGGGGAAGGGCTCGGAGGCGGCGGGGGCTCCGCCGCGGCGCTGGGCGTGAGCCGCCCCCCCATGCGAGAGCGGGGCCGCGGCTGCCACTGCCGGCTCCCGGCGTGAGCGCCGCCGGCCGGGCCGAGCCGTGCCGTGCCATGCCCGGGTGCGGGGCGCATCGTGAGGCTGCCAGAGGCTGCCGGCACCGGCGCCGCTCCTGCCGTCGCCGCCGCGACATGGTGTGAGCCCGCTGCCGCCGGGGACGCGCGGGCACCCACCGACTCACCCGCTCACCCACCGACCGGCCGGCCAGGATCCTCGGGAGGATCCAGCCCCGCACTGCAGCGCGGGGAGACGGACGGACGGACAAATCGCAGCACCCCTTCTCCTTCCTTCTCCCCTTCCTTCACCTCCCTCTCCCCCCTCCTCCTCCCACCATCCATCTATCTATCCATCATCCCCCCCGCCAACCCCTCCCAATGCTGAAGAGTTTCAACCCGGCGGGGCTGGAGTGAAGAAGGGAAGGGCGGAAGGGAGGAGAGAAGCGGAGCTCCGCGCAATTCACAGCTGCTCCAGGGAGGGGGGAGCGGCCTCGCTATTATTTAACAGAGAAGAAAAAAAAAATTAAAGGAAAAAAAAAGGAAGAGACGGGAAAATGGCGAACGATTCTCCTGCAAAAAGTCTGGTGGATATCGACCTTTCCTCCCTGCGGGTGAGTGCCGGTGCCGGGGGCCGGGGCGGGGGCCCCCCGGGGCCGGCGCGCCCCTTGCCGGGGCTGCGGGGCCGGCGGGGTGGGAGCGGCCGGGCCCGGGGCCGGTGCCGGGCTGCGGGGGGCCGCGGCCGCGTGGGGGGAGCCCTCCCGCGGGGGCGGGCGGGGGGACCGCGGCCCTGGGCTGCTTTTCCTTTGTTTGCATGTATTGGCATGTGCGTGGAAAAACAGGGCGCAACAGCTGCACGCCGCCAGCAGCCGGGTTCGCTGGCTGGGCTCTGCCAGCAGCCATCGCCTGACAAAAATGTAACCCCGCTTCTCTTCTCCCCCTTCCTCCCCCGCCCCCCTCTGCCCCTTCCTCCCCCTAGGACCCCGCTGGGATTTTTGAACTGGTGGAAGTGGTTGGCAATGGCACGTACGGGCAAGTCTACAAGGTTTGTGTCAGAATTTCTTCTCCTTTTATTGTTGCCGGTTTTCCAGAGGGTACCCGGTGCCTGCGCGGGGGTGAGCGCACGGCTGAAGGCGAGCCACTCGCGCTGGCAACCAGAACACTGAGGGGTGGTAGAAGTGTTGCCCTTGTCATTGTTGCTGGCCTTGTCAAGTTTGTCAGCCTCTTGGCTTCTGGTTTTTCAGATGGGTACGAATTACTCTCCCAAATACCCATCCTGAAATGATGAAATACCCCTTTATTGTCTTTATTTCTCTCTGTGCTCCCTCCAGAGAAATGACCAAACCAAGTGGACGCTGTCACTGGGTTATACAAATACATCCACAGGCTTATTCAGCTTTGCTGCTGGAAATCCTTATGGAAGTTGCTGCTGCTGCTGCTGCAGTGACTTTAGACAAAGACATTGGCCTTAATTAAAATTGTCACCCGGTTTCCTTGTTGGAAAACCTTCAGAATGTTGAAGCTGTGGAGTTGGGGGCGAGTGCATCTGATCTCACTGGGCTGTGCAGTGATGGGGGCTGCGGAGTGACAATAATAAGTGACCGAAGCAGAGAAGCATATTTTGTGAAAATCAGAACTCCCAGAATAACCTGTTTGACAAGTGTATGACTTTAAAAAATAGAAATCGGAGAGTGCCCATGTGGGTGTGAAACTAGCCTACTTTCTTTTTTTTTTTCCTTCTTTCCCCTTTAGTGTGCAGTCAGTGGAACAAACAAATCTTGAGATTGCATGACTTTGCAGTGAGTGCTAGCTAGCAGGATGACTAATTATTCACACAGACTTAATACTCGGGTAAAGACTGAAGGCTCTAGCCTTAAACTGTAGAAATGCAAGTTGCATTTGGAGAGAGAAGGAGAGAGAACTGAAAGTAACTGAAGATGCTTGGCTGCTTGTTTGATTTTTTTGGTTGGTTTTTGTTGTTGTATTGTTTTGTTTTGTTTTTCTTTTTGCTTATAAACAAGAGAGTGTAATTGGTGAGTTTCCCTGATGGCAAGATACTGCTGTTTGCAGCTCCAGTAACTAAATAAAGTACTTTGGTGCCTCTTCTGCAAATGAAACACATGTCAGTTTGTTTTGAGGGCGTGAACCTCAGCCTTCCTGATGGAGAATTAGTCTGTCTGCACAGTATATGAGTTGCATTTTAAGACTTGAGCTGGAATAGCCAGGCTGCTGCTGTTGGCATAAAGCTGGAAAAAAGGATGTGTCTCAAAAGGCCACAGGAGAGGCAGAAGATGAGTAAAAAGCTGCACATTGACACAGCCTTGACAATTTAATTTTTTTCTGCCATTTGAAAGGACACAAGTTAATTTTTTTCTGTAATCCGTTTGTTCCCAGAGCTTGCATCATCTGAACCCTTATTAAAAAAAAAATTAATAGGGTGTGAATGTGTGACTTGAAACTCTCTTATTAATTATTGCAATTTACTGCATTGTTTCTCAGCGTACTTTTAATGCGTTCGAGTTAATGAGCAAAGTTCTCCTTGGTTTAACAGTCTTGATGATAGAAATTTTAGATTTAATTTTCCTTAAGTAAGGTAGAACTCTCCCAGAATTGCAAGCATTAGAAATGAAACTGAGCACATGCATTCATTGTTTTGGAAGAGTTGAACGAGCACCTGATGTGTAAGGGCATTGGTGTCACTGTGATAACGGGGAGCAACAGGCAGTCTCCTTGCTTGCTATAGAGCTTGCTAGACAGTAATGGATTGACAGGTGTTTAAGTTTGGGTTGGCACTGCTTCTTCTTAGGCATTTGTCCACATTTGTGTACATACACTGATAATGTGGACACCTAACAGGGCTGTATGTAAACAAATAATACCAAACAAAGAAACTTCCTTGCTATGATAAGCATATTTTTTTTAATAATGAAGTTATGTTAAAAAAAAAAAAAAAGTTGTTGCAATAGTATTTAACTTTTCCTGGTCACTTTTCCTGCTGGAAAAATGCTCCAGGGACACCCAAAGATAAACCTGTATGTGTATATTTTGAGGGCTTTCATAGGAACTGCTTAACCGAGGGCAAAACGTATTTACACTGTGTTTGCTTGTTGCCTTCCACTTTCCTCCTACCCAGCAACCATTTCTGGAAATCCCTCTTCCTGGATGGTTTTATTTCTCTTTCAAGCGGTCTGTCATCCCAAGGGGCTGGGGGGTGGGGTGTGCGTTGCTTTTGAGGAGCCGAGCTCCGAGATGTAGTTTGATGTACTTCCACATTCGTGTACAGGCATCAGCGATGATGTCACCCGGGAGCGGGATTGGCTGGCTACCTGCCACTGCGGGGAGGACACGGAGGGAGCGGGAGAGGGCATGACGTTATCTCTTTGTCTAGCTCATACACCCGCCGATGATGCCGAAGGTCGTTTGCCTTGCTGGGGAGTCTGCTTTCCAGCAGTGGTGGGAAGGGGACTGCGCCAACCTGTTGAAAAGCACAAAATAGTCCTGTTTTTCTCCTCTTTGCCTTAGCTGAGCTGGCTGGAAATAGCTCATCTATCTGGCTAGCAATATTTCTGTAGCTAGTTCTACCTTAGCTATTTATTTAGCCATGTGTAGGTGTATAGATGTTTATACATGTACAAAATGTGAGGGCAGTCCTTGGATGTTTGGCACCTGAATGCAAGTGGAGTTACTCACGAATTTTATGCATTAAATAGGTTGACTTAGGTGGAGTGTTACTGTGGGCCTGGGACCTCAGTGGTGAGGTATTAAAAGTTTTATGTTGCTGTGCTTGAATTGGTGTAATGGCTTTAAACTGAGAGTAGGTTTAGATTAGATATTGGGAAGAAATCTTTTTCTGTGAGGGTGGTCAGGCACAGGGACAAGTTGCCCAGAGAACCTGTGGATGCCCCATCCCTGCAAGTGTTCAAGGCCGGGTTGGATGGGGCTTTGTGCAACCTTGTCTAGTGGAAAGTGTCTCTGACTATGACAAAGGGATTGTAACTAGATGATCTTTAAGATCCCTTGCAGCCCAAACAGTTCTGTGATTCTGAAGTCTGTAGAGTTTACATTACTTCCATCTTCATAACCTTGCTTACACCTCTCCCGTGTGAAGGAGCCTTGTGTGTCAAGAGCAGCTTGTTACACAGGGGTGAATTGATGGGGTAAAAAGAAAAAAAAAAATTGGTTCTCCAGCCCTGGGTAGCTAAAAGAAAGGGTTTTTTGGGGGAAGCGTCTCTACTGCTCCTCAGAAATTCTGGGGAATGAGAGTTGTTTTCCCCTTCGTAATTGGTTCGAAACCCGAGAACGGTGGCGTGGAAGTTGCATCGCTCAGATGAGTGAGGAAGCAAAGGGTTAAACGCTGCCAAGTAGAGCCGGCAGCGTTCCCTGCGAGCCGGGGCGGGCAGGGCCGCCCGCAGAACCCCCTGGGTCAGTCGTTCTTACACTTCTAAGGAGCCCCGCGCCAGTGCCGGAGTTGGGAGTGAGCAATTTCCCCTGGGTAGGTCGGTATCAGCTGCCGGGAGCCGAGCGGCGTGTGAGGGCCGGCCCGGCCGCGCCTGTGCCCGCGGCGGGCGGGGAGCCCCGGGCCGCCCCCCGCTCCTGCTGCTGCCAGCGCCGCCGGGCCCCGGCCGGAGGGCAGCGCCGCGCCGATGGGCCCGGAGCGGAGCGCTGGCCTGCAGTGCTGCTGCCGTGCCTGCTGCTGCCTTGAGGGGCGGCTGGCATGGAGCGCGGGTGTGCTGCCCCTCTCCTTCCCTCTTGGCTGAGCCCGGGCCCGCTTCGCTGTAACTGCAACTTGTAGCCAGCTCACCAAGTGGTCGGTTGCCTTAAGGGCATTTTTTGATCTTTTGCAAGTAGCGGGAGAAGCATTTTTAGCATTGCTGCGGTTAGATTTTAGTTTTTCACATCCAACAGTAAGCTTAGTATGAAGTTTGGCTTGCGCCAAATGAAAACACTCCTGAAATTTGTCTCAAGATAAGGTTTGAACTGGGTATTTGCTTCCCTACTGGTTTTTGGTGGTTTTTTTTTTTTTTAATGCAAAAATTGCCTGTGAGCTAAAGGCAGTTGGTTAATACTTTTGAAATTTTGAAATCTCTATCATCTGATCATTCATAGAGGCATAAAGCTTCATAATTTTGCTATTAAGACTGAAGTATGTTAACCTGCTCAGTCACTTTCTCTTTTCTTGTGTATGTGTCTGTATTTTTAAAGACATCTAACACTTTAAAATAGCTGTGGTGAGTGTGCTGTTACATCTCACAGATCAACATTGTAATTCTCTCGTGGCAGCAGTGACTTGGGTGGAAGGATGTATTTGTGGGAGTTCTGAGGCATAACAGGAGTGCACCAGAAAGATGAGAATTAGGGATGATACTCCTAATTGCCCTTAACGCAGGCTGGAGTGACTTTCTAAGAGCCATGTAATAGTTAATTCATAGTGAAGGCTTCTTTTGTTGATCTATGTTTCAGCCTTCCAAAACTGCATGTAAATGATGTGTATTGTCTAACTGCTGGCTTGTAAAAGGAAGTGATGTAAGATGTGATCGTTTAAATGCTGATTTGAAAGTAAATTAAAACTTGGCTAAATGTTTTCCCATGCTAAGGATACCCTATTTTTGTCTTAATGGACTTTCTGTCTTACAAGGTGACTGTGTTGGGGGGCGTGGGAAGATAGGACAGTTCTTGGTATTCTCTAGTAACTCAGTTAAGGGTGTTTTTTTCCCCTCCCTCTCCACTTTGTTTCTCTCACTGCTAAAAGGGACATCATTGTGGATTCAAATGATTTTGTTAAACATGAATACAATTCCAGTCTTATCACTATAAAGGCAAACTGTACTGCGGATCAGTGAGGTCACTGGCTTTCAGGAACTGGTCCAGACCATCTCTCTTAAGTATGAATTGCGCTTCTTCCCTTCCTCCTCTGATTTTTTTGTGGATTGTGTTGCAAAGTGAAACCTTGCTGTTGAAGAAATTGTGACGGACCAGGCAGCAGCTAGAATATTGGGGTTTTTTTGTGTCCTGCAGCTAGATGCTTACTCTCCTGTCTGCCCCTAAATTGCCTGAACTTTTGACCAGTTCTGCATCACCCAAATCCTTCTTAATTAAATATACAAAAGCTAGGCAGGTGGCCAGTGGGGATTACTGATATTTATTTTTATTAAGAAAAAAAAAAAGAAAAGGAGAAAAGAAAGCAATGTGCCAGTTGTGGGTAACCACATGTCCCTCTTGTTCTTCCTCCCCCAGCCCATCTGTCTGTTTGCAAAATGTGGGGGTTTTGCAAGCTCCTGGGGCAGGGACTCCTTATTCTGAACTAATTAGAAAAGCACCCAGCACTCTGGGACTTGGGTGTGTGCAGGGCTTCGAGGTGATGGAGGTAATAAGATCCAGCCCAGAGTTCTGTGCTGACTCCTAGGATTTTTTTTTCAGCTTTCTATGGGAAGATATTTCAACTGGTGTGGATGAAATTTCATTTGAAATCATCTTGTACTCTCTCTTTGCCTTTTGCATGTGTGGGCTCTCTCCTCTTTGGCAATGACAGGGGTCATTTCTCCAGGCTTGTATAGGTGGATTGTTTTCCCCATCAAGGTCTCTTCATCTTGCACCAGGATGGAAGGTAAGCTTTATCTGTGAGGCCTGGAGTAGGGGTTTTTAGTAATTTTGGGATATTGAAGAAAGGAGAAAACCAGGAATGTACACCTTCCATTCCTTACTTTATTTTTGCTCTCTCCTAGTAGAGTCATGTAGTCTGGTGACATGTTGTCAACTTCCAGGCACCAGAACCTTGGGTCGATAGTGTGCAGAAATCCTTCTTTTGGTCTCTGTCATGATGGCAGGTCTGCACCTCCCACCCTAGGGAATGATGTAGAGAATGTCCCCAAAGGCAATCCAGCATTACAAGAGGTGCTCACCCTTTGCATTTCCTTGCCTTCAGCATATACATTTTTTAGTATAAATTTTTGGACTAGAATGCTAGCTAACTGTTCTCATGTGGACTAGCGTATGCTTGTATATATACATTATGTTCTAGTCATCTTCTTTTCAAGTGGTACTTTCTTTTGCAAGAACGATTTTAGCCCAGTACGTTGTATGTGTACCTTCCTGAGCTCTGTTTCTCTTAGGGAAAGCGGTATTTTTGTTTTTCCCATTTTACATTTCTGACTGTACACTCTGGCTCCACCAGGCTTTGGATGACGTTGATATTTAAGCTCAATAGCATTGACTTGCACAATGTGAGCTTGCCTGTAGTCGAAAGTTACAGTGAGATCCTTATCTGCATCATTATTTTAGGTGTCAGCCCACAAAAAGTGGTGGAAAGAATTCAGCTTGCTTGAACGAGAGGTGGATTTGGGAGGGGATCTCATAGCTTTGCACAAGAGTTCTCTTATCAAATACCTGAAGTTTGTAACATTATGGGTCCCTGATTATTTCTCAGGTTAGCACAGACTCAAGAAAAGATACTGTTGGCACTAAAATCAGACAGCTATGGGAAGGAGTAGGAAAAATCCCAGAGCTGTACATACCTCTTGGGAACCTTGAGGAGGTAGCTTTGATTGTAGAGGGCTTGGGGATTTTGACATTACATCTCAGTATTATTTCCAAAGTGTATTTTCTGCCTTGTATGCATTGTGAAACATTTTCACCGAGGCACAAAAATATGTCAGATTACAAACTGGAGTGCTGTTGAATGGCCAATAGGCTGTTGTGAAGCTCATGATACCTTCTCCTAAGCCCATTCCTGGTCCCCTGTCATGTTCTGAGCAAGGTTTTGTGTATCTCCTTCAAGGTGGCCACGGGGCCCTATAGTCCTAACTCGAGTGGTATCTATTTCAGTGTTAGGAAAAGGACAGAGCAGCTTTCTGAAAAAGAAGCAAAGACCGACTGGAGACTTGATAGTATTGCCGGCAAAGCACTCCCCTGCTCTCCCAGGCTTTGCTGTCCTGCAGCTGAGTGAAATCTGCTGTTCTGAGTGTAATGAATAACTACAATTTGACCTCGGTGATGTTGGTTTTAATTTGCTGCTGATTGGGAAATCTGTGAAATGCACCACTAAAGAAGGATGAAATCATGGAGATTGGGCAGTGGAGATGCCCACCCTTTCAGAGGATTTGCACTTTTGAGGCACATAAGGATCAAAGAGAGGTATGGATGGAGTAGGCTTCTCTCCGCTTTGCTTAGAAATGGGTGCAACTAAGTCGTATCTCTAATGCCCTGTACAGCTTAACTGTGTGGGCATGAAGGGTGTTGACATTTCCCAAAGGTTCTCTTGCTTGACCTTGCATCATAGTTGCAAGTGAAGGATGAAATCTGTGGGAAGATTTGGAGTTAGGAAGAGATAGTGGGACAGTTCAGAGAGAAGCAGTCTACCGAAGGTGAATTTACAGAGGCAATCACAAGATAAAAAAAGAGAATCTGGCTTAAATGTTGAAAGTGAATTAGAGGACTGTTCATAGCTGTGGGAAACAAAAAGCAGTGTGGAGTCAGGGAAGGGCTTACTGTAAGAAAAAGTAAGGGACACCTTAGTTATTAGTAGAAACACATTAGCATATATAATTTGTATTAGAAAGATACATATTATGAAAGAGATTAGCTTTTAGCCATGGCAGTTCACTAGTCAGCCAGGTTTTGGGCTTATGCACACAAGGGGAATGTTCATTGACACAGCCTTTTGTGCTGATTTCAGCGTGGCCCAGGCTAAGGAGACCTCCCTTTGCCTGCCTGGCCATGTTGTGACCATGTGCCAGAATAAAGGATGTCTTTTGGGGGAGATTGTTTAACACTCCTGGCAAAATGCTTCTTTCCCACTGGAGCTAGCTGCTCCTCCCTGGGTTGCTCTGGCACTGTGGCTGTCATTATCACTGTACAAACAGGACACTGCAAGTGCCAACAGGTCCTGATTGGCCTGTCTAGCAATAAAACAGCTAACGTGGTAAAACTCCTAACATGGATGCAGTCATACTGGTATTGTAGTGCTTATCTGGTATGTCTCTGTCACCTCCCTTTGGAGCTGTCCCATGGCGCGTTGATAACAGTTGCTCTCCATGCAGGGATTGCAGTGACTCATGGGTTTGTACCCGTTGCTGGAGGAGCCACATGAGCTATAGCCACTTGCTTCCTGGAGCAAGGTAGCACTACCCCTGGAGAAGCTCTGCTGTGGGCTGGGGTCAGGATGTGACTGCTGGGGCTGTTGGTGGTGTTCCACAGATGTTTGTCTGCTTCCTCCCCTGCCCCTATGTGCCTTGAGCACCCCAGTAACTCCCTGGCTTTGGGACTGCTGCCAAGGTTCACTTGCTTAGTGCTCTTCTCACCAGCCTGGCTGAGAAAGTCCTAAAAGATCTCTTTGAGCACCATAGATTTGCAGCTTTGGAGGCGTGGTGCTGCTCCACTCTGTAGCTGCCTCTGAAGGTTTTCGTTCTAGTGCCACTCTGCGCGTGGAAATGCAGGTCCACATGTCCATCCGTTCTGCTTCGTCTTTGGCTACTCACTCTGTGCTGGATTATCCCCAAAAATGTGTCTCCATGGAGTTCCCCTTAGCATCACTGGATATTTTAGGGCTCTAAAAGTTGTGCCAGTTTTATGTGTAAATATTTGGGTTGCCATCTAATTTGTTATACCAGTCCATGGTATGGACTTGTTGGCTATAGTTCCTGCTCTGGGCAACTTCACCAGAGGAGAGAGGTGAAATGGGACAGTGTTACTTAGGTCGATAAAAGAATGGCAACAGCTCAAAATAATCAGTTGCATCAAATCTGTTTTATTAACTTCCTGAGGACTACCAAGGCAATAGTTTAGTCCTGCTGGTTTACCTCAAAGCTGATGCACTTTGAGAGTTTTGCATTTGGTACTGTTAAAAATTACTTGAAATCTTAAAAATACAACAGTCAATTTCAGTTAAGCTCTGGCAGTTTCAAGAGCTTCTTCCCAGGATTTTGTGAGAGTAGCTGCAGGGGATGACAGTGGGCAAGAGTTCATGATTTTAATTTAAACTGTAAGCTCAAGACAAAATAAACCTGTCTCAAAACTTGTTCCCTAAACTTTGAGCTGTCTGATGGTATTGGGTTGTTTTGTTTTGGAATGCAGAAAAGAAAAGCTTAAGGTCTATGGGTCCTAATGTGTTACCGTAAAGTATACTATGACCTGCTTGGTTTTATGTATGTTAGAGTCAGGGACCCCCCCCAGTATTAGTTTGGTTCATCATTTTATTTTTGTGATTCCCAAGGGAAAATCAATAGAAAACCTAAAAGGAAGCACATCTATACCCATCTTACAAGGGTGTTGTCAAGAGAGAATACTTGTAGCTGAGTTATAAACCCTTACAGGTAGGGGTACATAAAGAAGACGAAAATGCTGGTGAGCCCTTAGCTGTAATCCACTACCATTTGCTGCTGCAATAATCAAAATAATTCTTGGGGGAACTCAAGCAGCAGAGTTTGCAAATTATGGTGAGGTATTTGCTGACTGGAAGCCTTAATTAAATTTCTTTCGTGCTTCCCAAAAAACTGATAGTGCTGTTTATCTCCAGTTATGTTATGGTGGCCTGATGGGTGAGAAATGCATTTTGTAGTGAGAGCTGCTGATACATGCAGAGGCTTATTAATTCATAGCTTGTTTCTGTGCAGTGGGCTTGGATGGTACTTTTGAAGGTGCTGAAGTAGGTGGGCTGCTTACTGTCCTTTTGCTGTCTAATCTTAGCTGTGTGCTGTTGGACTCAGTGGAGAGAAATAGGATGGGGAATGGCCTCTGTAGATAACTACCAGAGGATGAGATAAATTGCTCTTTACCTGAGTCTTTATTATTTAAAATGGAAGCTTCGAATGAATGTCTCAGTTTTATGTCTTCTGAATGTCTAAGATTGGACAGGTTGAGCCCACTCTGCACCATGCATGTAGCAGCTCCCACAGTCCATGTTCTTTGTGGGATAGATAGGAGTGAAGGTGCCTTTGTAAGTGGATGTATGAAAGTGAGTGACATGTAAAACCCCACTTGCCCATCATGGAAGGGAAACATCAATTTTCTCAAAAAATGTCATAAATAAGTGATGTGTTTTTGCATGTACCAAGAGGTGAATGTGCTTGCTCTCAGTTAGGATTCTCTGCGCTTTTATATGAAGTATGGGAACTTGTATGAGATAGTTTTTCTCAATCAGATCCCTCAGAAGTTTTGGAGAAATGAACCTATTGGTGTGAAAAGCAGTCAGTGCCTTGTGTCTCCTCTCTGTGCCTCAGCAGTAAGTGCTGGGGTCTTTCCTGTTCTCTAAATTATACATCTATAGAGAATGCATTTAATCTAGGTTACTGTTTTTCAGGTGAGAATTATAGAGGTACTTTAGCTTTTTTGATGATGTTGATAATATATAAGTGCCTATAATATAATTAAGTGCCTGACATTCAAACTGTTTTTTTCAAATGGGTGCTTCTCTGCAAGGTATCCTTTCCCATCAAACCTATTTTTTAAAAATTTATTTATTTTTCCCACCTGTGTTGTTGCATTGCTTTTTTCCTGTCTGTAAGCTCAGCTAGTAGAATTCAGTCTGGTTGTCAGTCTTGGGTTTAAATCTCAATCCAAGTATCTTTTCTCTAATTAACACTTGGGTTTTTTTGAGACAATATCCTGGATGTTCCTTTAGCAGCTACAGCAAACATTCCTGAAGTACTTGAAGTTTCAGATTCCTCATGATTTGTTAAACTGAACTTTCAGTTGCATGGTAATCTCCTGTATAAACACAGAAGGAAGTGGAACTCTCATGTGCTTCTCTGATACTCAAGTTATTCCCTGTGCTTTACTTCAGGGTGAGGAGGTGGGAGGGAAGTACAGTGGGGAACTGATGTAATTTATTTCCAGCCACCCAGGAAATATGTGACAGAGGTACAATCCGAACCTCTGAACACAGAGTAGTTATGTGCTTTAATCTAAAGAGATCCCTTCTTTTCCCTTAAAGCTGGCTGGGATCAGTTTTCATGCTTACCCAAGCCAAAGAGGGGGAAGACTTTGCATGCTCACCCTGTGGTCTCTAAAGAATTGCCCAGAGAAAGGGTCTAAATGTGCTTGGGTAAGTGGGTGGGTGGATCTCACAGAGCGAGTCTCATGGTACCCCGCTTATTTTACGTGTATTTGTGGTGGAATTATGTGCTGTCCTGCTGATGAGTTGATGAGGTTTCTGCTTAAATGACTTTTGCAGAAAAGTCTGAACTGAATTGCTCATATTTAACTGTATTGCTGTCTGTAACGGAGGTGAGGAAGGTATTAGATTATTTTGCCATGACTAAACAGTAGCTTTAATACCTTTAAAATTGGCATATTGACGTTTATGAGCAGATATCACATTACAGTGATAGCTTCAGGGGCCTTCTGCTGCATATGAGAGCTCTTGGTTGATTTAGAAAGCAAATAAATAAAATTTTAAAGGTACCCTAACACAGCAAAGCATGTTAAATCGAAAATGCAAGGTGATGCTATATCCTTAGATTATCCTGTCACTTGCTGCTATTTCAGCAGATGAAGTTAATGATGTACTATCGCAGGAAAAGGAACAAAAGGCACATCATTGAGAACTAGGGGGGAGTCTGGGATGTGAAGGATCTCCCTGATTTCTCATCAGGCCTTTTGTACACGTATGCCCTACCTTGCATCTGATGAGCTTGTCCCGAGGTCTGTTTGGAGGAGTCCCTGTGCTGCAGCGTTGGGGTTTGGCAGAGCTGGCATGACTCCAGGCTCCCTTTACTTGTCGCCTTCGCCTGTGTTTCTGGTGTGGTCTTGTGGGGGAAGAAAGAATGTCAGCCTATTAATAGTGACAGCGCAGGCTTTCTCCTCTTCATCTCTTAAAAATCACTGGAATGCTTTGAATAACAAATTAATGAAAAATCTTTCTTTTCTTTATTTTTTTTCTCTTTTTTTTTTTGTTTTTAATCAGAGTGCTGTGAAAGGTGCACTTTGCTCTTCTTTTCCCCCGTGTGGAACCCACTGAAATTCTCTGATCTGACTTGTCCTTGGGGGCTATGGAGAACACTGTGCAGCTCCCCCTGTGTGTTTTCACCAAGGGTTAAGTTCTGGGGCGATGACAAGTGAATATGGAGAAAATATTTCAAGTCATGTGAAAGAAATGTTACTTGCTAAATAACTTGAGTGTTAAAAGAAGGAATGGGAAAAGCTTTTCTTAGCCTTTGTGCAATCTTATATGGCAAGGAATGAAAATCTTTAATATTGACCTAATTTTATTTGTATTTAAGATCAAAGAGCCCTTGTGAATGAGTTGCTTGTCTTGTATGTCAGTGGCTTTATGGTTTTCTGAATGGCTTGAGGCACTAAATCAGTTCTGAGTAATGTTACCTTTCCTTAGGTTTCCTCTGAGGTAATGAAAGAGTGCTCTAGTTTCTTCTGCAGGAATAAAGATATGTTAGTTATTGGGAGGAGTTCTTTTGGGCTCATTGCTGAGTTTGGAGATGCCTTCTCATGGACCAAGAGTTGTGGCACTGCTTGTGCTGGGCTTTGGGAAAGGATGAGAGAAATGGGCAACAAAACCACTGTCATTGACACTGCCAATTTGGTCACTTGCTGTGATTAAGGCTGGCTTTGGAGTGTCCTCATCTGCTGCTGCTCTGCGCCTCTAAGCTCTTTGATAACAGAGTGTGTAGCTAGTGTGTGCTTTTGTTGTAAAGAAGTATGTTTTGTATATATATGCTGTGGTTGCCCTGAGCTGTATGGGAAAGGGGAAGGTTGTATTTTGTGCTCCCCACCAGAAGGATTTCCTATTGCAGAAAGAAGGGAAGATTAGGCAGACAGATGGAACACCTTGGGTGGTATCTGGTTACTTTACTCCTGCAGAGAGAGGGATGCTGCTGGCTTACACAATACAGAGCTGTGCTGAAAGCACTGGGTCTTGGAGCTACCTGGGGTGCTGGAGACTTTATTGACCCAGTAGCAACATAATGTGGGTTTTAATCTTTCTCTGTAACTCTGCTAGGAGAAGATGGGAAAAGGGAATGTAACATAATTTTGAATCTATAAGGATGGCATGAAAGTAGATGCTTGTGAGTTTGGAAACAAAGGCAGTAGGCTTGGGTACTAAAGTACTTTGTTACTGCTAAAGTCCGTTCACCCTGTAGGATTGCTATGCTTAGGAAAAGAGGAGATTCTTCTTAAGTGAAGAATCCTAAATCCTCTTCTTCCTTCTTGAATAATTCTTTTTGTGGGTGCCGTTGTGTCAGCTGTTGGCTGATGTGAAATGGCACATGTAGGTGAAAACCCAGTGAAGAGGGTGTGGATAGTATGGTACCTCTGGGGTGGTAGCTGTACCTGCTGAGCCTTGACAGCTTGTGGGTCTTCCTCAGTGGTGGTGGATGCTGCTAACTTGGCAGTGCCTCTTCTCACCTCCTCTGCTCAGAGATGGTGCTCGTTTGTGACAGTTGAGAGATGCCCAATAAACAGGGAGTATCACAAAGCCACTCATGCTGCTGAACTTCACCAAAACCTGGCTTTTTGTCAAGGTTAGCTGAAAAGTTAGGGTTGTGATTTCCTTGCAAGAACTCTTGGTTTAAAGCTCCATTAATTGTGTGTCAGTTACCATATGTGTTATGATAATAACCAAGAGTGGAAAAGACTAGATTTATTTCAGTAAACATTTCACCTAGTAAAATTTTAGTAGCTTGTCTGCCTTCAAAGGCCGTTCCTTTTTCTTCTGTGCAGATTGTGCACCCAGCAGCAGTACAGAGTGTTTCCCGGAGAGATGTGTTTATAACCTGACCTTGAGATGCTGCTCTTTCCAAGACACAGACAGGGTTGTTCCAAGGGTGTTCAGTCCTGAGTTTCTTTGCAAGGCAGAGATTGAGCTTGCCTCTGCTGTGCTGGATTCTGTGGGTTTCTTTTAATAGTGACTACGGCCAGCTTTGGAAGGTGATAAAAACAACATGTTGAAATGACTAGGGACTTGCGTCTGAATCACAGCCATCAGCAAAACCACCTTGTTTCGGGAACTGTTTGGCGTGATGGCAGAAAGTCTTGTGAGCACCCGAGCCAAACTTCTCTTCAACAAATATGGGATTTCATGGTTTGAATGTTTTGAGGGAAATGCTTCGAACATCTTTGCTGTCTTAGGCCAGCAGGAATGCAAACTTTAACAGATTATGAGACTGCCTGTATGTTCATAATTTAAGAGATGTAAATGTCATTCGAGAGATAAAGAAGTGTGGTGGAATAAGAGCATGATAGATGTAATCCTTCTTCTGCAAGGCTGAGGTGTATATTGGTTTAGCTTAGATTATTTTTGTAAAGCAAGAAGTACTTTGACTCTCCAGGAACAGACCCTGTCTGCTGAAGTCAGAGGAACTAAACGGAGTGTCAGGCTGGCTCTGCAGCTTGTGGTTAGAGCTGTGTGGGCAAAGGCTGGCACATTTTTGGTTTGAGACAATGTTCACTTGTCAGACTTCAGAGAAAAAAGTATTCTTTCTAGAAATAACACTTTTCTGAAGTGCCTTAGGTCTTTAACTTCTTAGACTTATTCTTTAATCTCTTCTTGTATAATGAATTTTATAATTTTGCCCTTTTTCTTAGCGATGGCAGGTTTCTGTCAGTTTCTGTGGTTTGTTTTGTCCTTGCTCTCTTCCCTCATACTCATCTGATGTGGATGAATTCCTCCTGCTGGTCTCCTTTCCTCTAAACTCCGCACTCATCATCCTTTGCACTTCTTCCTCTAGGTTTGTCTATGGCTTTTTTTCTTTTTTTTTTGGTCTAAAAGTAACTAACAAATAGAAAGGATATGGTTAAATCCACATGACCGCTGGTATATTGGTTGTAGTTCTGCCAGGATGAATGAGGTATGTTTGTTTTTACAATAATATGTTGCTCCACACACATTCTGTACCTTTAGTTTTTTTTTTTGTGGTCTCTTTTTACCCTGGGTTTGTGAAGAAATTTAGCTTTGTCCATTTCATCCTGCCCTCAACACTTTTTCAGCCTCAGGGCTGATTTCAGCTGTGTTTTGATTTGGGTTATGGGTCTGAAATCCTCACAAGTTTCATGAAAAAATCGATGACTAGGTGGATGGGAGTGAGAGAGCCTGTTTGCTCTTCTCCTCCCCCCTGCTCCTCTGTTAAAGCCCTTTATTATTGGTCATTGGGAAGATGTGTGCCCAAGTTTCAGGTTACCTCTGCAGATCTGTCTTTGCTCCTGGGGGTTATTTTTTTTACCCTGCTCTTTCAGAAAAAACGGTGGTGCCATCTTCCGAAGTTCAGGTGTTCCCCAGCAGTCAGAGGAGCTCTGAGGGGGTGCTCTACTCTCTCTCGGGGCTTCTCTCTCCATTGGGATTGAGGATGTGAGATTTGGACATGCAAACTAAAATGCATTGAAAGTCTTTGTCTAGACAAGGCATGTAGCCCTTGACACATGCTAAGTTGGTATAGTTTAAAGCCTCTGGTACTTAGTGTGTGCTCACCTCGGGTGGTAAATCCTGGGCTAGACAGGCCCCCTAAGGAGGTGGTGGACAAGGTGGAGTTTTCTTTGCATTAGTCTTTGTTGTAACTTCAGCTGGTGCCTGAATGCAAAACTAGTAATAAACAGTCATAAACCCTGGATGCTTTTTCTCTTGTCAGCTCCTGTCTGAATAGGGGCTTTTTCATGACACATGCTTGTTTGCTCATGTTTCTCTTTTAAGGAAAGCAGTTAAACTAGGCAATAACCACCAGTAATTCAGTGCTCTGTTAAGCATGTAATAAACCAAGCCCCATATCCCTCAGTCTCGAGCCATTAGAGACTGCCCTTTGTTTCTCTCTTGGTGGGGAGGAGGGAAGAAATGAGGCACGACCGACTTTTGGTGTGGGAAGGACAAAAGGGCGGCCAAACAGGGGAGAGGTGTTATGGTGCAGTGCTCCCAGGACAGGCATCACCATACTTCCCAAAAAGTGCAGGATCAAACCCCCAGCCTGTGCTCTGTGCCTGTGATGGCAAAACTTTGTGAAGTCTGCTTCAAATTTGTTTTAAAAAGGAATTTCAGCTTCTTGTGATTGGTGCCAATTCAAGTACAGGTCTCAGCTCATCCTGCTGATGCAGGTACCTCTCCTTGACTACAAGGCTTGCCATCATATTCTGACCTTTGTTTAATCTAAGTGCAGCCCACCTGTGGGCTAGCCAGTAGCTGATTCAATTCTGCTCTGCTTGCAGTCATTGCTAAAATACAGCCTTCTACTAAATTATCAAGTGGACTTGGTTACAAGTTTTGTTTTGGTTTTGATTTTTTTCTTTTAAATAAAGCTACTCCATGCAAGTGTTGGTACAAAGTGGAAACAAAGCAAGGGCTTAAACCAGTGTGTACATAGGACCTGTGTATTACAGACTTCTGGGAAACTCTTACAGTGAAAAACAAAATTAAAGTGCCATCTTATCTCTGAACTAAAGCCTAAAAATGCAGCCTCTGAAAATCAGTTTGCTTTTTAACAAGGAGAATGGCTTCACACTATTTCTCTCTATGATCCTGCAAAAAAGCATTTCCAGAGGGGACCTTTCTTATAGTTATGCAGAACAAATTTTAGCAAAACGTTTCACTTTTCTCTCCAGATTTATGAAAATGAACTCCATCATGGCTTTTCAAAGTGTGGGTTTAAGCAAAAACTCTGAAGGCATTTCACTGCTGGTTCTGATGCAGCTGTTAGTTTAAGAAATCTCTTTTTAAACTGGGGGTGGTTGTTAATTTTATTCAGGAGAGGAAAATGCAGTGTTGAGCTGGATAAACTGTTGTTTAGCTGATACTTATTTTGAGATTGGGTGTGGCAGGTAAAAAAACATTTTATCAGAAATATGAAGGAAGGACGACTGGTTTAAATTCTGTTACAACTAACTTTTAACCACCTTTTCTAAAATTTTCTCCTGCAACATAAATTACCAGCACTGCCATCTGGGAGAGAACCATCACTCTCCGACATCCTGCTTTGACTTCTTTGTTGCAACACTTCCGCCTTTTCAAAATGTAGTGTGACTTTTAGATGCTGAGCGCAGTTCACTGTAGGACATGTAGTATAGATGAGCTTCGTTTCTTGGTCCTCTAGGTGTAAGGAGGTGCCTAGTGGCTCTGTAAATGCTGAATGGCAGTGTATAAGACAATAGGTGTTAGACAACTGTTACAGAGGAAGTGGGGGAATGGAGGGAGGGAGAGCAGGTTGTCTCTGTGGGTCTGCCTTCATTAGCTTGGCTTGCAGCTTCCACGTGGACCGTCACCACATCCTGTCTCTGGCTCTGTGGCTTAGCCTGTGTGATTGTCCCCCTGAGACTGTGTGGGCATCATGGCCTTAAGAAATGGTTCATTTAATTTGTCTAGATGATAATAACATTTGATGGGGGAAGCTTTAAATGTGGAGTTACTGCCTTTGGAGCCTGGAGCTTAGTCACAGCTTTCCTTGCTGGTTGTGCTTCTCCTCTCCAAATGTGTTCGAGGCGATCTGCTCCATGCACAGGAGTGGTGCTCTCCCTGTGGGAGCTGTCCACCCCTTTGCTTCGATTCAGACCCTGCTGCCCAGGATCTGCTTTTCCTGCCCTTCCTGGGAGTGGAGTGGATGGGAGAACAGGGACACACAGCAGGCTTATTATACTCAGTTTCCCAGCCTGCCAGGTTTACCAGATGAAGTAAAATTAGTTACCTATTCAGATTTTTTTCACCTTGTGGATGAACTGAGGAATGTGTAAGGGTGTTGGTGGCCTTGTGCCATATAGTGAGCAGTGGGGGATGAAGAAACTGTTGCACATCTCGTTTCCAGCCTTGTGCATGCTGATTGCTGCTGTATCCCAGATTCAGTCTTTCAGGTGCTGGATAATAATGCAGTGGTCCCTCTGGTAGCGGCAGGCAACAAATTACAAAGATCAAAACTCTCTCATTCAGATATCTGCAGTTTTGAATATGCTCAGTTTTTCCCCAGGAAAACCATAACTGCATCTATTTTTTAGGATTCCCTCCTGCCCACCCCTCCCTCCCCCCTCTCAATCTGCAAGGAGGTGACAGTTGTGGAAGGATTGAGCCAAGTCTGGTTTTTTAGGTATTAGGAGGTACTTAGAAGAGTTTCTGTTGAGACCACCATCTGGACAAAGACTCATTTACTGAGGAGCTGCACCAGTTCCAGGGGAAGACTGTTCACATGGGGTGTGTATGGTACCAGTAGGCTGAAAAGGCTGTAAGGGAAAATATAGGCTGCTATATGTTTACTTTAGGACACAGTTTCTCAAAGTTTTTATTGGATGAAAAAAGGCAAATAGTCATTGCAGATGGGCTTGGTGCTGACCTCTGTAATGTACTGGGTAGGCAAAGGACTCTAATAATAGTTAATTGCTCTTATATGGCAAATTCACTAATAATGTAGGTGGTCAAGTACTTGGGAATCACTTTTTCCTTCCTGTGATCTGGTCCTGTACCCATCCCATACAGGAGCTGCTGAAAGCAGCTTAGGTTCTTGGGAAGAATTTAAATTGCAGCATATTTCCAACTTGACCCCTTGAAGTGTTTGGCTCTTGCCCTCGGACATGGATCTTGTTAGTCCTGCTCTGCTGAATTTAACTGGCTGTGTTTCATGCTCTCTGTGCTGGAATTGATTGAAGGTTAGAGCTGTGTGGACATGCCACACATGTCCCACTCTGGGGGCATTGTACTGGTGGGACTTCACATTTAGGCACCAGAAGGATTAAAGGGCACACTTTGGAAAGATACTACTTCACTTTGCTGATAAGCAGCACTGAGCACACAAGAGTGAGAGGGGGTTAATGCCCCTTTTACCCAGGGTCTGTTTAAAGAAAGGCAGTAATTTAGCTAAAATATATATCCACGGTTCATTTCTGTTTAAACTGAAATTACTGAGTAAAGAAATGCATCCTGGGAACAGATTAAGCCGTATGCTGGGAAAGGAGCACATTTCTCTCAAGCTCAGTTGACAGCAATACGCTTCGGGGTTTTCTGTATTAAATATTTGATAAATCTCTAGTAGACTTGAATTCTGCGTGGTTTTAATTACTTTTGATTTTTTAAGCCTGCAGGATTCTGACATCTTTTTTTTCATCATGATCCTTTTTCATCATGAAATGAGCACTTGGGTATAATCGTCCGTAGCCACATCCTGGTGATGGGCATAGTGATCTCCATGGAGCTGGCCGTAAGGTTGTGTTTTCAACCCTGGGAGGTCCAGAAAGCTCTGGTCCTGAAATTTGTAGCTTCAAAAATATTTGATTAACTTTGTTGTATTATCATAAGGTTGGTTTTATTGCTATTTCCTATACTTTATTAAAAACCTATTATTAAAAGTGCAAACATATGTATTTCCTTCTAATGAACCCTTTCTTTTTTTGCTGTTGGCAGCAGTTTGCTATAGGATTGTTAGCAGCCAGTGCTTCCAGGCGTGGTGGGATGGGGAGGGAGGAGTGGTGGGGGAAACATTTCTTTTACTCCTTCTATTTTTTAAGAAATATTTTATTTTATTTTATTTTATTTTATTTTATTTTATTTTATTTTATTTTATTTTATTTTATTTTATTTTATTTTATTTTATTTTATTTTATTTTATTTTATTTTATTTTATTTTATTTTATTTTATTTTAAAATATTTAGGGGTCTTTTCAATTTGTTTTGGTTTTGTTTGGGTTTTTTTTAGCTGGAGAGAGGCTAATTCTTCCTGTGCATTCTAGAGCAAGAGTCTTGATCTTCCTCTGCTGTTGAGTTATATTTGGAGCATATTTGCCCATCTGTGTGCTCTAAGTATGTAGGTGTCACTGGCCTCCGTTCCTGTTTGCTTTCTTCACCCCACTCCCAGCTGGGCAAAGCCCAGACTTTTCACCTGCTCCCTGCATTGCATTCCCAGCCTCTGGATAAACTTGTCTTGTCAGGGAGCCATGGGCACAGGTGATTTCTGCTGAGCAGATGTGCCCACATTATGTCCCTGTGTAATTTATATCAGCCAGTGCAGTGGTGTTCTCAAAACACTGAATGGAGAGGAGGCAGGTCAAGGGAAAAAAAAAAACCCAACCAACCCAGCCTTGAGCAGTTGCTTGTAGCTGTTTCAGGCAGCCTATTCTTGCTGCTGCTTTATCACTCATGCGCTTGAGGCCTGCAGACTCTGGACTGCAGAGGAGAAGAAAAAAAAATAAATCCACTCCAGAGAGAACTTGATTTGCTTATTCACAGTACAGATATCTTTCCTAGCAAGAACACAGATTTTTTTTTAAGGGAAAAGCGCTGATTCCATGTGAGCAATTGTGGTATTTTGTTGTGAGTAATGAATACATTCCTGTGCAAAGCAGGACTGTTAAAAAATTCTTTGACCCATCTAGGAGTGCAGGCTGGTGTTTGGTGGTCTTTCCCAATTTGTCCTTGTTTTGACCATGTCTGCTGCTGTTTGTATTTTGCGAGATCCTTTCTGGAGATGGTTTCTGTGACTTAATTCTTTTTTCCCCTCCCCGAATGGTATCTTCTTGGTCTCTCAGTTTGCATTTTCCATCCTCCAGAATACTTGGGAAATTAATCTTTCTTCAGTCTGTTTTCCATAAGGTTATAGGTATGTAAGAAATGCTGGAGACAGCTAAAATGAAAGACCTTCCCAGACAAGAAATTTAATACAAGCCACCTGAGTTGCTTGGTCTTCTCCAGCTGCTTGCTAGCAACCCTCCTTTTCCCTCAGCCTCAGGGCCTCCGTGAAATCTCTCCCCTCCAGATTTACCAAGTGCTTGGTTGCCTGTTAATCATGGGTAATAAAAAGCATGTTTAAGATCAGGTGAGTGTCTAGGGATACTTGTCAAGACTATATGTCTCCTCAGTCTCCGCAGCTTTTTCCAGCAGTGAGTGTATATGGAGTGACTCAGACCCCCAAGCTGCAGCTGAGCAAGCAGCTCATCTGTGGGTACAGGCTTGGCCATTTGCCTCTTACCCCTTGCCTTGGGCAGAGACAGATACTGGACAAATCCACATTTTTCGGGAGACATCAGGGAGGTTGTGTTGTGTATGGCTGGGTAGAGGATGTGTTTGCTGTGTGCACAACACTCGTGAACTTCTGCTGAAGGGCTGCAGCTCACCCTGCTCCTTACTCTGAGAGCAGATGTGTTTTAAGGGGGTTCTGCTACTATAGACAGCCATGGAAAACTGCTCTCAGCATGGATATGGGTCATAGGGTCATGGTCACATAGCTGATGAGGGTTGATCTATGTCAGGGCTTGTGTTAGCCATGGATGACCCTCTGGCTGACTGCAGGTTTGAAAGCTTAAGTTCAGGTGGGAGAGCCTGTTTGGTGCTTTCTTTGTCCATCACCTGCCTTGGCTGATGCTCATCAGCACCTTGGTGTTGCCCAATGCTGGTTTAACTCCTTGTCAATTCATCTCTGTTATACAAGTCGTTTGCTGACAAAACAAAGATCTGGGTCACTGCTCTTAAAATAGATTCAGCATTAGGCAAATTGCTCAAGCAAGCTCTCCTTTCCTCTGAGATGGCAATGTCAACCCACCCTCATAGGGATACCCCTAAGAAGCACCGCATCCTACTGCAGAGGCCCTGTCAATTTAGCACAGTTGCCTAACTCTTTCAAAACGCAATGCCCAGCTGTTTGCTCAACATTTGACTTGTGCCTTAGGGAGTAAGGGTTTTTTCTTTGCATTAATGCAGATATATGCATCAATATAAATTGTCTTGGAGTTTTTTGTTTGGGTTTTTTTTGGGGTTTTTTTTGGTGGTGGTCTTTGCAAATCTTTTCTTTCTTTGTGCTTTGGTGCCTGGAAGTGTGATCGGCACATTTAACTTTCATCTGTAACAGCCGTAATAAATGATAATTGTATAAGCTGATTGTTGCCCTTGCTTATAGGCAGAGTCTGGTGGTGCCACTTTCATCTTGATAACAGTAATCCAGTAACTGCTTGGAACACGCTGTGCCAAGTTCACGTGTGGGTGCACTACCAGTCAAGGTTGAAATACTCATGAAATTAATTTTTGAGGTCACAGCGTGGCTTATGTGGACTCTGATCCTGAGTTTATAGGACGATTTGCTGTACCATGTGCCCTTCTACCAGAGTCCTGTGGACTTCCTGGGCCTGGGCTACAAAATGTGCTGGAAAACACTGATTGAAAAAGGGGAACTGGAAAGCAGGATGCTGGTTCTTCTTGCTCGTCAGAGTTCACCCCTCTGTGTCTGTTGACGTTAATGTGGGCATGGAAAGCACGGCAGCCGTTGTTTTGATGAATTGGGAAGTCTAGGTGGAATTCCCATTTATGAAGCAAATACGGTTCGGTGTCCTATGAACGTGTTCCCTGCTTGACCCCATGCCAGTCTGGGTTGGCAGTAGCAGAAAAGTCCCTCTAATGGCAGGGGAGGTGGCAGTTTTCTTCTAATTGTAGACTCCTAGAGTGATTTAGATTGGAAAAAACAAATGTCATGGAGCCCAACTGAAGAGCAGTGGTGCAACTGCTCACCAAATACAGGGAATACTAGCAATTCTGTAGTGTGTTAGCAAGAGCACTTGGCTAGCAGGGAGTTGGGATGCAAACTCTTCCTTTGGGATATTATCCCTTATCTTCCCTTATATATCCCTTATATTCTTATATATATCTTTTATATATCCCTTATATTCCCTTGTATATCCCTTATATCTTATCCCTTATATTCCCTTATCTTCTTCCCCCTACTCCAGCTAGTGTGATGTAGGAAAGTCTTGATTTGATCCTGCTCTCTTTTTGAACTTTTAATACTTGAATGAATAAAGTCTGATTGGTTTGGGAAGGAAGTGATACAATGCATGTAGCTTTGTGTGATACATCATCACATGCAGTGTTTCCTAAAAGGTTCCATGTCTGCGCATCTAAGAATATTGAAATGCTGTTGAGGTGGAGAGAGGATGATGGATTGCTTGTTAATGATAGTTCTTCCAGTTGGAATAGGAGAGGTGGGATGCTAATATCTAATTCAGCACCCTCCCTAGAGTGTACTTTCAGGAAAAGTAGAGTGCCTCTACTGCTGAGGGGTGAGAGGGGAGGGCAGGCTGAAATGAGGAGTGGCTGTTGGTAGGTACCAGTTGTACCCCCAGTGATGGTCTAAGGAACAGAGGGAGTCAAATACTTCTGTAGATCTGTCCTTGATGGGAGCAGAAAGCTCCCTCCCTTATCAGGCCTGTGTGTGCCCAGTGGTTTGTAAGTCCAAACTGTCTCTTGCCTGTTGGCCAAGAAAAAAAAAAAACGTTTCTTCTCACAGATTAGGGGAAAAATCAAGGATCACTGTGGCAACTATTAAAAGTGTTTCTCTGCTTTCCCTGTGTTGAAAAGTTACTTTGTTTCTTTTTTCCTTGATGAGAATGCAGAAACGCAGGTCAGTGATTTGAAACAGCCTGCTCCAAAGGACATTGCTCCTTTGGAAACTAACTCCTTTATTTTGCAGTGCTGCCATTGAGATTAATCCTGACCTGGAGCCTAGCATTTGCCTTTTCATTTTGGATTCTTCCCACTCCCAAATCACAGATCTAATCAACTTAAACAGAAATGAAAGATGGCAAACTGGGAGAAGGCTTTGTAACTGTTTTCCTAAAGAGGCTCAGGCTTGTCCTGGTGGAGCCTTTTTCAGTGATGTACTGGGAGTAGAAAACACTCTTACTTGTTTGCCCCAAATAATTAAGTCAGGAAGATGGACTGAAGGAGGGTCAAAAATTGTTTCAGGTGGTTGTCACTCTTTTTATTTCATCTGTTCTGAAATTTTGCTGTACTGAGGACAGCACTAGAGCTGAGTGACCTTCAGCTGCTGTTGCATCTTCATTTGGGAGCTGAGCTCTGGGCTTGATTTTATGCTTGAACATTTTATTCAGAAGGGGTGAGGACTGGGACAGAGAATGGTTTGCTGGCACATGGGTGTGCTTATGAGATCAGGCCCAAAGTCATTCACGTGACAGTACTGAAGTGCTGTGATGCACAGAGTAGGATTTTTCAGCAGGCTGATTCTGAGGTGCTGTATGCTTCAGATGCTTGCTGTATCTTTAAAAAATAGTTACCTATCTCTCTCTGTTCAAAATTTTTTTCCCAAAATTACAGAAATGGCCCCAGAAATGGTTATGTATTTTTTCTCTTTTTCCTGGGGGTGGTATGTTCACATGGGCTAGAAAAATAGCAAAAAGCAAATAGAAGCTTGCTGTAATGGTCTTGCAGCTTGTGCTCTGCTTTTAGGTATTATTCTCTTTGCTGAAAATGTTGAGCTGAATCTTAACCAGGGTTTGAATGGTGAAATCACATGAGGTGCTAATTTTGACTCAAGAGGTAAGACAACAAAGGGAAGATGAAGAGAAGGGTGGACGTAATGCAGAGACTGTTGAATTAGTATGTTAAAGCCACATGTGGAATATTCCTATTCAGGCATTTCATGCAGCTTCTAAGAGCTCTCACTGCTGTGTTGTTGCTTGGTCTCCTCTGTGTCATTACCATGAATTTTTTAGTGTGTGAGAGAACTGTGTATGTACTGCACATCAGAATAATATAAATCATGCATGTTAACACACAAAAGGGATAACACTGACTGCTCTGTCAGGCTGATAGTGTCTTTATAATCAGGACTTCTAAATCAGTGTCCTCCTCTCAAAGTATGGAGCTGTGACAGCTGTCCCTTGGACATTCGTGTGTTCATTTTTAGTTCCTGTATCAATCAAGCTTTATGCAAGGTTTGATCAGGTTGATAAAAGGCAAAAAAGGATCCTGTCTAATACAGCTTACAGTGAAAGTGGCACAGTAAGTTCCTCCTGCATGAACAGCAGTCCCCTGATGTATCAAGGAGACCTGATTATACAACAGGACTAATCAGCTCTGGATGCTGCCATGAATTATGGGCTGGCTTAAGTGCTGTGATACACATTTCTGCCTTAAATTATGTCAGAATCAAAACAGAAAACCAGAGCAGAAAGCCCAAATGTCGACAAAGCTTATCTTCTTTAGGTCTCTATCAGGGTTAAAGAAGAGGTTTCTGAAAGTAATTATAACCTGTCTCTTCTATCCAGGCTAGCAAAAATAAACCAGGTTATATTGGAACTTTACTGCATAATGTTACACAACCATGCTTATTTAAATGTAGCTATTTTTGTAGTATGCATTGTGCCTTAATGGGAGTCATGGATAAAGTGCGTTGACCCAGTGAAACAACTGAATATAGAGGTACAATATTTATGGAAGTTACAGTGAACCCAGCATATTTGCACTTAGGGCAGAAAAAAAGGTGGAAAATGATGAATGTGTTAAAAAATAGTATCTGCCTAGTGTAGCTATGTGCCTTTTTCATTCTATGAAGATGTAATGAGTTGTTGTTCTCCCCCCCTTCTTTCTTTGTTTTCTATTTTTATTTTGCTATTTACAGTGGTGTAATTTTGGCACTTTATGCACACAGCCTCCTCAGTTTTTCATTTCAGGTACCTACAATTAATGTCTAAGGCCTACCTATTTACTCATACTTAGTTGCATCTATGCTGAGAGATGAATAGGTGCTTCCAGATGATTCATCTGACCTGTCTTAGACCCTGATGAAAAGCTGCCTAGCTGAAACCAGCAGTTAGGTGCCCTGAACTGGGACAGATGTGTTCCCTCTCTCCACCTGCATGATAGCCTCAGCTCAGGTCACTTTGTGAAGAGGATGAAGAGGGTGGCATTGGTCTGTCCCTAGTAATTCCTGAACCAGGTCCACAGCCGTTGGGTGAGTTTTGGGGTTAAATGGGCTTGGAAGGCGGTGATTCAGACCAAGGGGCTTTCAGAAGTGCGGTACAGTGCTGGCTGTGGAGAACTCAGCTGTTTCTTAGATATGCAAATCCACTCTGTCTGATTTGGCTGGGAGAGCTGGGTGTCTGTGTTTCTTTGTGATGAGATTGTTTGTTTGTTTATCTGTATGGGATTTTCAACATTATAAATTCTGAGTATAATTATAATAATAGATGGCATGGTTATTTCACAAACAGTGTGCCCTCTGCTGTGATCAGCTACTGCATTCAGGAGCCTTTGTGCCCATCTACAGCTTCCTACCCTCTTGCCGTGTCTGTATTCTGGTTGTTCTAGGTTTCCCTGTCTTCAAAAGCAGCAGCAGTTTCCAAACATTAAGAAAAAAGATAATAAAGGAATGCTGTGAATATTTTTGGGGGGGTGTCCTGTCCAGAGGCAGGAGTTGGACTCAGTGATTCTTTTGTGGATTTCTTCTAACTCAGGATGTTCTGTTTCTGTGATTCTAACACGATTTAGTAAGGAGGAAATTATTAATGGATTGGTAAGAAGCAGCACTCTGTTGCCTTATTTTTGTGCAGGTTGGGAGTACTGAGCGACACAGCCCCTGTGACGTGAAAGGTGCGTCTGTGGAGGAAATCTGGCACCTACCTTGCAAATAATTACAGTCTAAGCAAGCTTGGAAAAGGGGTGGAGTGCAGGGAATAATTCAATTTGTGAAGGATTTGTTGTACAATGAGGTCAGCTTCTCTTGGTTCTCATTTAATTTTTCTTCTAGGGTTTTACCCTTGCAGGGTTCAACTGACAGAGTGAGGGGATACTGCTACTCATATGCTTCTCTTTGGAGGGGAGGCTCAAAATGTGATTGCCCATATTTAAACCTGGGTATTTCTCAGGCGTTTCTTTCAGCAGACATGTCAGCTGGGAGAGCTCGGCCCTTCCCCACCACCATCTCCTTGGCCAGGCTGGTACAGCCCTGGCAGCAGCTGAATTTCAGTCCCTGTCCAGCTGCACAAAGTGGCTCCAGGTGCGGGATCAGCGGGGAGGGAGGAGGAGGAAGAGGAGGAGGGATGCTGGGCTTGGCTGTGCTGTCAAAACAAGAGCCTGTGGTTGGAGACTGTCAGTTTGCGTAAGCTGGTTTTAGGCCTTTTTAATACTGGATCAGAAGCATTCTGATCAGATCTGAATCCTTGCTGTGTAAACCCAGCTGGCTCAAATCTGTTAGCATTTATTTATTTAGTTAGTTTAAACAGGTTAGCTTCCCGCTGATGGGGCTTGCTGCTGGTTTGGGTGTCCTCCTCCTGCAGCCAGTGGAAAGCTGGCAGGGTGTCCGAGCTTTGGCTAGTGCAGGAGTACTGTGGCTGGCTGGCTGCTGGCGTCTCGCTGGCATTTTGGGGTGGGGAGGCAGTGGGCTTTGCTTGCCCCACGGGAGTCTGCTGGCTGGCTGGTGCTGGCAGCTTGCAGGGAAAGGTCCGGCCGGTCCCCAGCTGGCACTGATGCGCTGGCAAAGCCATGGCAACGTGGTGCTTCAGCCACCATGGCATGTACCCAGCCAAAAGAGGGTTTCACCTGGCTCCATGAGCCTGTTGGGGGCACAGTGTGTTGGGCGGGATGCCCTGGCTAGATGCCCCCTGTGCAGATGAGGTCCTGCCGCCCTCACTGGGGTGCTGTGTCAGCTGGAAACTGTTAGCCTGGGAGTCGGAGCACATGCAAAAACATAAAATGTATTAAAAATGTCAGGCTGGAGCACTGAAGGAAGACCCCTGAAGCCTCACCTGTGCTGTGAAGATAACTTTCTAGGCTCCTTCCCCCAGAGTACAGCACAGCCTGAGTAAATGGTTCTTAGTGCTGAGGAGGAGCACCCTACAGCCATCTTGTCTCCCTCAAAGGGGGCCATGGGGCTGTGCTTGCAGATGCTTTCAGATTTGTCTTGAACAGTTTCACCTGTATGCTGCTGAGTCTGATGGAGCATCACAGGGGGCCTGTCGGAATGAGGCAAAATCCTATTTACTTGATAGCTTTTTCTGCCTCAAAGAGAGGTAAGAAAACCTGTGCCCCTTCTCCTCCCACCTCCTCCCAGTCCCTGTGTCGGTGGGACAGTGGATGCACTGGCAAGTGCAATACCCAAACCATTCTTTTTGGTTTATTTTTGTTTCTTGATGGGAGATTAAATGGAGATGCAAACAAGCACTACATCAGAAAATAGATAGGTAGAACATTTAGTTTTACCCAGAAGCTGTAAGTAAGGGTGTGCAACTTTCTTGCTAAGTTTTCCCCTGAAATTGTATTTTGGCTGTGCAGCCCTTTTATTTGTTTAAACCAGGGGTGCTCCCTTCTTATGTTTACTGATTTTTCCTTCTGCAAGTCAAACATCCCTCAGGTGTGCAGCTGAGCCAGCTTGGGTGGGTGGGACTGAAGGCAAGAGGAGGACAAGCATATGCAGGAAGAGACATATTCTGGATTCCTGCTGTGGAGATGAGTAATCTTTGGTGGTTAAGGCAAAACAGGAGAGTTACAAATACAGTTTTGTCTATTCCTTACATCCCTTTTCCCCACTGGAGAGCTATATACCTTTTTGTGATTAAGGCCTAAACAATACAGAGGCTATGTTTTTTGTTGGTATTGGACAAAACTTGCAAATTACCTTACTATTTTTCTGGTTTTATTGTGAACTTTGAAAAGATGATCTACAGCCACATGCCTAATACCAGATAATCTGTGAAAGGAATTGTAGCACAGGAGGTGAGGGTGCTTGTATACTGTCTGGGTATGAGGATATAAACAAATCCGAATTTGTTTTTGTCGGACTAAATTTGACTATATAGTACATTGTGGAAGACAAGACAGAGCTGGAGCCTACTAACATAGTTGCCCAGCCTGGCAGTTGTAAAGGTTCTGTGTATGAGGCCATGAACAATGGCTTGGAATGTGATGCTATAGATTTTTTTTTTTTTCCCCCTGCAGTGTTTCATAAATGCTGTGCAGTTTAACTCAGCTTTTAACCTTCTATGCAGTTTGGAGTGTGAGGCTTCTCGCCCGGTGTCAGATGGCTCACTCAGTGGAAAAAAAGCCAGCCACCCTACAGCTCAAATCCCATTGGTACGTGGAAACGTGCCTGTTCTGCTGTCCGATTCCCAGCAACAGCGCCTGGGGGGTGGCAGCCCTCCGGGGTGGTCTCTGGGAGGTCTTGCAGAGCTCACTGAGAGAAGCAGGAGCACTGTAGGCTCCATACTGCCTGGAGCCTGGAGCCTCAGGCTTCAATTTTAGATGCCTTTGTTTCCTGCCTGCATCGCTGTAGCATCTGTTTGGACATAACAGGGCTGTAACTCTAGTTACAGTGTAACTCTGCTTGCTGAGTTTTGTACTGCATGAGGTACTCAGTGCTTGCACTCTGAAATCTTAGAGCTAACTGGGACTTATTTTTAACCAGTTACTATTTAATTGAAAATTGCATTCTATATTCATTTTAAAAAACCCAAAACATAAAACACTCCAGTGGGGGAGCTTTATACTTTCTCCGTGTTTTTATAACGTTCCCATTTTTCTGGATGTGCAGGTGTCTCATTTACATTCCTAGAAACACAGCCTTCATGTTTCCTTTAAAGTCAAGGTTTCTGATCTGTTGTACTTAGTTAGCTTAAGGCATCCTTGGCATCGCTCAGGAACACCTTTGAGAAGAGATTGTTTCACAATGCAGTACCTGCAGGTGGTGATGTCATGGCAATACGAGCAAAAGAAAAATTATTAGAAGCATTGCTGTGCGCATTGGATTTCTCTTGTGCTGTGTCACCCAAGAATGTGTCTTCTTGTGTGTTTGGTTTCTGTCACAGCATTTGTGCCTGTGCATTGTGCTGTGCCTCTTGTACAGCCAGCCTTTTGCACAGGTTATTGTGTAGCTTCTGCTCCCAGTTGTGCAGATCTGGATTTTTAGGTAGTGTTAGACTTGCCTATCTGACTTATTTATGGCTGTTTCACATGGTGAATCAGTAAATACTGTTGAAAGACATGCTTGATTAGCAGTATTAGGAGAAAAGCCAGAGCTGATCTTGCCTGTAGGTGGAATAAGATGATTAACACACATGTACACACAAGAAAAAAATTTAAAAAAAAGGGCTTGAAATGTTCACTTTTTCCGTTAGACATCATTCTTGACTTGCTCAGGGTGATGACCCTGTGTTGTGAGCCTCAGATGGGTGACTCAGAAGAAGTGCTGATGACAAAACATTTGCTTGGAGTTTCTGCTTATGAGTGGAGATCCCATTTCTGCTTCACTGGGAATGTAATCATAGTTGTTGTTTTGGAGTAGCCCTCTTCAAACTTTGGTGAGACAGAAAACGGACTGGAGGCTCTCAGTTTGTACAGGGAAGGTTTTGCTGTAGGATCAGCTAAAGGTGAGAAGGTCTGACCTGTGGCTAGTTGAAATAAATGTGTTGGCTAAAGTTAATGGCTTGGGGTTTCCTTTGATGTTTTGTTATTAACTTCCCCCCAGTGCAGCATTGGAAGTAGTCACATTTTTTAAAAGAAAAATTCTAGGTTGCTAATCCTCAACAAATGTTAAACTGGAGATATTTCAGAATGGTACAATTCAAAGCGCTGTGTGTGTGGGCAGTTGAGACATTTGGGACCTGTGTCCTCTGCCACTGGACTCACATAAAACAGAACTACAAAAAAAGCCACAATGCACAATTTTGTGTCTTTGTGCTTTATACCTTTGCCTGTTCACGCCTCTGCTTAAACTCAGGTTATCAATAAGAGTGTGTAATTGCAAGATTTGCTAAAAGATTTTGGTATTGAATGCAGCTTTTAATATTGAACTCCTTTGGAACCAAATCCTGTTATTTTATGATGGAATGATTTTAAACGAGGGCAAGTGCTACATATCTCTGTGTCTCTGTCTTTCGGGGGGAGGGGGGGAGCTGTTTAAAAAAAATTAGCACTCTGCTAAGTTGATTGCAGCTGTTAGGATCCTGGTATGTTGCTCCTGTGCTTCCAGACAGTGCAGCCATGATATAGCCATTGCACTTGAATTCTTTGCATTCTGGCAGCACTTGCAGTTTAGCTGGTGGGATCTGTTGGAGTGCAGAAATCCCCACGGTGGGAAGGCATGCACATGGGCTCTCTGCTGAGAAATCATTCGATTGACCCCCCCCTCCACCACCTGTGGAAAAGTACAAGCATGTGCATGTACTTTTGAAGGCTATTTATTTGCCTTGCAGAGGGTCAACTGTAAAACCCTTTCTGAAAATATGCTCCTTGAAAGTCTCCTGAAGAATGGTGAGCTCAAGCCAGAAAGGTCGTATTTTACAGCTCCCCTGTCATGAAAGAAATCTAAGTGTAGAAAAAAATACAACTTAAATACCCCAGATATTTATTTTGTCCTTTCCTTGCACAAGCCTTCCCTCTCTCCCTAGGCTGGGAGGTCAGGGCATGTGTGTGTGTGGCTGCACTTTCAGGGGGAACCCTGCTGCACAGGCACTTGTGGGCCTGTTCTGGCCCCCTTATTGTTTTAACAATTAATCTTTCTCCCATTTATAATTCAAAACACTAATGAATACACCCTTCTCTCCCCAAATTCTCAGGAATTTCTGCAGCCTCCTGCTTGATTATGTATCTCCAAGCTTGCACAAATAAGTCCTCTGGTGTTATCCCGCCAAAGTGAAATCTTGGACGGATGTGTTTGACGTTGGTTTGTGCAGTGACTATACCTTACCCACTTGTCCTGAAGACAGAAAGGAATGTTAACATTCACAATAGGAAAATAAGTATTTGAAGATAGGTTTTGGTCTGTCCACAATAACAAAAATCCCTCTCTTGTTTGTGTGTTAAGCATGTGTATTGTAGCCTTCTCAATACTACTCTGTATATTCCAAAAGCCTTTCCTAGGATGCATTTTAAATTGGAAGTTAAAACTAGAAAACAAACCAGAAGTGAAACTCTTGCACTCCTATGATTGTTTGTAGCCCTGTCTTCTTCTTCAATTCAGTATGGATTTTAAAAATTTTATGTTTTTGCATATCCTCACAACAAATGGTATGTTTGCTACCCCACTAGGAGGCTCAAACTGCTGCCCCAGCCCTTGCTTTCATGGGAGGCCTTAATTTGAAATAAAATTTGAGCATTTCTGTAGGCTGCCAAAGAAGAATTGGAAGAACTTGTTTCATGTTGGAGCTCCCACCTGCATTCTTAGTTGTGGAAATAAATGGAAAACTTGTTTTGACAACCTGGTGTATTCGCCTGAGTGCCTTCCTTGTCACTGATGGATGGAGGGGCAGGCTTGTAGCTCTGTGTAGCAATGGGCCATGGGAACACTGATTACCAGAACAGGACATCTAATGACAGGAAAGGAAAAAAGTCCTAAATATCTACTTTCAGTTCCTATGTGTGCATCTGCTCCAGAAAACTTCAAGATGGAAAAAACATAAGATTCAAGGTTACCTGGTTGGTAGCTTTGTTCACACATGATCCTATGTATGGATCCTCTTCTTTCTTTCTCTCTGTTGTTGAAAAAGTGTAAGCCCTTATTTTAGGCTATTCCCTTTCCATTAGGACCTCCTAAGAAAGTAAGATGTGACATGTTGAATTTGGACTGGACCAGGTTTGTTTGCCTGAGGCCAAACAGGAAATTGTACAGTGGGCTCTAGAGGAGTAATCTCTTGCAAAGAAAATGATTCTTTAAAGGGTGGTGCTCATTTCCCAGTGTGGAGCTTGCGTGAAATGAGGATGTCCACACCACTAAGCTGTAATGTCTCTTGGGTGTCCTGAGAGAGGTGTGCCCCTAGGAATGGTCTCCTGCTGCTGGAGATGTGACAGTGTGTCACGAAATTCTTCACCTACTACGTCAAAATTTCGTCTGGGGTTTTGCTTTAAAGACTAAAGGGAACCAGAAGCATTTGGCGTTGGTTCAAAATGCTGAGATTATTGTTCTCCTACTTGCTGTGTGTTTATATTTTTAAAGCCAAGGTGATATTGGTAGCTGTCTCTAGTATGTGTTCACTTGATTTCAAGGTACTTCCAATGGTACTGTGCCTGCTACCACTGTTTCAGACCATCAGGATTTTGTTAGTTCCAGAGAAGCCTATAGAAGAGCAATTGTTGGTATTGATTTCTATGCTGAGAGTTCACTGACAGTCTGTGATGCATGCAAGGACCAGATCTGTTTTTGATCTGATTAGCCTGTTTATTATAGCTTGAGGTAGAAGAGCTGAAAGCTGGAAGCCACTTTACCATCCTTTGTTTTTTCTGACTGTTGCTTTTTCTTAGCGTTTTTCTCCTCCTTGGGTAGCCTTTCCCACCCAATTTAAAAGGGACTTCTGTGTTTAGTGCAGTATTTGTAGAAAATCTAATGTTGACAGGCAGTAATATATTTAAACAACTTTCCTGAAAACCTTTTTGTCATGCTTGGACTATCTGGCAGGCTGATTGTATTGTGCAGAGCAGAGGCATGGAGTCAGGTTTCATGTTTTGGTTAATTTGCAGGTCATGTAGAGCTCAGGCTATTGCAGGGAGAAGGCAGCAAATCTGTGTGAAAAACGTGGGGTTTATCACTCGCCTCTGGTGGTGGGTTTTTTTTTTTTTAATCTTATTCAGATGAATTAGTTTTCCTCCCTTTCTGCCTTTTCAGTTCGTGCCTTAAAAGTTGCTGAACTTTCAATGATGAGGTAAACTTGAAGTCAACCAGTTGGCTTCCTTGTTTGTGTTGGTTTGAAAGAAAGTTTTTTAAGGCTTAAGAAGTGGTGCTTTGAGGATTAAGAAGTCTAACCAACCCTCGCCAGTGGTACTTGCAGCTCCTCACTGGTGGCCTTTGCCTGGTATCCTCCTTGAAGGTAGTGTCCTGATGGGACTGAGACCTTGGCAGTCATCCTCAGGATGAAGGAAACTCTGTGTAGGGTTACATCTGTCCTATAGTTTTTATAGGCTAATAGTAAATGAGAAATGTGATTTTTGATGGTGTGGGAGGTCAAAGATGGCACCAGTTACTTTGTGTTCAGAATACAGACCACCCAGCTCCTGAGGCATATACACCTTCCAATCACACCCTGTGTTTTTGCTTATTCCTCTCCTCACTACGGAGGTGGAAGTAAGGCACAAAAAGTAAGAATCATGTAAAATTAGAGTTGTGAGTCAGGAGAGGTTCTCTTTCCCTTCCAGTGCAATATTAACCTTGTAATTGTCTTAGGGGTAAACAAGTGCTGGGAATGGTTCAGGAGTCTGAAGTCTGATCACTTTAGACAAATCTGTGTGGTTGGAAACAGTGACAGACAAGAGGGCAGAGCTGTGGCTTGCTAAGCTGCTTTGCTTTCCTGGAGAATGGTGACGCCTGGTTAATCTGTCACTGCTGTGGGGTGCATGGCTGTCCCCCTGGTGGGACTGTGAACAAAGCACAATGAGTTTGGACCCAAAAGCAGGAAGGGACTGAGGCAGAAGTCCCTACTTGGTACGGGCAACTTCTGAGACAGTGACATGAAGTTGTCAGTGCCTGGTCAGAGGCATGGGAACACCTTACTGCGCTAGAGGCAGCTATTAGGGAAAGGCCGACAAGTTTGATCTGAGTCACCCAATATAGGGGAAAAGCCCTCATTAATTAAGTAACAGAGAGAAGCAACTGGTTCTGGACTGTGTCCATGATGTAGACCTTTTCTCAGGCACCATCAACTTAGCCTGCTGGCACTGGGAGATGGTCTTGCTTCAACACTGATGGGGTGCAGTCTGTTTTCCTGCTGCACTCAGGGGTTTTCTGTATTGGTGTGACATGTAGAACCTGGGAGAAGTTGAAGACTAGTTGTTGGCTGTGGTGGTTTGACCTTGATTGGATGCCAGGTGCCCACCAAAGTTGCTTTATCATTTCCCTCCTCAACTGGACATGGGAGAAAAAATACAACAAAAAGCTCATGGGTTGAGATAAGGACAGGGAGAGATCACTCACCAGTTACCATCACAGGCAAAACAGACTCAACTTGGGGGAATTAATTGGATTTATTACCAATCAAATCAGAGTAGGATAATAAGAAGTAAAACAAAATTTAAAAACACCTTCCTGCCACCATTCCCTCCTTCCTGGGCTTAATTTTATTCATGATTTTTGGCCTCCTCAGCACAGCAGTGCAGGGAGGTGGGCAATGGGGGCTGTGATCAGTTCATCATATGTTGATTCTGCCATTGCTTCCTCTTCAGGGAGAGCTTGAATGAAATGAGGATGTCCACACCACTAAGCTGCAGTGTCTCTTGGGTGTCCTGAGAGAGGTGTGCCCCTAGGAATGGTCTCCTACTGCTGGAGATGTGACAGTGTGTCACGAAATTCTTCACCTACTACATCAAAATTTCGTCTGGGGTTTTGCTTTAAAGACTAAAGGGAGCTGCCTTCTCTCTTCAGGGAGAGGAGGCAGTCTTCCACAAACTCTTCCAACGTGAGTTCTTCCCATGGGCTGCAGTTCTTCATGAACTGCTCCAGCATGGGTCCCTTCCATGGGGTGCAGTCCTTCAGGAACAGACTGCTCCAGTGTGGGTCCCCTGTGGGATCCCAAGTCCTGCCAGCAAACCTGCTCCTGTGTGGGCTCCTCTCACCACAGGTCCGCAGGTCATGCCAGGAGCCTGCTCCAGTGTGGGCTTCCCATGAGGTCACAGCCTCTTCTGGGCATCCATCTGCTCCAGTGTGGGGTCTCCAGGGGCTGCAGGTGGATCTCTGCTCCACTATGGACCTCCACCTACTGCAGGGCTGCAGGGGCATAGCTGCCTCACCATGGTCTTCACCGTGGGCTGCAGGGGAATCCTTTCTAGCACCTGGAGCACCTCCTCCCTCTCCTTCTTCATTGATGTGTTGGTGTCTGCATAGTTGTTTCTCTCACATACTCTCCCTCCTCAATTCCCTGGCCACAATTACTTCCACTCAATAATTTTTTCCCTTTGTTAAATATATTATCCTGGAGTCATTACTACCATTTCTGTTGGGCTCAGCCTTGGCTAGCAGCAGGTCCATTTTGGAGTTGACTGATGTTGGCCCTGTCAGACAGGGGAAGTTTCTGGCAGCTTCTCAAAGAAGACACCCCTATAGCCTCCCCACTACCAGTACCTTGCCACACAAACCTAGTATATTGGCCTGTGAGTTCTTACTGGTGCCCTTTGTGCTGGTGGCTTTCATCTGCATGGATTCTGTGGCTTGGATTAGGCCCGGGGAAAACAAATCATCCTGTGGATTGTTTCAAGCGCTTTTGCGTGTGCTTGTAACTTCCTTTACCGGAAGAGTAGGCATTTGACTTTTTTTTTCTTTTCCCTTTAGAATAGTGATGGCCTGAGTTTTCCAGAATTAGTCCACTGAGAGGAGGGGGGAAAAAAGGTGTTTAGGCAAATGAAGGCTTCAGCAGCTTAGTGCTTGTCTACATGGGGAAGTTAGTGCGCAGTAAGCTAGGGTGTGAATTTACAGCACGCTAGCTGCTCTGCACTAACTCCCCCTGTGGATGCTGAGTGTGCACTAAGAGCGCCTGTTGGGCAGGTTAATTTAGTCTGCTGAAAGAAAGTGTGCTGAAAATTCACACTGCTGCTTCCTTCGCTCTGACTTTCCCATGTAGACAAGCCCTTAGTAAGTCTAGAGTAAAAAGTCCTTGTTCAGAGATCTGGCTTAAATTTTTTCTGCCTTGTTCTTCCTTGGTATTGCCTCTCTCTCTTCTCACCTAATTTTCCATCTGTTTTTTCTCCCTTGTCTCTCCTCTTCATTTTCTCTCCTCCTTTTCTCTCTTCAGTGCAGATTAAATGTAATTGGGGCTTTGTCATCCTGCTGAAGACTCTGTACACATAAATATGGAGGGAATGAGGGAATGACTTCAGATGGAGGCCTGGAGGTGTATCATGTACAAGTGTAAAATGCTGTTTTACCAGATGCAGAAAAGGGCATGTCCTACAAAGCATAAGGTGTGTTTGACTCAGCTTAAACTGTAGAACCAAAGGCCAGAGGAGCATAGTCATTTGGGGGAAAGTACTTCCCCTTGCTTAGAAGATGAGAGGCTATTTATACATGAAACTGTACATTTTGTAGACACAGCATTAGGTTTGTTTAATTTTCAACAATTAGGGGCCCCATAAAAAGCCCCTCTTTTAACAAGTACGGGCAGTAATTCTCTTACTGATTCCTGAGGTATGAGGGCAGATTAGTGTTGTGGAAATTATAGAAACAAATTAATTTTTTAATAGGTTATACACACTGATGGTTATATCTCTCTGCACATTTCACTGCCTATTATCTCTGTTTGTTTCCTCTTGAGAGGTAGGAAATGTGAGAAGGAAAATTGTATGTTTCTGGTACAAAATGCCAGAGCCATCAGTTCTTTTTGTTTTAGATGTGGTTTAGCATATGAAATTTTGGCTATGTTGTACTGGTATTTTCTATCTAACTTTTTGAAAAATAGGTTATTTTAGTGACTTAAATAATGGGGGAAAAAAAAATCTGCATTTCTTCTTAATTGGGAGGGTGAGAAGGTGTGGTTACATACATGTGTGAAAACAAACAACTCTTCTGCAGCTCATCTCACTGTGCTAAAATAAGCCCAGTCAGATGGGTGAAATAGGTCAGGTACGATGTTACGCCATACTGGCTTTTCTCGTATCCTGGTTTGTGTTGGAGTTTCACAGAGAGCTTTTCCAACATGCCTGCCCCAGCCCTAATGAGGAGGGAGATAGAGGCTCTTCCCTCCTTCCTCTCTTCAGTATGTGTGCGCTCACGCACAATTCATATGTGTGTGGTTATGCTGGATTCAGTCCATTTCATCCAGTGTTTCCAAATGCAAAGGAGACTGAGTGATTTGAGCGTAAAAGAGAAGTTCTAGGGCTGTCTTTGATACAGAGATCTTGTTTCAAGGATTTGCGCCAACACTTACTGAGGTATGGAAAACAGGTTATGTTCACAGCTTCCTTTGGTTTTACAGATCCTCCCCATCTATGCTGTCTTAATGGTCCACTGTTGTAATGACTTAGAGGTACTGCCACAGGGGTTGGAAGCAATTTGATCATCCTCCTCTTTTCAACAGAATGTGTATTTTTCTTAGCAGCATGTCTTCAATGTACAGAGATTACAGTGGTGGCTTCTGCTTGGTGTCCTGGCTCATGTGGCAGTGGCTTTGTGAAGTGTTCTTGGGCCTCCTGTAGAAGAGGTCATGAGCACTAAACACAGATATGCCACTCCATCGAGGTGTTTTGACTTAATTCTTCCATACCACTGTTTCTTGTCTGCTGCAGTATATCAGCCGGTTAGTTTGTCAGCCTGTAAATATATATTTCTTTATTTTATAGAGAGTTTATAAAATACAGGAATAAGTTCCTGTAGGGTTTGAGAAGATTAAATAAACCCCCAATGTATCTCTGCAAAGGAGCAGGAGTTGTTCCTTGTATTACAATTGTAACATATTGTTGATGGATGTCTTTTACATAAACAAGCCTGAAAAAAAAAAGCAATGTGGTAGGTGCTCTTGCTACAATTTCCCTTCCAAATTAAACTGATCTATGCTCTTTTTTTCTTGCCTGATGTAACCTCGCATAAATTGCTTTGAGCAATTTAAAAAAAAAAAAATCTGTCTGGTCATTTCCTTTCTTTTCTGGCATCCGTGGTGGGAATATGTCTCTGTTTAGCCGCTCCTCCCCTCCTTTCCATTTTTGGGAGACCCTTCTCCTATAAATGCTCCCAGTGCCAGCTTCCCTGGGCTGCTGCTCCGGACCGTGCCAAGCAGTGAACAAAGCTGAACTTTTAGCAGTCTCTTGGCTTTCCAGGCGCCTGCCTGCTTCTGAATAGCAGCCGGGGAGACTGACGAGGCACTGTTCGCCTCCTGCTTTGCTGTGCTCAGGCAAGGCAAGGCTGGCCACTGGGACTGTGCCCTTGCAGGCTTGTGAAGACATTACTCACCTTCTTTCTGCCCAAGTTTGGGTTTGAGTGACTCCCTTCATAGCTAGCGGGGCACAGAGGTGGGATTGTGCCACGGCTGAAAGCTTGGGCTCTGCCGAGGTTGGGGAGCTTGCACTGGAGTCCTTCCTGTTTTCTGTGGGTGAGAAGAGTCATTCAGAGCATCAAACTCCTGAACACAATTAAGCAGGGCAATAAAGAGACGGGAAAAGGGACTCTACTTCCCCAGTTTTCCTCCCTGGAGCTGGGAGGTGCAGGGGATACAGTGCTGCACCAGGAGCTGTAGCAAAGCCTCGTTGTGTGGGGGGCAGCTAGCTCTGCGCACCGTCTGGCAGCCTGGGAGGACTAGAAGGTGACAGAGATAAGGCTTGGATCCTAGTAACCCGACTAATAAAAGACTTATTCCAGCCTTAATAAGCTCCTTGGACAGATGGATTCTGTTGGACAGATGGATTTAATCTGGGAAAATGATTACATGGCTTTTGTACTCATTAGTATTTTTGGTCTTGGTATTTATGCTTTAATATTCTTGTGGTAGGTTGGTGAAAATATGTCTGTAAACCTGCACTGCTTTCTGCTTGCAGCAGTGAAGCAAGATGCCTTTCTGCTTCCCTTCCCACCCAGGTATGTGGTGTACATGTGTGCCCCTCTATGTTTTATAGACATACATCTATATCTGTGCATATGGCTATGTAGATATGTATGAAGACATATATCCAAATGTCTGTAACATTACACATGTAGACTGTTTGTTCCCAGGCTTCTTGCATGACTGAGGTGCAAACTTCCATTTTGATAGGGCTGTGCAGCCCTGTGTTGCCTGAAAGTGCTGCTCAAAGTGATTTTCTAAGCAGGAAAATCTAAGCAAAGTCCCCAGCTTGTGTGCAGCTACCTTTTTGAAGGAGACTTGGCAGCTCTTCAAGATAATGAGGGAGATCAAAGTTGAGACTGTTGGGTTGTCCTTATGTCCCCAGTAACATATTAGACAGGAGGGTGGACCAGATAGTAACTAAACAGATTCACAGTCTGCATATAACAGAGGAAAGCACTTGCAGTGGAGTGGGTGTATGGTCAGGTGATGGTCTGGGAATAATTAATGTTAGAGCACAGGAAGCTAATAAGCACCATCTCTCCCTAAGGTTCATTCAAAGCAAGAAGCTATAGAAATATAGAGTGAGAAAGAACATGCCAAACATTTTGTGATTGGACTTCACATTTTCATTGCCTTAAGTGAGAGGTACTTAATTTTAAGCACTTAATTTTGCCATAATGGATGGGTGTCATTTGCAGCTCTGGACTGGCTGGGGATTTTTGAAATAGCTGGAGCATGATGAAGCTTTAAATGAAGTCAGAAACTGAAACTTACAGTGGAAACTTTCTTAATATTTAATTTACTACCTCCAGAGCTAGTGGAAAAGGGCTGGGGGCAGAGGGAAAGGGAAGAATGATATTCATGAATTGTTCCATGAAGGTGTGAGTGGGTGTTTTAATGGAACAAAAAAAAAAAAAAAGATAAAAGAAAAAAGAAAAAAAAAGTTAATTTATTAATGTTTATCAACTTACTTGGCTATAAACTGAAGCAGTGTTTGCCTGTTTGCCAGATTTTTTTCTTCCTTGGCGCTTCATTTTCCTATAAGTGCTTTACCAATGCTACCTGTCATGGAGGATTAGCTTGGTAGTTTTGAAGGCTTTGGAAGAATGGCCATTTGCAGTGGGGGGTGGCAAGTTTTGTGACCTGCCCTGGAAGTCTGGGCTACATTTCTGGCAGTGTGAGGGTGCAGGGTCAGGCAACTCACACTCTGTCACCTCCCTGATGCTGGGTTACCCTGCAGGATGGGCAGCCTCCCATTCCTGGGACTGCCCAGGAGGTATCATCTATGAAATACCTTTCACTCTGTAGGCACCTTCACTTTTGATTGTGCTAAGGTGAAAGTATTTGTATTTAAAATGTTTCAGTGCTTTCTCAGATACAGAGTGTCCCTTGTCTTCTCCCACAGGTAGGCAGGAGTAGGTGAGATGTTTTCTGTTTCTGCAGGGGCCTGGAAATCCCGGGTAGGGGTGTCAGAGGTCCCTCATTAAGCACTTTACTCATGCTCCCAGTAAGCCATGGAGTGCACAGATGGGGACCTGGTAGTACCAGGTGTGTGCCCAGCAGAACCACTGCACTGTCACTGAAGCACATGGTGCAGGCCGTGCTGTTGATGTGAGGCTTCTTTGACCCTCTAATTGCCATACTAGTGTGGATTAGTATTAAAAAATTTGGGTGGAAAATGTGGAAAATCCTATTTGTGTTCTGATTCTTTTTTTTTAAATGTGTGTCTCCGGTGTCTTACTCAGTTCTCATAGGTCTAGATTTCCTTGATTCCAGAAAGAACCTGAGTAAAAGACTCCAAAAATGATGTGCTTGTGTTCCAGGGAGCTCAGAGCTGTTATGGTGAGGTGCTCAAGACCTGGTTGCTGTGAAAGGGGGGTGAGGTTGTCAAGCAAAGTGCAATTAAAGAGTTCTTCAGGGAACAGATGATCCCAGCTGCGTAATTAAAAATAGTGGCCTGCTGCTGTCATTGCTGTTTGGGTTTGCAGTTAGAAGCAGAGCCAAGAAGGGCAGCAGGCAGCTGCTCCTCCCACAGCCTGGCTGCAGGATGCAAAGGCCTGTCTGCTCAATCATTCTTCCCCCTGGTACCTGCTTTCCCCCCTCCTTTTCAAGCACACCCACAGGAAGCCCCACCCCAGTCAAGGGAGTGAAGCCCGGACATGCTCTGGGGTGCTTGTTACTGTGCAGCCTGCTTCAAAGCACCAGGCATCCCTGCACACACAAAAACCTCTCTCTGTGTTCAACTAGATGCTTCATGGGTTTCTCTGAAGAAAGTGCTAACACAAGTCTTTATAGTTTCCAACAAAAAACAATAGAGAAACAGTTGCTCTGAAGCAGCATCATTTATACTGGCTGGCAGTGAGTCTTAGAAATTGATTTCCCCCCAACTTACAGAGTTTACTGTTCTTTTTTGCCTTTTTTGTTTTCCATTTAGGTGTTCTGCATTATATATTGTATTAATAAAGCACCTGCTAGATGAATCCCTCTATTTAAGGGAATATCCCCTCAGCCTCTCTCCTTTATCTTTTTTAATGATGGCTTCGCTCTGCTTTCTGACTGATGCCATGAATCATGTGTGTTAATAGATCTCTGTCAAGGTCTGCTTGCTCACAGAATTCAGAAGGGGAGCAAATGATGAGATGTCTTGTAGATAAAGAACTGCTGTGCCATATTACAGGTTGAAAAACAAAGAAACCCCAAACCTGCTAGCATTAGGCAATTTTTCTGTGAGGAAAGGTGATTGAAAAGACAATAGAAAAGCAAGCTTGGCATAATTGTGACCTTCCAATTCTTTCAAGTCTTGTCCAACTGTGTAAATGAGTGCAGATGGCATTGGATTTTTGACCAATTTTTTCTTTGCTTGCTTGTTATGGTTCTCCAAGGATATTTGCATGCTTTGCCTGCAGCAAACCAGAATTTGCTTTTATGGTGAGATTTGAATGACTCAAGGGAATTTCTGCTGTAGTTTTATTTAAATTCAAAACACGTTTTGATTAATCACATGAAGAGGGGTCATGTGGCCAGTATTCTCTGTTTTGCTAGAAAAATTAATATGCTTTCCATGTTCAGCTTGCAAAGAGTAGTTTCTGGTGTGTTCAGTTGCTAGTACTCAGCTGTGATGGATGATTCAGGGTTCTAGGATAAAGACCTTTGGACTCCTGTCTAAATTCCTGTGCTCAACTTTTTGGCAAAGGAACTAACTGAGCTAGCACTTGTGATTGCCTTTTAAATTCACTTTCGATGCACAAGCAAACTAAACTGTGGGGGGAGGGGGGCAGCCAGGCACCTCCTTGAGTGCCTGTAGGTGAGCCATGAGGGTGGGTGGTGTGCTGCTGGAAGTGCTTCCTTGGTGGCAGCCGGAAGGAGGGGAGGGAGTGCATGCCCCACAGTTATAGTGTCACACAGCTGTGGACAGAGGTGGCTGGAGCTCTGATGCCACTCTGATTCGGAGCAGGCAAAAAGCATGTAGGTGGATTTCAGTGGGTGAATTTGGCTGCAGAGGCAGGGATGGGTGGCGGACACCTGGGATGAGTGGGATCTTCAGCTACCACTATCTCAGCAGCCAGAGCTCGTCTGCCTTGGGTCTGTTAATAAATGTGTTTTAGTAACATTGATGGAAATGAGAAATTATATTCCACCCCACAAAAATACACAAAACCCAAGTTAGTATGTTGGTGTTTTTTTGCTCAGAAATTGGGAATCAGTAGATGCACAGTTATTTTTGTAGCAGCTCTCTTTTTGCATCCTTTCTCTGTGTACCCTAAAACATAGATGAGTGGAGAATGATGGCACTTTATCATAACATCAATTTGTAGGAAAACTGAAAGGAAGCTTGTGTGGATAAAAGAATAATCCCAGCTGGTCCAAAATTTGGGTCCGTGAATTGTTTAACTTCAGCACAAAGAAAAATGTTTCTGCTGTAGGCTTAGGTAGAGAATGGTGGGAGCTTTTCATTTTTCAGTGATTGAAAAGTTTTGGTTTTTTTTCACAGCATAGCAGTCACACGTTTCTAGTTTTCTTTTTTTTCTTTTAGAAATAATGATTCCTTAAGCTAATTTTGCTCTGAAGAGTAGGTATGCATTTGCTTTTCAACACTGCTCTGGACCATACTGGCCAAATCTCAAATAATTCCCACATTTAGTGAGATCAGAATTCCAGCTCTGGGGTTGAGCATTGAGACACAGGTCATGTGTCCATGTATATTGGATGGAGTGGGAAGCATCTCTTTTGGAGATGCTTGTTCTTAACACTGGTAAAGTCTTTGTCTGCTAAACCCTGTTCACAGTTCTTGGGATGACTGTATGTTATCGCTCTCCTTGGAGATTATTTACAGTGCTTTAAGCTATGCTGATTGCCACAAGGTTGAGGCTGTCAGCGTTATTTGGGTTGCCTTTGTAGCCTAAAAATAAATATTTTTATCCTAGCCTATATTTTTGGGAACTGCATGCACATGTTAACCACTCCTTGGAAACACCTTCTTGTGGAAAGCACTACTGAGAAAATACTATAATCTTTGTTAAAAAGTGACAATTTTAGTCTCTTATTCTTTCTTGCTTCAATTTCTCGTCCCGATGTTTGTTCACCTTGATTGCTTGGGAACATGCCTTTTTCTGGTGTACGTAGGAGGCTGCTGTATGAGGAGTTATCTTTAGTTTTGGATGGATGTTCTAGGGCATTGATACCGAGGAAAATACAGACGTTCACTCACATTTACATTCACAAATAATTCCATTGACTAGGGGCCTAAAGGGGCAAATTATTTCAATTTATTAGTTACATTTTTATAATCCTAGAATTGAAGACTTTCCTGTTCGAATTAGATGAATTGGAGAAGTCTGTATCTAGATTATTCTATGTACCAAAGAACTAGAAACAGTTGGGTTTGGAATAATTAGAGCTAACAGTAATAAATTGTTTTACCCATAGCTCTCAGACTTTGTCTTGAAGAGCAGATTCGTCACTGTGATTGAAGGTGACATGAGGACTGAGTCATATACTCAGCCCCATCCAACACTTGCATATAATAAATTTTAATTAATTTTAAATTTGGAATAAAACCCCATCTCATGATGATCTTTATTTTTATGCTAAGAGCATGCTTTGTGTTTTTATAGTAAGACTGCATTTTGAGTGATTGCTGCATGGCATTTTAAGATAGTTTTTAATGGGGGATTTTTTTCTATAGAAGCTTTGCTTTGTGTTTTTATAAAAAAAATAGTATCTTTTAGTTATAGACATTAAGGAATATTAAACTGAGAGATAATTTGATTTGTCTTTTTTATGCGATGTTCTTGTGCCCTATTGCGGTTTTGAACAATGTTACCTTTGGGTACATGATGAAGGTGATGACAAGTCGATGAAGTATGACGACAAAGTGAGGCTTAATTTTAGTATATTTTGTACTTGGAAAGTTCACTAAGTTCTTTTACAGTCTGATTTAAATGCATCTGTTAGTTGCTTAACCCATGATTGAAGTGGAAGGACAAACTTCTGAGCGGGCAGAACGTGTAATCATGAAAAGTGAATAACAGCTTGTGATTATGGAATTGCAACTACTGGTGAGAATTTTTATAGTGGCATGTAGTTTATATAACTAACCAAATTAAAATTTAACCATATGTGAATATCTTTCCTCTTACGGGATAAGTTTACTTAAAAAAAAAAGAAAACAAACCCCAAAGGAATTCAGCAATTACAGGGAGTGCATTGCATTTGATCTCTTACCAGTCTTTCACTAATAGTGTTTTAAAATATGAATTTAATCTTAATACATACATAATTCTCTCCTATTTCCACTTGTTTGATTTGGACTGCGAGAACAGAGCAACAGCTAATATCTGTGTTTATCAATATCTGCTTCCACATCACCACCTCCTCGGGGGAGAGCTTTGCTTTCATAGCAGTGTTTCAAAAGCACTCGTCCAAGCTCAGAGCTGAGCTCTGCTCCAGAAGCTGGCAGGCTGGCTGGTCCTGAGGGGCCTGGAGGACTGTTTTAATTTACCTGCTGCTTCTTCCATAAGGAAGAAAATGTCTGAAAAGAGGAGGGGAGTAGGGGAAAAAAACCTTTGCTTTTGCCATAGAGCTGTACAACTCCACTTAGCCAACTTGATATTAAATCCTGATAAAGAGAAAACAGGAACTTTCTGCTTTGCTTAGTTGCTTTATGTCAGCATTACACCTTCTCAGCTGCACTTAGGGCTGAATTCTACTTCTTAAGATGCCAGTGAGCTGCCACTCTTGATGTAAAAGCCTGTTTCCAAGAACTTAAGCTTTTTCTACACAAAAATATAAGTGTATTTTGAAAAGCCTAAGAGCTTCCATGTGGGATCAGGCTGCAGATCTATACTGCCTAGGCTGCTGTCTTTAGTACTTGTTATTGATTGAGAGAGGGATAAAATATATATATATATACAGACAAAGGGAGAGACCTCCCATAATACCAACCCTTGGCAGCTGATGCTGGGGGTGTGGGGTGGATTCTTTCTTTTTTCTTATTTTTTTTTTGACTAAGGTTGCATCCAGTTCATCCATGCTTAATAGCCCTTATGGTGTAAACCATGTTTCCACCTTTGGCTTCAGTGGCATCCAGTGGGAAGGAGTCTGGCCGTGTGAAAAAGTACTGGTTGAATTTGCTACTCAATAAACAGTGGTAGAAACACCGTGGTGTGACTCTTCAGGGCGGATGTGTCTGCCTGGGGAGGAGCACTCAGGAGTTGTCTGCAGCTGGCACAGCCTCATCTTTCCTGCCATTCTTCTCCCCTCATTTCAAGACAGCAAAGTTACACCTATACCTCAGCAGCTTGGTGACCTGTGAGTTGTGTTGCATGGGTTTGCAGCCCACTTCCATCTGCTGGGTGTAATTAATGATCCGTGTGTGTCCATCTATTAGAGTATCAGGCTAGTGTAAACAGTCATTTTTCCTTTGGAAGCACGGCTGCTCAGAAGCATGCTATCACCAAATTGGTATTTGTTTTAATCTACAAGTTGGAAAAATATGTTTTTTTGATTTATTAGGCTGTCGTGAGGGCTCTGTTAGTCAGGCCTGAATCTTGCTGTCTCCTGCAATCTCAGCTGGGACTCCCTTCCAAACCTGTTATGAATCCCATTTTTGCTGAAACACATATGTTCTGCAGTTAATAGAAGACCCCTTGAGATGAAAATTTATTTGTTAACAGTAAATTTAGGTCTTATTTCAGCTTTAAAAATGTTCTTTTTAGCCATGAAGGAGATCTTGTTTGTGAATTTCTGCAGCTCCTTTTGCACTTCTCAACAAAGTATAGGATGAATTTTATGAAGAATCAAAGCAAGTTTTAGTTGTTGCTTGCCACAGTGTTTCTTGGGTACAGTTTCTTAGTTGTAGTATTTATCGGATGTAATTTTTTAATTTGGCTCTTCAGAATGTGTTCTAAGTGTATGGATTTCCGTGTTGATCTCCTTTCAAGTTTTCATGCATGGAATTTGGTGCTTCAAACTGATCTCACCCTTTGTGGAAGGAGGGAAGAAGAAAGCAAAACAGGCACATATAAATGTTTCATGGTATATTCTTATGTATGCAAACTCAGATGTTCATCAGATCAGTAGGGCAGAGTTTTTTCTAGCTATGGTGTCCACCAAGAAATAGCGTAGGAAATCTGAGTAACCCAGGGACAAAAGGACGTGACTCATGCTGCGTTTGTCTTTCAGGGAGACCAATGAAACTGAAGAAAGACTGTGAATTTTGTGTATGTTGTTTTTGGCATCTGTTTGAGTGTGCAAAAGGCTTCAATTTTTATTAGGAAGAATGCTTTTGGTTATCTGCTTCTATCTTCTGAATATTTTCAGCAGCTTCAGAAACCAACGTTTTGCAGAAAAAAAGGTTTGGGTTATTGCTTCTTCGCTCTTTGTTAGTAAAGAGTGAGAATTATGATTTACTCTAATAAATATTTTCAGGATATAATAATCTGAAATGAAGTATGGCATGCATTGAAGGTTTCCCAAGATATGGAATACATTTTTCATATTTTTCAGAGGGTGCGTAATCTTATTTTTTTTCCAGGATGGAGTTGATTAAAAAAAAAGGAATTTTTTTTCCACACCAGCAGTTGGTGACATAGTTTGCCGAGCATGCAGTATATAAACAGATGAAAGCTATTTTTGATGTGTCATTGTCTCAGCAAGATGGGAATTGGCAGCACCGATGAAATGACAAGTACTTGGCGCTGTCGACTTTACCACATGGCTGTCAGTCTAGCGATTAAAAAGAACTGGCAGGCGAGGATTGCTGTGGTTTAAGCAGAGGAGCTGATTTTCTGCTGTAGAGCCTGATTCTGCACATTTTGACTCATTTCGAGGTGCTGAAATCAGGTGACTTGGCTCCAGTGAGGCAGGGGCTGCTTGAACGTGGTACAGGATTGAGTGCTCGGGAGCAGGTCCGCTCCTGTGCAGACCCCCGTGCTGTGCCACAGGGCTTGCCAGCACACGGACACGCATGGATGCACGGACACACGGACGGACACGCACACATGCGCGCTCAGCCCGCTGCCTTCTGAGCCAGAAGAATTCGAGCCTTGTACTGATCCTTGGGCAGAAATCCTCTGGGTCCCTGTCAGTCCTGAACTCTGGGCTGAAGTTGCATTTGCTTTTTACAGCATTGCTTCTAGTTAGCGTTGGAAATAAGGAGGATAAGTTGTTTTTTACTGCTTTCTCTGAAATGGGGGTCTAAAATAAGTGGCTGTCCTCTTTAAGGTACTGTGCAGCAGTGATTTCATCCTTTAAATTAGCAAGTTAGACAAACATCATTGATGAAGAGCTTGATCTGTTGATGGATACAAGGGGGGCAGAAAATATGCCTGCATTTAGGAATTTTCTCTCCCTGTGGGTGGGGTATGTACGTGCCCCAGCAATACCGCTTTCTGTGGCGAAGGGGTAACACGGTTGCATAAAAGGGTTTTCTTTATTTATTTTAGTGGCACAGTTTAAAGGCTAATTGGAAGGGCACTCTTAGGCTGTGCTGAAGTGCTTAAAGGGCTCCTTGTGGATGGCTGAGCAAAGGCCCTTTGTTCCGTGTGCAGGCTCCGCTCGGCTCACGTGACGGCAGCGAGGGGATAAATAGCGACAAGACATGTGCAAAGCAAAGCGCTGACTTATCTCCACGGCCCCCCCTCCCTGCCATCTCCACCCTCCCACCCCGCTACAGGCCCTCGGATGGTTTTTTTGTTAAACACGATCCAGTTTTCTCTCCTGTAGTTAAATTCGGGGTGAGTGGAGGAAGAGGGGGAGTGGAGAGGGAAATCTCCATTCCAGTTAAGACGAACTTGCCAATGACTTAATGCTGCAGAAAGGGCAGTTCTCCAGGCGTCTTTAGGATTTTAATGAGTGTAGCTGATGGTTTGGTTAGGGCTTTTCTTTCCTTTTATGACATATTGCTGATACCCGTCCAGGAAACCTAAATGCAAAAGTCATTTGTGGCTGCACCGTTGTTCTCCTTTTTGTCCATCTCCCCAGGTCCAGACGTGCTCACTGTGGCAGCAGCCGTGGGTGAGGATGGTGGGAGCTGGGTGTTCTGTCCCAGCAAGGTGCTGCACATTGGTCCTGGTCACAGCCTCTCTTTTTTGGCTATATGGGGATTTACCTCTGCCAGCAGATACGTGAGTGATCAGTGCTGGTGCCCGGGTTTGAGGAGCATGCTCCTACCAAGCCTCTGAATGAACCATCTGTCTTTAATGACCTCTCTAGCAGGGGTTGGGAAGTTTTGGGTGGGTTTTTTTTTTGGTTCTCCCTCTCAGTAGACAGGAAATTTGTCAGTGTTGTGCCTGGTGGTTTCATGTTACAAATCCTCTCAGCTGGCTTCTCATTTTATTGGCCATTTTTTTGACCACCTTGTACTGACTGTAGGGAAGGGGGGGAAAGCCACTCCTAGGATCTGAGGCTCGCCTGCTGCTCCTGTGTTTTTTTCCTTTCCTACTACTTTTCTTTTTCAGGCTCAGTTTTAAGTCTCGATTGCCAAATGTTTGAAATGTGGTGGCTAGGCCTAATTAACCCTGAACTCACTTTAACACTTTAAACTTATCAGAACTGTGTTAAGGGATTTAAAGTTGCATGGCCATTTCAGAAGCGCAGCAGAGATTAATTCCCTGAGCTCCATCATTTATCTTTATGGAGAGAGCTGGACCATTGCACATTTTTGACCTACATTTATCCAATGAAAGGAAGAGGGCATGAAATACAGCTCCTCAGTTGTTCAGTGCTGGTCTTCTTTTTTTTTTTCTTTGTTTTGTGAGGGCAGCAAGAAAGAAATGTTGGGGTGGGTGGCTCAGAGTTACCTGAAGCTTTTGAACTCTTGGAGGCCAGGAACAATACAAATGTGAAGGGAGGGCGAATTCTTGCCATCACTGGTCTCAGGCTGGTGACCCAGAGAGCTTACAGCAGCTTCAAAAAGCTGTGAATATACTTTCTTTAGGTTGTGGTTGGGCTTTTGGTTTTTTATTTTAAATTCTTTATTTAGGAGTTTAGGACACAACTTGTTTTAAGGGAGAATTGAGTAGACATCAGTGATTAACCTTTCCAGTGTTGCATACTTAATCAGATATTATGTAAAGCTCCTAGCTACTGGTTTTATATTCAAACACAAGATCAAGCCTAGCTCTGGCCTACAAGTTTTCCAGGCATTTGAAATGTAGTACTGTTTCAGCTACAAGTGTGACTTATGGCTCTGTTCCCTCATGGAGTATTGTTGTTGTTTTGCGCAGCACATCCATTTTGTCTCGGTGGCTGGGCTTCAGGGAGGTCCTGAGCTTGCACCACTGCAGATCCTCACAACAGGTTAGGCTTGCCACGAGTTATGAAGGTAACAGGCTCTTTTCACAGCTTTTAGTACTAAAGTTTAGTCAGAACCTCTTGCAACTTAGGCTTTCAGCGCTCTTGGTTCTTATGGGAAGGTTTATGTTTGGAGGAAAAAAACAGGCTACTGACCCTGGATATTTTATAGAAAATCCTCTATGTATTCATTAGTGTTGACATTGCCAGCTTTTTCAAGTGCAATATTACACGTTATTGTCCCTTGGTGCCCTATAGTTATTACTGAAAGTGTCACTGTTTGATTCCTGACTTTCTGTGGGAGGCTTGAAATAGCTCCTGGTGATCCTTTCTTCCCCCCACTCTCCGTTTATTGCCCTCATGATGCAGCACTGTGGAGCTGCTGGCATTTTACCTGTGTCCAGAGGAGCCCTGGAGAGGGGACTGTGTTTGGGACTGAACCCTGAGGGACATGAGTAACCTGCGACTTCTCCTCTGGCTGCCCCAAGCCGGCATTAGGGAAACCTTAGCTTTCATTATAGGTAAATTACATTAAATGTGCTCTTTTCCTTGCTGCCCTCATGTTGTTAGAGCACATTTGTGCCAGATAAAATACCTGGGTTTGGAGGGGCGTTGAGGATGCAGGCTGAAGGAATGGTTTTTATTTTGTGTATGTGTATGTGGCTTGGCTGAGAAGTCTTTGAATCTCTCCTGTAGTTTCTAAATTAATTCCCAGGGAGTGTGGGGCCTGCAGCTCAAACTCTTAGACGTGACAGGTGTGACTGTTCACATGCCTTCAGTTTTTGTGAGGGCTCAAAGAAACTTGTCTTTTTGGAATATCTTCTGAAAATCACTGTCTGCTTCTTTTTCCTCTTTTTTTAAAATTACCTTTGAAGTAACATTGAGTGTTACCATTTAATCTTTCACACTGCTGGTGCTGACAAAATACCATTGCTAGTGTGATACCATTTCAGAGGCAGTGAGGTTTTGGGGACTGAGTGAGGGCAGCAAGTTCTTCTTTTGGTTTCCCACCCTTCCTGCTGTGCTCTTGCTGGGCAACGTGGCTTGTCCTTGTGGGCTTTACGCCTCCTACCATGGAGAGGCCTCTTTGATCCAGGCCCTTAGGGATGAACCTGGTGGAGATTTCGGGGCGCCCTGAGGGGTGGCAGAAGCCCAGGAGGCTGGTTAGCTCAAAGCAGGCACACGCAGTTTGTGTCTGGGTACCAACCTGGTAGTCCCTAGGCCCTTGTGTTCTGTGATGCCCTGGCATCGCTGCTGGGAAGGTTGCTGGTTGTGCTGTGGTATCAACACATCTCTCATTGCTGTCCCAGTCACTGCTCTGGAAAATACCAGACTTCCTCTCCTGACTTGAGCAAATGTCAGGTCTTGTTACTAATCAGTTTTTTTCTTCTTTTCGCCACTAATCTTCCTGTGAGAAGTCCTTGTGTTAGCCTTAAGAAGTGGATCAGCGCTTGAATTTTCGTCCCTGTAAACGTGGTGCTCCTGTGTGCTGACTTACAAATCCCATTGAAACTTCTTATGCTGCTGTTTGGTTTTGAAATATTTCAGATAGGCTCTCATTGTCTGTGGCTGCATGCTTGTTTATTTACTTACTTATCCGGGTGCCCTTTGGTCGGCTGAAGGGCTTCAGTCATTTTTGGCTGCACTTTGGTAGATCTTTTAAGTGTGGTTATCAAGCAGGCTTAAGCATGGTTTAAAATTCTTACGGCTGGGCAAAATTACAATACGCCAGCATTGTGGTGGGAGCCAACTGGTGTCAGAACCATCTGAAAAAACTTGCTTTGAAATGATAGAGAGTTGCAGCAGTCAGGGACACTCAGCCGGGCTGACCTGTCTTACAGCCTGGGTTGGCCACAGCCACATCTGAGCCCTGCTCTGCTCCAGCCTGGCAGCCTTCTGTGCCATCGCTAGCTGCCCTGCCTCCCTTCAGGGACAAGGAGGCTTTGGAGATGAGGTGGGAGTTGGTAGAGCTTGATGGAGAAGAGATGGGAGGAAGGAGCAGAGGGGCTTTGGCATTGCAGAGTCGAGCTTGATTCACAGCACTGGATATTAGTGACAATGATCTGTATTCAGCTGTGTCATCCTGGGCTTTCAGTAGGCACTTTCCATACTGTTTTTATAGTAGCAGATTAACCTTTCTGAGGGAAAAAAAATCTGCCAACCGCTTTAAGAATAAAAGTCTGGCTATTGTAAAGGAAAATACATTCTTAGCACAAATGGGTAATTATCTCCCAGAGCTTGGTCTTATCTATTCTCTGTTCTCAAAGGATCTGATGATACCATCTCGGTGGCATTTCCTCAGGAAAGTTTGTAGCTCAGATCCCCTACGCCACCCCGGCCTTGCCCGAGCCACTGGGAAGGGGTGGGGGGGAGAAGGGAGGACCATATGGACATGTTTTCCGAGGGAGACAGGAAACAAAACAGGATTCATTGCCCCCTTCACCTCCACTTTGCTCCCGAGTGCCCCAGTGAGAGCACGTCGGGCATGACAGGGTGTAAGCAGAGGTTTGCGCACACGTCCCCCGGGCGCCTTTGCCTGGGCCATTGTGTTCATGTCTGCAGTGTGCTAATCTCCTGCATGTGATCTGTCTCCTTTCGGTGTCTGGCCTAAGTTACTTAACAACCAGCAGATTAACCTTAGGAAGATTTCCTCTGGTTTGAGGGAGAAGCCTGTTCTTTTCTTACTGAACCCGGCACTTGAACCTTATGTAAGAGACCAAAGGTGTTGACTGCAGTCCTTGGGTATGGGATGCATGGCACCGTCTGGTGTTGCTGGGACTTTTTTATAGTGTAGGTAATTTGTAGGGGACTTGGAGTTCTGTTTTCCTCAAGGCAAGATCGGTGAGCTGAAAACTGTATTAAGGAAATTACATATGCCATCTTTTCTTGCCCCAAAATCAATAATTTATGTGTACATGTTTGTGTGTATATGTACGTGTGTGCATACATATATGCATGTACAGGTAGAAAATCCATTAATGTGTAACAGTCTCAGGAGATCATCCTGTCCCAAGACTGGAGTGCTTTGGTCTGTTAGGCTGCTCCTTATGACTGTTTTGTGTAGCCTCTGGTCTCATGGTACTGCATCCTCAGGAGATCTGTTTCTGCAGGTAACCATCGATAAGGAGGACCCTGTAGTTTGTAGCAGCAATTCCTGATTTCCAGCTAATAAATGAAAATCGTCAGGATTTTCTCACGAGAAGTGCTGGTTTTAGTAGGAATTCTGCAACCTTTACCGCCTATGCTTCTCCTTCTCAGAAATCCTTGACCCTGTTTGCTGTTTGCCAGCTGCAGGTGCTCAGCCTCCTAGCTCAGCAGCACTGGTTTTGTCTCTGTGCTGTGGATGTTCATTTTCTTTTTCTTCCCCCTTGCCTTTGACAAAGGAGTGTCTGGAGTTTTCTGGCTCTCTGGCAGTGGCTGCTGGTGCTGCGCCTGCAGCCAGGGGCTGGAGGTGTGTTGGGGGGGAGCTGTCAGGCACCTCCTCCTGGCGGCAGTAGCTCACCTTTAGATGGGTTTTTAGCTGAACCTCCACGTCACACCCACAGACATCTGCTCCAATCCGGTCTGAGTGAGGTGTGAACCGCTGGCGATGGAGTGAAATGTTGTTCTAAGCTGTGACTCCACACGATCCAGTCTGCTCTGGATAGATGGGCTTAATTTGACAGTGAGGGACTCAGCAGGTGTCGTTGCACATACATGGGCTTCCCCTCCCCACTGCTTCCACACCCTCCTTTTTGCTTATGTTCTCAGATGCTTTCTTGCCCTTGGCTTTTGCCCATTTTTTGCCTGTTCCCTCTTGCACACAGGAGCTTCCCTGCTTTGCTGCCTTTACCTCCAAACAAGGACAGGAACTATCTTCTTGCAGTTTGACTGAAGCTGAAAACAAAACAACCTTCTCTTAAACACCCACTTTGCTTTGGTGGGCAGGGAGGTAAATCTCTTTGAAAAAACATTTTCACCACTCTTGCTTTCTTCTTTGGGGATCAATACTTCTTTTTTCAAAAATAATTACTGAAAGTGATCAAATCACCTATGAATGCAAATGATCCTGTACTTTAAGAGAAGTAACTCCTGGCAGACTAGACCTTTTCATTTTCTCTGGCATCAAAGAAAGGTGACTTACTCTACCCATAAACACTGCCAACCTTTCTGTTTCTCTGGCTTTAGCTGAAAGAGCATCCTGAATAGTCCTTCATTCATCTGGCTGGTGTGAGAGAGCGTGCTTTCGTGGAGGCATGTTTTGAAAAGGCTTAAGTTGCAGTTATGTTGTCCTCAAAATACCAGAATTTGTTTTCATAGCTGAGGACAGAATAAATGGATTTCTTTAAAAGAAAGTATTTTTAGTAAAATTGTGGGGAGTAGAGTCGTAATAAAATTGTCTACAGCTGAAATAACATTTTATTTTATTTACTTATCTGGTTTTTGTTTTGCCTGGTTGAGAGCTAGCACAAGGCATTGTCATTGCATGAGCACAGCAGAAAGGTCAGGTGCTAATTTCTGTTCTCCAAGAAAGGGACAAGAGCTGGCAAAACTCCACTCTGATGGTGAGCTTCTGATCTTTATTAGCAGCCTATGATCTAATCTGCTTGTTCTTCTAGTTAACATGATTTTCTTCTTCCTCGCTATGTTCCAAGTCAGCTGGACATCCATCCATCCATCCATCCATCCATCCATCCATCCATCCATCCATCCATCCATCCATCCATCCATCCATCCATCCATCTTTGAAATCAGCAGCTTTGATAACAGCCACTAAGGTTATGGGGCCAGGAGTCTGCTTTAGCCTTTCCAAATTACTTCTCGGTTCTTTGGCAACTCACTGAATACCCCCCTGAAAAGGGAAAAGGTAGATATTTTTCTCCTCCTGACAGGGTTCATCACAGTTCTAGTCACACAGCACAGTGCTAGTTAATTGTGAAGCCGTGCTGAAAGTGATGTCCTTGGCAGCAGTAAATTTTTCTTGTTGAACTTTCTGGCATGGAAGTGGCTTTTAGCAACCCAGTACTCATGAACCTACTTCCTTAATTTATAAATATTAAATCAGAAGAATTAAATGTCTTCTGATTTTAGTCTTTAAGCTAATGAAAGTGAAGTAAATCATGGTTATGGATGAACTGCTATGTAAACTTGCTGCTGTAAAATACTCTGCCAAGTAGAATACTATAACAAAGCAAATCCTGTAAGCCTAAAGCTTAATTATTGATTTGATTTAGGCATATATACAAATGCTAAGAAAATACTATAAATTTGGGTTCTAGTATAAGTTGTAATTCAAGTTGTAAATCAGTTTCCATTATGAGCCTCAGATTGGAGACCTTTTTTATTATTTATTTTTTACTTCCCTGTTTTGGCTGACAGTTTGCATCTGGCTTGTTCTCTCTGGAGATTGCTTTGAGTATTTATACTCTGTGGTTTTGTTTTTGCCTTGGAAATCAAAAGGGTGATAGGAAGAATTAGTTCCCCCCATCTGATTGAATTCTATCTTTTATAATTGATTATAGCAAACATTCTAAACTAGAGGAGAAATTGGCATTAGGGAAAACTTGATAGCTCTTGAGGTACGGAATTGTTTTGATATTGATAAAGCAGTGCTTTGGTGGAAGAGGGCCCTGAGAAACTGCTTCCATCAGAATTTCACAGTATTTTCTTAAAACAAGGACTGTAAATAGTATCACAGACCCTATAGATTGGAACTGTGGCAATTTAACAAAATCATGTTTATAGGGAGACATAATGTGTTTGATAAACATTGTCAAAATTTAGTCATGGAATACCTCCTTTTAGCCCTGAAACAGGAGGAGCAAGCTTCAAGAAGTGAGGTTTTTTGAGTTTGGTGTATTTTGGTTTTTTTTTTTGGTGGATTTTAATACTTTTCTTGTTGCATGGTTTCTTTTTGAATACTACAACTGCATTTTGATCACTTCAGAGAACATTTTACTAATCCTGAGCATCCTCAGGTTTTTCCTTCTGGGTTACCAAGTGGGTGGGACTCACAGGACCTGAGTGTTGGACATAAGGCAGCCAGAGGAAAGAGCTGAATTTGCAGCAATGTTTGTTCGGGCCAGGCCTTTTCCAGACAGGCATTTCTGCCCTAACTGGGATAGGATTAAACTCTTGGAGTATTTGCTGTCTGGGATAGCTTGCGTGCATGTGCTTTCCTGAGTGAGGACACCAGGCCGTAAGCTCCTTGGGCTAAGCGGTTTGCCTGTGTGGGTGGCTGGATGGTGTCTGACACAATGCTGATTTGGTCGTGATTTCAGGCCACCGAGTGGTACTGCAGTGTAAATAAGAAATAAATTGTCGCTGAGCCACACTCTCATGCTGAGCCTGTGTAAATCCATTCAGTCCCAAAAGGCTGTTTTTCCAACTTTAATTAGTGTTCAGTGCGAGCTTCCCCCAGTACCCAGACCACATTGGTAGCTGGTGGAGAGGCTCTGCAGCCTTATCTTTTTGCTTCCTTTGCAGAGTTAGCTCTCTGATCCCCTTGTGTCCCTAACTGAAGAATTCATGTTTAGTTCCTGTTGGCCGTGCATCAATTTGTGCCTTTATGAGCTCGGGGGATGCCCTGAACTCCTCTAATCCCCCTGGAGTGCAACTCCGTAGGGAATGGCTTCTTTGGCTTCCTGTGCTTCATGCTGGGTCAGATCCTCAGGACGTGGCTGGTGGGGAAGTTGTGTGAGCTGCAGGCTTCCTTCTTATCCCATGTCTGCCTCACACTGTCCCTGTGTGGTTTCTTCAACCGTTTCCCATTGGGAGCTGGTGACATCATGTATGTTTTCAGTGATGCAGAAAAACTGCCTGGCAAATCCAGCCTTATTCATTCGTTCCTGTGGACGTCTTGTACCTTGAAAAATAACCTGCGGAACATCTGCGTGCAGGGGTGTATTTACTCATGCTATGGATACCCGCTATGAAGTTTCTCCCATCTGTGCTTCTGCCTAGATGGATTAATTTAATTTATAGCTTGCTGCAGCTGTAGCTGCAGATGTGGGAGTCTGTCTGTTCTACCCGCAGACCCAGGGCAGGCTCTTGCTCAACCTCTACTCCTTTTTCTAGCATTTTTCTGAGGTTTAGGATTCTCTTTGATCCTTGGCTCTCCTAGGAAGGAGTGAACTGTGTAAACCTGAAGGTAATTGGTTGTTCTACTCAATAAAAGAGGCTCTCTGTCTTTTTTTTTCCTGCAGTAGCTTATTTTTTTATCATGTTTTTCCTCCTTGTTTGCTTTAACTGTTGGTGTTTGGGCATAGTAATATAAGACAGGTAACATTGGGGGTATAAAATAGTTTTTTATAAATACTGCTCATGTAACTTCCCACACCCCCCACAACTTCTTGCTGTAAGCTTGGTCTTCTTTTAAAATGCAGGAAACCTGATAACTTAAAAAAAAATGGGATAAAGCAGATTGTTGGTCTCAAACCCAGCATTGGAAAGGGACAGAGAAGAGGCGCAGGGAGAAATTGCACTTGAACTTCACATTTGCACGTGATGTGAGGTCAGATATGCATTTGTGCTGAGTGGTGCTTTGGTGACCTCTGTCATTCTGTTGAATGACTAATCAAATAGATAGTTAAATGCCTTCCAGTCCAAATTGTTAGTCCTCCTTTCTCAACAAAGAGAAGAATAACACAATTTTAGCCCACTGTGCTGTTCCCTACTGTGCTATAGTGTGGGCCTCACAGAGGGCTTTATGTGAAACTTGGCATAGGGAGAAGATAATTGGACTGTTGCTCTTTTTTCTTACTATTCTGTTTCTTAAATTCATGATGCACTTTCCTCTAACCAATACTCATTATATGTAATCTTATAAACAGCCCTTCTAACGTACCTTAGTAATATTCTAATGAATCAGAGACACACAAAAGCGCCAGGCAGAGAGTGATCCTAGGACCTGATTAATGATGTCTGCTGCTCCTAGGGGAGGAGGGTGACAAGTCCTTCCTGCTGGATGCATCGTGCAGTTTCTTTAAATAGCTGTAACTCTTGCAGCTGAGCGAGGAAGGAGGATGAGGCTGTGTGCCTGCTCTAGTGCCATGGAAGTGGTGGGCTACACCTAAGTGCTTGGTGGTCCTCCATCACAGCATTGAATGCATCATGACCTGGGGAGTTGAGGATCTTTTGCTTCTCTGCAATTCCTCAGGGGTCCCAGCTTGCTCTGCAAAAATTGTCATTTGAGAGTAGGATGTAAACCTGCAGAAAATGCTGGGTGGGTTGTGGGGTACAGAAGAGGGTCCCTGCGGGCGGAGGGTGCTGCACGACCCCAGGCTACTCCTTGTTTCTGGAAAGTTCTTTCTTGGATTTGCAGAATTTAAAATAATTTGGCATAGAGTGAGCCATCAGTTGAGAAGTGTGGGAGGAGTTGGCCTGCATTAAAGGCAGTCTTTTCTCACCACCCCTGAAATACAGAGCCTTTGGAGGATCTAGTGACTTTTAATTTTGGAAACAAGAACACCTTAGATCTGAAAGTACAACAGCAGCTCCAGCTCTGAGCCAGGCAAGGTGTAGAAGTGACAGTGCTGAAGCAGTGGAGGTTTGTCCTGAAGGACAAAATGTCTCTGCAGAGAGAGAATTCAGAAATCTATTTCATTTTGCTTTGCTTTCAGGCTTATAGATAAAGATCTGAATTTCCTCTATCAGCAAATCTTGGATTTACAGCCTCTTGAAGACATCCACACGATGCTGTTCATATTTGTTCAACAGATCTTCCTTTACTAAAAAAGCGACTTTTTTGGAAGACTCTCTTAACCTGCACATTCCCTTTTGCTGTGCTGAAGAGAAGTGAAAGAATTAAGAATAATCCTTCCTGTACCCCCTTTCTTCCTTTCCATATTTAACATGAAAAACATTAATATTCAGAAGCTAAAAGTCATAATGCATGTACTCTTTGAAAAACCATACCACCTTTTCAGGAATAGGAGTTGGGGGGTTTTTGGTGGGTTTTTTTCCCTCTTTTTTTTCCCCCTTCTCCCTCTTTTTTGTTTTTTTTGTTTTGTTTTGTTGTGTTGGGTTTTTTTCTCCTTTTTTGTGTTTTTTGTTTTGTCCTGTTTTATTGTTTTTGGTTTTTTTTTTTTTTTTTTTTTTTTTTTTTTGGTTGGGTTTTTTGTTTGTTTTTTGTTTTGTGGTTTTGGGTGTTTTTCTGTGTGGATTCTTTTTTTTTTTCCTTGTTTGTTTTATTTTTTTAATGTATGGGATCAACAGTGAAAAAGTAAAGGGTGGCGGGATCTCATCTCACCTGAAGTGGTGTTAATCAGTAGCCTTTTTGAATAGGCACTCCTCTTCCTTTTCATCCTGTCTGCGAAACTGTAGCGTTGTTTGCAGCATGCCTTTTTATGAAGGTTGGGAAGCCATGCCTGCTCTTAAGCTCTTTGTGGGTCATTTGTTCCAGCCATGTTGAGGCACTTCCTCAAAGTCAAGGGGATTGATGCCACTTTCAGGGGCCACTGCAGTCCAGTTGCCTTCAAAGCCAAGGTGCAACCAGCTGGGGCACTGCCTTTGAGCTGCTGTACCAGGAGTATTGCTGGTGATGGCGTTGTACCTCAGGGGCAGTGGGGTGGGAGCTGTGTCCCCATCTCTTCCCCTCCACCCTCTCCCCTCTGTTCTGTCCAGCAAGGGGAGGAATGCTGGAGCATCCTGTTCTGCCTAGCCCCCAGCATCTGCTCCAAAAGGACATAGAGCTCTAACAGGACTTACGTTCTCTTCTGCTAGCTCTGGGATGTCCCACAAGGCATCAGTCACCCATATTTAGGCTACACAAATTGACCTGCAGGATGCTGGCAGTCTGGTCTCAGCCTCTTGCTGGAGGAGGAGGAAGTCTGACTCAGTTTCCTCGGTTTTCCCTCAGCACCCATGATTTTGTGTCTTTGCTTTTGTGGTGTTGTCTGCTCTCCTCCGGATCTGGCATGGCACTGAATGTGCCTGATGCTTCTGTGGGATGCATCTGCTGCTGTTTCCTGGTCTCAGATGGCTGCTCAGTACAGAGAAACTGCAAATACTCATGTAAGGCCTCAGTCCTGCTAATATTTAGCTGTTCTTTAATATGTGATCTATCTGTAGCAGCTTTCACTCAGGAACATCAGAGCCCTATTTTTACTAAACATTAATGAATTACATGTGACAGCACAACAGTAAAGTTAGTTTTATGGATTAAAAAAACAAAAACAAAACAGAAAATTAAGTTGCATGTTCAAAATTGCTCAGGAAATCCAGAGCTGAAGTGGAAATGTGTCATCTTGTTCCAGACCTCTCTTCTTGACATGCATTCTCCCATCTCCCACTGTCCTGTGGTGACATACACCCCAGATTTGTGTGTGTGTTCATGCGTCTCCTTCAATGTGCCTCAGATTGCTCAAGACATTAATTCCCTTGTGAACTTGGGTTTTGAAGTTTCTGCTAATTTTCATGGCAAGGCTGGAAAACTAGATTTGGGGGTAGGGTGGGAGGGTCGACATCTGGAGTTTATCCTGGGAACTGTCTCTCTCTATTGAATCCTGGCAATATTCCTATCTCCATGTTGTCTTCCAGCCCCCAAGCCCATTGTTCATGGGAGGACCTTTCTGATGCTTCTGTGTTCTCTTGTAAGCAGTGTTAGAGCTATCTGCTCAGTTTAAGAGGAAAAAGAGATGGTTGGCGTATTTTTCTCTTTCAGTGCAAAGGCAAGATGCAAATATGTGCACTATCTATTGGATGTTTCATCTGAGGAAGTGAAAGGTGGTACGAGAAAATTATTTTTTAAGGTAGCTGACTTTGCAGGATGAAGCTTGAAAAGAGTAGAAAGAAACATTATCACACTGAGAAGATTTAGAGAAGTGGTCATGGGGTAGAAATACAGATGCTCTTTGGGTCAGACTGTCACTACATACATGAACTGGACAAAAAATTGTAGCAATGATAAGATCTAAATGCATATAGAAGTTTCTCCACAAATAATTTTATATGTGCAGAGATCCTCTGGTACAGCTGTTAGTTTCAGAAGTACTTTGGCAGAGAGCTTATGGCCTGCTAAAGAGTTTTGCAAAAACAATTAATGGATATTTGTTACTTAAAGTTTTTGTTACTAGTACTTTTTCATAGATCTTAACTATCTCAGTTTTGTAGACTTGAGAAGCAAGTTTTGGATATTGCAGCTTTTTTGCAGCAACAGAAATTTGGTTTTTTCCCTGTCTTTGAAAATCAGGCCTTTTTTTTTGCCCCACTGAATTTGAGGTACCTGCATCTTCATGAAGACCTTCCATCACAGGCAAAGTGGTGGGAAGGAAAAGTAGAGTCCAGTCCTGGAAGTGTTTGTGTCTAGCTGTGGTGGAGAGAATCATCATTAACTCTCATTAATGGCATCATTAAATGGATAAGCCTTCTTTAAATCTAGCTTTGATGATCCAAATTATCTTAATCCTATATTGGCAATGTCACCAACACTCTGGAGGCAATGTTTTTTTCCCCATTAGGAATGAAATCTGGCACTCTAAAGGGAGACTGCCCTGTGCAAAAGGCACATACGCAGGTTGTGATGGTAGATGGGATTACTAAATGCTGGCATTTGCTCATCCTTATAATCTCTTGTGTGCACACTTGTTTCCTGGACTTGTCTGCTATAATGGCCTGCCAGCATGTCTTGGCTTCCTAGTAGTGACTAGGCAGGGACCTTTCTTGAGGATTAATGGTGCTGGAAGCAGTCCCCGGTTTTTCTTCCTCCTTTTTTCTTTGACTGTTCCTTCTAGCGTTATGAAGGAGGTGCCACCTCCTTTGTCATGGTGTATCCATGAGAAAGGTTTCTTTGTCTGAGTGTGGATGTTCAAAGTGAGCAGAAATGTTAGGAAAGAAGCTCTGTTGGGTGTTGCCACCCTCCCCTCCCTTGGTTGATTTTTAGACTGCTCGGCTACATGTGAGTGTCACATGGGATCCAGTATCAGGTAGTCTTGATTGAAGAAAGAAATCTTTGCTTGTCATTCACAAGGTGATTCTAGCTGGGGAAAATGAAATCCTAACAATACTTTAATTTATTAGGTATTCTTTATTGTGATTCTGTTTTCTGAGATGAAGGGAGTCATCATGGCTGGGAGTGCTGAAGATCTGATGTGGAGGAAGAGATGAAAGATAAGGCTGTACCTGCACCTACATGCCATATATTCAGCTCCCTTGCCATTGACCCATTCAGCAGTAAAAATACAGTCTTTTGTTTGTTTGCAGTTGTTACCTCCTATCTCCCAGAGCTCTGCCAAAGCTGTAGCGTGGCGTGGCACCCCTGGGGTAGCTGTGCCAAGCCAGACTTGCAGACATCCATCTTGCTTCCTCCCTGGGGCTGGTCTGCCCTCTCTGCTGTTTTTGACCCACTCTTTCTCTCAGGTCTCTTCCATAGGGCAACCTGGAGAAACGTCGCCTGAAGGCCTTCTTTTTAAGTGAATTTCCTTGAAGGGATCAGACTTGATTTAAGCATATCGTGTTATCTTCTAGTTTGTTTGCTTGGAAGGTATTGGCACAGGCTTGCCTATGCATTGAATGATGTCTGTCTTGAGACAGAGCCAAAATTTGTCCTTAGTAAGTGTGTACTTTTTGCTGAGTGTGTAACACATTCACAGGAATCATAAAAGTAAAACAAATGAATTTCTGCCTGCAGTGAACATGAAAGTGAAGACTGGAAGGCTGGAGCGATCAACTTTAAATTCACAGTAGTTGGTTTTACTGATAATTTTCAATTGCTTATACTGAAGCTAAGGATGGTTCTTGAAGACTTTCATGCAGCAGTCAACTAGACTGTGCTTTTCTCGCTTGCCATTTCTTGTTGAATTTCACCCACTGATTTCAATGCTAGCTTAAATGCAAGTGGCAAACAGTATAATTAGGTAGATTAAATCTCTCTTAGCTACAGACTTATTGACATAGTTAGAAATGTTGGGTTTCTTTTATTTTTTTTCCTTTTACTCTGGAGTAATGTCTCCTGAAATTCTTGAACTAATGAGCAGGCTAAATGGAAGCTGTGCATTATCAGTTTTTCAGTGTGTATAAAAGATAGTTTGTAAGCTACTGAAGTAAAAATGAAAATAAAAAGCAGAGTCATCAAAATCCATTAAAGTAAAACCAAGCACTTGATTTTTTTTTTTCTTAAATGGAGTGCTGACATAACTTGTGTCTATTTACTTTCTTTGACCCAACCATTTGGTTTCACACTGAGGAACTCTTTATACTTCTTGAAGATGCTTGGATGTTACAGCTCCTTAGTTTTAATTCTTTGGATCTCAGATGATTCTGTGCCTGATCTCTTAGCTTTGCCTCTTTTTTTGGTTGTACTTAGGGCTTGTGACAAAAATCAGAAAAGGAAGCCCTTCTACCTTTCTGCTGGTGGAAGGTACAAGCTTCTTCCCTTCTTTCTGCCATATGGGCATGTTACATGCTTCCAGCTTTGAATTCTCATGTTTATTTGAGCTCAAGCCCAGCATAATATCAAATTAAGCTTTGGGGATTTTCTTGATGTTTCGGATGGAATTTCATTGGCAGCTTTGAGCTTTGTTTTGTTTATTTTCTTTCCAGGCATCTCTGTTTGAGATGTGCTGTAGCTAGATGAGTAGAAAGAGCACAAGATCCCTGAGTTTTTTTACTTGTTTTTCACTAGAACAGCCTCTCAGGCCCTGATCTAGGTGGAATAAGACCTTTGGAACAGACCAGTATCTATGGGGACCTGACTGCCCTCCTTCAGATTGCATGTAGCTGCGATGGGTGCCCCAGTGGTGCCCTTGGGAGGATCAGAAAGCCACTGGCTTTCCTTTGAAAAGAGCCCATTGTAGAAGCCTGCCTCCCTGCCACAGACAAAAGTCAGGCAGAGGTGAGTGGTGATGGGAAATGTGTTTTGGCATGTACACGTGTGATTATGTGTATTTTTCACCTTCAGTGATAGTGGAGCAGCATTCCAGCCAGAGTTTAACAACTTTGCCAGAGATGGGTCTGCCAGGGCTGCGCTTTGGTGGCTGCCTCCAGCACTCCTTCCCTTTGTGCCCTGTAGTTCCTGAATGCTGGTAGTTTCCCTGTGTGGTGAAGCAATCTCACCTACCGGGCTGCTGAGTGGGGTAGGATTCTGACTTTTGTCAGGGTCTTCTCAATCAGAGTAGGTGTTGTGGGTAGTGAAGCAGTCATTGATGCTCAGGTTTAGAGCATGCTGCCATAGTCAGCCCTTGGGGCTGCCCCACACTTGGCATAAATATGCATCTGTCCTTGTGTGTGTCCATAACGGACAGCACTTTTGGCTAAATTTTGTCTTGCATGTGCTTTGCCTGGTGATCCATGGTTCAGTGAAATTGCTTTAAGTGTTAACTATTGCTTGTGCTCGTGTTTTGCAAAACAAGTGCTTGGACTTGTTCGGAATTCTATTTTGACAGCAGTTGCAATAGCTGTGCACTGTATAATTGAGCAATCTATTCCAGCATTCTATCTTCCTGTTTTCAGTGCAGACACATGATTATAATAAATTGTAATGCTCTTTCACTAATTAGACAAGTGGCTGTGAATTTATAAGGCAAACTTTAAAAACATTGGAACTTCTGTAAATCCAGTTTTATTGCAACTTTAGAAATAGTTATTTTGTTTTAGCTGTCCTCATAGTGCTGTAATTTGGGATAGGCACATCTGGGGTGTGTAGACCTCTCCCCAGCATCTTGGAAATCCAGTCCTGCTGGTGGTACAGCATTCAGACTGATGGAAAGGACTTTGTTTTCTTTCCCTGATGGGAGAAGGGAGTAGAAGTAGTAGGGCAGCATCACAGCTGATTTAATTTTGTTTTCAGTGCATGATGCTTAATTGGAAGATTGCTTAATTCTAGGAACTGCTGTTCTGCACCACCATACCACATAACGTAATTAGGTCATGGCTGTAGTGTTTGGTTGGAGTACCTGATTGTGATTAACACAGCTGTTCTCCAGATTCAAGTGGTGATTTGTTTAAATGGTGGGTACTTTTCAGGCAATATTGCTCAAACTTTCCTTTGTAGGTAAGTTTCCATATGGCCTAGGAAAGTGTGACTGAGTAGATACCTTAAAACAAGTGGAAGGCTTCTACTCTGAAAAAAAAGATTTATTTCCAGTCCCCCTCGTCAGTGTGTTTACTAAGGTTGGAAGTGGTGGAGCAAATGGTAAAAGATTAAGCTTGGCTACAGCTTTGGCATTATGTATATCTGTGTTTTAAGGATTAAAATTTTTTAAAGTTTAAATTCTGAACGGGATTAAGCAGTATTTTCACTTGTGGCTTCCTAACCAAAAACTTGCTGGAGGTTTCTGGGCTGATCCCATCTGGGAACTGGGCCTGTCTCCAAGCTGCAGTAGGTGAGGTGCAAAGGCCCATGTAGCAGGAGGCAGTGCACTGGCTCCAGCTGTGCTGCGATCCAGATGTGTTGGGTGCATCCTTCACAGTCAGCTGCATCTGCTCTTGGAGACACCAGTGTATTTGCAGATACATGACTGCTTCTTTGGAAACCACCCCGGTGGGGATGGAAACTTTGGGTGTGTAGGGTGCTCCTGAGTCAGGACTGAATGGTTGCTGGAGAAATAATTGTTTGCAGGGGTCTGGGACTTTCAATCTGAGCTGTTTATAGTTTCCCATTTCATATTTAGGAGAGATGAGCTGATGGGTGCAGAGATGATCTGCCTGCTGTAGTCATCAACAGGGCTGGTCCACTGTCTGCTTCCTTTATGTTGTGCCCTGGCCCTCAGCAAGGTGGGACCCTGTCCAGGCACTTGTGTCCCTGCTGCCTCTCCCATTTATGTGAGTGTGGCTTCCAAGACCTTTGCAGGCCCAGTGGGACAACTTTTTTTGCCTGTGTGGGTGGAGTGTTCTTCCTTTCCCTTTGCAACCTGGGAAAGTGGTGCAGTATTACTGAGGTTTCATGGATAGTGATGCTGGGCTAAGCTGCCTGGCTATAATTGGCTACAAAATGTATGAGTCATGTTCCTCAGTTGAATTTTGATTGTTGCTCCTCTTCTGCAGTCTGGGGCAATAGTAAGTTGTCCTATTTGTTCCAGTTTACCAAATAATTTACAACCAAAAACTTGGCCTTTCTGACTAGCAATTTTTATATTACATCTAATGGCAGTTGTGGTCCAGAGTAGTGACTTGTGGTTTGAAGGAATGGCTGATGTTGGATCATGAGCTGAACAACAGTTTTGAGTGTGTCATGGTGTCATGAGAAAAGAGATTTTTATTTTTCCCGAAGTGCAATTGTTGCTAGGAGTACTAGAAACGTGTTCAGTGTATATCCTACCTACAGCTACAGAAGGTGTGTGTATTGGGGACTAAAATCATAGAATCATAGAATTGTTTAGGTTGAAAAAGACCTTTAAGATCAAATCCAGCTATTAATCCAGCTCTACCAAGTCCACAACTAAATCAGGTCCCCAGGTGCCACATCTACATGTCTTTTGAATACCTCCACAGATGATGACTCCACCACTTTCCTGGGCAGTCCGTTCCAGTGCCTAACCACTCTTTCTGTGAAGAAGCTATCCTAATCTAAACCTCCCTTGGCACAACTTGAGTCCATTTCCTTTGGTTCTGTCACTTGTTTGCTTAGGAGAAGAGACTGACCCCCACCTGGCTACAGCATCCTTTCAGGTGGTTGTAGAGAGCAGTAAGGTCCCGCCTGAGCCTTTTTTCCCAGGCAAAACACCCCCAGCTCCCTCAGCCACTCCTCACAGGACTTGTGCTCCAGATTCTTCACCAGCTCCATTGTCCTTCTCTGGACTCGCTCCAGCACCTCAGTGTCCTTCTTGCAGTGTGGGGCCCAGAACTCAACACAGGATTTGAGGTGAGGCCTCACCAGTGCTGAGTACAGGGGGACAATCAATGCCCTGGTCCTGCTGGCAACTCTATTGCTGATACAGGCCAGGGTGCCATTGTTTCTCTTGGCCACATGGCCACATTCCTGTGTTTCCTGCCCCTTCTTCCGAAGGTCATAAACTCTCCTTTTTTCTCTAAGTGCCACCCAAAGCTCTTTGTTCAGCCAGGCTGGCCTTTTGCCCTGCCAGCTTGTCTTTCATCACATGGGGCTGGACTACCCCTGTGCCTTTAAGATTTCCTTCTTGTAGAATGTCCAGCCTCTCTGGATCCCTTTGCCCCACAGGGCTACCTTCCAATGGACTTTGTCAACCAGTTTCCCAGACAGGCCAAGGTGGCAGTTCTGCTGCCCTCCCACTTGTTTAAGAACTGAAGATTCATTTCATGATTGCTTTGCTCAAGAGGTCTCCAACCATCTCATCACCCACCAGTCCTTCTCTTCACAAACCAGAGTTCTAATGGGGCAGCTTCCCTAGTTGTCCACAGTTGACCAGCTGCATCAGGAAGTTATGATCTTCCACACTCTCCAAGACCCGCCTGATTGTTTCCTCTCTGCTGTGTTGTATTTCCAGCAGACGTCTGGTAAGCTGACGTCCCCCATGAGAACACAGGCCAGTGATCATGAGACGGCTCCCAGCTGCTTGTAGAATATTTCATCTACCTCTTCATCCTGGTTGGGTGGTCTGTAACAGACTCCCACCAGAATATCTGCCTTGGCCTTCCCTCTGATTCTTATCCATAAACACTCCACCCTGTCATCACCATCATTAAACTCTAGGCAGTCAAAGCACTCCCTAACATACAGGGCTACCCCACCGCCTCTCCTACTTTGCCTGCCCCTTCTGAACAGTTTTTAGCTGTCCCTTGCAGCTCTCTTAGTTGGATGAGTTATCTCACTCCATATTTCTGTGATGGCAACTGTGTAATGGTTTGCCCATGCTGTGTGCATTGGTGTAGGAGTGCTTCAGTTGGTCTGTTGATTCTACTACCTTTTTATGGGGAAAAAAGCCCTAATTTTTGCATGACTGTTCTCAGGTACTTTCGTGGTTTCCAACACACCAATAACCCATTCCATCTTTACTGTTGTATGAATCTCCATCTCCAACCTTCCCTGAGACAGCAGACTGAAGGACCTTGGTAGCATACTGTCCCTCAAACATTGGCATGCCTTCTCCCAGGCTTATCACTAGTGACCCTGGTTTTACCCCTTTCCCCTTTCAAACTTTTCAAGGCTCTTTCAGTGAGCCCTGTTAACTGCTGTGCAAAGATCCTTTCCCACTTTGAGACAGGTGTACCTTGTCTGTTTGCCAGCAGGCCTACTGTCATGTAGGCTGACTGATGACCAAAACCCCAAAATTCTGCTGGGGATACCAGGCTCAGAGCCAGGTATTGATTTGCTGATTCTTCCTTTAAAAAGAAACCTAACAAAGCCTTTTACACCAAAATAACTTTTGCTTAATCTACATTTTATTTGTACCCTGAGTGCACAGCAAGGCAGGTAAGGACCAGCTGCAATGGTAGCAGTACTGTGTCTTGCTTTGCAAGTTCTCCCAGGGAATTTCTTTCCCTTTTTGTTTGCCACAACTGGGTCTGTGAAAGCTTGAAGTATGTTATTTAAGAGTGGTGAACGTGTTTTGACTAGTTTTTGTGAGGCATTTGGTGTGTTCTTGAGTACTCGGTAAAAAGTCATTATTGTAGAACACGCAGCCTCCATTTCCTTAATGCCGTTCTTTTCCGTGGATTAACCTGTGAGCTGAATGTGTTGCATAATGGCTTTTCTGTCATCTGGCCCTTTCACATAATAAACATGTTGGCCACAGGCTTTGGGAATGCAACTTACATATTGCCCAGGTAGCAGTGGAGAGGAAATGGTGTTTATTTTGGTCCTTCTTTTGCTAAATAAATAAATTAATGGCTTTGTAACCTCTGAGACTGGGGGGTTGTTGTTACTGAGTCTGGTATAGAAAGGGTTGTTAGTACAGGCTTGAATTTCTGAGTCAAACTCCTGCTGACAAAGCAGAAATAGTTTGAGGTCTGAAAATACTGCCTGAGTATTTGAAAATAGTTCGTGTGGACACAAAGCTGTTTACAGATCACTCACTGGCCACCAGCCAGTTTCTCAAGGACAAGGTGGTTTGGTTTTTTTTTTCTCTTTGGAATCACAGATGTACTTGGCAGGTTATCAGAAAATAAAAATGCTGGAAATAGTCTCCTGGTGTGAGTCCTCATTTAATTAAAATATATACAACTTTAGGCTGAATGTTGCTTGCAAGTGGGTTGGTAAAATACTTCTGAATTTGTTCTTATGTATGGTGTTACAGTATAAGACATGGTCCCTATTCTTTTCAAAAATGCTTCTTAATGTAGAACTCGCGCAGCATACCTCGTGCTCTACAAGATGTATTTTAGTTTCAGCAGTTCCTGCCTGGCAAATTCTGGCTTTTTAGTTCATAGGGGCAAGGAGATGTGACAAACTGGAAGTGGCACTGATGATGTTTGTAATGGCTAAAGGAAAGAGAATCGAAGAATAGAGTATCCTGAGTTGGAAGGAACCCACAAAGATCATTGAAGTCCAGCTCCTGATGGCAGCCAGTATCTCCCCTCAGTAGGAGAAGCTAAAAGCTCAAAACCATGCAGTTCCAGCCCTTCTTTGTTGTGCAGGGTAGCACTGGAGAAGTATTAACAGTTGGACTGGAACTTATTTTTTTATTTATATATACATATATGTGTCTATAAATAAATGAGTATTTAAGAGTTCATTAACTTTTCTTCTTTAATGCTAATGCTCTGGAATTTTTTTAAAGGCTGCTGATGTGAAATCTCTCATTTTTAACCATGTTGAAATAAAATCATTACACAGCATGATTTCCCTGCTCTGCTCAGCTGTACTGTTCTGCTGGGAAGGTATACATAGAAATAGTTCTCCTTCCCCTTGCCCCTCCTTGATACTAAGCGAGCAGCTCCTCCCCATGGAGTGTGTTTGTTAGCATCTTGTGATGCTAAAGGTGGGACTCTCTTGATGGGGACAGCTGTATGTGGCAGTGCATGTTGGGCTCCTTTGTGCAGCAGCAAACCTCAAAAACATACTAAAAAGGGAAATAAAAAGCAGCAAAGGCAATTTTCCCCCCTCTTCCCTACCTACTATGTATTTTGCATTTACAATGAGGTTTTATGCCTTCCAAAACAATTGTTCCATCAGTTTAGCATTCCTGAAATAAAAGAAGAAGTTGATTTCTATTTATTACCCCTCCTTGCTGCTCTCTGGAGGCTGCTGGACATTTCAGGACGGTGCCTCAGGCAGCCAGGCCCTGAAGCAGCATAGCTGGACACTTGCTGTCTGTGACTGCTGGATGCTGCGCAGGGAGGAACACTGACCTCTCGCTGCCTGGCCATGGCTGTCACCCATTTCTCGCAGCCAGTCTCTTTTGACAGTAGACTGAATGCAGCAAGGCTGGTAGGGTGTGTGTGGGCTTATTTTACCTTCCGTTGTCATGTATGACCTCTGTCAATGTCCCCCGTGAGAGTGCAGGCTGCTTATAACAGTTCTGGTGCATGGAGGGGCAGGGACTAACTAGGGTTTGTTTATTACTTTTTCTCCCCACAAAGAAAAGTACGTATTTTGTGGCACTTCTGTGTACTCAGTGCCTAAATACTTAAATTCGTCCGGGCCATCTCACCCCCTCTTTCCAAAGGGGTGTGCCCAGCACTGAGGTGGTTTCTCTGCAAGTTGGTGGTGAGCAGGGTGGAATGGGTGCAGACTTGCCTGGGTATGCAGAGGGCCTTGGTCACAAGGTGTCAATTGCTCCTTTCAGTCAGAAAGCTCTGCTCATCCAGGGTGATGATTAAATGTCAATATGAATTCATTTAAAAAGCAGTCAAACAAAGAGACGCAGCCCCAGGCTTTTTTCATCCAGGCTTATTTTGATGTCACTGCAGAAGGGATGGAGAGACCCTGCCCTTTATCTGCCATCTCTTGCAGCTGCAGAAGCACCTGCATTATTTCAAAGCCTCTGTCCCCCCATGTGGGGACTCTGGTAGGCCAGTTTGGGCCATGCTTGGTCTGAGGTAGGAACCTTCTGTGGTGTGTGATGTGTCTGAAGGGACACTGGGTGGTTGTGATGCCATGTGGGAAGCACAGGGCTTGCTCTGGTGACCTGTGGGGGTTCCGTTCAACCTGATTAATGCAATCCCTGTTGCAGGGACTTGCTATAGCCATGCCACCAAACAGGGCCTGCCGCTCCTGCAGGCAGCGGCTGATACACAGTAGAAAGTGTTTGGTGGTGAAAATGCCTGTGAAGGTGTGAGAAGTCAGTAGAAGACCTTATCAATAGACCATTTAGTTTTGTATCTACAAGTACATTTTTCATAATTTTGATCTAAATTCTTCTCTTGGTGTTCTCCATCTGGCTCATTTTTAATTATAGTTGCCAGAAAGAAATTGTTCTGTATAAAAGAGACCATTGCAGGGTATCCAGAGAGACAGATTGGTGTTAAGAGGGGTGGATTCAGTGACTGGTAAAGCCATTAAGGTAGGGTGAAGAACTGGTTTGAACAAGGGCCAGCCGATTTTAGCTGATGTTTCCGAAGGAAGCCAAATGTGCTCTGAGCCAACTTGTGTCCGTGTGGGAGGTATGCCTCTACTCTGGTTTAATTATTTTCTTTTGTTTTAGTTTGGGGAGTTCTTTTTGGTGTCTTTCAGTAGTGTACTAACTAAATTATGCAGGTAGGTTTAAAACCAGAAAAAAAGTCCAAGGTTTAATAGTCCTCTTTCTGGACAGGGCAGAGGGTGCAGACTCTATTATAAGAGAAAATGAGTGATAGTGTTTTTAGTAAAGGTCACTAAATCTGGACATAGCATGGTGGTGACTGGAAGAATGGGATGATGATTTCAAGGGTGGCTCTTGAAGAGGGTGTGTTCCAGGTGGGGATCTCAAGCCAGTTAGCTCAAGTGTCCCTTTCGAAGAAGCATCTAATCTAGTGCAGGAGGCTTTGGGGGGTCATCTACAGAGCAGCAGAGCTTGATCCAGCACACAGCTGGTAACGGGGATGTCTGGCAGAGGGGCAGCACTCAGCATGGCAGATCTCTCGAAAATTTTTCTATGGCCTGAAGTTGAGGCCTTGTGTGAAAACGCATTGTCAGCCTTTCGTGCTTGGTATTTGAGGAGTGAAAAAAGGGGATATCTGTAGCCTTCACTTGGTAAGGAAATGTTTTGTTTCCTGGCCATTTGAGCCAGGAAACGTGTAGTCTTGAAGGGATCCCATTTGGCTGAATGGACTGCAGTTGGCATGACTGGGTGACAAAGGCCCAGCCATAGCCCCAAACTGCACTACTGCACTCCTCTTACCCTCCTGTTCCCCTGCAACATTCCCTTCTTTTGCTATCTTTTTTAATCTATTACCAGGTCAAATGTTTCAGCGGCTGTGAACTGAAACCGGCATGAATGTCAGGCCTCAGGCAAATCTTTGAAAGCTCCTTGGGGAATTCCTGTTTTTTTCCAGGTGAATTGTCAAGAGAACTGTCTGCCTTTGCAGTTCTCTTTCTGTCTTCTCCCATCAGACAAAAGCATCTCCTGCTGATAGGTGGGATGAGGTGGACTGCTGGGCAGGGTGCTGGGAGTCAGCAGACATGCCTCCTAACTGAGCTCTGCAGTTGACCTGTTGTGATCCTGGGAAAGTCAGATTGCGGCTTTCTGCCATGCTTTTCCCACCATCCTTTCTCCCCCCTCCCCTTTCTTTTCTTCCTATTTAGGCAATGAGCTGTTTGGGAGAAGGAAATGCCTCTGATAATGTATATCCAGCATCTTTCACAGTGGGAAAGCTACCACAAAACTAGGAATCAAAGTAAAAAAACAGTGAATAGAACTCTATTTTTTTCTTCCTAGTGGGTAACATCTTTTCACTCTGTCCCTAGAAGACCAAAACCCATGATAACTGTGCATCTTTCTGTGCATTATTTCGCAGAAGCAGTACTATGCATAAGTAAATTGTCGTTATTATTTCTTCAATAGGCAGCTAGTGAGCCTGTGGATATCAAAAGCAAGATAGAGACTATGTTGTTTTCTGTTTTGCTTTCCAGGCATTTGATGTCAAGAGTTAGAAGGAAGACACGGAGCCCTGTTCTGTCTTTAACTTAAACAGTGCCAGTCTTTAATAGCTCTGGTTGATTTGGGTTTAGAAATCCTCTAACAGGATGACTTCTTCTCGTGTATTTCTGCAGTGATTTTCCAGGTTTTTGTACTGAGGTTTTTTGCTGATTTTTATTCTAGAAGTAGTTTCCATGCCAGATAAACATTTTTTTTTTTTTTTTTTTTAACATAGTCATCTCTATTGCTGGAGCCTATAATTATTTACCTTACAGAATGCTGTATCAGTAGGAACAGCATTATTTTGGCTACAAATGAAGTTAGGTAGACTTCTTGCTTAAGAATACTTTATATGTAATTTTTTTGTTTTGACTGGGGAGGTTGTTTTCAATTTATGCTATTCTGTATTTTTGCCTGTCAGAAAAATATTCTGTTTCTTCCACAAGTGCTACTCCCATTGCTTTTCACAGGGCAAACCTGGTCTTTTCAGGGATTGAAAAGAAATGCCATGTAGAATCCAAGTTCTCATAATGCAAAGTTAGTTGGTCTATGGCTTTCTGTGTTGGCAAGCGACAAAAAGAGCTGATGGTAAACATGGCTTGGAATAATAAGTTATCATTTATTGCACTGGGGCATGCAACCTAATAGCAGTATTGCTTCATGGCCTGTTGCCTCAGGCTGGTAGGAGTTCAGAGTCAACTGAATGAGAAGCAAAGTGGAAAGTTAAGTTTGGCACTACTAAGAGGTGGTACTGTGGTGAGTTGTCACTCCATGGCATGTCTAAATCTGGTCTGCGTGCATTGTGGCAAGTGAAATTGGATTAGTAGGTTTTTTATTTCAAATCAGTTCCTCTTCTTTCTACAACTGTGAGCATGGAATACTGGGAGCTGGGAGAAGTTTATCAAAGACTTAATGGTGTACAGTGCACAGGATAATCTAAACTTGCAAGTCACAAGTCACATTGGTGCATTCCTTCCTTAATGTGTGATGTTGCCCTGTATGCGACTTCCATGCCATTTAGCTGGGGAGCGAGCTTCCAGGAGCTGTCTTCCAAAGGTACATTAATACCCAGGTCTGAAACTGTGTTAGTAGGAGAATTACATTTCTGTGACATAAATATTTTGGATAATTGGGGAGGGGTGGGGGAAGGAGGTAAATTAGCTGATAGGATTTCTTTCGCACTTCATTTGCATAGTTCTTTGATAACATTAAGGCACAAGAAAAGAAAGGCACCATGAAAAACAGCACATAACGCCACTTGCCTTTGAACCTTTCCAAAACAAAAATTTTACAGTAATAATGTGCACAAAGGAAGAAAGAGGCAAGAAGTAGGTGTATTAACTGGCTTGGAGAATGTGGGTAGGCTTGAAATTTATAATGTTCTGCAGATCTTGGCAGTCTGCCAAGGATTCCCCTTGTCCCCTCTGCTTTTCAACTTGCATAAAGCCCACTGAGATGAGAAATAAACACCATATTGCTATCAGACATGACTAGGAATGTGCCTGAGTAGTGGATTCAGTTTAAGATCCAGTTAAATGCTGCAGTGCTGCTGTGTTGATGAGAAGAGCTACAGCCCTGTGTAAATGAACTTTCAGTCATCTGCATGAGAAGAAACAGGACAACATTTGAGGTTGGGAGTCTCAGCTCCATTGACTTGCTCATCCCAACAGGCCATTTAAAAATGCAGTGGTACAAGTAGCACTCTTAAAAATATTCTTATGCTGCTGCCTTGGGAGGATAAACCAAGTGCTTTAATGTGAATAGAACCATGAAATGAGGGAGAGAAAAGTGGGGAGAATGTGTGAGAAACAAGAAGTAGTTCTGAAATTTTGGTGAATAAAATCTTAATGTAGTCTAAATGAAGGGAATGTGTTGGTGGGCTCATTTCCATGGGGACAAGCTGACAGTACTGATGTTTTCTTGTTGTTCCCATGCTGAAACCCAGTAAGAGGCAAACTCTCACTCCCCGGATGACGTCGCCTTTTCTATCTGTTGCTGCCACTGTTTGAAGAAGCCTCTGCAGCTTCCTCAGTCTCTTGGCACTGGAGACAGTCACCTTATGCTTAACAAGGTGCATCTAGGTTGCTGTTGTCTTCATTTCATATTTCATATTCATACTTAATATTCTGGCCATGGGACAGTTACCTTGTGATCCCCAGCCTCTGATATTTGGCATCTAGCAATATTTTAAGAAACTGCTGTTTTCAGTTAGCATGGGTTGCATTTTGCAATCTTGCAGAGCTTTTCAAATATCCAGATGGTAATTGCCAACAATTTGCCTGGAGAAACAAAGCTGCAAGAGTCTCTGCCTTGCCATGGAGATAGGGGAGCCCTGGATGCCCTGAGAGGCCACAAGTCCACACTGCACTAAAGCAGGGGCCTCATTCTGCATGAAAAACGTTATCCCAGTGGGGTGGTGTTGCTGAGATATGGTGTCTGAATGGAGCCTTGATAGTTACTGCATTTGTGAAGTGCCCTGTGAGTGGAATTTAAATAAATTTTAATCCCAGCTGAGATTGATTTCAGAGGGTTTCTCCCAGCTATGATTTTTGCAGTTCTTTCTTCACATTCAACCACTTTGCAGTTTTATTATTACTTTTTAACACAGGCAAATTTTTCCAAAGCAAAAGCTGGCCATGAAAATCTGACGATTGGTTTCCAAAATGGGAATGGTTAACCATTTCATATTGCAAGCAAAATTGTTACCAGCATGCTAATAGTTTGACAAGTCTGTTCTTGAGCAGAGCTGTTAAGCAGATAAACAAACAAACAAATACTCTGCTCATGCTTATGTGCTGTGCTTGTGATGTTTGGTTTTTCCTGTCCTCTGAAAATATTTTTAATGAAAAGAATGTGACTTCAAAATGTCCTTTTACTTCTCTCATATAAATTAATGTCATGCAGGCCATCCCTCCTCCTCCCCATATGTTGTAGATTTTTAGAATATGAGTGCTCCATACATTACGAAAAGGGTATTTGGAGTAATTTTAAACAATATTCTGAAGTGACCAGGGTTTAAATTTGGCCTGGGATACTGAGCAGACCACACTTCCCACACTCTGCAGTTCCCTTGCTTTCAGTCCCTTAGGAGGGTTATGCAGAAGCTTTTCCCCTCCCAGAAGCAGAGTGAAACATGAGCAGTCACTGTGTTCTCCTGTAGCTGGCCCTGTTTTTTGTAGGGACACTCGTGGAGGCACCAGCAGGATCCCGTAAAGCTGCAGGGGAAGGATGGTAGGGCTGGTGCACATTAGTCATCCCGAGTGGGCCAGTCTCACAGGGAGGAACACTGACTTAAGAAAAGCTGTGAAGTCGAGCACTGGGAAATTTTAGGCGTCTCTCTGGAAATAGCAAGCCCACCAGTAGTTAGGAGATTTAAAAAGACAATTAGAGCAAAAATTCCATAAAAATGGCATCCTGTCTTGCCGCTTCGCTGTTCTGCATGCTACATTTTATGCTTGACTATATCCTGCCACCATTTTAGTATCGCCACTTTGCTGCAGAATGAATGGTGAGCTGTATTTCACTGTTTTTTTTAAACAAGTTTCTTTCCTCAGACATCCTTAGTGTTGTGAGGTTTTTTCCTCTGAGATGTCCTTGTTTCTCTCTTATCTTTAGCATGTTCTTTTTGTACCTAAAACGGTGCTTCCCATGTCCTTGAGCTTCCACATTCCTTCAACAGAGCTGTAGAAAATGGGGGCAGAGCTGAGAGTAGGCATTTTTCCACCTCAGTGTAAGCCATTTTCCCCTCCTCCCTTGTGGGATGGTAAGTCCTGGGGAGAAGACCACAGGCTTTTGTCATTAGGCACAGGTCCAGGGTGGGAAATTTGAGTTGAAAATCTCCTGGGCTTGCTGAAAGACTTTGGTTCAAGAAGTAGTAAGGTCAAGGTGAGGTCAGTGTTTGCTACTGCACACCTTATGACCCCTAACTTTGTTTCAAAATCGAAACCAGCTTGAGACCAAGCTGTAAAAAGAAATGCCTGCGGTAAAGTGGGTTTACAGAGCAAGCAAAAGCCTGAGCACAGTAATGTATTTATAGAAAGCATGTGGATTGGTTAGTAAGGGGGAGAGTGAAGCGCAAGAAGAGTTGTGAAAGAAAGCTGAGGCAGTGAATTCTGCAGTATTTCAGCCTTTTCATGAGGCCTGGCCATTGCCTCCATGGAGGGCATCATAGGGTGTGAAGAGGTAAAGATTTCTCTGAAGAGACTAGTGGTTTGGGGTGCTTCAGTTCTGGGGTGCCAGTTTCAAAAGACCTGTAAAGAGATTAATATGTTAGTCCAGGAAAAAAATACACTATTGATGTCCATCATATAGCTTTCTGCCTAGGAAACTCAGAAATTGGTGAGGAGAGAGATAAAGGAGCTGTGACTTCAGTTAAATGTTTCGTTGTGTTTTTATCATTATTTGTGATAAAAGTAAAGAAATTTAATGGGCATACCTGTTGCTAGAGAGCTTGACTGGTACAGATAAGAACATTTGGGAGTGGTGCTTGGGAAAGTGGTTGGGAGACTGGGCAGTTTGACTGGCTTAGGATAGAATGGTGTTACACTACTGAGTGTTAAGTGGAGAGCTGGAAAATACCTATATTAGAGCCATTTCTAAGTGCCTGTTTAGAAAATAAAGTACACAACAGCTAACTGATGTCTCTACCTCATGTAAACATATACTGCAGAGAAAAAGGCTTTTGTCAGAAGTCAGCTGAGGCAAGTTACAGCCCACGAGGGCTGGAGGGGCCTGCCGTGCTGCTTGCCTCCTAGCCCTGTGATCTGCATCCTGCTGGCTCCAGCTCTGTTTCAACTGCAGAGCAAACCAGTTTAATTTCCTGGACTGCAATCCCCTGCCCCACCCCACAGTTTGCTTTTTCTGTGTTAACTTTCTTCAATTTTAGTGATCTCAATCAGCTTATCATATGATACAATGAGTGCCAGAAGGAGCTCAGTGCTCCTGGGAGAAATATGTGACAGGAGGCTGGAAGTAGGCAGAGGAAGGAAGGGTAGGAGCTCCCTGCTGCAGGAGCTGGGATCTATTAACTTAGCTCCAGCTGTACTGAGAAACCGTACCCTTACTGTGGTGTAGCTGAAGGGAGATGACATCCTGTTCTTGCTTAGCTATTGTGAGACAAGCAAGGAGAGGTCTTGTGGGTCTGATGCATCCCTTGCAGAAACCTCACTTTTTTTTAACAAAGGAAGACCAAACCAAATGTCTAAACGAGAAATATCCAAAGCCCTAAGCATGGACTAATCCCCTAAGCATGCTTGCATTTACCTAGTAATATATTGCCCAGGTACTAGGCATTGGTGCATAGAAATAGAATATGCAACAAATGGAATTTATCTATTCTAACATGTTAATAAACTATCATTACTGACTATGAGCTTTGCTAAAATAAACAGAAGGGAGGCTGTGAATATAACCTGTTTGTACTTGATAATCTTAATTTAAATGTGGAGAAAAAGAAATGGATTCTAAAATTTGGATAAGAACACTTTGAAGTTGTTGCTGTTGTTGTTTTAGCCATCTAGTATATTTGTAAGATTTCCTAGGAAGTACCAGCATAGTTGGGGAAAACCCAGTGACTGGAACTCTTGTCCAAGTTTTTGCTCTGTGTATGCTGGAGGGATGGGTGAGATGCTGGTGCTGACTGTTCTCTCTCTCTTACTCAGGGTCGCCATGTCAAAACGGGTCAGCTGGCAGCCATCAAAGTCATGGACGTTACTGAGGTGAGTAGAAGAACCTTCTGCTTTATTAGCAACGTATAAAAGTTAATAATGAGATGGTATAAGGCTTACCTCGTATTTCTGTTGAAAGACATGGTACTTGCATGTGAATGTTTGCTCTCTGCTTGCAGGACCTGACCTCTCCAGTTCATCTGCCCCAGATTTCTGTGTGCCTGTGTGCTGGGTCATTTGGCCTCCACATATTGCAGGACATATGGGTGCATGTAGCACTCCCTTTTCAGAAATTTCTTAGAAGAGGGGGAAAAAGTTCAGATTGCTTGCTTCCCACTTTTTTGTCTTAAATGTATCATCTTGCTTTTACTGAAAGTGAGGACTCTGCTTGATGTAGAGGACAATGTTATCCCTGGTACATCTGCAGCCTACAGAGGGTATATGTTTATTCAAAGGAAGGGGTCCAGTGTAGTTCCAAGAAGCCTGAAAGCAGAAACATCTGCAGGAATGATGAGCAGATTGCTAACAAAATTCAGCAATGTAAAGTAGTTGTAGTAACTGACCCATGGGGATTTACTGTCAAGCTTTAGACGGGAAAGAGGGGAAATTAACCCAGTCAAAGAAATAAAAAAAATATGCCTGTATTTGAATCCTTAGGTGTCTTTCAGTTTATGCAGTTCTTAAAGCAATCAGATTAAATTAAGTCTTCAAAACAGATGAAGAAAAGCACGGGTTTCTCCCTGTTGTTCATTTGGGTTGTATAGAGTTACATTCACAAATTAACACAACAGCTTCAAATTTAAAATCGAATGAGATCCCCCTGGTGTGATATCTGCAATGCTTGACTGATACCACTCTTCTGTAGAGAGGTTGTGCCTTTTCAAACTAAGTGTCTTACTCTTCTGAGCTCCTCAATCTTACATAGGGGGAATAATTATGTTAATGTGTGTGCATTGTACAGAGCAAGGGGTCTTTGGCAAGATGGTTATAATAAGCAAAACTCCTACAAGGGTATTGCTGCAAAATATTCTATAGTTTAGTGTGTATATAGGTGCAACAAGTGAAAATGGCCTTGGACACAAGGTCCTAGATGAGTGGTAGGGTGTAATGGGTAAACAGGCAGGAGAGGAGGAAAACAAGAAGGCAGGGTTAGGTTAACTGATAGGACTTCAGTCTTATCTCTGAATCTGGAGTGATCGATGGGCAGTGTGACTGCTGCTCTCTAACTCAAGCTGTTGTGTCTGCCAAGAGCTAGATATCCTTGCTTTGTAAGATGGCTTGATAAAGATAAGTTTTCAGCTGAAGTTTTTCAAAGGCTGCCCTCATGGAGAGGCAATGCTTTTTTTTTGCTGCAGTTAACAAGCAGAGAAACTGAAGAATGAAGGTGCATTGACACACACTGAATGTTCTTTGCACAGCAAATGTTTCCATTTGTGCAGCAGTTTTGCACAGGGTAGCTTACTGGACTGAGCATGACAATGGCTTCTTCCACAATATTAAGATTAGCTGTACTGCACACTCCCTCTGTTTTTAATAGCATGTATTAATCACAACCAGTTGTAATGGAGAGGTTGCACAGAAAAAGGAAAACAGTTGAAAAATGCTGTCTATTGTATGGCTAAGCTCATATTGCAGGAGATGGCTTAAGTTTTGAAACTTTCTGTAATTTTTGTCTGGTTTTGAAAAGCGAGTTATATATTGACACCATCTTTTATCTTATAAGTGCAATGCATTTTTAGGGGTTGAAGGGCATTGAAAGGGAGGAGCTTGAAGATGTTAGCCCCATGCAGCTTAAAAGCATTGCCATTCCTGCCAGTGGAGCTGATGTGTTCTTGCTTCAAAGGAAAGAGCCTGCAGACACTAAAAATGTGTAAATTCTTCCAAGTTGTACTAAGTCAGCTCCACCTTTTAACACGAGCCATGGGTGATACTGTTGCATGTACCATTGTCTGAGTGGCAGATGTGGCTGTAGGATGTTCTTGTCCAGCCTTGCTCACTGGTTCCTTGCCTGTTTCCCAACACTTGTACTGACACAACTGCCCTGGGGCCAGATGGTGTCCTGGACCAGTGAACGGGCCCTGGTTCCTTTTTAAAAATACCCTTACTCTTCTCCTTCCCCCGGTTATTTATAACCTGGATTGGTTATATATATTATAACCTCATTGATCTAGTTCAGCACATGATGTTGCAAACTGTTCTGTGGTTGCTGTGAAGAAGATGGCATGAGACTGGAAAAGAGCCACTGCTGGCCGTCAGGGAGGAGGGGCAGTAGCTCAAATTGACATTCTGCCAGAGACGGCCATATCCTCAAGCCATAGTTTCAGTTCCTCAAGGGATTGTTTAATGAACACCTCCTTTGCTGGCAAACAGTGCAAGTCCATCCTGGTTCTATCTCACAACAGTTTATGGGGACAGTGGAAGGAGAGAATGTGGGGACAGAAAGAGCAGTGGCTGCCACCCTTAGCACTGTTCCAAAAGAAATGCTGAAGGAACCACAGCCGCAAATTCACCTTCTCGGCTTGCTTTAAGAGCTTCAGTTAGATGAACTGTTAATGGTAATACTGTATCCATGCCCAAGGAGAAAGAGGCTTGAGTGGAAACTTTCACAAAACTGAAATTGTGGTTTTCCAATGAGTGGCTGCCTGAAGCTGTAGGTGATTTGTGCCTGTGTGCATATTCCATTGGCAAGTGTAATGCTTTTCTTTCTATGCTTAAATTCAAGCGATGCCATGGGGGATATCTGATTATTCTGACTAACCTGAACTGAGAACAGACACAAGACTTCCTTTCTTCTGGGATGCCTCTGATCCAGTGCTTGCTTTGCCAAATGCTTAACAAATTAGAAAACCTAATGTATTGGCATGCTCTGTGGGCACACCCCAGACTTTCAGTTTTCAAGGCCATGATTCTGCAATTCACACATTGCTCAGGATCAGTGAAGTTATGTCAGTTCTGGGCTGTAAAGCTTTGATCACCCAAACAGGAGGGATGTGAAAGTCAGAGTGAAGGCTTTTCTTAAAAAGTTTTGATTGGCATGAAGAAAACGAGGTGATATAACCTCTGACTAGAGGCATTGGAAGAAATATTACAGTTCTGTAGTGCACATGGCACTGTGGAAATGCTCTTCATCCTTCTCATCTTTTCTTGTGGTTTTCTCTTTAGATTTTAATTTTGAAAAGAATGGTGGCAAGGATGAGAAAAGAGGAGGTGGGCTGAAGCCTATCAGCTTGATCTTCGAATAAATTATGACTAGTTAGTTCTGCTGCCTGAAACGTTGGGGGATGTTGATGTGCATAAGACTCTCCTGCCTCTTCTACTTTCCTCCCTGCTAAACAAATTAAGAAAATACTTAGAAGACTGCATCTTTATAGATCTTTAGATTTACAGCACTAAAGCAAGCACTAATGGAACTGTAAGACCTAAAGATCTATAGGTTTAACTACAAAATGGTGCATAGATAGGTTGTTTTTTCACTTTCTGAGGGCAAAGCTGCAGTGCATGTAGGCTGAAAAAATTTCACTGGAGCGTAGAACAAATAAAACCAAAACCCCCCACCAGTCTTCATCAGTGGAAAGTTATTCTCATTCCTTGCTGGAATGAGCCCAATGACCATAAAAAGGGAGCAATGCAAACTATCAGTATATACGCACTTTAAAAATTGTTTTACAAAATCTACATATGTAGGATCAATCTCATGCTGCACACTTGTTGTGGGGGAGGCATTATATGTAGTCTGTCGTTAATCTTTCCATTGTAAGGTCTCTGTTCCTTTTGTGACGTTTTGGAGAAGGTGTTGTTCAGTCTGTATTGATCCCTTCCACTCACTGACCATACTGTTAAGTTTCTGTGATTGTAAGATTGCCATGACTCCTAAGATTTGGCAGTCCCTGTTTAGTGAGAAGAATCTGTTTTCTTGTGAAGCAAATAGCATTTAAAACCTTAGCAAAGCTTACTTGGCAAATCTGCCTGCATCCAAGCTGTTAACTTGCATTACACCCTAAAGCTTGACTCTGCTTCACTCCTTTGGAGCCTTTCCTTGCAGCTGCAGAGTTGTTTCCAGTGTTGCTCCTGTGTTCCGCTTCCAGCGATGCTTTTCTCTTTGAAAAGTTTAGTAACTGATTCTCAGGAAAAAACACAATTGCTTCTCTTCTGTTTGTTATAACCCCTGATGCTGCTTCTTCTTCCTCCTACCTCTTCCCACACACACTCTTGGCATCCCTTGGGAAAGTTTTCCGCATGCCTTTTTTAATAGCAGCATTTCTCAGCTCTTGTGCCCAGTGTTTCATGACTTGTCCAATCTAGTCTGTGTAAAATTATGCTAAGTAAACAACTAGATACTGTATCCTGCTGATTTATGAAAGAAGTTGGATTGCTTTTAGTGCTTGCCTGTCTTGCTGTTTCTGTGTGTCCTCTGCAGAAAAATTAACAACCTCAGACCAAAGCCTCCAGGCCTGCAGGGAAACATGGCACAACTCCCATACCTAGACAGGAAAGGTTGCCTGAGTTACTCAGTGCTATCTTCCTGACTCTGCTGACTGCTTATTTCTGTTGCAATAGGCAAGTCACTTTGATTCTTATGAGTCTGTATCTTATGGCCTACACGGTGTTATGTAAGCTACAATTATGTGGATAATCTGTCCATTGTCCATAGGACATCTCAAAGCAGTCTGCAGAAAAACTGCAGTTTAATAAAAATATGTGTGTTCCCACACAAATTAGCAGACAAAATGAGGGAAAAATTAAATAATAAGCACCAAAAGTTTGCCCTAACTATGACGTATGATCTTGTTTTTCCCATGAAAATTCAAAGACAGTCAAAGACATGGATTTTGATCTGTTTGATGGGAAAAATACAAAAAAGTTGATGGCTCACTCTGGAAAATTGGGAAATACAGATCCTCATGGCCCTATGCAACAGAACTGGGTCAAGTCAGCCTGGAGAAGCTGAGTAGGGGCCATCCTTTTAGTGCAGAGCTATGAATGCTGTGCTTTACCTGGCTTTACCTGGCTTAGTGCAGCTGCCTGATAAAGTGCTTATGTACCAGTCCATAGCTCTACTTACTGTGAAGTTAGCCAAAGCAAACCTGAAGGTACTAGAGTTACCAAAAGCCTTTGCCATTTCACTTTTTCATAGGAGTAACTTTTTCTTAATGTGAGTTGGGGAAAATGGATCGGGGACCTAAAAATCCAGATTGTTCCATGGGGAGTACTGGCACTGTGCTTGCTTGTCCTTGAAATGAGAGGTTGCTTACTACTTGTCTGTACAACATTTTGTTGTCTTTGGTTAAACAGTTACCCGGCAAAACAAGGAATCGCTCAGTGGAAAAGGAATAAATAGGAAAGCTATTTACATGTGGACAGCCCTGCTGTCCAGTCTCTCCTGAAGCTGATTAACCTCTGATCTCTTCTAGGGATTAGGTAAAAAAAAAAAAAAAAAGCTGCTGGGAACTATAGATTACAGTTCAGAGGAAAACAGAGCTGGACAGAGTGGTCCCTTGAGCTGTAACATCTGGTTTTGGAGGAGGTAAAAAAAAACCTACAAGAGTCTTGCAGCCAGTAGGGCAGCCTTTTTTGAGCTGCAGTGCATTTGTATAATTGACTGTTTCCTTCCTTAATTGAGATCCCTCACCTACCTTTGCTGCATGCCCTCACCCAGCAGCTTGCCACAATTCTTCCCCCTGCTTTACCATGGACCTGATGCCGGGAGGTTCAGCCCTGGATGCTGGCAGGGTCTGCAGTGCTGGCTGATGTCTGTGTGGGATCGGGCTCTGCTGCAGCTCCACGCTGCCTGTTTTTCTGCACGACCCCATTCGGGTCAGGTAGTGGTGGTCCTGCTTTCACCTTCAGGGTGAGAGCAGTGCATAGGGCCTTGCAGGGGTGCCAGACATGTCACAACCCCTGTCCTGGGGGGGCTGGCCAGTGCTTGGCTTGCCAGCTCATGGTCTTAGCAGAGTAGAATGACATTTAACTCTAAACAGCCTTTTGCCCTTAGGAGGAGCGGGGGCTTTTTCTCCCAGTGAGGCAGATACATCTAACACCTGGCCTAAGTCAGACCTGCAATGTCTGGATGTGAGCCAAGAAATTTTCTGGAGCACTGCTGGCACCAGTTTTGATAAAGGGCAAACTTCCACTCTCTTCTTCTGAGTACTTAGGTGGTTAGCAACCCTCTCAGGCTGGAGAAGCTTATTTGGAAAGGGGAGGATGTCAGGTTCGATGCAGTTGCAAGGAGGAGACTGAATAGGGAGTTTCACAGGTGGTTTGAGGTCAGGGCAAAAAGCTGTGGCTGTTAAGAAGCAGCTTGGGAAGTTATACTGCTGGAGAGAGCTGATGTCAAGGACTAAGGCTCTGCATTGCTGAGTTCCTGTGAAGAGCAACTTTTCACTGATTCTTTGTGTTTGAGGGAACAATTGGCAGAGGAGAGAGAAGAAAATGGATGTAAAACATTCATACATGCTTGTTCCTCTGTCTCTATTTCAACATATGTTTTCTCCTTATGCAAGATTTCCACCTGAGAGGAAGACGGTTTGCATGTACAGCGTATCATCAGTTGTCCTTGTGGGCATACCTCTCTCTGTATTTTAACATGCTTGTTTTGGAAACTTGACTGTTTCAAGGCTGAAAGAAACAGATGTTTTCCTTTTGACATAAAGATCCTTGAGGGCACCATTGCTGCCTCGCTAGCATCTCTCAACAGCAATAGAGCTTTAGCTGTAAAGGCGTCATGGTGCTCATTTAGTAGGATTCTTGTTGCATGGCTTTTTCAGCTGAGGCTGGGCGATGGCATCATACTGAAGGTTGATTGTGGAGCACAGTGTGAAGAAAGTGTAAAGAAAGCCGAATTGTCTTTGCCTTTTCCTCATCTGTATGCTTATGTGTGATGTGCAAGGTTTCTGTCTAGCAGAAAATGTTATGCCAGTGCTCTGTAAATTGTAAAGTAGTTTAGGTAACACAACCTGAATTTACGCCCACATAAAGGGAACTTTGCTGTAGTTTGGAGCATGAAAGAATCTCCCTTGGTTTAGGGAGACAGCTTTAAAATTTTGCTTACCTGGCTGTAAGAGGACCAGATAACACTCTGCTCTAGCACAACAGATGATGCTCAGGATATACTCCTCAGCTGTGGCTCCGAGATCTGTTACTGCTCATCAGTGTGTGAGAACACATGTTTATTGGAACATAATGGAAACGGCTACAGCTGACTTCCATAGGCAGAAGGGCAGGATTGCGTATTAAAAAGATTTATCTGCAAGTCTTGAGTTCTTTGGACAAGTCTGGACTTCTTAAAAAATTTCTTTCCTTTGGGCTGATGTGCAGCTGCAGTGATAGACTGAGAAAGAAAGAATAAATCATCTAGGTGAATTTGTTGACATCTCTTACCATCCTTGGGCACTGTTACCAGTCCAGGTAGGCAATACTCATGTATTTAAGCTCTAATACTGTGCCAGTTTTTCTTCAGTCATTAGGCTTGATACCTGCAATCATCTGAAATCCTGCTGTTAGCATTGACAGAGAAGTCACTAATGACACATGATTTCATACGTATACAAATGATGTAGCATCTATCTATGTTCTGGACCCTAATACTAACAGTGGTGAAGACTCAACGGGGATTGCATGCAGATGTTTTCACAGTTGAGATATTTTACCTACTGGTCATACCTGCACTGACGTGGATTTGAGCAATAATAGCCTGTGCAAAGTCTAGTGATGGAGCATTTCTTCTGAGCCGAGAGGAGCGTTCATGCAGGTGGCCTCAATGCAGGTAATTTGCTGCTGCCTTCCCCAGAGCTGAGCTCTGATTGTCTCAGCTGTCTAAGGAGGTTCGAGTTCTGATGGGAAACAAATATTTTGTCTGCAGATAATAGCAAAAAGTACGGGGCTACATTTTATATAATTTCTGTCAGACACAGAGCACATCTCAATTTACCCCCAGTGAGTCAGACATACTGTCTACTGAAGGAAAACAAGGCAGCCCTGTCAATACAGTGTTAGAGCATGTGAGCTCTTGCCAGTTTGGGCAGAGTGAAACCAGTAAGGATTGTGACAGAGCATTGTGCTTTCATTTTAGCCAAGTTTTTGAGCTGAACTAGGTCTGCTGTGTGTTCTTCCTGTCTGCATAGTCAAGCAAAAGGTCCCAGGTCCGGTATAAGCTGCTGTCTTTCAGAAGTACACTTTAAAATCTGGCTTGGGCATTAGGATCAAAGTCAGGAGAATTAATTCTCTGTTTATATTAAAAGGGATATATCTGCTTGAAATGTAATCTCTCTTGACTGTGTTTAATTGTAGTTTCATAAACTGCACCTGCCCGTGGGCTCCTCCTGTTTTTGCTACAGCATTCCGTATTTTTATCTTGACTTCCTAAGGGGAAATGAGGCTTCTTGGTGATACTGAGTGTGTCCTGCCTTCATTTCCACTAAATACCTTTTGGATCTGCTGGTCAACTTCAGCCAAGTTTAATGAGGAGGAGAAATTCCGGAGATACAAAGTCCTGACAAGTTATGTGAAAACTGGCAGGCTGCATGGAGAAGGGAGGGGATGAAATTTATAGCCTCTGCTTTGAAAATGGTAGGCAGACCTTAACCACCTTCCATTATCAGTCAGCTGGCCACTGTTTTGCAGTAAATCATGAGGAGAAAGTAGATTACTTCATTTTTATTTAAGGAAAATGTTCTGAATCTTAGCTTCTCAAGTGAGTGCTGCAGCTGTAGGAATGTGTGCAGGGTAGCACATGCAAACTACTTTCAAGCACTTTAAAATCTCATCTGGTTCTTTCTTTACTTTATGAGTCCACAAATCTAGTATTGTACATTTGAGATTATCCTGTATGATCTCTCTCCCCTTCTTTCTTAATGTGCATATGTAAACATAAAATAGCAATGTTATTTTCCAACATTAAATGAGACAAAAATGTTTTTTCTAAGTCCCTCAACAGTACTCCTTTTGCAAGGCACAGTTTGAACAATTGTGCATGGAATTGTTGGCTAAAATAAAGTCTTAAAGCCCAGCTCCTAAATCTGGAGATTATGGTAGCAAGTGCTAATGCTCGAGGACCTGGGAATTCATTGTACTCTAAGCTGGCTTGTAACCGCAATAAACACAGCCCTTGTGCCTAAAGCGTTCTTCTTCCCCTGTGCCCAATCTCTTAAATATGCAATGGGAAGCACACAGCTGAGCTAGTGTTAAAAGAGCCTTGAAGGTGCTGTGCAAACTAGTTCAGTTGACCTGTGTAGAAGATGCTGTTTGTCTCCGGAGCCCAGAAATGTCTCAAATCCTTTCCAACAAGGGTCCTGTGTACATACCTCTAGATAGAGAGTAGCCTCTAGAGGCTCTTTGAGTCTGTAGATTAAATGCAGAGAACACTTTAGATAGAAGTGCAAAGGTGTTCTTATTAAATTGCAAAGATTGGTGCTTCATGATGAGCACACAGTTTAGTCTTGCCATCTCTTAGTAAGACCCTGCTTCAAGCATGATTAAAGCAATGGGAGTCTGGCCATAGAGGCACTTTTTTGTTGGGATGTTTACCTGTTGATTTTTTTTAATATCAGGCTTTATTTCTTGAATGTTTTGTTCTGAAGGATGAATCTGTGAGATGTGAGCAAGCTAACAGCAGAAGTGATATACTGTTCCTGTGTGGACAGCCTACACATGGGTGTTATGTTTTGCCTCAGATACACCAGATAAAATCATAGTTTCTTTACACAGCACATCACTGGTGCAAAAGATGTGGTGGGAGTTCCAATAGCCTGTGCTCTTTTGCACCTCATTCTGTAAGATGATAGGTGCCTTCACAAGTGTCCCTTTCTTTGCCTAGTGGAGGGGTCAGTTCCAGAAGTGAGCCCAGCTTTTGTGTGTTGGTTGGTGTATGAGGCGTTTCTGCAGTGTTTCACTTCAGCAGGAATATTTTCCGCTGTAGCACCTTCTTCCTGAACTGAGTTTTATTGTTTGATTCTAGATGTGGTAAGAACTAAGTGGAAATCCTAAGTGTAAATGCAGCAGCCACAGACCTTCAGATAACTATTACTGGCCTGGCAAAGCACCTTGGCTCTGCCTGCAAGAGTAAGAAAGGAGAGTGTCCCTGATCCCTGAAAATAATTTTCTTATGTGGAATATTTTACTGAATGGAAATGTAATTGGGCAGAGAGACAGAGGCAGCAGGGAGAGAAAGCATCCTGGTGGTTGGCAGCTGCTTGGCTCCCCCTGCGCTAACCTGTCCTCCTGGCCAGGGCTGCCGGCGGACAGTCAGCCCTGAGTCACTGCTGTGGAAACACTGATGCAAAGGCAACATCATTAAGGCGGGTTTTATTTGTCTTTCGCATATTTTGCCTCAGCTCTGTTTTTGCTAGCATTTATTGTAGTTGCCTCTCTTTGAGCCTGTGGGACAAAACCCTTTTTATAAATGAGTTTGTTGGTTTTCACTCTGAATTTTTCTTTCTGCTTCTCTTACTATTCTCCTTCATGACAATTTTTTTAATGTGAATCCTTGAATCAATTATGAAATGATGGAGTCACACTGATTTATAGACCAGAGGGGGCTGCATGATCAAACAAATCTGCACTCAAATTTGAGTCCCTGAGGGAGATGTCTGATCCTGTGTCAGAATTGCTGCTGCTCTCCAGTTCTGATTTAGAAGTTTGGGAAATGTACCTAGCCTAGCCTTGATTTGCAATACAAATTGCTAGAGCTCGCACTGTTCGCGTAAAAGTGGATGGATCAGCATGCAAATGCAAACTCATTCTCTGTGCCTACAAAATATAAACAAGCTGTGTGTAAATTCAGGAAAGGATTTCTCCAACTGGCAGATAAAAAAGGAGGAATAGTTGCACTTTCTATTTGTAAATGTTCCGATGGCATCCTGTTGTGATAACAGCGCTTCCTCCTGACACAGGTGTCTATGTGTTCTCCCCATTTCTAGCTACTTCTCCCTAGAGATAACGTTTTACAATACAACAAAGACAATTGGGTGTCTGGATGCTATTGTAGGGACAGCCTTGCCTCTCTTCCCTTTCCAAGCTCCCAGCATCTATGTGGTCCCATCCTTCTGGGCTCTGCTGGCAAAGAAGTGTGTATATATATGTTTATTTATTTATTTATTTATTTATTTATTTTAAATTTTATTTTTGTTTCATGCAGATTAGCTTTCTACTGTTTTCACCCTGTTAAAGCTGGCCAGGGAGTGGGTGAGAGGGGCCAGGCAGGACAGGGAGTGGAAGTGGCAGCTTCTGAGAGCTGGCCTGCAGCAGCATCTCCACATGGTTACAGTCATGAGGCTTCCTGAGGAACCCAGAGCCATCCCTTTGCAGTGCAAATCCAGGAGGAAAGCTGGCTGCAACACCTTTCCAATGTCTTGGCTGCATCTTTCTCAGCCACCTGCAGTGACTGCTGAGGGACTGTTTGTAGTGCTCCAACATGCAGATTTAGGAATAAAGAATGGAGTGTACAGGTCTTCTGCAGGGATTCCCCTACATCTGATTTTTTCCACTTTGCAACAGCCTATTTTTAGTCTGCTTGCTTGCCTCAGAAATTACTTCACTTTCTGCTTTGGATGATTTCCATAACGTTCATTGTGAGTCTGAGTTCCAGTGTTCAAGATAATGTTGGAGCAAAGAATGGCTGGGTGGCAAGCTCAATTCCAATGGCAGAGCCAGAAAACCTGTGCTGAGGATGTGTGATGCCAGCTGCCTCTGACCTGGTGACCCATGGGAAGCTGGCTTAGTGGAACCCAATTGTGGACCATGCTCCATGTTTGCAGAGCCTTGTTAACCCTGAGTTTAATGGTACTTTGGCTAATGAATGGCAAAAGAAAACAACCCTTTAGCAGACTAATCTAGGTAGCCAAAGTAGATCTACCTCTGAAAGATGTGTTTGCTTTAAGTGAAGTCCAGAGTCAAAAGCCCAGCCTGCCCTTGCTGTGTATGCTTGGATGGTACCGTTGCTAATTCACTCAATGTGACTCATTCTTCCTCCTGACAGTAGTTAGATATGATTTAAATCAGCAGTTTCTTTGGCAATGAAGTGCTCTTAAACTATATAAAGTGTTAGAGCAGATCTTGCTGTGGGAAACAGTGCTCATATTAACATTGTTGCATATGATGCATCTAATCATTTGCCACCCTGACATACGAAAAGTACCACAGAATCAACGAATCACCAAGGTTGGAAGAGACCTACAGGATCATCCAGTCCAACTGCTCACCTGGCACTGTCACTGTAACCCCTAAACCGCTGAATCGCATCACCCAGCGCCAGATCCACACACCCCTTAGACACCTCCAGGGATGGTGGCTCCACCGCCTCCCTGGACAAGGAGTTCCAATGCCTGACCACACAAACAGTGAAAATTATTTTTAGTGTCTAATCTGAATCTCCCCTGTCTCAGCTTAAGGTATTTTCTGTGGTCCTCTCACTGAAGGGACAGCAGAAGAGATTGGTCTCCACCTCATGACACTTTCCTTTCAGGGAGTTGTAGAGAGCGATGAGCTTCCCCCTGAGCCTCCTCTTCTCACTCCCTCAGCTGTGTCCCATAAGACATGTTTTCTAGACCCTTCATGAGCCTTGTTATCCTTCTCTGGACACACTTCAGCACTTCAATGTCCTTTTTATATATTTTATGTAGTTAGTTCTGTAATAAATGAATTTCATACAGCTGGTTTATAAAGCAGCATTCAGTGGGCTTGGGCAGAGTTTTGAAGTTTCATAGGAAAGGCCTCCAGACAGCATCCCTGAGGCAGTGCTGGATCCAGAGGGTGGTGAAGACTGGTTGGCAGTTAATAGGAAATTTTCTTACATAAAAATGAAGATGTTTCTTCTATTGGTCTTCTCTGCAGCTTGATAAAGCATGGGGTGAATATACTTGTAGGAACTCATATATTCAGGAGCTGTATATTTGATGGAGAGCAGAGACTGAGGGTCAGTATAGATTAAAAGTTGGAGTTCAGTGTTTGAGAATGGGGGGAAAAAAACGACATCTAGTATCAAGCCTATGTTCTTACGAATTTTCCACTTTCTTTTTCCCCTGAGTCTTGATTAAGAGCCACTCTGGATAGATTGGTTCCTGTTTGGATTAGAGGTCTAATCCATGATTGTTTACAAAAATACCCATATTCATCAGCCTTTGGAGGACAAATGGCTACTTAGAGTGTGGATAAACATTCACAAACACTCTGCTTAGCATGGTTCCACGAGCTGTGCTCCTTGAAAAGTCCTGACCTGGCATGGCAGATGAGCAGTGATCTCGTGTGCAGGTGTTTTTTGCATTTTTCCTCCTGATTGCACTCAAATCAAGTAAATGTGTGACTGCTCTGCTTTTGGCCATCACTAGAGGGCTTCAGAGGGAGAAACCTGCTAGCCTCCCACGTGATGTCGGGAGCCAAAAGTTTCCTCTGAATCCTGATACACAGCATTGTAACAGAAACTTTTGAATTATGCTAGTAGTTTGCTGGTGTTCAGCAGTGTTTTTGCACCTTCCATGCAGGGAAAGTCTTTAATATTTTTTTTTTCTTTTTAAGCTTCTCTTTTAAGTATCTTTGCAAGGCGAATGGCAAAAAAGGGCCTTACCTGGCCCTACAGGTGTGAGGTGAGTAGGGCTGGTGGGCAGCTGACACCACTTACAGGGTTTTGCAGCACCCTGCACTTCCCTGAAGGCAAGCAACTGGAACATGCAGATTGTTGGTGTGCACAGACATGTGCCCACTGTCCAGGCCAGCACCATGGAGAGGTGGCCAAAACTGGGTTGTGACTGTTGTGTGGATATACACACTGTGGTGCCTCAGGAAGAGTGTCTGCTCACGAACCAAAAGCGTTGAGGGAATAAGGGATGTATTGTATGAAAGACAACCTTTAGCTGGGTGTCTTGCTTTGAAGAGGTTTGCCAGCAAGTTGGAGAGCTGCCCTCAGCCAAGCCTGCTTTCCGTCATGAAGTTTTATAGGTCATGAAAAGCAGCAATGTCCTTTTTTTCCAACGTGCCCTGCCTTTATATGCAGCAGCACACATGCACTGCCCTCATCCTTCGTGCTTTGGATCAGTGGCTCGGCGTTAGCCCAGGGAGACTTGTGAGTGCCTCTGATTTCTCTCCGTGGTGTGGGAACACTGAAGCACACAATGGCTGTGATTCAAAGACAAATGCTAGCTCTTTGCTGCTGATCACTTTGGCAGAAACCCCCAGATGCTCAGAGACTACAGATGGAGCTGTTTTGGGGAGAGTTTTTCTGTTAAAGAAAAAAAAAAAAGCACCCACAACCTTAGAATTTTCTATTATTATTATCAGTGATAGTAGTACTAATATTATGTTTTCCTATCTTTATAATAGCCTCCCTAACCCTTACCCTCACTTTTCAATTCATGCCAGCCAGGGCACAGCTAAAAGCTTTTTGTAGTGGTGCATCATTTGTTAGTAAAGCAGCAAAGACAAGCTTAACCAATTTAACCAGCAGTTTCTGTGAGCCTTTTCTTTTTGGGTGGGCTTTGGGATTTCTACATGTGCCTGTTGGAGGGACTGGGCTGCAGGAAACTGCAGGAGAGAAGCCTTCAGCCATGACAGGCTTTGTTCAGATACCTTAGTCTGGCAGAAGCTGACCTCTGCAGCACATGATCTTTCACTTAGCTGCGTCTCTCCAGCTATTGGAGAGGTCCAGTTTTCTGTGTGTGGGATTTCTGCTGCTTCCATGCTGCTTGGTAACGTTTCCAAACCAACCAGCAGGTCTGTGCTTTGGTGGTAGAGCTGGAGCTGGCAGGGTTGCTGCAGCTGTCCCTTTGTGCATGACTTCATTGTCACACAGCTCTGCTCTGAGCAAATCCGGTGCCTTGAACCTTATCCTCCTGAATTCTGAAGCTCTCCAAACAATCTAGGTTTCCTCTTTTGGATACAAATGCTTTCTCTGTCTCCCCCACACGCTTTGGCTGGGCTAATTGCTCTTAGTTTGGTTTCAAATCAAGTGTGATTAAGGGAAGATTTCTTCAGACTGTCACTTAATCATGTTACCAGACTAGCATAGTAAAAAGTTGTAATATCTGTTGGGGTGAATACCCTGAGTGCAGAATTACAGGCCCTTTCCTGCTCATGAGTCATCTTCCCCTGAGACTCTGTAGTGATAGCATTACTTTTATTTTAACAGAAAAATCCCTGAGAAGGCGACCAGTTATTTATCTGAACAAGACAGGCCGTATTTCTTGGTTTTTGTTGTTGGTTGGTTTTTTTATTTTTATTTTAATTTTTTAAAAAGATTTTAACTCCAGACTTTCGTATATCTCCTTGAGGAAGGCACTGCTTTGGGTGTAGTTCCCATGCAGATGCTGGCTGGGGAGGCTGGGGTCATGCTTGGCACAGGAGATGTGGTGTCTACTGTAGGCTGGGGAAACCAAACCAGTACTTCTTCTGAGGGAGACCAGATTATATTATGTATTGCAGGATTTCAGTGAGACATGTTACACCTACATTTATTTTACAGTCAGGTTGCTGAGTTTTTCTTTTTAACAGGGGCTTGTGCTACAGGAGTGGGTTGTGCCTGTCTGAACTGCCTGCTTGAGAAAAGAGCGTCCAGAGCAGCTCACAGCGGGCTCATAACACACACACACACACACACACACACACACACACACACACACATCCTCTCTATGCCACCTTCCTCTTTGAACATGTGTGATGCCCAGCGAGCGGAATAAACAAAGCGAGCCCCTCACCACGAGCCTGAGGGAGTGGTGTTACCCATTGCTGCCCCGGGGAGCGTTGCAGCCTGGATGGGGTGGTGGGTGTGCTTCCATCTCCTCCCTGACTGGTGCAGGGCTTTTTCTGCCTGGGTAAGGTGGCCTGGCCTCTCTAGTTTCTCCTGCAGGCTTTGTGGTTGAGGTAGGGCCTGTCGCAGGAGAGTTTTGGACTGAGTAAACCTCATTTTCTTCTCATCAGCATCTGAGTGTTGGTGCCTGACTCCATTGTTCCTGCTTGGACTGCTTGCTGCCTGCTGTGCATATACACCTCTGGTTTTGAGCAGCTGTCCCTGCAGGTCCCCTCTGCTGGTTGTGGTGCAGTTGTGACTGACAAGGCAAGGCTGGCAGGTTAGGGTCTGGCAGGAGCCCCTCCTTTTCAGCACGGGGGCAGCAGGGCAAAGAGCAGCTGAGCCTCACTGGGAGCTGCTGTTGGGGTTGGGAAGTGGACTTCCATCCCCAAACTCCTGCCCTTGCTCTCAGCATTTCAGCTTAAGACTGAGAGGCTTGTGCTGGGATCTGAGCTGTTTGTTTTTAAACTGAAGAGTGAGATGCCATAGCAGCTCTGATTTTTGAAGTGAAATACCTTTCAATAAATGCTTGCCTGTTCACAGCCCAGCAGCAAAAACAAACGTGTACTGTAGCATTAGGACCGTTTTATATTTTCTCCAGTCCTATTTTCTTGGCTGTTAATCAAAGTCTCTTTGTCACCTACCCAGCTAAGTGTAAATGCAGCTGGGGTATAATATTTTGCAAGCATTTGTTGATTTTATTTATCCTGATGGAGGCAGAATGGCTTCAGTTCTCAGACAGGTAAATTAGCTGGCTATCCACAGCTTCCTTGCTCAGCGAGTAGGAGTAAGGGAAAGAGGGGGCTGTGACACCCCATTTAATAGATGGACATGAGCATCTTGTGGCTCTGTTCATTGTTAATTCACTCCTGCAGCACTGCTCAGCTGTGAGGTTTCCAGGCGTGCTTGGCAGCACCAACAACAAAAACATCTGGTCCAAGAATATAGCTCCCTTCTGCTGGCAGCTGCATGAAAATGATTTTGTACATCGTGGCAGAACGCCAAATGCACTTAACTTGTACACTAAAGTGCACAGCCTTTATAGAGCTTTGGCAGTGCAGGGCGATTTGAAATGCTGTGCATAAGTCAGCGTTAATCTACCAAAGAAAATCAAAACCTCAGCAACCAATTTTATAAAGAACTCGCTTATCACACGTGCCCAGACGTGGCTGTACCTTTGTACCTGTCTAACAGCTGTTCCTGTCTGAACACAAAGGAAAAGCCTTTTGGTTGCAGCCCTGGTTGTCATCTGTCCTCCGGGAGGTTTTGGCACAAACATAAAGGGAAATTTGCCCCTCTTAGACATCCCTGAATTCCCCTCGTCAGCAGCCGCGTTTGTTACTTGTAGAGGTTGTCTGTCTCCCCTCTTGTTTTAGAAAGGGCCTGGCAATTGCTGAAGAAAAAATGTTAACTGTGAATCAAATAGTTTGTGTGTCTGCTGGTAGATTGTAATTTGAGTGATCAGACCTGATAATTACAGACATCATCATCTTGTCAGTCAGTTGTAAATCATTTGGTAATGGATTTCCCACTTTTAGAAGAGCTGGTTTTTTGAGCAGAAGTGTATTTTAGAGGTAAAATATAATATCTGTATTCCTTCTTGCTTTGAAAACCCCTAGGGTTATAAACATGGATCTCATTCATATGCGAACAAGCAAGTTGGAGAGGTCTGCTCCAGGAAAGGTGCTCTCAGCATGCATATTTCTTGTTATTTATTTTCAGTTTATTTCTGCAGAGTAGCTGAGCATGGTGTTGCTTTTTCACCCTCAAAGCTGCTGTTACACTGTAGGTTTCAGGAATGCTGCAGAAGAGCAGGGAGGAGCAGAAATCCTGGGTCTAGCTTGGTATGCATCATGGGCTTGGGTTTACCCTTTCCAGAAGGAGCCCATTCCTTCCCAAGAAATGGCAGGTGGTAGGAGGACTTGGACAAGTTTCAACAGGTGTGTGCAGGTCTGATGGTGTCATGGCTACTGACCTGATGGTAATTCTCTGCTCTGTCACTGCTTTAAGGAGCAGTTCTCACCAAAACAGAGAGGGAAGAGAAGGTGGAGATGGTGACAAAGGGAGTAGGAGTGAGCCTCCTCCTGCTGACTCTTGAAGCAGTCTTTGCTTGCAGTGTTGGTGTAAGAAACCAAAGGCATTTTGTGGAGTATTTTGAAAATTGAAAATGGAATTTGACAAGCCTGTATGGCTTGGTCTGGTCTCCTTCCTTCTCATCCCAGACACCCACGGTCTGCTTGGACAATGGTTTATTCAGCCTTTTTCTCAAACACCTGACAGTGGGCTGGTGTTGCAGCTTTTTCTATGATCCTTCCTGTTCCTCATCAGGTGAGAGAAACGGGCCTTTGAACCTCTTGGGTCCTCCCTATTGGCACCTGGCATTTTGCATTTGCAGTCTTTTCTCTGCGTAGGGCAGGGGAGAAGGCTGTGGGTTACTGACGGAGGCTGAGTGATGACTAATATTGGACCAGAAGAGCTAAAGTGTTTAACCTTTAGGCAAAGATTACCTGAAATTAAAACTTGTAAGGACTTGCGCACTTGCACTGTGTCATTCAATCGTGTTTGTAAGACACACGTACAGATCGGACGATTCCTTTTATTCCTGGGCAATTTACATATTTTGGCTGCTTCACAAAAGAAACTTTGTGTTGAATAAGTCAGATCATGATCTCACACCAATCCTTGCTTACAAGAAGTTTTTTGGAAGCTGTAACATAGTCCAGAATTTTGAGTTTTCCTTTTGTGGGTATGAAACAGAGCACAGGTTACTGGCCACACTAAAAATGGGCATTAAGCATGGGTATTCCTAAGTCAATGTCTTACCTTCTGTGTCTGGGGATGTGATGGCTGTCTGTTAGAAGTTGTTCCACGTGGCAGGTGTACCTCAGACAAAGTTACACCATTTTAGAAAAGAAGTGTTAAATCTGTTTCTTCATAATAGCAAGCTGAGCGAAGTGTATGGCCCTTTATAGAAGTGGATTGGTGGGCTTGAAAGAAAATGCAGTAATTTTGGGGCTTTTCTTACAACTCACTTTCTGACAAAATGCAGGGCTTTGTTAGTATTGTAGACGGAGTTTTAAATATTTGGAAGGAAAAATTGCAGCAGTCGCAACATTGTAATGAGGACAGTTCCTGTAATTAAGCATTAGAAGACTTAGGGAATGTGGGCAGGTGAGGGATTAGCAATATGTTACAAAGTTCTTTTTCCATCTAGCAGTTGATTTGGGGTCAGAAGACAAAGACCATAATAAAACTTGTCATCTTCCAGGAGTTGTTTGCTTAACTGTTGATGCTACCAGTGACCAAAGCCTGGATTCATTCTGTTTAATTTTAGGCACACAGTGGTTGTGCTGAAGCTTGGAATGTAGGTGACCTGGGGATCTGCAATTTAGCATGGGGGGAGAGGTGCCTGTGAGGGACAGATCTGTCCACCTGAAGTGGTACTTGTCCTATAGAGGGGTAAAGGTCACAGGTGGGACTGTGTCTTCTGGAAGTATGAAGTACTTGCTTCGTGGCTGCCACCTGCTCACTGCTGGCAATTGTGGAGGTACGTATTTTGGTGGGGTTTTGCTTGTGTTGCCCTGTGTTTTGGTGGGGTTTTGTTTGCTTGTTTTTGTTTTGTGGGGTTTTGTTTGTTTTGATTGGGGGGTGGTGGTTTTTTTTTGTGGGTTTTTTTTTTTTTTCTTAATGTATGATTGATTTTGGAGTACCACTGCCAGTCTGCCTCCTCTGCTTTGCAAATCTGTCTGTTTGCTTTTGGCCAAAATAATATCATGTACTGAGCAGTGCCAAGCCCTTCAGGAAAGAATTGGTGGCATGTGATGGACTTGCTGAATTTCTCTTGTAAACTGCTTCTTCAGCCTCATCTTTTTTAAAAGAATATCCTATGTGAAACAGCCCTGAGGAAAACTCAAGTGGGATTACTTTTCCTTCCTCTCATTTGTTCTGTTCCTGTTTGGGTGTGCATGGTTATGGCTTTTGTGTTTGTTATCCCAAACTGTTGCGATATTTTATTTTTCTTCTAGCATTTGGGTTTCCTTCAATGTATGTAATGAAAGAAGGGTTGTAAATAAATTCCTCTTCCTTGTTCACCTACAAGACTTGTTGGCCAGTGTGGGTGTGAGGCTGTGTATTGAATGAATCTGTCCTGTAAGAAAATTAGTGTCTTTGTATAATTATAGGTTTTCACGTCTAGTATGTACTAGAAGAACATTAGTGTTATGCCAGAACTGCTATTTTTAATGTATTTTACTTTCTTGGGTTATATTTCTGCAAATATAATGTCTGTGTGGCATTTGGTGCATAGGAAATCTGCTTTCAGTCATTTCAACCTTTTGTTTCCTCTCTTCTCTCAGATGTTTGCCTTCTGCCTCCCTCTAAGTTTAAAGTTTAGTCTCAAACCAGAGCTTCAGTTTCTTGTTGAATCTCTCCAGCTGCATGAAACCTGCAGTACTTGGGGACCTTTTCCATCTCCCGGGTCCAGACTGCAGCCCAGCAGTGTCTGCACTGCACATGGTGGGAAGGACTTACGTGTTGATCCCCTTTGGGAAGCAGATCTGCCCTCCAGGTGGGAGCAGTGGAGCTTCACACTGCCCAGGGCAGAGCAGGGACCAGGCAGTGGCAAATACCTCCCTTTTTGATGTCACCCGCTGAGATGCTGCTTTCCTTGGCATCAAATGAATGCTGAGATTGGAAGTAGAAAAGCTGCACAATTTTTTGGCATTGTGCATTAGCCTGTTTTCTCTCCAGCATCTACATCTCTTATTGTCTGAGCCCGGAGCTTTGCATAGAGGAGATTGCTATCCTTTCTTTCCTTCACACACGGGGTTACTTTTAATATCTGCTAGGAAGGGCTTGTTCTGATCACAAGAAACCTGAGACTGGATGTAGAAATTATATAGCAACAAGCATTTTTGGTGTAAATAATAGTGATGACAGTAGGGGACTAGTCCTTCCCTCTTTTTTGAGAGCTCTGAAGATGTCAGTATAAGGCTAGTTTGTTGCGTAACTTGTAAGTAATTTAGGCTTGATGAGGTTGGACAGTTGAATTGTATAGCTGGGCCAAACATGCAATCTGAGCAGGAAACTCTTTTAAGTGATCATGACTAGGTTTGAGGGACTAGCCTTGGAAATCTTGAAGGGATTTGCCCTTAGGGGGTTTCTCTCTTGGTTGTCTTTGGAAAAGCCTGTGGCATCCCAGGGTTTTGCTGGGGGAGGTCAGCAGTGGTGCGGTTTCTGTGCCTTCAGAGCAGCTCATTCAGTGACCAGCGAAGGCACCGGAGGCACATCAGGCAAGAAAGGAAATATTGTTGTTGAAGTGGCTGGCAGAGGAGGTGGTTTAGGGGGGAGACAACAGACAACTATTGTCTTCACGTGGTTTTTGGCTCCTTCCTGCCTGCACGTGACTCCATCTCCTGTGCCTGCACAATGCTGCTACACAGGCTCCTTGGGGAGTGCGGGGACCCTGCTTAGGACCTAGTGCTTCCTCATGCCTCTTTGTCCAGCTAATTTAACTGTCGCTTTATGGCTGCAGCCTCAGTGATGGCACTGTCATGAACAACTTGGCTCGTTGCTCTCTTGTTTCAAGCAGTGCCTTTAGCATGCAGTAGAGAGGGTGTTGTGCCAAGAGGAGACAAAGCAGCTTCTGTTTTGTGTGTGTTTGGAAGTGTGTTTCTCACCTGCTTGACAAAATGTTGCCACTGAAGGTAACTGAACGTGGTCATAAGGATAGCACTGTTCTGCCAACCAGTCCTCCCCAAAATTAAGGTTTTTTGAGCCTTGAAAAAGCTTCGCAGCCGTCTTCTGCAATTACCGTGCCTGAGCAGCATTGCCACTTTGCTGTTCCTGGCAGCATCGCTCTGTGCCGGCAGCGGCAGCATCTCGCAGGCTGGTGGGCAGCTCACAGTGACAGGACGCCTGGTTTCCAGAAAGCTCACAAATGGTAAAGCCCATGAAGGCCTTTCTCTGCATGGACTGTGTGTGTGGGCTAGGGGCAGAGGCTGAGAGGCACCCTCCCAGCGATGGTGGGGGGATGCTCACCGCCCATGCCACTGCTTGCTGGATGTCTAGTGCTCCTTCAGTGTCACTGAGTGTGTGGCATGATGCATGCCTTTCTTAAGAGGGAACAGTCTGAAGGTCTTGGGAAAAGTCTGTTTTTGGGAAGGACTTGGAGGATGCTGCAGAGAAATTAACCTGCTGATGCTAAGGTGGGAAGAGTATGTGGATGAGGAGTCTGTGAAAAAGAGGCCTTGCATGTGAAGTGAAACAGGCACAGGGAATGATGGGAGTGAGAAGGTAACACAGGAGAGAGACCGATGGGAAATAAACTTACAGGAGGTCTTTAGCTTGAGGGTGACAAAGCTCAAAGGCTTGTAAAAGCCATCTCAAGAAAGATGGGATGTAATAAGAAAGTTGGAAGATCTTGTGTGTAAGATTTAGGAGGGATTGTATATGGACTTGTTAAATGTTTATTATACCTCTTGATTAAAGTCTTGTTTTAAAAACAGTTTAGAGTTTCCCTCCCAAGAAGCCTGTATTTGATATTTTTTCCTAAGAAGTATTAATGTTGTATTCCGAGTTCCAACACTCCGTTGTGGTGTTGGAGAGGATCATGTTTTTCCACGTTGCACTCTCTGCACTGCAAGCTGGTCTTGCTTTATACAAACTTCCTACCTTGGCAGTCACTGGCAGTGACTTACCCACTTGGAGTATCGTTTCTCTTGTGGTTTGGTTCCTCCCGAAATTACAACCTCCTTCCCGGCTTGGAGGCAGCACCACAGCTCCCAATTCAAGTACTGTGCTGTGTGCAATACTGCCCCAACTTTCCTCGCCAAAACATCTCCCTCGTGTGTGAGAACTTTATTAACGAGTGTATATATTATGGATTCCAGCAGCAGAAAAGGTCACCTATTGTGCTAGGCTCTATTCAGACTTTCTCTGCCCTGGACAGATTCTGCTCCAAATGGATCCTGGCCAGGTCTGGGGTGCAAAGAGGAGGGAGACACTCAGGGCAGACTGGTGGTTTGCAAAAGTTGGTGTTGTGATTTGATTTATCCAGGAAGATTTTTGTTTGTGGTTTTGGTGTCTTTTAGGATTTTTTTTTTTTTAATGTGAGTGGAAGGCAGAAATGAAAAGTGAGAGGAAGCAGAAAGGAAAATAAACTGTCTTTCTTTTGGATTTCTCCTGTTTTTCTTCAGGTAATGTGTCAGGGGCAGATGGTGATAGACAGGGCAAGTTGTCATCATTTTGGTGCCTCTGAAGGCAAACTAGTTTCCTCTCCGTCACTCTGGGGGTCCATGGGTTAGCAGTCCCTTTTCGCTTCCAGCACTGGGCTGAGGCTGCTGCCTGCCTGCCCCTCTACACATCCAGTGATCTAAAGATTCCCAAATTCCAGAAGCTACCACTGGAGTTTGTGATTCTCAGAAATTCAGCTTACTCTGAAACCTCAGGCAGAGTATTGCCAGCTGCCATTCTCCAGGCAGGGCAGCTCCATGGGTATGGCAGGCAAAGCTTTGTGAGCAGCATTGGGAAAGGAAAGGAGATTTGCAGGCTTCCCTTACTTCATGCTACTTTGCCAGTGTGTTTGACTTTCCACTGTTTGGTAGTGATATTAGTTCTTAAAACGCTTGGTTGTAGCTTAAAATGCCTGGATGCCATTTGTGTGGGGAGAGCTGAGATTTGTCACTATCGCATTTCTTAAATCAAAATTACTGAAGGGATCAATTTCTATTCTGCTTCATACTGTTTTAGAGCAACATATAAATCATCTGGTAGGATAAGTAAACTTGCTCTCTCCTTTATCACAGAACGTTGTCTTGCTTTATCCTTGCTGGACTGTGGTTTCTCATTCACATTTCCCCTCATCATATTACTAGGGTAGATAAAACCTTTGGATATTGTCCTGAGTTTTTCCTCCTTGAGCTGGCAGAATAAATTATCTGGCCAAGAGCAGTGGTCAGACGGATTTTCCAGGTGGGGGAGTTTGGATGGAAAATCACCACTTTCATGCCCTGAGGTCTTTGCTGTACCTTTGGGCGGTTTGGCTTTTCTTAAATTTTAAAATTCAGCTCTTGAAATAATTTCATTGTGCTATAGAGCTTGGGAAACAATGTTATTTCCCCCTTACTCCCCCAGGTGTGTTTCTCAGAGAGGGTTTCTCATAGGGGTTTCATACCAGTTTTAGTGCTGGAACAGGTCGGGACTGTTGTGCTTGGTTGTCTGAGGCATCTAGACAAGGATGTTTAGGGACAGACTTGAAGTGATTTTTCTTTAACTTTGGTTATGTCCTCCCTGATTTCTGACATTTCTAGAGCTTAGTTCTGTTCTTTTCCATCCCTACAAAGTGTCCAGCAAAGTGTTTCTGAATTCCTCATCTTCTAAAAATTTGTGTAAATAAGCAGCATTTTCTTTCAATAATGATGCAGGGCATGGGACATTACCTTTGTAAAACAGCTGATTATCTTCCTTACTTGGATCTGCACTAGTAGCGTTGTTTGACTGCGAGTTACTCCAGTGGCAACTCCAGTATGGTCACATACTTATATCATTCAGCTACTTAAATCATTGCAATTTTGTAAATGCTGAAGTAATAAAAATAACAAGTCATTGATTTGCATGCAGGAAAACTCACACTGAGATTTAGCATGCAATGATGAATGGAAGAACAAGGGGTGTTGAGTTTTGTGGTAGAGCTGTAAGCAGGCTGATCAGGTGCTGCTGGGTGGTATGCTGAGAGGTGACACACTTGGGTTTACCTTTAGTATGCTAATTCAAATGGTTAAAAATTATCTGAGTGTACAGAGGTGGGTTTCTGTGTGGGAGTCATATGCAGGTTTTAATCTTGCAGGCAAGATTATTTTGGTAAAAGTGTGTTGCAGTTAGAAATCCCTGGGGATGCTGGCATGTCCATTTAGTCTCTGAAGGGAAACACATGGAAAGGGAGAGGAAAGCTGCTCCAAGCTTGATTTAACCACGTGAGTCTTGCAAAAGTATAGCTTACTGCAAAAATTACTGGTAATCAGACGTGCTGTCACAAACAGGCAGTGAATGTATAAGTATAAAACACTTCCACCAGCTCCATCAGAGGGAAGACAAAGAAGGTTTCAATGGGAGTTTGTATTCACAGATAATGGCTTAAAGTGGTAATTGATGCCAGCTGCATAAAATCACTAGGAAGGGCCCACCAGCTGCCTCTCTCCTCCAAGAAAAAAGGATATACTTTTGTGTTACTTCATGAGAATGACAGTCTCTTGCCTCAATCGGTTTTAATTTTCTGCTTTTGTGATACCCTTCCCTCTGCAAATGGAGGGTCTGTTAGTGGTGGTGCTGCAGTGCATGAGTTGTCTGGAGGAGGTGTCAGACCTTCCATCTCCGAGGCTGGCTCACGTGCCCAAATCCCAGCACGGCTGGCAAAACACCTCGCTCTCCACGGGAGGATCCCTGCTGCAGGCTGCAGCATACCCTCCCTGAGGCACAAGCGTCCATAAGGAGTCCTGTGCGGAAATGGCCTTATCCGGTGAGATTTTTGGGTGGGATTCGTCTCACCCTGATGCAAGACATCTGCAGGTTTGGTGTCTGGATCTTGGCTAATGACCTCACCCTCCTTTTGTAGTTAGTGGGGAGATGTAAACACCGGTAGGGCGCGCATTGTTTGGCCTCTTTCAGATGTCCACATTGGGATGAAATGACCTCTACCCTGGAAAAAAATGCTCCTGAATCTGGAACAGAACAATTTTGGTCTGGCCAACTTCTTCTTTTTTTTTTTTTAATTTCTTTTTTTTTTTTAAAGTCTTACACTAGTTGCTGTAACACTCTCATGCTGCAGCCTTTTCTGTGCTGATTAATCCTCATAATAGTTGCTGTCGCCACAAAGTCTTCAGGACTCATTGCCAGGGAGTTATCGATCCACACTAAGTAAGTGGAGTCTTCCAAATCCTGGCAAAAATTACTGAATACATTTATTGTTGTAGACTGGATTTTGAACTGAATTGAACTGTAGGTGAGGTGCTATTTGTGCTGTGGACAAGTGCTCAGAGGGCTGAAATATGAACGTATGTCCATTATTAGCCGTACTTCAGGGAGATGTTTGGGGTTGCTGCAGGCCTTTGAGCAAGTGCTGTGACACAGATTCAGTGGAGAACTGAATTAGCAGTAACTGCCTACATTCTGCTGGCTCTGTGTGTCATTTTTTGTTGCTTGTTCTTCAGGTCGTGGGGGTTTTTTGTGGGTTTTTGTTTGTTTGTTTGTTTTGTTTTGTTTTATTCTTTTTTTGAGGGGGGCTGGGATTTTTATTATTTAATTTTTCAGAAATAGATCCTGTGTAAGTATTGTCATTTTGGCTGCTGTTAGAATAAATAAACACAAACAACCTTTAGGAAATCCTGCCTATTGTATTGTAAAAGCTATTGTGTTCATGTGCTGAGGGTAGGAAATAATTTTTATCTAAAAAGTCAGTTCAAAATAGCAGATTAATCCAATTATATGTATTAACCTATCAGCAATTAAGTTCCAAAGTATCAAGTTTAACAAAGCCTCTGTTGCATTTTTTTTCCCCTAAATGCATGATTCAGAGGTTCAGTGTAGTATTCTCCTTCAGTGTATGTATTCTTGTTCTCTTTTTTTTCCTTTTTGCATATAGTCTGAATAAATAAAAAATCATGCAACAGTAAGGACAACAGAAGCAGCTGAGGAAGCACCAAGTTGGCTTTTGGCTCAAAAAGCTTTTCTGACAACGCTTTCTCCCGGGGCTGCTGTTCACTGGGAACTTTGATTTACAAGATTCTTTTACTATTTTGTTCCGTGTTCCAGAAATACACAGTATTTTACTTCAAAGATGCATCATGAGAAGATATAAGAATAGTTTATCCCTGGTGCATTTTGGGAATTCCGTCATAATAATTTATGAGTAAGCATTGCAGCCCACTATTAGAGTATTTGAAATAATTGTTTGCTTTGTGGCATTGAGTGGCTTCTTTTGTTCAAGCCATTCGTACCAGTGTGTATAAACAGTTAACATGTAGCTAGTATTAACATCTCTGTATGTCATGAATAGGATGTTTGATTGCTAGCGTGGTACAAATTGCAAGGAAGTTTAAGGCTTAAAATTTTATCATATAATCAGCTTTGACATCACAGGATAATCAAAATATGTGCTACCGTTCCCATCAGCCAGCAACCCTAGGGAGAAGAAGTTTTGGGTTCTTCCTGGAATCAATTTAACGTAGATGTTTTTCTGCTTGGATATCTGTGGATATAAAATTGTGGAGCAGAAAGGGATATCCATCTCCCTTTTACTTTGTTGCCTTGATAGATGCTTGAAGAAGACTCCTGCTGTCTAGGTATGGGAAGAGAGTTGAGGGTGGGATGGTGTCTGCTCCTTCTGTATCTGCTCGCTGCCTGCTCAGACACCACCTCAAAGTGTGTGTGGATCCTTCCATGCAACATGTCCTACTGTCACTTCAAAAACATGTTGTGGGTGTTTTAAGGAGTGGTTTCATCATGTTACCCATTTCAGCTCTTTAAAGGGATGACCTCCCTTCACCTGAGCTGCTCTTTGCTTGGCACATCGCTGGAGCGGGGGGAGCCAGGGGAAATCCTTCCTCTGCCTTTGTGTCTCAGCATCCTGTTTACTGCCTGGGCTCCTGGCCGGTTCTTCCTGATGCACTTGCTCTTCCTCCACAGAGGCAGATGGAGGAGGAGGAGGAAACTTGTGCACGAGGCAAATGCCTTTTTTTTGCAGTAAGGGGAATTCCTGATCTCCACCTCTGTTTTCCTGTGCCAGTCCTGTGCTGGCACCGAGATGGGAACCTGCTTTGGCATTTGGTTGCACGAAGCAACTGCCTGGCATTTAAATAGAACTGGTTGAAATTTCCAAAATTAAAGGAGAAACAATGAGGAAGATGGAAATAATACTCCTTTGCCATAAATTCCCAGCCTGCTAGCTATGTATTTGCTTGAGGTATTACAAGCATGGTGTTTTTGAAACAGATTATGTCATACTCCATCGCTGGGTCAAGTCCAGTGCATCCTTTATTTGGTTCTTTGTGCTACTGAAAACTTGGTAAAGACCTGTTTTAGACTGTCTCAGTGAACAGGATTTTGATGGGATGAACATCAGAGAGGTGTACTGAATGTGATGTTGGTATAAACTGAACTTTAAAAAAAATGTACTTGTGTGAAAGTGAAGAATAAATCAATAATGCACATGGTATATTGAACTTATGGGGGTTTGTTTTATTTTTTTCCAAAGGACGAAGAAGAAGAAATCAAACTGGAGATTAATATGTTAAAGAAATATTCTCATCATAGAAATATTGCAACTTATTATGGTGCTTTCATTAAGAAAAGTCCTCCAGGACATGATGACCAGCTGTGGGTAAGCAGATGTTTTTCAGACATCTAAGTTCATAAGTCCTTCTCTGTTGGATATGGTTTGATGATGAGAGAAATACCACTTTATGCACAGACAAACTAAAGGAATTGGGCGCTTGCCTGAGCAGCTAGATAAGTGAATCATGGAGGCTAATCACACATCCTTAAGGAGATGGCTGAACCAAGATTTGCTATAAGCAGTGGATTTGTTCTTTGAGTAATTTTTTTCCCTGATTTCCCAGATGGATAGTAACATTTCATGGGAACAAGACAGCTGAGCTGAGCAGTAAGAATATAGGACTGTAGAAAGAAAGCTACACTTGAGAATTGTACCCATTACATTTTTCATCCCACCTCATCTACACCCTCTAGAAGACTGAAGTTTGGGTTTGAAATGGCAGGGTGCATGTTCTTCCATAAATAAATGGAAGTTAAAGGATAATATGTTGCAGTGATGTGATCAGTTTGATTCCTTCAGCATTGGATGTGCTCTTACTGCTAATGCATTTTACATAGCTGAGCAAATCCAGATTCTCAGCATTAAATTACAGTGATTAAATCAGTCCTTGAAAATGTGGTAACTAATGTGAGACATATTCCATATATGTCTGACACACATTGAAGACATTTGGTTGAATCCATTTTCCAGGCAGAGATGTAAAATATATTCTCTGCTTCACAAGAGTTTCCCAAATCAATGCTGTAACCTGATTACTTTGCTTTACTAAACAGTTTGAGATCTGTGTTTAATGTTGGTTTTACACTGGTATTTGTTTTGCAGCTTGTTATGGAGTTTTGTGGAGCAGGCTCTATCACAGACCTTGTGAAGAACACAAAAGGGAATACTCTGAAAGAAGACTGGATAGCATATATCTCCAGAGAGATTCTCCGGGTAAGGAAAATAGTCTGTCCCACACAGAAGTAGTCTTACAGAGATGTAGCCTAGCTTGAGGTTCTGCAAGAAGCTGTTTCTGATCAATGCCATTAGCCATGTCATCACTTGGAAGAGTGCATAGGAACAGATAGATGTCTGCTTCACATAATTTAACTTGGTGTGAGTTGTACTGTATTGTAGCAGAAGCCTTGCAGAAAATAGCAATTTCTAGTAATGAGAAGCCAGTAGAGGAGCCTTACCTACTGCAGAAGCTGTGAAACAGTGTCCATAAGAACTGAGGCTGAAACAGTGCTGTAGCACAGTAGCATACAGAGCGGGCGTTTCTAAATATGCTTGCAGCTGCCTTTGTCTGCTCCTAATCAAGTCCATGGAGGAAGGGAGCTGTTGGCTCAGGCCAGCGGTCGGGACTTCCGTGCTGTGCTGTGCTCTCATCTTGTGTTATCCCTGCAGTCTGCCTAGAGCAAGCAGCTCTGTCACGTGTGGCTGTGCCCTATGCAGTGCTCGCAGGCAGCGCTGCAGAAGTTTTTCAGGAAGAGGGTTGCAGCTTACCAGTTGTTCTAAAATTGAAACTTTAACTAATTACTCTTAATATTTAATTTCCAGTTGGTATAGTTTAAGTGCTTTTTGAATTGGCATTTGTTTTGCTTCACTAAGTAAATCTGGTATAGTTTTCCTCGTGCTTCTTTGTAAAACAAATTGCCTCCCACCCATACCACTACACAGTATGTTTTTTCAATTGCTTAATCATAAATGAAGTTCTGAAGGGCTTTATGTTAAAGGAAACAAGCACTGGCTCCTTGCATAAATCAATGCTGCTGTTGTCTGTGTTACACATTTGCTCTGCCTTGGCAGTTTTTAAGATGAGGACGGAGGGAGACCCATGGTTCTGGTCTCTTGCTGTAATTTCAAATGCTGGAGGAGAGTCCAGCTGCTGGCATTTAGACATTTAAGTTGTTTACACGGGAGAAGTTGTATTTCAGAACAAATGGATGGCATGTTTTAATATGAGGAAAACTAACTTCTGCAGGACTATCTTATGTTTGATTTGAGAGCCTTGTGGCCTTGGAGGTGTTCCGTGCTATGTTGCATTCATCCTAGATCCTCCTTAGATAAAGCTGTCAAACACTTGCTGAGAAGAGGAAAAATTTATTTACCTCGAAAAGAGTTAGGGAAAACTGTTTTCTCAGTCCAGTGAGAGACTTGCAAAAGGAGCATTAATTATTGGCCATCAGGAACTGGAATATCTGGAAAAAAGGAATAGTAAACTCACATTGCTATGAGACGTTTCAAAATCTGATTCGATGCAGAGTTTGTCAGAGGCAGAGGAGAGAGGTTGTGCAACACAAAGTTAAAATGAGCTAAAGTGCCAGAGATTGGCGTAGGTGGAGACACAGGTGAAGGTCAACCCATTGGATCCTTGTGTGGTTGGAAAGGTCTGGGGACTGCAGGAAAGTGGAGACATGCCCCTCTGTCTCCTCCCAGCCCTTCGTAACCCCAAATGTGTTTTTTCAGTAAGGTTAGATGGTATTCTGGAAAAAACAGACGATTATCTCTCTGGCTGGGTCAGAGTAGCAGAAGGCTTAAAAAATATCCTGTGTGAAGCTGTGGAAAAGCCTTCATTCCTGTGAAAAATAAGACCACACTTAGCATTAGCAGTCAGTGAAGGGTCTCAAGGACATCAGCGGTTCACTTGATTTGCGCGTGACCTGTGGAAGCTTCCGCATCCAAGAGTGAATAGTGTTTTTTGTCACACTCATTAATTGTTTTAAAAAAGGAAAATAGCCCAATGGTTATGTAGGCAAACTGGTAAATGAAGTTCAGTTAATGAAGAACATGTGTTAGGAAATACTTCTCTACAGCAACCACTACTATCTTAACCTCTTGCAGCTGTAAAGGTTCTATTTCTTTATTTTTCATAAAACATTAAAAGACTATGAAGGCAACACGAGCAGGCAAGATGATCCCACTGGAGACTACAATTTTCTAGGCAGAAAACCTGAGGAGAACCCAAAATACAATCAGTTGCTAAGAGGGTTGCCTGTTGTTCTCCCAGTTACATTAGAGAGTAAAATGCAACATATGTCTTTCTCAGCCCTCCTTCCACATCACTAATGCTTTGGGGCATGTATCCAGGTGCTGTCTCAACAAAAAGCACCGTATGCCAGGAGGTTTTGTTTCCTTTGGAAAGTATAATGCTTATGCTTTTTTATTTTATTTTATTTTTACTCTTTTTTTCTTTTGCATTTTTTTTCCTGGGGTACAGTTATCTGGCTTCATATTTATGGAGGCTAGAGAAGAGAGCTGCAGCGTTGCGGCAGAGCATTTCTTTGTCGTCTGTCCTCCCTTGCCCTCAAACATGACTGTCAGTCCATCAACCCCCACCCCCTTCTCAGGGGTGCATATATACATGTTGGTGCTGCCTCCTTTCTCCTTCCACCTTCCTTTCTTCCCAGCTAAATTCCATGTGACCCTGTGCATGTCAGAAGTCAATGGCATACACTGATGTCATTTAGAATAATTGCACGGAGACTTTGTGGGAGCTGAACTTTCTTCACAGGACAGTTGTGAGGTGTTTGTACACTGCAGCTGTTGGGCTGCATTTAGGTACTGTGTGTGCATGACCTGAGGCCTACATCTCTCCTCTGTCACCAAAAGCTGTGTGGGTGCTGTGCTGCTACATGGCTGCTGCAGGTCCCATTGCACCCAGATGCAAGAGGTCGAGACAGTGCTGTGACCTTTGGGGCTGCTGGGTATGGGTAGTCTGTTGCTAAGCCAAGAGCCTAACTCTGAACACCTTCTCTTTCCTCTCTTCTTAATGCAGGGGTTGGCACATCTTCATGCCCATCATGTGATTCACAGGGACATCAAAGGGCAAAATGTGTTGTTAACAGAGAATGCAGAAGTGAAACTTGGTAAGTAGGCACACATGTCCACTTCCTCATTTGTTCAGCCTCTGGTTTTATGATGTTCCCAAATTAATCTCATCCTTTAAGAGCCCTGCAACGTGTTTTATAGCATGAGTACTCTGTCACTGCTTCCATGTGGATTGACAGCCTGCATGTATTTCCTCTTGCTCAGGGAGGATGGAGCACAGGTTGTTGTTGAATTTTGTTAGAAGATGTTGGTTTTCATGCCAGAACCAGTGCAGGGATCATTTTGTTTCCCCCACTGAGCTGTGTGTGACTTGAGTCTGTTCTGAATCACTTTATTCTGGACTTGGGAAGTGACAGGAGTCTCTCTCTATTTGGCTTTAATTAAAATAGCACCTGCTGTTCAGGTTCTGGACACAAAAATATGATCTGGACAGCACTCTCAAGGGAGCTGTGGCATCGAATTCAAAGCACAGTTCCAGCTCTGGCATGCCTGCCGAAAATCGTGCTCATCCTTGGCCTCTTCTCTCCTGCCAAGTGGACATATTCTTTTTTTATTTCCTCTCTAATTTGTCTCTTTCAGTCAGTGCACATGTTAACCTTCTGTGTTTGTATCACACTACACTCGCCACCTTTTTCTTGTTAAATATAGAGTCATGCTGAAGCCCTCCCACCCAGCCCACATCCCTTCTGGTTTGCATTACACCTTCCTGCAGCACGAGGCATGGGAAGATGTCCTGGCTGCTGGAGGAGGAAGCTCTTGGGAGAGCTTTCCTTCGTTTGGTCCAAAATGGAGCACAGTAGCTTCCAAACCATTGCTTCCACTGAGCTTGTCTACACCAGTTTGTCAGTGTCACTCAGATGGTGGATGCAGTGAAGCTGACACAGCCGTCTTCGGGCAGATGCAGTTACTGATATAGAAAGACATGTAGCACTGTGGTCAGGAGCAGGGAAAACTGAAAGGCAGGAAACACCTTTGTAATGTAATTGCTTTGTAATGAAATGGGCACCTCTTTCACAGCCTGTATGCATGTGCGCTCGAAGTTAGCGCTTCTTGAATAATCCTCATCTTTTGGTCCCATTGATGTTTCTGCTCTGTGCATTAAAGCAGAGAGCAGCTCCCTGAACAAGAGATTATTTTTGCTGTCCAGTTTTAGAGCAGAGAGAGTGGAGAGCTGAAAGGGGCATGCGTTCATGCATGCGATTTTCCCATAGCGTGAGAGGTACCATTGGGAAGTAGCTGTTTCTGTATAGGCAAAGGTGCTTGGCTTCATCATGTGAGAGAGGGAATAGCCCTTTCTCAGCCTCCCAGGCAGTGCTTTTACAGCTGTGCTCTCGCTTCTGTCCAGGCAGACCAGTGAGAGGTACAGGAGAGGTGATTGTATGCTACTGTGTCCCTTGACATTTGTGCCCAAGCACATTGTGTCTGAACCACAGGGGCTCAGTTGCCTCAGGATTAATCATCATATTTCTCTTCAGCATGGTCGTCCCATGTGGAACATCTACAGGACTTTATTTTTAAATCACTTTGCAAAAGTAATCATTGCATTATTTTCCCCCTCTTATTTCACTTTACCCTTTTCCCACCCACAGTGGATTTTGGCGTGAGCGCTCAGCTGGACAGGACGGTTGGCAGGAGAAACACTTTTATTGGGACTCCGTACTGGATGGCTCCAGAAGTTATTGCCTGTGATGAGAATCCAGATGCGACGTATGATTACAGAGTAAGAGACCTGTTCAAAGAAAAAAACAAAACATACACCTGCAGTATAAATGTCCATGAACTATGGCAGTTTTTGAGACTTCTTATGCTTCGTAAGAGTAATAACTATTTTGTGTAGTTATGTTCTTATTACTGAAGTACAAGGTATGGATACTGTCAAGCTGTGACCTTTAATAGTTTCTATTGCTTGTATTATCTTAAGTTTGAGACGTAAGTAAAGCGCTTCAGGATGCTGTAGGTGCTCAGAGAAGGCAAAAAAGAGTTCACCTAGAAATGCTTGCGTTCTCTATTTGTATAATGGCTGTACTTGAATTTGTATTAGACTATGTCCCAGTTATTGTAGTAATCCAGAACTATACATTTTAGGTGTTGCCTTAAATAGAACCACTGTCTGGAGAGCCAGTGAAGTACAGAAGGAGCTATTAAAACTGTTTCTGATTTCAGGATCCATATATGTGATTTTTTTGATAAAAATTTATTCATCACAACATTTCTTAACAAGGATCATTCTTTGCATAGCTTGCTGAAAACAAAGGATTTAATTACTACAAAACCATAGTTGGCTTGATGGTATTTGCATTACCCTTAAGAATATTAGGTATATGTAATTAAAGTTAAATGTATCTAGTGAAAGCATACTGTACTCTTAAAAGTTCTTCTCAGCTGACTTTAATGAGAGCACAAGGAAAGAAAAAATGTGAAAATATGCTTTTTAAGAAATCTTCAATTATACTAATGCACTGTTCCGGCTTTAATCAAGGGCAACAAGGATATCAGAAAGCCATGAATTAAGGCCTTGCAATGAATTATAGAGCTGAATATCAATTACATCACTTTGCTAAGACTGATAGTGGTGTTAGCTATCAGTGTGTTTGTGTGTGTCTATATCTTTGTAAAACATCTGGATTATTTGAATTGCTGTTTTTGTACATTTTGGCTAAGATTGATCAGATTTCTATTTCCATTTCTCTTGATTTAATTGCTTTTTACATTCAGCATCCCATTGTACTAAAGATAATGTTTTATATCTTTCCAGATAGACTTACTAGTAAGGAAAATTTGCTATTAAATGATACAGTAATGCAGAAGAACTCCCTGCAATATTTGTTAATGCAGTAGTGATGTAAAGAATAACTCCTCTGGCCTCTGAAAACACCTGTTTATTGTTCCTGGTGGAGCCTGTAGGGTGGTCTCTCCCAAAAATGAATGTTTGAAAGTTTCTGTAAGATCACAAGGCTGTAGAATTTAGCTTAACTGGCTGAATTGGACTAAGAGAAGATTGCCTTGGATTTCAGACCCGTGCTGAGTCTGAAAATACAACCTTTAGAAATGCTTCTCTGCTTCTAGTGCATGAAGAGCTTATTTGCTCATTAGCTGTAAGTAATTTTTAAAAAATCACCATTATGACCAGAAATGAAGACTGCTTTCCTCAAGAACAGCTCTCTTCCACGGCAGTCTCCTCCAGTGTTTTGCTCATTAAGCCATGTCAGTCTCTGGAGTTGGTTCCTTGCCACGATTCCTCCATCTCTTCCCTGTGTTTGATCTTCCTGCCTCTTGTTTGGTCTCTCTGGAGTCAGAGGCACTGGCCAGAGGTGGTACCTTGAAAGGCTGCCACTGAAGGATGCTTCTTCTGTAGTGTTTCAAGCAAAGCTGAGATATAGGTGAGGAGTGCTGGCTTTGGCTGCAAGTAATGCCTGTGGTAAAGGCAGAGGTGTAAATTTTGAGAACCTCTGCCTTTTCGGTGGTGTTGGTGACTAATTCACCTCTCCTTTCAGTGGGCCCATATTTTCCTTCTGTTCTTGCTTGTTGTTTATGTACTGAAGAACCCTTTCTTGTAGTTTTCGACAAGTCTGGCCACTTTAAATTTGAGCCGAGCTTTTGCTTTTACAACTGCATCTCTACACATCCTGGGAATGCCTTTGTTCAGTTCTTTGTAAACAAGGGAATACTGAAAATTCACAGGCTTAAATTTCTGGCAATGTATTTCCCAGTGTTATAATGTGAATATATTTTTATGTGTTATTAGAAAGGGTTGTTTGCTCACTCAGTAAGAATACGTGCATGTGTTTCTGCATATACGTCCGTATTATGTGAAAAGTAGGATTTTATGATACTGTTACAAGAAAAAAGAGGCTTGTATTATTTAAATAGATGTGGTATTTGGTTTCAGCCTCACCTACAGGGCCTCTCTAAATAGTACTCTCTTACTGTGTGAATGGGTAAATCCACCTACTAACATATGGTGTCTCTCTTTTTCTGCAGAGTGACCTTTGGTCATGCGGCATTACGGCCATAGAGATGGCAGAAGGAGCTCCCCGTAAGTGATCCATGTGCTTCTCCAGTGGGCTCATTAAGGCTGAAACATATACTTGGGCAATGCTGGTTGTAATCTAAGCCCAGTTTTGAGGTTTCTGAAAGTATCCCCATGTTATTTCTGTTCTCTTTGGTTTTGCCTGCTCTATAAATATAAAATCCCATAAATAGCAATGCTTTTGATAAAGATAGGCTTGTGTTTAAGCACTACAGTGCAGACTGCAGTAATTTAATTTCTATAGCAGGAATATTTGGAAGCTAATCGAGTGTCTGACTTCCTTCCTATGGGTAGTATATTGTGTTTTGGAGTTGTGTCCCAATTTGTCTATGGACTGGCCTGGAATACTGAAACCTCAGCTGGGGAGAGGGTCAGTGGGGCCTTGAGGAAACAGACCTTAATGGAAAAAGCATTTGTAGCAATTGTTTCTGTGTTGGCTTTCTGTAGGTCTGGATAATGCTAACATTGCTTCTCCTTTTGTTTCCACTCATCAGTGGGTGGTGTTAGTCTTCCTTAGCAGTGACATGGCTTAAACTGTAAATCCTTCTTCAGGACAAAGCATTGAACTTAAGTATTCTCAAGCAGGGATCATTATCAGTTTGTTTGGATTTGAGAGGAAAACCTGGAAAGCAAAAGTGCCCAACTTTTTAATAGCTTCCTTTCAAATAGTTTTTTCAGAATATCAAGGCAGACAGCAGATATGTGTGAGGAGGACAGAAACATTTGAAAAGAAAAGAAGTTAGGCATGATGTTTTGACTTTTAATAATAATTTTTATGGAAGCGCTTATTGATCTTGTAAATATACTTATCCTCATCCTTAACTGGAGCTCTGTATTTAAAAACTAAGAGCCTACAGTACCTAAGAGCAAGTTAATTTTTTTTGCACATAAAAAATTACCACCACACCGCAGCCCAGCTTGAAACGTCTGTCTTTGAAATAATCATGTTGAAATAAAGTATTGATATTTCCCAGCTAAAAATTGGTCATTTCGTTGTAGCTGCTGCCTGATTTTGTTGTTATTGTAGTTGACATGAATGTAAGATTTATAAATCAAATCCCAATGGTCTTGTGTTGATTCATGTTTTAGGAGGTGTGGTGGTTTGGGGTTATTTTTTTTTCCTTCCCAATTGCACGTTTGCATGAATGTCCATTTGAGAGCTGCTCCCAGGACACCTCAGCCAGTGCTCTAATAAGTGTTTGAGCTACCACTTGATTCTTTTTCGCCATACCTTTTTGTTCAGTGCATTGAGTTGCCTGGATGGCTTTCAATTAAAAACTGTGTCCGTGCACTTTATAAGCCTAGAATTGGACAATAATATTTTGTTAATTTCCAAACCAAAGCAGAGCTTGGCCCCTCTTTGTGTAAAAGCACAAGAGTAGCATTTAAGAACTAAGGAAAGATTGTGTGTAAATGGTTAACAGCTCTTGTCCTCTGGTCTGTGGGCTCTACCTCCTCCTCCAGTGCCAGCTGAAGAGTCCATCTCTTGAGTTTGGTGGTCTGCAGGGATCCACAGGCATCCAAGGGGCTCCTTTGCCAAGATTCTGGCCCCTTATTTTTGAAGCCAGAATTCTCTTCACATCAGTCTGTTTCTCCTGAATTTCTGTTGTCTGGTAAATGTCACCTGAGCCTGCAGTGATCGGTCAGGCTGAGACTGAGGGTGTAAGAGGTCAAACATTAGGAAGATGGTTAAAACATTGCTCCTAAAGACCTTTCTTGGGCTGCCTCTCTCCCTGCTCCCTTGTTTCCCTGTGTTGGCTCTGCTGTGTTGCTTTGCTGTGGAACAGGAGGAAAGGCTGTCCAACAGTGATCCTGGACTCCCACTAAATGTCCACTGAAACAAGCCGGACTTCTTTGGACAATAGTTGTCGGTTTGCATTTCAGTTCTGCAAGGAATCCTTTTTTGTGATACAGACCCTCCCACACTTCAAAAGTCTCATGCCTTGAAGTAAAAAAATATCCAGATCTGGAGAGCAAAAATCAAGTGTCCTCCATAATGGGAGAGAAGGACAGGTGGAGGGAAGATTGTATCAAACAGTAACTCTCATTCTTCCCTTCTGCCATCATCATCTCCCAATATTTTATTGACTGGAAAGTAAGTTAGACTTGGGGCTGGAGGAGGGCCATGCTCAGATGTTCCCATCTTGGTTGATTCTGGAGGTTAATCCATGCTTTGATCTCTTTCTCATTTTGGGCTGCCATTGGCACATTGAGCTATGGAATTGTTGTCAATTGGCCCTAATTCCATTTGGCCCTGTTGCTGTCTGCACCTGCTGCATGTATGTTTGGGATGGTGGGAATGATTGTAGAAGCTGAAGTCATGGCATCGAGTGAGGGCAACTAAACCAGTGTCTGTATGTCTCTGTTTTTGTTTTCTTCCCTTCAGCGCTTTGTGACATGCATCCCATGAGGGCACTCTTTCTGATACCCAGGAACCCTCCCCCACGGTTAAAATCCAAGAAATGGTATGTATTAATTATGTCTTGCTTGTAGTCTTGTGTAGTGTGACGTTTCCCTGTATCACATAGAGTTTTATTACCCCTTCCACAAAACTGTAAGGCAATTTAAGTTAGCAAAAATCTCTGTTGTCTTTTGTGCCACTGAATCAAGGCATGAAATAAAGTGTGTGCATTATTTAGTTCTGTTTGTCCCAGAGAAATTTAATATCAAATTGTGTGAAAATAAATACCAAGATTTTTTTTTTTTGACAGAGTCGCATTTGTGTTAAGCTGACAAATGGATCCATATTTTAAAAAATAAACTCCTGCAGCACTCTTAGAATGCAGTATGTTTTCTCAGATGTATCATAACACAGAAACAGAGCAGTACTATAGTGTTCTTGTTGCTAAATAGAAAGGAGCTATTAAAACTAATGAAGGCTTTTACTATAATTATTGTAAATGGTTGGAATTGAGTGCGCACTTCTTGCCAGCTGAGAAGAATCCATTAGTATCAGAGGATTTCCTCCCAGTTACTGGTTACAACTGGCACATATGAAGCAAAAATACTCCCTAGAAAGAGGTTTCTTATAGACTGAATGTGATCATGGGATGCTGTGATCCTGTCAAAATAATGAAATGATTTGACTGCGTATTCAATATCAACATAATATAAACTTGGCTTGCCTGCTCTGCTTGGTCTTTACCTGGATTGACTTATTTATGCACTTGTACTGTCAAGGTATCACTCTCTCTTACTTGCCTTCTGCATATATTAAGGGAATAGAGATGCATATACAATATTTGCATTAGCTTTTCATTAACCTTTTAATGTGAAATAATAACACTCAAGGCTTGAGGAGTAAAAAATCTGAACAACCAAGTTACATTGGGTTCAGCCTTTTTTATTACAGTAGGGAAATTAACTGATGGATGGAAATCATTGTTTCTATGCTTAATCATGTAGTGAGGATGTTTGCTCTCCAAGCACTGGAGCAGGTTGAGAGCACCTATCAATTAAAAATCAACTCTGCTAAAAGGCAGTGCTGCTGTGACTCAACTGTTTTGATAGTGTGCTCAGTGGCAGGTTATGAGAAGATAAGCCAAATGATGAAAAAATTATAGAATCATCATACAATGGCTTGGGTTGGAAGGGACCTTACAAACCCTGCCATGGGCAGGGATGCCATCTGCTAGTTCAGGTAGCTCAGAAACCTATCCAGCTTGGTCTTGAATGCTTCCAGGGATGGAGCATCCACAATTTCTCTGGGCAGCCTGTTCCAGTGCCTCACTGCAGTTTTGAGTAGTTCCACTATTGGCATTTTGCAAAGTGGCTTGTTTGGTGACTTCTTTCTGTAGAGGTCCTCTTTCAGGAGTTCAAATGAAGTGCATATTTTGGAAGATGGTGCTGCAGCTTATCTAGCTCCCATACCTTGTCACTTTATGCTGTGTGCAGGAGGGGTTTAGTTGAGTTCATGCCCTTAAATTGTGTCAGGGAGAATTTGATCCAATGTGCCTGTGTTGAACAGACAGCACTGACCAACACTCACCTGTTCTACAAGAAATTTTTGTGTGTGACTCTTCAGGTGAAAAGTAAAATAAACTTAAATTCTGGCAAATCTAGCGCTGTGAGCCCAGGTGCATGCAAAAGCAGCGTGGTGCTGCTTGTGTCAGGGGAATGGCAAACAGAGTTCTCGTGACTTTGGGTATGGCTGTCTGTAGCATGGGTAGGTGGAGGCACACCAGAGCTGCCCTGCCTCTGCTCTAAGCAGGCTGGATTCTATCCAGCTCTGATCCAGAAGTAGCAGAGCTGGGTTTGCATGATTTACCTCACTAATAGATCTGACTTTCAGGGCAATTATGCCTCTGAAAGAGGGCACATTACTGTGAGACTGTGCCTAAGCACTGCAAATATGTTCATGTCACCCTGTGTCCCTCCAACCCTGTGTCCATCCAGTCCAGTGCTCAGCTGGAACACGCTCAGATCTGTTTAGGAGATACACTTGCAGGCAGCACTTGTACTGTCCTCTGGGATATACTCTTTGAGGCAGGGAGTTTGAGGAAGAACAGAAAAAATGTTTCAGTTGAGTTTTATCTGTCATCTTTTGTTTTGTTTTTTCCTTCCTGCTTTCTCAGGTCGAAAAAGTTTTTCAGCTTTATAGAAGGTTGTCTAGTGAAGAATTACATGCAGCGACCTTCTACAGAACAACTGTTGAAACATCCCTTTATACGTGACCAGCCAAATGAAAGGCAAGTCCGAATCCAGCTTAAGGACCATATAGACAGGACCAGGAAGAAGAGAGGAGAGAAAGGTATGCAGCTTCTAAAAATCAAGTCTTTGTAACTTGTCAAAAATGCATTTTTTTGTCCTGCTTTGCATTCTAAATTCCCACCCCTAGAAATGCTCCTATAGCACAAATCCTTAAAAATTTATTTTTTAATTCATAATTTGACTATCAGGAGGCTGTGTTTTGTTCTGTCCTTTATGGAAAAAGTATCAATTTCCAGTGTCATATTTTCTGATACATTACATTTACTCACTTCTTGGCCACTGCCTCTTTCATACAAGCATTAAACAGTATTTAGGAAGATATTAGCATATATGCCTTTCCCTTCTTTAGTCTGTGGTAGGTTCACTTCCTGGAATGATGCGATAAATCAGACTCATAGGAAATAAACCATCACAAGAGCTATGAAGCAAATGTCTTGGGCAGCCATTTCTCTTTATTCAGGTGGTGCTGAAGTTCTCCAGGTGTCTTGTCTTACATGTAAACTTACTGGTTTACTGAGGTGCTACTGCAACTCCCCAACTCCCTAAAATTAAAGTTAGGTACTATCCAGGCCTTTGTTTCTTTCCTGTTAGATGAGACGGAGTATGAATATAGTGGAAGTGAAGAAGAAGAGGAGGAAGTGCCTGAACAAGAAGGAGAGCCAAGGTAATAATTGCTTTTGGGATGGCTTTGGGCAGTCTGTGCCAAGTAAGTCTAAAGGTCCGTGATTATAAATCAGCGTGCTAAATTTCTGTCTCTTATTAAGTGAATGCACAAACCACACAAACCACCCAAAGGGTTTGAATACCTATGCTGTGACTACTAAAGGTTTGAAAGCTCGCCTTCCTAAGACTTAGAGCCAACAAACTCTGAATGGAGGGAGATTTATGGCAAATATGATTGATCAGGGTCTCCACAATGTTAGCATTCGTACTTATTTTGCTTGGCCTCATTTCACACCTTCCACCGAGAGCATGTATTTGATATACATCCAGTGTCTTTGCTCAGAAAGAAATGAAATTAAACTTTAACATCATGATATATTTTATTAATGTTCCCCTGCGTTGGCAAAGGTATTTAATGGCCCATCAGGCTTTATCGTACAGAAGGCTTTAACTTCCTCTTGTTGCAGTTCCATTGTCAATGTGCCTGGAGAATCAACCCTCCGACGTGATTTCCTGAGGCTGCAGCAGGAAAACAAGGAACGGTCTGAGGCCCTTCGGAGACAGCAGCTGCTTCAGGAGCAGCAACTCCGTGAGCAGGAGGAGTACAAGAGGCAGCTGCTGGCAGAGAGGCAGAAACGCATCGAGCAGCAGAAGGAGCAGAGGAGGCGGCTAGAAGAGGTAGAAACAGGAGACTGGAGTTTGGGGGGCAGAAATCTCTCTCTCCCTTTTGTTTCCCATTCCCGCACCCATTTGAAAAGAGTTCCCTCTAGTCCCAGCACATCTCAGGAAAGAAAACAACATGTGAAAATCCACCTGCAAATGTAGAGCAAAGCACTTAAATCCATGCCTGGCTACTTGAATACTAGATATCTTCCAAAGCGTTTGAATATCCAGCAGCTCCTGTGGAGACAACAGGAGCCAGAGCTGGGTTGTTTCAAGGTGTTTTTTGTGACGGATGCTGTGTCTTGTTCTCTGTCTAGTCTTCAGGTAGGTGTAGAGAAGAGGATACATAAATTATTTGCAGATGGGTATTTTTCTCAAGAGTACTTCTAGGGGAGGCCATGACATTTTTTAGATTTCCTTTTAAAGCTTTCTCAGACATCTGTGTTTGGTACTCATTCGTGGTAGAAGCCTGTTTTTTAATGTATTAGTCCTCTCATGCATAGTAGCTTAATGACTAAAAGCCACCTAGATCATAAAATAATAAAATCATTTGGATTTTAAGGGGCCTTTAAAGGTAGATCTATAAATATGTTTTATAAATCAGTGTTAAAATTATAATTCTGCAGGAATTATAATGATGTAAATCATACTTTTGTGATATGGTAAGCATGCAATTCCTATACAGTACCGGAAGAAAAAAGAAAGTGAATGTACACGGACAATATTGTTCTGTCATACTTTTCACCTCCCAAGATCTCATGTGCATTTATATATATATGTATATATGTAGACAGAATATGCAGTGTGAGCTTCAGAGGTAGGAGGATTTCAAAACAGCTCTTCAGGCCAGAGCTGGGTATGACACAGAGCTGAAGTGAAACCAATCCTCTGGCTCTTCAGGAAGTGCAGGGTCAAATTCCAGTTGTCCTTAAAGGACCTCTTGCTTCAGTCTCTGTTTCAACCGTCCACTTAGCAATGATGGAAAAACTACACCCAGTCTGGTTTTCCAAATCCTGGTAACGTTTAATGAGGATGCAACCAGGACCAAATGTTGATTTGCATCCCATGATATGTTTGCATAACAAATAATACAAAGTTCCAAATACCTTTCCAGGTCACATTATGCTCCTTATCCCTCTTTTTCAAAGTGCACATGAGTTTAGTGCTGCTATAAGGAGGGATTGGTAGCTAAGATTCAGCCACACATGAATCCAGGAGGAGGGACAAGGGGGAGGCCTATAAACTCCATTTCTCTTCTGTTTCTTCCCCACCCTGCAGAGAATGCCAAGATAAACATCGTAGCACTTCCAACTGTTTTTAGACTCTGTAGCAATTTTGTGGGGGGGGAGTAAGTAATAAAAAAAGATATTAGGAAAATATGGAAATAAAATACTGATATTTTCAAAGGTGGGCAAAAGTTGAGGTACTGCTTAGCCTCTGAATTTTTTCTTATTACAGGAATCAGTGATTTCTTTTAAATGCCCCTTTAATCTCTAAGGTTCTGCAGGCAGTATTTTTTTGTCGAGGAAGAGGATTACAATTAAATTATCTAGGTCATTTAACTTTAGTAATCAGTGCAACTCCTAAAATCTGGATTTTCTTTTTAAAATAAAGGAGCTGCTGCTGCTAGTAGTGGAAATAAAGCAATGCACCATTTTCCCTGCATGGGTTGAACTTTTTGGGGATGTTGCAGGTATAATTGAATGAGTAAGTAGAAAACAAAAGGCAGTTGTGTATAATCAGTCCTGCTTTTTAAAATACAAAATTAAAGCAAGAGCTTCCACAACCACAAGACAGCATGTAATATAGATCATATTACTGAATAAGGTTGCACAGTAAAACATGTAAAATTTGTAAGATAAAAGCTTTTTACCTTGTTTTGGTCTGTAACCTCTGCCTGGTTCCCTTGAAGGCATAAACAGAAATGATGAGTTACAAAAGTTTCCTTCTGCAGGTGATGGTGTGGGCATATTTTTCATCAAGTGAATTTTAAAAAAAAAGCTCACATCTAGCTTTCAAAAAAAACCCCCACTTAGTTCATTGGATCTTGTGTAGGAAGAATGTATGATCCCAAGTGATTTTTAACAAAACAGCAGCCAAAACAAGCTCTTTCAGATGGGGGAAGGGTGGTAGACGTAAATTTAGATAAACATCAGTGTTGTGACACAATTGAAGGCCAAAATATTGAAATGTTGTCACTTTGTCCTTAACTCACCCCCCTGTTTTGATGAAGCCAGTAAACAATGAAGAGCAGAGCTTGGTAATGGAAGTTAAGATTAGTGTTAGGCATTGAAGCTCAGGGCGTTCATAACTTTGTTGATACTTTTACCAGACTTTCTTTCTTGTAATTTTTCCTTGTGTAAAGTATGTTTTCATATACCTATTTAATATTCTTTGGTATAATTTTATGCATTAGATAATCTTCCTGAACAAGTTGCATATACTTCCCCCCCTCCCCGCTTCCTAAATTAAAATTGAGGGCTTGTTCTTATAATGCTGGCACAGAGCCTAGACAGTTTTGACCGAGACTGTAACAGGAACGGTGTTTAGGACATCTGCCAAAAACTGTAATTCTCAGCTGTATTAGAGAAAAGATTACTTTTTAAAAGGCATATAGGTGACTTCTAAAACTTGTTGCAGGAACCTAGTTATTTGTGTGTTACTGAGGAAGTGGAAATGGCATGTGGTCAAACTACAGAAAATTACTTGAGAGTCTTGGGAGGGGATTTATTTGTCCAACCCCCAACCCTGCTTCAAAAGTAATATAAAGATCAACTATGTAGGTGTTTAGATAGTTCAAACAAGAAATCTGAGCTGTTTCTGGCTGTTCTAATGTGTGCCTGTGTTTCTGTTCAGCAACATGGAGACAACTGCTCCATGGTATCGAAAGGCATTTGAATTTGTACTTTGCAAAACTGAGTCTGGTTTGGGAAATTCAGAGTTGGCTGTGGTGGAATCCCATTCTCTGTGGACCTCCACAGTTCAGGATAGCTTCATTAAATGGTGTCTCTGTCCCTGGTTATGAGAACCTGAGATGGATGTTTTTGAAGTGGTAGGTTATAGCTCCACTGGCAAGTAGTACAGTCCTGTGCAAGCAGATTGTGAAGCACGGTAATTAAAGTGCTGAGGACCTGAAGACTTCACTCCATGTGTTTAAAGACAGGAGGAATTCCTTTGGACTGGCTGAGGTCTAGACTCTGTGCCTGCTTGTGGTTGAAGTGCATCAGCCTTTTTAATTTCATCCAAAAGGTGTGGTTGGCACTGCAAGACATCTTCAGAATACGAAACAAAACTGGATAAGTGGAGATTGGCTGATTCACTTCAAAAGAGCACTCCTGATCTGAACCAAGATGCTAATGCAGGTGTACCTGCAGGCAATTTTTTCCTGGGCTTTATTTCTTTTACAGAAGGGGAGCTTATTCTTATCTACTTAATTTGAATTGCTTGCTGCTTGGATTGGTACTGAGTAAGAAGTTCTACTTCTGGTTTATCTCTAGTGTGGACGAAGCAAAAATCTCTTTATTAATCTTGCCAATTCTCTTCCTAAGCTGATAGCAGGCTACCTAATTCTTCATGAAAGAAATAATTAATAAATGTATTCATCAATCTTCTTCTGACTATGAGACACAGTAATAATATTTTAGGAATTTAAAATTAGAGGATCTATCTCTATCTTCAGCATTTCACTCTATGAATGAGGGCTTGAATTCATTGGTATAGACCAACTGCATGTGTAGTTGCATTGCCCCCTCCTGGTAAATCATGCTCTACTGCATGGACTTCCAGTTTGGAGATGTCAGGTTCCATTGTGAGATCAGCACTGTTGCACCCTAAAACCAGACAAAGAGCCAGAGTATTGACACTGTATTTTCTTTGGGTTTTTTTGTTTTGTTTTGTTTTGGTTTGGTTTGGTTTTGTTTTTTAATGTTGTTTGCATAGTAAATGCCCATTCTGTGAAATGCAGTAATTTGAGGCAGTATGGGCTCTGTCAAAATTCTGTTTTGGCATGTCTGACATTTCTTCAAAGAGTTCTTGCTTTACCTTTTGGTTAGCAGTTAGCTCCTTGGAAATAAGCTTTTTGTCTGACATGTGCAAGAAAGTTGGTAATGTTATACCCAACTAAAGATGATCTGGATATGCATCCTTGAGTTCAGGAATCTAAATCTATACCTCCTGTTCATTGGACAACAATATTTTATGTTGGTCCTTTTTTGTAGTGCATGAAAAAAATTATAATATCTGGCAATCACACTTACTAAATTCAGAAGGCAGATTTTTATACATAGAAATATGACTAATGGTTTTTGCTGTCCCTCTCCCCTCCTTTGGGCAAGCCTAAGGAACACAGTGATCAGGGTTTTGGTGTGTCCTCATGGAAGAGTTGCTAGAGCCAGTTAGGAAGGCAACCTTATGCCAACAGACGGATGCAAGAAAGTCAGCTAAAGAGCTGGCTCTGAAGCCAGGTTGGGTCAACGCAACTCGCCACTGACCATCTTTGACATTTCTTTGACAAGATGTGGACTAGAACCCAAGGGATTGTTGTCACTGTAGGTTTCCTCTCTGTGGGCATGTTAAAAGTAAATTCCACTTTGTTAGTGACTGCTAGTTTGATGCTGAGGTTTCAAAGGCCATGTGCAAAGGAAGTGAAACCTTTCTTTTACAGCTAGGGCTGGGAATAAGGGGATCATGCAGGGTGTTTGTACGGACTCCTGCAAGGCCAGGTACCTCCCTTTCTGCTTGCCTGGCAGGAGGCTGATGGGAAGGTGGAAGTATTGCTGTGAAACACCATCTCCCTACGTACTTTGGCGCATAGACAGTAGCAAAATTGTGAGATTTGACTTAAATCTTTTTTTCCCCCCATTCTTTTGCTGGGTAATAAATATCTGCTGTTGTGCTGAGCTAGATATCTGGATCAAGGTTTGCTTTAAAATCTCATCTTTCGATGATTGATTTTATTTATTTTGTGATGCCATGGGAAACTGACTCTATTAATGAATTCGTAGCTTATTTTTCTCATATTAAGTTCAGTTATTTATAATTATTGCTGAATACTTCTGAATTAATTAAAGAAGCGATGAATTTGCCTGTCTTCTTGTAGTGATAATGATGCCTTCCTGAGATCTGCAATATATCCACTTAACAATGTCAACACAATATTGTTTGAGTTGATAAATGTGCATATTATATTAACCAGTCAGCAGCGTGCTGTCTCTTGCATCCTCAAGGCAGCAGAATTATTGTACTTCACATCTTAGTTTTCTTAAACAAAAGCCTGTCAGACTTGATTAGCCAAGAAGGACCTGAATATATTGACTTAAATGTAGAAATTGCTTGACACTGATGCATATATTCAGAAATAAAAGTGTCTACTTAATCCTTTTACAGTGCTTAAAAAATGAGGGAGGGGAAGCAGTGAAACCTATGAAATGCACCGCATGCCATAGCTGCCTTGCAGCGCTTTTGCTATTTTTATATCTACATTCATTGAAGAGAGCTGGCTTAAGCACGAGTGAAAAGGCTGGTAAATGGATTTAGTTAGAAGAGACGCAAGAGCAAGGAAGCTGTGTTTCTGAGAAGATACAGAAGGTGTGGGGGATAAAAGAGCTTATGTCTTGTGGCACAGGAAGGTGGTAGTGAACCCAGAATGACGGTGTGGGCCAGAGAGGAGAGTGTCATAGTTACAGCGTGGGTGTATTTCAACAATGGTCTTCAGGAAAGTCACATCTTCCCCTGAACTGTAGTTAATGAAAGAGAATTGGAAAGCAGCCTGTATTATTTAAGTGCTACTAATTGATGGAATCACAGAACAGTTTGTGTTGGAAGGGGCTTTAAAAATCATCCAGCTCCAACTCCCCTGCCGTGAGCAGGGGACACCTTCCAGCACTCAAAGCCCCATCCAGCCTAGCCTTGAACACTGCCAGGGATGGGACATCCACAGCTTCTCTTGGCAGAAAAGCTCAGAAAACCCCAAGAACCATCTTTTTTTTCCTCCTAGTATTTCTTCTCCACTGTCATGTCAGTATCTATTCCAGAAGATAAAAAGTCTGTTGATCTCTCAATTACTTCATAGTAATGTGGGAAAATGTGCCAAGCAGAGAAGGCTCATCCCACGAACTAACACAGCGAGTGTAGATTGGCCTTTGCTCTTTCAGTTGAGTGCAACTCTGAAACTCACACCAGTAACTGGGTTTGTGAACCCAAATAAAAGCTTAGTGTGAGTGCTCTTTCTTGCAAGACTGTTTAGAGTGCCTTAAGACTGGCAAATCTGTGGCAGCTTTCCTTCAACAGAAATTGAGGATAGTATTAACCTTGACCTAAAAGTGGTAAGGAATAACCAATGTAGGTTTTCATTTTTGTTCTTGGGATTAAATTTGGGCATGCTATTTTTTGGTTTAAATTTCTTCCATATTTTTTAGCATATTGTAGAAATCTGCAAAGAAAGTAAATGTAGAGATATTCCCAGTTGATGGTTGAACAGGAGACAGCTGGGTCTTTTGACACTTAGGCAGTTGTGGGAGGCTGCCTGGGATTTTGAGGTAGGTGGACTAACTGGATGCTTCTGCTGAAGTGCAGGAAGAATTGGTCACGACTGTATGGGCATTTAAAATGTCTCCTCTGAAGTCATACATGGTGCTCTGTAGACATAAATGAGTCAGTTCATGCTTTCTAGAGCTGTTTTCCAGGTTCTTTACAGAGTTGAGCAGACCTAATCAGTACTAGTTTGTATTTGGGTCATGTGTGGAAGCTTATCTGTGTAAGTGTAAATCTTACTTCAGCTGTTTTTCCTCTTTTACATATAGGTGCTTTTGATGTTCTGGGAGGGGCTGAGGTGCTGTTGGTCAGCCTTCCTTCTCTCTTAGGCAAAGTTTTGGGCAGTTCATTAAATGAAGCTTGGATGTTGGGTCAACACCACAAAATTCTTAGCAAACCATGAATTCTTTCAAGAGACAAGCTACTTAGATAAAGTTCAGACAGTCATTATTTGAGTTAGCTGATTCAGTAGGGCTGATCATTCCCTTCTGGCAACATGTAGATTGATGATGTCAAGAATGCTGTCATCTCTGAGTTCAGCAGTTGTTCAAAGGTTGAGTTTTGTGTTAGCCTTTCTTGAAGAGAGCAGTGAACTTCCACACCTTGGTTGTCATCAGGAGTATGGTACATGATTTTGTGTGTGTGCATGAGGAAACCAGAGGCTGCTTTTAGGGGTAGATATGTGCTGGGTATGAGTTTAGTTTCCTGGTGGAACACTTGCATAAAATGTTTTCTCACTCAGTTGCAGAGCTTGCTAGTCCTGGTAAATCCCGCTCTTCACCATAGAAAACAACTCCACCTCTTTCTTTGATAACAACAAAAGTAAAACTCTGTGGTTTCTTTTCCCTTTTTGTAGCAACAAAGAAGAGAAAGGGAAGCTCGAAGGCAACAAGAGCGTGAGCAAAGGCGGAGAGAACAGGAGGAAAAAAGACGTCAGGAAGAAATGGAGAGGAGGCGTAAGGAGGAGGAAGAGAGAAGAAGAGCAGAGGAGGAAAAGAGGAGGGTGGAAAGGGAGCAGGTGAGTCCATGATACAGATATATGTGCAATAGGTTTGTTTCTTCTAAACTCTAATTTAATTTTTTAAAAGTAGTAAGCCTAAAGCAGCTTAGAGGCAACCTAACACTAACTCTTTCTTCTTTGTTGATTTTGACAGCAAATACACTAACCTAGGATTGTAGGGCTTTATGGAAAATTCTGGCAGCCTCAATATTCCCTCAGAAAAAGAAGTCTTGTTGCAGTACTCATTCTAAATTCAGCTTGTGCCCTGGGCTGGACTAAAAATCACCAGAATTGGCAAAATCATCACTGGGGCTGAAAATTGTTTCTAGGCTTGTCTTGCTATATCAGTGGTTCTTGCAGGACATGCCCCTGTTCATAAGGCCTCCTAAGAGAAGGGGAGCTCTGTTGTGTATCAACTTCTGGCACACAGAATTGTCACTGTCATGAACTTTGAATGCTCTGAATTTGAGATGGAATCTTTGAGCTGCAGAGGATTTTCCGTCCTAAAACTTAAATATACAATTCTGTTCTCTTACTCTGTCTGTTTAAAATCAGTAATGTATGCCCATTCAGGCAACAAGTATATCTTAAGTTATGCCAGTGTGCCCTTAATACATTGAAAGTACAACTGAGAAACTTGTTAAATGGTGAAATTCAGCTGCTATATTGATGCATGAAATCTGCATGTTTTAAAATCCTTTAATAACTTTAATCAGGGTGATAATCAGCAATACTGTGCATGCACTGCAAAATACTGATCGCAAATAAAGGGCCAAACTGTCCTAGAGGCTGATTGCAAATTTCCCATCAACTTCAGGAATGCTGGGTTTGGCCTGACATACCTAAATTTTTTCTTACATAAATTCACTGTATTTGAGATCATTGATGATTGTGTTACTGGGAAATTTTATTGTGTTTGTGTATGTTTCAAAGATTTTTGAGTCAAAAGGAGAGAAGACTAACCAATGGGAATAAATATATGGAAAATCTCTAATTACAGCATAGCAATTTGCTTTTGGGCAGACACCGGGTATTCCCCCAGCTGCTTTTTAAACTGTTGAAATGCTAATTACGCACAGTGCCAATAATGACAAATGGTTAATTGGTGTGGCCAAGCTGAACCACTTTGAATTTTCATTCTTTTTTTTAGAAGAAAAGACATGTTCCCTCTTAGAATTTTTGTTAACTCAAACTGTGGCTCAGCCAATGTGCGTAACAATGGTATAGTGTATCTCATCAGTCTGTCACAAGACTTTCTATAACTCCCATCACTGTATCACTGATCCATTAATTTCTTTATGCATACACTGTAAATGTGTGCGTGTGCTTGTGTGTGTGCGCATGCACATGTTACATACTTCCATTAATTGCATGATAGGATGTTACCAGCTTGGGTTTGGTGCTTCAGAGTCTGAGTTCTTCCAGGGGGTAGGTGAAACAATGGGTAAATGTCTTGACCTGTTGAGGCTGCAGGTGAAGAGATGGCTAGATGGCAAGAGCAAGCAAGTTTGGTCTAATATCTGTTTCCTGGTGGATGTTTGTTTGTGTCATAACCATCGCATAATTCAGCAAGGCTGGCAGTGTTCGCTCAGGAGAGGCTTCTGGTGAGGGCGGCAGGGGAGACTTGGCAGGGCAGGTCCCAACTGCACTTGGCAGAGCCCCTTTGGGGGAGCTTGCTCCGGCTCTGCCTATACTATGCCTGGCTCTAGCTGTTGCTAACAGTTCATCGCACCAGTGCAACACACTAATGTTTAATACAACTTGCATGTGACTTTGTATTGGCTGTGTTGAGTCAGACTTGCTGTGTTTTAACTTTCCAAAACCTTCAAGTGCATTTTGCTGCTTCTTGAAACCACTTCCAAAGTACATAAATGAGCTCTGGCCTGTGCCCGCGACATTTGCAGGAGCGCAAATTTCAGAACAGAAGGGGCCAAAATCTAATTCTCAGGAGGCAGGGCTTCCTAAATTGTTCTGCAGGCACTAATCCATCCTGAAGTGCATTTCTCGTTAAAGCTGAACTGGGGAAGTAGCGTGTGGTGTTCCACCCAGGGGGTTCTGATGCATTCCTTTTGAATAAATTTATTGCTGGGTAATTTCTATGTGACAGGAGTATATCAGGCGACAGCTAGAAGAGGAGCAGCGGCACTTGGAAATTCTACAGCAGCAGCTGCTCCAGGAGCAGGCCATGTTACTGGTAAAGCACTGTATCTGTTTTGTTCAGTAGCTATAGGATCCATTTATCCGGCCAGTCCTAGGCTTCCCTTAGTCGGGCACAGCTGCACTGACAGTATGACAACAAAGGAGCTTGATTAAAAGGCCATTTATGCTAGCGTTGTGGGCTGACAGACACATATGAGAAGTGCTGTATGGTCACACTGCTTTCTGGGCAATAAGAGGAGGCTTTATATTAAAGTGGAACAGTTCTGGTGTGGTGGTCGAGTTTCTGAACAGACCTTGGCATTCAGTGAAGAACTAGAGTGCTTGTGTTGCAGATCAAAAGCACACATGATATGTAAATCCACCCCAGGATACAATGGCCTAGTGTTGGTCTAAATCATTGTTTTATGAACTTTACACTGGATTTAGTATAAATAACTCTTTTTTTTCCCCTTTAATGAAAATCAGTTTTGACATAACTCTCCAACCATGTCAAGCTTAGCAGTACACTCATGACTTTCCCAACATAAGACACAAGTCATATGGGTCTAACTTAGCTCTTGGTTACACATTAACAATGAAATAAACAAACAAACAAACAAAAAAGCAACAGCAACCAGAAAGGTGCATTTTTAATGGGATTGGTAGGGACACGTCCACCATAAAGTCAGTGTCATGTGTTGAATTCCTCACCCATTCTCTCAAAGGAATACAGATGGCGAGAGATGGAGGAACACCGCCAGGCAGAGCGACTCCAGCGCCAGTTGCAGCAGGAGCAAGCCTACCTCCTGTCGCTGCAGCATGACCACAGGCGGCAGCAGCAGCAGCAGCAACAGCAGCAGCAGCAACAGCAGCAGCAGCAGCAAGAAAGAAATAAACAAAGCTATCATACCCCTGAGCCAAAATCTCACTATGAGCCTGCTGAAAGAGCACGTGAGGTAAGTCCTGCTTGTGAGCAGGAATCTGCTAACTGCTTCTCTGCCTGCTGGCATCAGCATGACTGCAGTTCTGCTACAGTATAGTTGGAGGCCAGAGTACCACTCAGAAGGGCAGGGTATTTTAAACTGTTGGCTACTTGTTTTCAAGCCCGAGGGCTACTTCTGAGTACTTCTGCTGCAATTACCAGAGTTCAGAGTTTTGGGGTATAAAAGTTGGAAAGAAGGTCTGGAAGGCTGCAGAGTAAGAGGACCTGGTTTTGGAAGTACCATGTAATGAAGTTAATCTGTGCTTCATCAGATGTGTTTTCTTAGGAAGCATTGGTGCCGTTGGTGATCTGTGTCTCTGGCAAGTACTGGTGATTTGAAATTGAGAGGCAGTTGGAAAGTACGAACCTGTGATGGATGTTAACACTCAGCACATGTTTACACATTTGGTGTTTTAATTTACACTCTTCAAAGTTTCCTTCTCCTGAACACAAACCTGAATTTCATTAGTTTCATTTTTGAAGTGTTAAGTATTCTCTTCTGAGATCAAGTCCCGCTCTTTTGACACTCTGTGGTGCTGCCTTCTTCGACTTTAGGCACTCACAGGTTGATCTGAAGTGCTGTTTCTTTCAGTGAGTGGTCCCTCTGTCTTCACTGGTCCATGAGTAACATTGCTAATCTGGTAAATGCCTCTTTGATGTATATTTGGCTTTCTTTCACTGATCTTATTCTTATGTTTCCCTTGAGCACCATACTGCCCACAAACCACCAGACTGGGCAATGTTAGTCAAAGCTCTTAATGGCATTCATCAGCTGCATGTGGGAACGAGGTAAATATATTTTGGAACAAGAACAAAAAATACACTTAGGGCTACTGAACATGATAAAATAGTTCTCGGTTCAGCCTCATCCAGTAGTGCGTCTTAGTCTATGAAGTACTGTTGTATGGGCTTGGTGGAGGCAAACCTATTTTATTCTAGATGCGGTTGTCCAAGTTCTTCATAAACTGTGTTTGTGCTATCTCATCCATTCTGCTTGATGGTTGAAGTATCTGATATGTCGTTCTTACTTGGAAGAAGTTCAGACTTGTCTGGTATGGGGTGATGCAGGCATGGAACCAGCTCTCTTGTCCTTGTTGCATGCTCTTGGCCCATTTCAGTGAAAGCATAGTGCCAGTCCAGTACTTCTGTCCAGCCTGAATACTGGCTTTGGAGGGATGCAGAACGGTATCTGCTCCATATTCCTTTCAGAGTTGAAAAGGAAAGAAACTTATGAAGATTCATTCAAATGTTACACCCTTTAGGAGAACCACTGACTCAGCTGTTTTTCTGTTGCAGTCTTTTGTGATTGCTCGAGCTGCAAAAAGACACAGAATAATTGGTTAGTAGTTGGATCTTCTGAGAGATTGTTGTGTAATAGTCTTTTTAAAAGTGTGGTAGAAGTATAGCCATGATGTCTTGATACCTGGCAGTGGGAATGACATCAGTTAATCCTAACAGCAGGAATTAACTCTGACATCATTCTTGATGTAAAATAGTGAATTGGAACAAGTGTTCTGTGCCTCATACTTTCAGCCATACTGCTCTCCAGAGAAGGTGTCTGCCTACAGAGATGCTGACCATTGTGATGGTAAGCTGAAGTGGACTAACTTTCCTGACTGTCAGATTTAATGGTGACTAGTTTTTTTCCTCACTCCAGTAGCAATGAGGATATAAGGAAAAGGACTTCTAAGATTGGCTTTGGGAAACAGCAGGGAGCTTAGAGCTTAGTACCATTTTCAGGTCCAGACAGTCAGATGACTGGAACAGGACCTGTTTCTGTCCAGGGATGCACTCTTATCTCCTTCCCACTTCTTGCCTGGTTTTGAGGACATGTTACTCATGCAGTTTATGTGCTTTGTGGAAGAAACTTCCTATCATCTTCACCTAGAGATGTGAAAACCTGTTTCTTCAGACAGAAGGACTTGAGGCTTTTCCTTATTCACAACAAGGAGTCTGGCCTGTTTTTTAAACTTAAAAGAATGGCTCTGTGAAGTTGAACACAGTGGTGAAAATGATTGCATGATGAAGATGCTTGCCTCCATTCTTGTACTTCCCAAGATATGGAGTGTTTTGTGTAGACCTCACAGAAGCTTGTCTGCTTGTTCCTATAGGCAAACTGCTACTATCATCAAATTTTGGAAAGCAGGGACAGGGTTGGGTTTGTAAAGGAGCCCACCTGAGGTGAGAAATCTGGAAACTTGCCTCTTTCTTCTGGTCGCCAGTCTCTCTAGACCATCACTGCCAGGGAACAATTAGGAAATCATTCCAATACTGGTTTCATGTTCTGAGCCCAAGGGTTAAAGCAAATTAAGTCATCCCAAGCTGCCAGTGTGATCTTGGGTGCTTTGATAAAATGTTGGGAGTTTAGCATTCCTCAGAGGCAGCTTCCCTGGCAGAAACACAGGGACATGCTGCCTTGGTTCCAGCAACAGACTGTCTTAAGAAATGGGAGGATATTTCCTTTCTGTCTATAGCCTCCCTCCATCTCTTCCCCTTCATTCCTCTCACTTTGTTCTCAGTGTTGCGGCCTTGAAAGAGGTGATGTTTGTGCATGGGGTCCTTGCTTGATATTCTTCTGAGGACTGAGCACATTCTCATTTAGTCTTCCCCTCAGCAAGCTCTTGAGGTTAATATAAGATGAATTCTACACCTTCCTGAGAACAGGAAAGAAGTTGCTGGGGCTGTCCTCTACAGCCTTTGAGGTTGTACTGGGACTGTTTGATAAGAGAGGGGATGATCAGTCCTACACTTACATGCCTAAAACTAAACAGACTTCAGTATTACCTGGTAGAGAAACATATCCCCCTATCTCTTATTCTATTGCCAAAGAGAGAAGCACAGGAAAGCAGATAATTCAAAACCATTGGTTGCATAAGGTGGGCAACTAAAGAAGGAGATAGAAATGGGAAATGTACTTTATTATTGCAAAACTGTTTCTGTTTTTGTATATACTTTTTATTATCTATGAGGAAAATACTGATGGATAATAATTAGTCTAGGCAGAAAGAAGCCCCATGATGGTCTTTCATCATATTATGTCACGTCTTACTACTTCCTGTATCTTCTCTCTTCCTGGTATGGATTATCCATATTGGCATACTTGCTACTTAGGCGTAGTTCACTTAGGGAACTTACAGTGCTGGCAAAAGTGGTAGGGAAAAAATCCTGCCAAACCCCAAATGTATTTGGTTCCTTTGTGGTAAAGAAAAGGTGGTACTCCCCTTTGTATTTCTACTGTAATTGGTTTTACTGGCTCAAGGCTTAACCTCCATTTATTTTGTCTTAGGTGGAGGAGAGATTTAGAAAAACTAATCAGGGCTCCCCTGAAGCACAGTCTAAACAGATGGGCAAAGTGTTGGAGCCACCAGTGCCTTCAAGATCAGAGTCCTTTTCCAATGGAAACTCAGAACCTGCTCAGCCTGCCCTGCAGAGGCCAATGGAGCCCCAGGTAAGTGCCCGGGAAAATGTTGGTGAGCCTCAAGGGAATGCAGAGGTCCCAACATGTTTCCTTCAAATTTGCAGATCTTTGCACTTAGAAAACCTTTTGTAAAGAGTAGTACTGTTACACAAAACAGCTTATTCTGTAGAGTTACTATTTGTCTATTTTTGCTTATTTTGTTGACAAACTGATGGATTTGTGGGTTTGGTGTTTGGTTTTGTTTGGGTTTTTTAATGTTAGAGCTAGACTAGAACTGTTGCATCCCGTTATCTGTGCAGCAGTGACACAGTGGGTTAAATACTGGTGACAGTTGCAGAGCATTTTACAATTCAGAATTTGCTTTGTGCAAGGTATTTACTACTACAAAGGATGCTCAGGAAGAAAGGTGCACTTGGTTTTTAAAATTCTTGCAGAAAAAAGCTAACTAAACAAGTGGGTTTTAATAGTATGAGTACTGTTTCAGAGGGCTTTGCAAAACATGTCTAAGAAAAGCAAGTTTGTTGTCAGTAGGCCTGCAGTTGCTAAATAGAGCTCTGTACCACCCCTGGAAAATCAAGAAGAGGTTGAAACCACTGAGCTGCATGGTGGCCATTGTTTTGTTGTTTTCTAATGAAGAGCCTCCAGATCTTGATATCTGATCTCATAGGAGTTAAGGCATGAATTGAAAAAGTAACCTTTGTCTGAAACGTAGACATAGCCCATGAATTCTGAGCAATTTAGGTATGCTAAATTAAATGGTAGAATTCTCCTTTTAGTTCCTCTGTTTCCATGCAGAATTTTCTTCTTTCAAATAAAGTCTGTTGATGACAGTGCAAGCTAAAACCATCCCTGATTGTGACTAGGTATTGGCACTCTTTTGGACAACGGGAGAATTTGAACAGACGGAAGAGTGGGAGAAATCAGGACAGAACTTTGTCTCTTGCTCATTATTTCCTGGCTTTTATTCAAACCTCTATGACTATTTCAAAATATTGGACTTGTATCTTCATACTCTGTGCCAGTTTCTTTTAAAGGCTGTCTTCCACTCATATTAAGGATAATCAGGCTCTTCAACAGCTGTGTGTATTAAAATTGAGGAAATAATAATCATATAAAAACAAATACAGCCAGCCTACCGAAACCAGGATCGAAAGCAAAGTTTTGCTTAATCATTAGGTGTGAAAACAGCGTGTTCCTCAGTTATGACCTTTCCTCCTCCTTAGTTTCAGAAATTAACTCTGAATCACAGGCTTATGCACAAAGAGGAAGTAGGCTGAAGGATCAATATAGATTTCACTGGAAATCCTAATGGAGTTTTAACTCCAGAGTCACTGGAGTTAAAGTTATACCTTCTTAGTATGTGTAAATGAATATGTGTGCATGTAAGTGTGCGTGTGTACTTTGTGTATAAATATGTATATATGTACAGTATATGGTACATATATGGTATGAGTATAATATGCATTGTACATATGTATACTATATACAATATATATTATGTTTTTTATATATATTGAAATAACTGTAATGGAATAAAGGCTTTGTGTTATGGTCTTTCTCCAAAAGTTCTGAGCTATATCTAGTTCCTAAATTTATTAGGAAATGTAAATGTCTGTTGCCTTGCCCAATTTGCAGCGTTCTTTAATTTTGTACATTGCTTCAATTGGATGTCCACTTCAAATTTCCCAGCCCACCAGTGCTGCCATGAGACCTGGCCAAAGCCCACTGAAGACCAGGGAACAGAAGGCGATTTCTGTCTTGAGTGGCCTTTGACCTCAGGCTCATGGTGCAGATACTGAGTCCCCTTTTCCTCTGGGCACCAGTGTATGTGTATGTGGAGAGCGTATCGCACAAAAAATGCGTATGTGCTGTATTTTCAGTCTGTTACGTTCTTTGGGCGCTTGCCTTGCTTTTAAGTGCATCGATTCCACCCCACGCTTACCTAATGCCATAACCAATTTGTCTCTGCCTGCCCCACCTGCCTTTATTCTGTGTTAATTGGAAAGCCGGTTATACTGAGCGCATTGAATGTTTTATGTTTTGTTTTCTTGTAAGGTACAGTGGTCCCATCTGGCATCTCTCAAGAACAATGTTTCCCCTGTCTCGCGATCCCATTCCTTCAGTGACCCTTCTCCCAAATTTGCTCATCACCATCTTCGTTCCCAGGACCCATATCCACCTTCACGCAGTGAAGTGCTTAATCAGAGTTCTGACTCTAAGTCGGAGGTACCTGACCCCACCCAAAAGGCTTGGGCTAGATCAGACAGTGACGAGGTGCCTCCAAGGGTAAGGAGTAGAAAGACAGATGTGTGCTATTTTCTTATTATTAATTATAATTTTCTTAAGGATGTGATACCCTGGGCACTGGGAAGACTGTGCCCTTGTGCCAACATTGGTAACAGTATTTTGGAAGGCAGATCATAATGTAGGTGTTCAGTCAATGGGTTAATGATAATCAACCTGAAGTACAATATTGAAGCTTCATATAAAATTGGTAATTATTTATAGAATGCAGCAATTTCAGAGAAACAATTTATTACGCAGAGTTAAAAAACCATTACCATATTCAGGAAAGAATTTAAAATATCCCTGAGGTTATTGCTCAGAGTTAATATTCCTCTTCATCTGTTAGGAACCCAAACTATGAATCATATGCTTATTTAAAATTGAGATGGATCTGAACAAAAAGGAAACATTCAATATATTTCCTCGTCCTCTCCCCCTCCCATCCCCCCTCCCTTCCACTGGGATTTGCTTCTTCTGAGTATATTCTTGCTCCCCCCCACCAGTCTTTGCCTTCTGCTGATCCATTCCTGGGCATTTGTTTGGTTCCCTTGAGCTTATTCTCCTAATTCTCATGCTGTTTCAGCAAATTGCTTTGTGCCTCCCCTGCTTCAGTCAAAATGCCATATTCTTTTCAAATGTCTCAGTAGTTGGGAGGGTAGCGGGGCGTGTACGTGTTTGTGTGATAACCATTAAACTCTATTTAATGTTAAGACTAAACTTTTGAGTTCTATTCAAATTTTGAACAGCATCACAGCTAAGGCTTTTGGCTTTGTGGGTGTTTGTTTATTGCTTTTGGTCATTGATGCTAGCTTGTACTCAGAGCGTGTTGTTAAGATCTTACAAATATATTCTGTGGCAGGAGAGGTTTTATCTTCCTGTCCTCTCTGTCCTCTTCATGGGTTTAACTCAACTGTTTTTCTCCCAAGGTACCTGTGAGAACAACGTCCCGATCACCAGTTCTGTCCCGCCGTGATTCCCCACTGCAGGGCAGTGGGCAGCAAAATAACCAAGCAGGTCAAAGAAATTCCACGAGGTTTGTAAGCCTAAGTGTCCTTGCTTTTCTTGAATTGGAAGGAAAGGCTTATGGGAGGCCAGGCATTTCCAGACAGCTTTTGACAATGCCTGTGTGATGTGAAAGGAAGATGTTGGATCCCTTTTCAGTAATGATTAATATTAATTTCCCTTGATGTAGCAGATGTGTCAACAAACACTGACAACATTTCTTCTTTCCTCTTATCTGAGTTGCCTGCCCTGTAGTTTTAGCAATAATTTCAAATATCCTTCACCTTTTGGAAAAATGTGGCCATTTATGAGCATGTTGCCTTTTGATGCAACAGGTTGGCTTGGGTGTACTGTGGGGATTACTGGCAGCAGAAGTGCTTGTAACATCTCAAGTGAAGAGGTCTCAGAAACTTTCTGGCCTCTTAGCCAGAACCAGACTTTAAGAGGGGAAAAAAGTCTCCATGAGCTGTGACACAGAACATCCAAGATCAGGAAGGGGGAGGAGAGAGCTGACACCTGAGCTCAACATGGGCAGGCCACCCTGGAATTAGCTCACTGGACAGGGGTGAACATATTTTGGTATTCTTCTTGGCTTGTTTTTAGTGCCTAGGATGCTTCTGAGCCAATTTTAAACCTGCATGCAGGCTGAGAGAATTGTCTGCTTCAGGTTAGATACATAAGAATGGGAGGTAGATAATTCCAAATAAAAGGAATAGCTTATGCCCATGGCAACTTTTTTATAACCATCATAAATAAATAAGGTAGAAATTATTTCAAAGGGAGCCACTGCCTGGGTTGTGCAGCATTACTGATGCCCTGAGCTCAGTCTTAAACTGTTCTTTTAGTTGAGTTATTAGCAAAACACTGAGGGAGAATGATGTTTCAGTTTTAGAGTTGGGAATCTGGGTCTGAAGTGTGTGTGACAAAGTGTTTCTTTCCTCCCTTGATACAGCAATATAGAGCCTCGTCTGCTGTGGGAAAGGGTGGAGAAGCTTGTACCAAGGCCAGGCAGTGGCAGTTCTTCTGGCTCAAGCAACTCTGGCTCACAGCCTGGCTCCCATCCTGGCTCTCAGAGCGGGTCTGGAGAGCGGTTCCGGATGAGATGTAAGTCGTTCTCCCACCTTGTGTAACATTGTGTTTCTAAGTTAGCTGTGAAGCACTCAATAATTAAGGATGATAACCCTAACTGGGAATGACCTTTGAGCATGCAGTGTCAAAGATGGGTTAACTCCCTGTACCCGCGTGGCCCTATGTGCTTGCTTGGGAAAGGCAGTAGCACACAAATCATGGTCAAACTGTTTCTTTAGTTCATATCTAGTGACTGTTGCGTTTTCCTATGTGCAAACAGCCCAGTCTCTATGCCCTCATAGCTCCCTCCCTTCCTCATGTGTGCAAGGGCACATTTTGATACTTGTTGCCTGTCACCTTGGTAGTTGTTGACAGGGTGCAGACTGCACAGGATAGGTCTCAGCTGGACTACCTTGGATGGTGATGGAGGTTTTCCACCTTGTGGCCACACTTAGGTCTTTGATTTACAATTGTTGTGACTGTTTACTTGGGCTTCAAACATAGGCCAGTTGCACTTGTACAAGTCACAGCTTGTGATGTTTTTTTGTGTAGTCCTTCAGGGACAATGTAATAGTGAACCAGTGAAACTTAGGTCTTGTGGTCAGACACCACCTAATAGTCTTCTCACCTCTCTTCCCTACTCCAAAGTGAAGTAAGAAAACGTATTTTAGATCCCTGCTTAATCTATTTTGTTCTGTGTTCCTTTCATGGTCTTGGCACATGCAGCATCATCCAAATCAGAGGGTTCGCCATCACAGCGCCATGAAAGTGCACCTAAAAAGCCTGAAGAGAAAAAGGAAGTCTTTAGACCTATCAAGCCTGCTGTAAGTTGCATCCACCTCCCCTGTCCTCCTTCTCTTAGTAGATTCACAAAAACCACAGTGAGATCTTCATTCAGTGCCATCGGGGTGAACATCAGCTTGAGTTGACTTTGTAACTGTGGGTCTAGCAGCACGTTCTGGGCTGTGCAATTGCCTGCACATATCAGTACTCCAAACATTAGATTTTTGCTCTTCTTCTGGGATTGATTTCTGCTCTCTGGTCTTCTTCCTTCCTAATCCATGCTTTTCTCTTTCAACCCTGTGCTTCCTTCCTGGGGCTGGACCAATGACCGTGCATTTGACCTGCATGTGCCAATGCTGGGCTGAATGGTGCAGGGAGAAGTGGTAAGACCTTAAATTTTTCCTACTTTCTGTGAGAGATTTCTGACGTTTTCTGTATCTGGCTGCTATTACAATTGATTACAGCTCTGTGTCCAGTTGTATCTTAGGGAACTCAATGGGTTTTCACAGTATTTCCAGCTTTCCTTGAAACTTTCTTCACTTGCCATATCTCTTATGACACTGCACCAGTGCCCAAATCTATCGTCTTTCTTAAAGAAACATAGAGGTTTGTCCTTCACTTCTGATAGTGTAATGTGAAGTATTTGCCATAAACTGTATTCAGCTAAATGAAACATAGCTACACAACTGAGAGCGCATTAAGCCATGTTTGTCCGCACTGCAAGCTGCAGACAGAAAAGCATATGGGACTGAGCTGGTGCTGATGAATTGGACTTCCCAGGTGAACTCTTCAGTGCAGTTTCATGCAGCTGGAAATGGATCAAAAGGTTTCGAGGAGATCAGCACTCTGCATCTGTGCCTTAGGTGGCTCAATAAGTCTTGGGATCTTTCTGCTACTGTGTTGTCTAGATTTCTTGTGGCAGATGGTACTAACTTGAAAAGTTTAGGAAAATGAACTGTGACAGTCAGCCACTATAGGAGAGTGGGTCCTTGTGCTTGTATATGTCCTTCAGGTGTGATAGCATAAACTGAAGTCCTAATCAGGATAGCTGGGTTTCAGAGTATGCACATTATTCTATGATATAGCAAGACCCCCTTAAGTTGACTCTTGTGGTGCTTGGATTTATCAGAAAGTGAGTTTTGGTAACTGTTAGGAATGAGTAAATCAAAGGAAACAGTACTGCTGGGGCAGTGGAAACACAGAAATGAGCAAGTGAACAAACTGGGGCACTAATGCTGTGGGTTTGTCTTAAAAACTCTTCTCTCTTACTTGCAATATCAGTTTTTTAATCTTTTTCTTCCCTGTCCCATCAGGATTTAACTGCATTGGCAAAGGAATTGCGAGCAGTAGAGGATGTGCGACCTCCACATAAAGTAACCGATTACTCATCCTCAAGCGAGGAGTCAGGGACAACAGATGAGGAAGATGATGATATGGAACAAGAAGGAGCAGATGAATCTACTTCTGGACCAGATGATGTCCGAGCAGTGTTAGTTCTTTTAACAGTGTTTTGCATCTGTTTTCCCTTGTAGGGGATTGAAGGAAAAGGATGTTAGCTGTTTTGGCTTCTATGTTAGTTCTTTCAGCTTACTACAGTCTGCAAGACGTAGCAGCCTCATACGTTCATATATTCAAATACTGAGGATAATCTTCTCAATGTCCTTTCCCACTTCTCACTTGATTTGTTACAAAATAAGAAACTGTGTTTAACAATCTCTTGACTTTATTTTTTGATAGAGAGGCTTTTCTAGGCAGCTTATATAAATATTCCACTCTGGTCACAATACAAATTAATTTTGAGTATGTCATGATGCAAGGAAATGACAGCCAGGGCACTAGTGCTGTTATCTCACTCCAGTTATTTCTTGTCTGACAAATAGGTCAACGTTGAATTTGAGCAATGGTGAAACAGAGTCAGTAAAAACCATGATTGTCCATGATGATGTGGAGAGTGAGCCTGCCTTGACTCCTTCTAAGGAGGGCACCTTAATTGTTCGACAGGTATTGCTTTTCCTTCCCTGTGCAGTGCTGCACCCTTTCTGTGCTCATTAACCCACTCGCTCATTCACCCATGCTGTTTCTACATTATATTTGTTGTTCGTATTATCAAGACGCAGCTGTAGAGAATTTCAGATGAGCAAGATGTTTGATGCATGCAAAGAGGAGAGTAGCCCTTCACCCCTTGCTTCTGTTTTGCATGCTTTCCAGTGACACTCATGGCAGCACCGTGCAGAATATCTCAAAGTCTGTGGGCAAAAAGGGTAGAAAAGCTTCAGGTGTGTGGAGCAAGTACCTGGAGCAAAGAGTTTAGTTTTACCACAGAAGCAAGTATGTGTCTCAGGAGTGGGGCTGGGAGGGAGACTGGGGTGGGAACACTCAGGGTTTTTAAAAATTGTTTTGAAGCTGTAGTTGAGGGCATAAAGACCACCCAGATAACATACACACACATGTATATGCAAATTCACACAACAGTTGGTGTGGGGGAGAAGCAAAATAGGTGGTGAGGCAGAGAATGTGGACAGAGCTAGAGTGCTGTGTTGTTGCCTTTGATTCTGAAAATACTGCATTCTTGTGCCTCTGAAAGATAATGATTCCCTGCTTTTAAATGAGCTTGTGTGTTAATGAGCGTGCTAGCTTATAGGAGTTTTCTCAGTAATCGCATTTCTGAGTTTCACAGCTGAATGCCAATTTCTTAATTGAGCCCTCTCGTTTGAAAATTAAGATTTCATGGTTATTGTTTTAAATAGTTAGCTGAAGGGGTTCTCCAGAAAGTCCAAACTGCTGTCTGCCTAGGATCTAAGTTAGTTTTAAACCAAAACAATAGGGAAAGAAATCCTTACCCCGCCCCCAAAAATTTGCTTGTCCCTGTTGTGGTGTTGGACTTAGCAGCGCAGTTATTCTTCTGTTAATTGGTGGAACTGGCTGTGCAAGTCAACCACATGAACCAAGCTTTTGCCTGCTGGTGAGAATTTGATGAATTCTAGTAGCTCTGCCCACTTTCCCTTTCCATGCAAGCGTCAAAGCATGGATTATCAGCTTATTTTAAAAAATAAATTAAAAAATAAATGTGAAAAGGTAGGAAGTGAGGGAGAGAAGTAGAGAGGTTGTTAGGGATATAGACCTTTAAGCAGCACTTGAGCAAGACAAGTGTGCCTGTTTTTTCTACAGAGTACAGTTGACAAAAAGCGTGCCAGCCATCATGAGAGCAATGGCTTTGCCGGTCGCATTCACCTCTTGCCAGATCTCTTACAGCAAAGCCATTCCTCCTCCACTTCCTCCACCTCCTCCTCCCCATCCTCCAGCCAGCCGACACCCACCATGTCCCCACAGACACCCCAGGACAAGCTAACTACTAATGAGGTATGTCTTACACCACAGCTGGCTGCTTTCTTAGGGTTATAGCAGCATTGCCTAGTAGCTAGTTTGCAAAGGAACTCCAGCCAATCTCCCCTGCTTTTTTTTCTGTCACCTTTGTTCCCACCTCCCAAATAACACATTTCAGTTCTGTGTAAGAAGCCCTTAACTCTAGAGCAGTCCCATGCCAAACTTGCCAGTTTACTATTTTTGCTTCCTTTTAGTGAGTCATTAATTGCATGGTGTTCGTTTTAAACTAAACTTGACTACTGCATTTTCAAGCCAATACACTTTTTAAATTCTGTTTTATTCCGGGAGCAGGCTAATTGCAAGCCATGTGCCTTTTCAGAATTAGTGGTTAATTTTGGCTTTGTCAGTAAAGGCTGGACTAGTGACTCCACACATATGAGGAGCTGCTTGTGGAAATTCAGCCTTTGGGAGAGGAAGTGGCTATGGAGGGATTTTGCTCACTAACGCTTGCCATGTGGGCTGGGTGAACAAATCAGGTGTTGCCTGGGAGGGTTGTAAAAACCTGAGGTGGCGTTACTTCGGAATAATGAATGGGGGAAAATATTTGGGGGTTTTTCCAAGTATGTGTGTACTCTGAGAAGCAGCTGTGTAAAGATGACTGTTCTCCACCAGCGCTGGTTGTGTCCAAGTGGAGAAGGCTTCACTGGGGGAAGCTCCCTCTTGCTATCCTGGGCTGATCCCAGAATGGTGTGTTCCCTTACCAAGTGCTGGTGGGGAAACCTGGTCCTTCATGTGTGTGCAACCCCTCGCAGCAGAGGAAATGCACGTGTGAATGAACAAAGGGCCATTTGCCCCTTACCAACCCTAGCAGTAAGTGAGGAGCCCTGTATAGTGTCTCCTCTCCTGGCTGGGTGGCCAGCCTGGCTTACAAGGAGAGCCTCTCAAGCAGGGGATGGTACAGGATGAGCGAAACTTGGTCAAAAGAAGCTGCTGCTTCTCGGGGTAGAGTCCTGCCATATAGGTGTTGTGATGAGAAGGAAAGGTTGCAGTGAGCTGGGTAGGTTTATGGCAGTGCACATGTTTACCACATAATCAAAAATGCTTCTTAACCACATAGCAGGAGGGTGGGTGGGAGGGAGAGTTTCCTCCTGGAAATTTGTTTAGCATAATACTTAATTTTCAGCTATGCTTCATTGGTCTTTGATCTTTCTAAAAGCACACTCTTGTAGGTTATAGAGATCAGTTGATTGATCCAGAGATATGCTTGCTCATTACTTTGATCTAAGCAATACGTAAGCAGGATTCAGTTAACTTAGCTTGGGAAGTGGAGGCTAGGGCAGTGCCTAGTGATGAAGGAGCCTTTTGGTATTGAGCTTTGCGGGGGAGGGATACACTCTGAAGACCATTGCTGTTTTTTTCTGTAGAGGCTTAGGAAGATCAGAGGTTGAAGATCAGTTGATGCTAAAGAAGTGTCTTGTAACTACATCTGCATAAAACTGAGCAAAAACCCAGTACTGCTTGGTATAACTTACCACATGCACACCCTTTATATATATACACTTTTTTTTTCCACTTGTCCCATTCTGCTTCAGTATGCAATGTTGTCACTATAATACTAAACTGGCAAGGGTTTTTAAGTTGTTCCATTTCCACTTTTAACAGTTCATTGTTTCACTTGTCTTCTTTCTTTCTTTATGTTTTTTCATGTTTAGACTTCATAACTCAACAAGCACCAGTGATTTTATCCACTACATATTCATAGCATCATATCACCATTTGCTACACCTTCCACACTAATGAGCCCCTTTGTTCGATACAGGTTTAATATGTTGCTTTGTCAAATAAAGGTGGAAGAATCTGCTGCAGCTTTCTGGCAAGAGGCTCAGGTTAAACAAAATAGGGAGAATGAACAGTAGCGAACATTGAAGGATAGTCTGTCATAGAAGTGAATGCTAGATCCCAGATGGTCCTGATTTTGTTGCACAAGCCAAGAGATAAAACTTCATAATTTATTAAACTACATCATTTCAGGAGATGCTTCATAAATTCAAAAATTGTAGGTAGTGGACAGCTTGCAGATAAAATAGTATACATACATTTAAGCAGATCTTCAAAAGGAGAGACATTCCCTCGCTTTGTGCCTGATTGTAGTGGTCTGGCCTAAAAAGCTTTGTTAGCAGCTGAGGTTCAGGGATGACAATTTAGCTAATTACATTTTGCTGTAACTTGTGCAGTGTGCATATGTATCTAGTTCAGGTGTGGTGCCTGCAGTGCATTGTGTATCTATAAAAGAAGTACAAAAGCTTGGGGAGGCTCTGTAGCATAATTCTGTAGTGACTTTAAAATGTTGGTGTTTGTTGTCCGTGATTTTTATTGTCATTAATATTAATAAAGTTGAAATTTACATTGCAGACTCAGTCCGCTAGTAACACACTCCAGAAACACAAATCTTCCTCCTCCTTTACACCTTTTATAGACCCCAGATTACTACAGATTTCTCCATCTAGTGGGACAACTGTGACTTCTGTGGGTAAGTAAAGTAGCTGAAGATGACTATTGAAAAAAGGTTCAGTGACTTCAGTGGCTCTTTAAAGTACTTAAGAATGTTACCATCATGCTTTTTATTTTATTTGCAATGGATTGCATAGTTTATTTTCTTTTTCCATTTACATTTCTTACAAAAAGAAGGACTTTCTCAGTATTCGCAGTTACTGGTTTGGGTTATATAATGTAAAAAATGTATGGCCAGAATCTAGCACTTGAGGGATATTTCATGCGCTTTTTTTTTTCATTTCAGTAGGATATTCTAGTGAAGCAATGAGATCAGAGGCAATAAGGCAAGACCCTACACGGAAAGGATCAGTTGTCAATGTGAATCCCACAAATACACGGCCACAGAGCGACACACCAGAGATTCGCAAATACAAGAAGAGATTCAATTCCGAGATACTGTGTGCGGCCTTATGGGGTAATGCAAATGTGTTATTCCCTTTCCTCCTGCACTCCTGGAGTGTAGACATGCCAGTGGGAACTTGCAGTCTTTGATAATGTATCTCCAAAACTGTAGCTGTTTCTCTGCATTTATTGAGCACTTGTTTCCATCTTTTTTGTTGCAAGACCTGGTAGTTGTTGTGTTTTTTACAGTATGTTGCTTCTGCTTTGATATAATTTCCCACTGGTACATATATGCTTCTGATAGCACAATTTAGACTGAGAATCACGGAATTGTTAAGGTTGGAAAAGACCTCTGACGTCATCAAGTCCAGCCTTTGACTTAACATCACCAGATATACCATGGCACTATGTGCCACATCCAGTTGTTTCTTGAACACTTGCAGAGATGGGGACTCCTATCACCTCCATGGACAGCCTGTTCCGATGCTTAACCACACTTCCAGTGAGAAAGTTCTTTCTGGTATCCAACCTGAACTTCCCTTGGCACAGCTTGAGGCTGTGTCCTCTTTTCCTATCACTAGTTGCCTGTGAGAGGCTTCATGCAGTTGATCAGGATGTGCTTTTCAGCTCTCTCTAAACCCTGGTAGTACATCTCTTGCCGCTTGTAGTAGTCCTTGCAGTGTACACCTGGTGCCCACAGTATTTCTTTTGAAAAATAATCATCTCAAGCTTCTTTCTAATGTATTGTTGCAGGGTTTGATTAAGATGTGTTGTGTAAGATGACGTGTTGCCGCAGTCATCAGTTTATGTAGGAAGTAAGAAGGAAAAGAAAAGCGTAGAAGGAACATTGTCCATTCTGAGACTTAGCTTTGTTAAGAGTGGTTACTGCAGAGAGAAGCTGGGTATGAGATGTCAGCTGACCAAGTGTGTCTGGTCTTCTTGTCACTAGGGATAATTTGTGTTGGTGTCAGTCAGTCAAGATCCCATACTTCACCAGGGTTAGAGAAGTGCCTGTTGCCTGCTAGTGTGGAGTCACTGCTGCAACACCCAGTGAAAGTTTTTCTCTGTCATTTCTTTCTTGGTCAGAATCTGTTGGGACACATAATTTTTTTGTTATCTAAATGTTAATAGTTGATGCATGTGTATGTTACATACATATTTATCTAATATCCCTAAACTTGGCCGACTATAAATGCACATGCAAGTAATTAAAAAAACTTAGGAAGAAGAGAGTTGGCCATTCCCCTATGTCACATGATTATTGTATAGGTAATAGTCCCCTCTCTTTTTTACATTTTTATAGCTCTTTCTGAGGCTTTAGTTCTCTTTGGGGGTTATTTGCAGCATTTCCTGTTTCTCAGAACAGCAGTGTTGTCCCAATCTTCTTGCCTGCAAAACTGTCAATTAAATAGCTCTCCTGACACCTTGTCTTCCTATCTGCTGTTTTCTTTATTTCCAGAATTTACTGGTAAGTGTTTTTACCCCAGCACTATTTTTCTTGCATTCTTGTGTAAAATTCTCTGATACAGTTAAGACTTGTGCAAATGTAAACTTCCAGGATGTGAGAGGGCAAAGGCAGAGAGAAATCATATGGTGTCTGTAAAGATGACTCATAATTTCTCTGATCTGCCTTGTTTTGCCAGTAGCAGTTCGTGTTAATGGTTTTATATTTCTTTGATCTATATATCTGACTGTTAGAGTGGTTTAAAGAATAGGTGTAAAATCCTAGAGGTTTTACAGCTGCAACACAGCCCTTCCTTTTTGAGCATTTAGGGCCAAACCAATGGAGATACAAGTTGGTACACATGCTTACTTCTTGATAAGGTTTCATTTCCTTTACCCTTAAGAAAATTGAACCACTTCATGGTGATGCTTCTTATTCAAAAAGAGGGGGACTTGCTTTGCTTTGATTTGATTTACCTTTACCAGTGGTAATACCAGTAGTATCTAGCAACCTGCTGATTGCATTAGGTCTCTGATGCTGTTTCTTCTAGCTCCAAGTGGTGAAAGTCAGTGTTAATGACATGGATGCAGTAACACAGATTTTTACACCCAGCCTCCCCAGACAGCCTGTACTTTTTCAGGAAGCATTTCCATTTGTTTGAAAAAAAACAGAACTGCTTAATTGTAGGGTGGCAGTAGAAGAGCTCTGCTATCTGTGAGTAACAGGGTGTCCGCATTGTAAAATACAAGCACTGCATGCCACCAGCTCAGTACCTTGTTAGTTTCATCTCAAAATGCATGGAGCTAAGGCAAGGGATTGGGGACAGGCATGCGTGAGAACTGGAAGCAGAAACAAGTGCACCACAGAGGCAGCAGCAGGAGAGATGAGGGTGGAGACGGGAGCAATGGGGTCCTGATGCGCAAAGAGAGGAAGAAGCCCTGAGAGAGCAGTTTGCATGTGGCTTGCTTTGAATTGTAGCCCACACTGGAGAAAGTACAGAAATGCCTGTTGAAGCTTATAGCTTTAGTCAGGGAGTGCTGGAGCTGCAGGAAGGAGACCAATGGCTGGGCACTTCCTCAGCTGGTTTGGTGCTGCTTCAGCCTGTGTTTGAGCCCTGACTCGTGTGTGTCTCACTCTCCCTGCCTCCTCCTGCCGCTTCCCAATCGGCGGATGTCTCCCAGTATGAAGTGCTCTTGGGTGAAATGCCCATTGCGCGTGGGGGCTGTGGGATGGGATCCAGCAGGTGCAAACCATGTGGGGGATGCAGAGGTGAGAGGTGGGCAGCACAGGGGGGAAAGAGGTGTCCGCAGCTGAAGGAGAGCCTGGAGGGTGACAGGCCTCCCAAGATAAGTAGCAGGATAGCAAATCTAAGCAAAGATACCTCAGGACTGCTGGTATCTCTGAAGTTTTCTCACTGAGGAGGCTAGAGAGTGGAAAATGGAGATGCATGATGATTTCTGAACTCTCTATGGGCTACATCTGTTTTTCTCTTCCACCCAGTCTTTTAAGAGTGCTCCAGCACCAGCAGCTCAGCCCCCTTCCCATCATTACATCCTCCTGGCTGCAGCTCTGCTTCCCCCTAACACCCTCTCCCCTTTCAGAAACACCTTGTGCCCCCTGGGTCAGGCTTAATGTGCCCTCCCTTTTGGAAGTGCTCCCGTGCATGGTATCGAGGGTGTTGTTTAGGTGAGCAATAATGCCCTTTTTCAGTACTGTGAGAAGGCAGGTCACTGCTGTAGGTGCAGACTCACTAAGACACACACACACACCTGGGCACTGGACACACCTGCTCTATCAGAAAAGGTTCATTATGGGATCAGCCCAGATGGTCCATTGGCACAGTATAGTTGTATCTGGGGATTAATTGTCTGACTAGGGATTAAGACTATTAAGCAATGTAGCTATGATCATCTTGTGTGAGTTTTGCTTTTTCTTATTTCATTATTTTATTACGCTAAAGCACAGCAAGTTTTATATTGGGATTGCAGCATGGAAGTCTAATAAAGCGAGTCATACATTTGGTTTGATTTCCATTCCCTGTACTGTATTTGAACTGTCTCTGCAAAATTTGTGAGCTTGTGAACTTAAACACCATTGCAAATAAATAGGTATGAAATTTGAGAGTGATAATATTTAAAACTTAGTCTCATATATACATATATTTATTACATAAAAATGTAATTGATTTTAAATAGTAAGGTTTTATGGACTCTTAGAAAGTGTTTCAGTAGATCTTTATAACTTTGTATAAAGAAACTGACCTACTGACTTTCCTCATCTGTATTTGCTTCAGTCATCAGTTCGTGAGAATATGTGGACAATGTGCCTACTAACTTGGATCTCTGGTTTTGTTTCTTCTAGGAGTGAACTTGTTAGTGGGCACTGAAAGTGGTTTGATGCTGCTAGACAGAAGTGGGCAGGGGAAGGTTTATCCACTCATCAATCGAAGACGATTCCAGCAAATGGATGTACTTGAAGGGCTGAATGTCTTGGTGACAATTTCTGGTAAAATTAACTGTTAAACATTGTATTTTTCCTCCATCTGGCATGGCAGAATTATTTTCTTGGCAGCCTGTGTATTGAGGGGGAAGTCCTGACTGAAGTCAGTGGGTTTTCCGTCATTTCTCTGAGTCTACAGTTTATTTCTGCAAGTGAATAATTTTCCACGCAACACCCCTGCCTGCTTGCCCCCTGTCCTTCCCTCTGTGGGGTGACCTTTAAAAATGCTGCACGAGTTTTGGGGAAATGTCTGACTATGTTTCCTTGTTCAGTATTTGAGAACTGGAAGTTAATGCTTTGTGAAGTTTGGGAAAATGGCATTCTTTCCCTCTGTCATGATTACTTTCAGCCTGACCTCTTTCTAACCAAAACACAATTTGCCGCTTGGGTTTAAAGACATCTTTCTTGTGTGTTAATCTGTAGCATTGGGAAAACTCTTGCAAAATAGGGAAATAAGAGCAATGTGCAGTAAGAGTGTGAGAGTGAAGAGTACAGTGTGTACATGGTGTGGAAATAACCAGAGCAAGAAGGCAGATTGGTACCTGGTCTCTCACTGGGTGCAACTTGGGAATGGCAAAGCAATGAGAAATGAAGGGTGGTGGTGATGCTTGTGTTTGTTTTGTGTGTGCTGATGAAAAATGTGTTTTATGAAGCTTGAGGCTCCAGACTCTTTGGCTCCAGAAAGTTACTGCATGAGGTTAACCTGCTGTTAAACAACTTGATGTGGTGCGCTGTTAGTCTTTCTTCACAGGTGTAATTCAGCCATTTACCTCCCTTTTGTTTTGGTTTGTTTGGGAAATCAGTCTTTGCTATGTTGTGTGAGACAGGGAGAGGATGTTACAAGAGGTTTCTCACAGGATTCACTGTCCTTAGTCAGACCCACCTAAATTTTGTCGAGGCTCTGGCACCTCTCTGAGTATGCTGGAGGAGCTCTCTGGCTCTCCCAACACTTGCTCAAAAGGACACACATTAGACAGTTTAGTGGAATTTAATGCATTAGCAATGTTGTGTTACCACAAATCCGAAGAACCATGCCCATGCTGGTGTCATCAACATGGGATTTGTTTCTGTCTGGAACAACTGAATTTTATTGGCTTGTCGTTTGCTACATTCTCAGATACAGCTATGCTGTGAAATCTATAAAAAGAAAAAGATGAATCAAGCAGCGTTTAAAAATACACAACCTGCTGTGTGTCCTTTTGGTATCTAATGCTGTATATTAAAAGATAAGCTGTTTGAAAGGCACCATTTGATAGTTTATCCTATAGCAGACCTTGTAAACAAAAATATTGTATAATCCAACTTGTGTAAAATCTGTTGGTTTGAAACATACCCTACACAAATCACAAGTGTCTGTGATTCAGTCTTGTGTATAATTGTTTGAAGTTTATTTATGTTTATGTCAGTCACAATTGGAGTACCCCGACACATCCGTTTTCTTTGTTTCCTTCAAAACTATTGCTTCCTCTGTGGAGACACGCTACATTAACCCTTAAGAAATCAGCTGGTCTTTGGTTGTTTTATGCCTTTGTGTCTGTCCCATCTCCTGTGTTTTATGGGAGGTTACTGGAGTATGAGGCAGAAGAGGCGTCCTTGCCCAGTGGAAGACAGGGCTAGGGGAGCATACTCAGTTGAACCATAAGCCCAAGCTCCCCCTTACATCCTGCTTTTGCCTTCTGAGCTGCACATCTCAGGTTTTTACCCTCATGCTGGACTTCCCTAAGTATCTTTTTATTTGTGATGCTTCACCTCTCCAGGCAAAATTGGAATGCTGGAATGCGGTTATGTTGCTGCAAATGGTGTGTTTGGGTAGATTAGTTATGGAAGTGTCTCTGAGCTTTATCCCAGCACTGCTACAGCTTCTCTGGGAGCATTTTTCAGCTCACTGTGGTGCACTCAGCCGTATGTTCCCCTAAGTTTTTTGGGAAGTGATGAGCTGATGGTGGTGGGGTTTGAAAGGTGTCACTGCGTTGTGCGAAGTTGCAGTGTGTTAGGATTTTGGGAGGATTGTCACCTAAACTTGCTTTTAATAGACACTCTTGAGTCTGAAAACCTGATATCAGTTCCTGACCCAATTTATATTTGAAATACAGAACTTTTTGACAACGTAGCTTTTGATACTGAGGTACTGAGTCTGCTAGAAATGGTGCAAGAAAGCCTTGCAGGTAAAGCAGAGTCGTTGATTGGTTCTTCAGTTCATGCTGTTGAGAGGCAAAAACCAGTTTTGTCTGCTCAGGTGATACAGTGCAGAGTCATAAAAATGTGGGAGGAGAGCAGCAACGTGCATACAGAACATGCTCTGATTGTGGCTCCCTAAGGGTTTTGCCAGCTCAACTGGCTGATGGTGGCACCAGGAAGGTTGGAAGAGATGAGAGAGTGGAAGAACTGGTTGGAATCTGCCTGCTTAATAATTAAAAACCACAGTGACAATAAAAACAAAAACTCAATATAGGAAAACGGACTTTGCATTTGAAACTATGTCTGTGGGAGAATCCAATCTGGGAGTTCTCATAGAATTCACCGTCTGATTAGTTCATTTGATGGCTGGAGCAGAGTTTTCTTTCTTATTTCATTATCATAATGATTAGACCCCTGCAAAAAAAAAAAAAAAAAAAAAAAAAATGGACTAGAGCTTTACGAAGAGAAGGATCTAGTCCCCCCACTCCAAATCTGAACATTAAGAGCAATCTGAACATTAATTGCTGAAATACATGCACAGCCATGTTTATATAACTAACCGGTCCTGCACTTTTTATGTCAGGCTGCAGAAAGGCAGAGGAATTTCCTGTCTTGTGACTTTTCCTTGTGGTCTAGACACCAAAACACAATGGGAACACACTTGAGATATTTCTTTGTTGTTTTGAAAAATATTTCTGGTTGGAGAGAAATACCCTGGTGCACATCATGTGAACCAAAAGAAAAAAAAGTAGCCACGTGCTGGGAAATTCCCATGTGTACTCTTTGTTCTGAGTCTTCAAGTTCGGCTAAGCTACTGGGGAAGCTGCAGCCACGGAAATACCTGAAGCAGAATTTGTCTCCTTGTGGACAGGGACTCAGGATGGTTTTAAAAACATTTGGTACATTATAGTGACCCTGAGCCCTCTGAGCTCTTTCTTGCCCAGAACTGCAGTGGCTTCTGATCTGAACTATGTTTCCTATTTTTCAGTGTTTTTGAAAGAGCCCTTGTGGCTATCATTTGCACTGTTTTCATGAAAGGACCTTTTTTTTTTTGTTAGATGTGGGACTTCTGGAAATACTGTTTCCTGCTCTAGTCCTCCAAATCTTGAGAAAGCTACAGGAATGGTAGGGCTTTATCCCTTTATGAAACATGGCTTAATAAATATTAAGTCAGGAAGTAAATCAGGATACTAATTTACTGCCAAATCTACAGTCCCATTTGTAATGGAGATAAATAAAAGGCTGTGGGGGAATGTTACTTCACATTTCATTGCATGCCAACAGAACAGGAGGGCTTTTAAAATTGAGTAGCAGATCCAGTATTTGCAATCACCTCTCCAATTCCACCTTAAGCTCAGTGAACAGATTTTTTGCTTTGAAACTGCCTCCTCTTTTCCCCCAGTCCTTTCCCCATCCAAGTAATCATTTTAGACTGTGTGTGTGTCTTTTTAACGCAATGGCTTGTGGTGCCGGAGTCCATGGAGAAGCCTGCTTGCAAGCTGTGCTTCCCCACGTTGCTGCCCCAACCCTGGCAGATGCTTTTCCTGACAATCCTAGCTCTGTTAGGGGATCCCCTGCCATCAGGGTAGGGATTCTGTGCCAGCTCCAGGACCCCAGTGTGGAGCTGGCTGGCCGTAGCAGCATGGTCTCAGTGCTGGGGCCTCATGTCCTGCTGCAGCCAATATCCCCTGAGCAGCCAGCTGTGAACTAATGGTGAGGGGCTTGGAACACAAGCCCTATGAGGAACGTCTGAGGGAACTGGGGTTGTTTAGCCTGGAGAAAAGGAGACTCAGAGGCGACCTTATCGCTCTCTACAACTTCTTGAAAGGTGGTTGTAGTGAGGTGGGGGTTGGTCTCTTTATCCAGGCATCAACTGGCAGAACAAGAGGACACAGTCTTAAGTTGCGCCAAGGAAAATATAAGTTGGATATTAGAAAAAAGTTTTTTACAGAAAGAGTGATAAAATATTGGAATGGTCTGCCCGGGGAGGTGGTGGAATCACCATCCCTGGACGTGTTTAAAAGGAGATTGGATGTGGCACTCAGTGCCATGGTTTAGTTTAGTTGAGGGTTGAGACATGGGTTGGACTCGATGATCTTGAAGGTCTCTTCCAACCTGGTGATTCTGTGATTCTGTAATCTGTCAGCAGGCATCATGTGAAAACTTAAAAGACAAATTAAAAGCATTTAGCTGAACTCTGTAGCTGGATCTGGCTGGCAGGCTGCCAGGTGGACCAATCTTGATAGGTAGTGGCTTTCAACAGCACAGACCAATACTTGGCCAGCCCAGCAGTGACTGCAGTACAGGTCACCTGTGTTCCTCTCACCTCCAACGGCCGAGAGACACTGGACAGGCACATGGCACCTCATCATGGCTGGTGCAGCATGGGCATGGAGCTACTGTGCTGACTAGTAGGGTCCCTGAGAGCATCTCCTGTTTAATTTCCTTTCAGAGAGATGTCATGGAGCCTTATTAAATGGCTCCTTGTCAAAGCAGGGATGATTTTCTGTTCCTCAGCAGTTTCATTTGTGGAACTGTAATGGTTTCAAGCTGGAGAAAAGAAGATGCAAACTTTGAGTATGTTCATTTAGGGCCACCTTCTCACTAGTTCAGCAAATGCTTTGTAGGCCATTAGTTGTTAAAGAATCACTGATAAAGTTTATCATGAATGAACCTTGCCTTGCATTCAAAGAGGCCTTCTTGTATCAAAAGTCTGAGCTGTATTTCAATGATGTGGCAGATGCATTGTCAGTAGAAGATAGGGCAGCCTGGGCAGGTAGCTTCCCTCACCTGTGGAGAAGAAATACCTCTCACAGTTTCTGTGTGCAGCCTGATAAGTATTACACCCCTTGAAGCTCAAGGGATGGGCTGCTGACAAAGCAGTCATCAGCTTTTAGCAAGCAGATGAAGTTTCAGGTCTCATATTCCATCCTGCTACACTCCTACGGTTTTGTGTTAAAAAGAGCCATTCTGACTCAGTTATATATATTTCTTTTTAATTTCAGTGCATGACTCTCTGGTGCTTTTGTTGTGGGAGTATAGCCCTGTTCTAGTGGAAGTTGTCTAGATCCTAAGAACCGGCTAGCCAAAGAGTTGTTCCTTTGAGTTTGTAATTTATGTTCACGTGGTATTACCGTGTGTCTCTATCATTGATTATCGGAAAGTGCATGTCTGGGTGGAGTCTGGAGTGAAGCTGTTGCGGATGTGAAAACTGAGGGAGATTTCTGTGGTTGCAGCATTTTCTTTTTCATTGTTATTTTGGTTTGCTTTGCAGGGCTTTCTGTTTGTCTGGGTAGGGCTTTTTGCAGATAAACCATTTTGGAGATAAACCATTTTTTTTCATTTTGTGTCCAGGTAAGAAGAACAAGTTGCGAGTTTACTATTTGTCATGGTTAAGAAATAAAATCCTTCACAACGATCCTGAAGTAGAAAAGAAACAGGGCTGGACAACAGTGGGAGACTTGGAAGGCTGTGTGCACTATAAAGTTGGTGAGTAGCAAATGCAGTAATCCAGTAGCTGGGATAAACTATGGCTGAGGAAGGGAACTACAGTGCATATAGTTATTGGGTTTAAGGTTTGGTTGTTTTATTTCTAGCTATCTTAGCTGTTTGTTGGGGTGAATTTTCTGGCAGAGCACCAAAATAGATGGCAAGTTATAGGGTTAAGCTGAATAAGAGAGAGGTTTTGTGGTGAGATGTTGGGCTGGGAACTGAAGAGTGTATAAATCCCATCTGTCTCCTACCTGTAATGGATGCAGCTTCAAGAAGGGTGCTGATATGGGCAGTGAGGGCTGATAACATTTCACCATCTCACTTAGACCCTTTAGGTAATAGAGGGATTCTTGTCACCAGCAACTGTTTTCTTTACTAACAAGTTTTCCTGATCTTTTACCATGAGGAATTTACATGCGGAAATAGATAGATAAAATAGATAAAAAAGTTTCTCTTTAATGTAGATTTTGGGGGGGGGGGGGGAAGTGGCAGGAGAAAGGAAGCCCAGGTAGTAGGGGAGCTTTGGGGAGGTATCTGGGAACAGAATCGTGCCTTTAACATCAAGATGATTCATTGATTCCCCTTAGCTCATGAAATTCCTTAATGCCATCTCAGATCCACTGCAGTACAGTTACTGGATCAAGTGTGTTTCCACTAGGCAGGCGCCCTTTGAGTGGTTTTAAGTAATTTAAATGGATTTGGCTATAGAAACTTCCACTAAAGCTGGTGAAAGATGTAGCATTCACAGGCAGTGGAGTATACAGCGAGCCTGCTGCCCTGCAGGTGGGGTATGAACCAAGAGCTCTTTCTGCTGCTTTGGTTTCATGGTGCATCCTAATGGGCACTGGATGTAGCCTCTGATTTGATTTTCTCCCAAGAGCCAGCTCTGTTCGTTTCCAGCTGTGTCAGTCAGTGTGGAGCAGCAGCAATCAAACTGTTCTCAGTCTCCTCCTGTCATGCGTGTGCTCTTGGAAAAACCTGCTAATGGGGCGTAATCAATAACAATGGCAGTAAGTGACTGCTGAACCGGGAGCCTGACCCCGAAAACAATTAATAATGCACTTCTCTGGTATCATACCCCAGGGTGTCGGCAGCATAATGAAGTGGCCTGTTAACAATACATCAACAGCTATTGAAAGGAGGCTTCCCAGTAGGGAAACGTCTGAAACAAAGAGCATTCTCTTCCCGATGAAGAGGGGTTTGTTACCCTGGGCTGCAGCCTGGCACTAAACTTCCCTCTGAACACAGAAATACAGTAGACTTCTTCAGGTAGTGAGAGGCCTCTTTGACAGCTGCGCTTCAGTTCCCGAGAAGGAGAGCTCTGCCAATAGTTTGGTTTGCGGTCTGGCCGCTGTCACCGAGGCAGCTGGCACTGATCACTTCCTTGTCTCTTTGATGCAACAGGGGTCTCCGATGTCAGGGTGAAGTGGTATTTATGGATCTCACTTGCTTCAGGCAACTTTTGGCTTCTCCAAATGAGAAATTGCTCTTTTGAAACTTAAGATTTGGGTGAATTCCCAGATAGCACCCAGAGCAAAGAATAAGAATTATCAAATGTCCCCTTTCACAAATGAGGTGGTTTTGTTCAGCACCCCCCTCTTCCCTGCAAAAAAAAATTCCAGGAAGTCTTGTAAGCTAGACAAGACTGAACAAAAGCTCTGTTTTGAGTCAGTACAGCTGTGGAGGTTGAGAGACTTTTTTTGTCTGTTGAAGAAGTGTCAAGTCCCTTAACACTTATAGTTCAGGAGTCTTGCTTTCCTGCACACTTAAAAGAGTAAGTAGTAGTACAGTTCACTATTGTAATGACACTTTATTTCTGATAAAATGTATTTTCTGTTTCTCAGATGAGTTATCTCAGACTTTAGGGACAAAAGAAAGTGCTCCACTGTCAAGCTTGCCTTTTGCTTTTGAAATTGAGTTATGTTGTAATTTCTTCTTTTTCCTCCTTTCCATTAGCTTAAAGTACCACTGCCGGTGGTGTGACTGGAACTGCCAATAATGTACTCTTCCACAGTCACTGCCTTCTTTTATTGCAATGTCCCTGTCTGAAAACTGCTTTTCTTGTCTTGATGACTAAGCACTATCCAATGTGGAAAAAATAAGTGTAAATAGTGTGTACTGACTAGTTAATTCTAAATATGGTGACATGGTCAATTGCTTATAAGAGTAATGACTTCTGTAGCATAAATGTATCAAAGTGCTTAACCACATAGAAGTAGCAATCCTAAAATGTAACATTACTAAAACTCTCAAAATTACAGTATTTCTTCATACTTACATAAATTGTCTTTTTTCTTGATGTAACTGTAATGACTTTGGAATTATGCTGAATTCTTTTTTGTTTTCTTTAATTTCAGTAAAGTATGAAAGAATCAAGTTCTTGGTAATTGCATTGAAGAGTTCTGTGGAAGTCTATGCATGGGCACCAAAGCCATACCATAAATTTATGGCCTTTAAGGTAACAGTATATTTCAGCCATAAGTAGGATTTTCTCATAACCACTTGTAGTTACCCCTTTTACAAAAGTGTACTGACATTGAATCATGGTCATATTCCAAGTTCTTTGGTAAATCTCCACAAACTTTGTATTATATTTTAATTTAGGAGGGTTTTTTAATTCTAAGAGGCAATGCACTTAAAGATCTGAATTGTAACCGAGCATAAACTAATAATGACACAATACCACAAGTTTTTGTTCACTCTGTTAATCAAATACGATACAGAGGGGGACTGAGTCTAAACTTGTTTGTCTGAGCAGAACAAGTCACGAAGTGATACTCAGCATTATTAAGGGACTGTTTTTAATGCTGCAAGAATGAAATTAGCTGGCTTGATATAATTGCCAGGCTGATTTACAGACATTTCCTGTAGGTTGTTCAGATCAAAGTACTACAGGAGTGTCAAATTGCCCTGAACTTTGGGGAAAACAATTCTTACTTAAAAAAGCAAACAGATCAAGTAAACCCCACAGAAAATAGCTTAGGTGCTTGAAATGCAGCAGTTTGCAGAGTAATGTGTCCTTGTCCATGAGAGACATGGTAGCCTCATGGTTCTGGTGTCTGGAGACCAGAGGGATGTGGAGGAATAAACCCACAATGTGTGCATGCGAGCATGTTTTTATAAACCCCATTGTTGTTCTAAGCAGTAAAGTAAGTCTCACTGATGGTTGTCTCACAGTCATTTGGAGAATTGGTACATAAGCCATTGCTGGTGGATCTAACCGTAGAAGAGGGACAGAGACTAAAAGTGATCTATGGCTCCTGCGCTGGCTTCCATGCTGTTGATGTGGATTCAGGATCGGTCTATGATATTTATCTACCAACACATGTAAGAGCTGCTGCTGTGGTTGGATTTTTTTCTTTCTTTCTGGTGGATCATCCCCTCCAAGTCCAGCCCTTTCCTTTCCCCAAATGACCAATGTGTCAGGCTGTCCCTATGGATCACTGCCAGGTGTTTGCAGTGGTAAATTGGGTGGAGGGGTCTAAGCAGATATGGCCACATGTGCTATGGGGTTTGTGCCTCACTGTCAGTCCTCACCACATAGTCAGTATGTCTCTGTGGTTTGCTCACTCAGATCTGAGGAGGACCAGTGTGACTGTTTCAAGGGTCAAGCTCAATGGCCAAGTGCCCTGCAAATGCCCAGCAGCACAAATGACACAAAGGCTCACTGATGAGTTTCAAAAGGGTTTGCAAAGGCCAGGTGGCCTTAGCTACCAAGATTTCCTGTTCATTGTACACAGAGGTGTCAGATGGGCCACCTCAAGCACTATTTAATGCACTGCAGAGATCTGAGGTCTGCATCTGGACTGCTTTCCTCAGGCTCCCTTTCTGCCCATGCAAAGAAATGGGCACCTCTACAGAGAAATTAATCTTTCCTCAGTTTAGATGTCTGCCTTAAGATGAGAGGATTTGTGCCCCACGGGTTTATAGGTCTTGGTCACTGTGTATGGTGTCCAGCTCCAGAGGAGCAGATCTAGCACTTCTAAAGTGAGAGAATTTGGGACTAGATGGTCTTTAGGGTCCCTTCCAACCCAAGCCATTCTATGAATCTGTGAATCCTTGATGTGTCAGCCAAAACCGAAAATCACCCATCTCTTTCTTTTAGCACAGGCTCTGCAGCATTAAAACAAAAGCTTCCTCTTCTCTTCTGTCTCTGTAGATCCAGAGTAGTATCCAACCTCATGCAATCATCATTCTCCCAAACACGGATGGGATGGAGCTGCTGGTCTGCTATGAGGATGAAGGAGTTTACGTCAACACATATGGAAGGATAACCAAGGATGTGGTTCTGCAGTGGGGAGAAATGCCAACTTCAGTTGGTAAGTGCCTCTGGTGAGCCATGTACGATGTGCTGGTAGGGAGTGTGAGTCTGTGCACGTGGACAGGATGGAACATCAAGGGTGCTGCTTCTGTATGTGAAGTCAGTGCTGTATTATCTCTGGAAAACAGCTATTTTGTGCTGAAGTTTTTGTGAACAAAACCCGAACAATCAAGTTGTGGAATTCATGATTGAAAAACTCACCATGACCTCTGTAGGCTGCTGCAGAAATTTTGCTAGACAGCCACAAAGTTGTGGAAAGTAGTATAAAGTAGTATAAAGACATATAAAGTAAGTAGATGAGTAAGGTATTGTGGGTAATTCTGTAGATGACAAAAAGTGTACCTGATTTGATGTCTTTAATTCACTTGCAGATTGCTTATCTCTCCTAGCACAATTCTCCCTCATCTCTCCGGCTCAAAATAAGGTTTTGAGAGAGAACAATGAGTGCAGTACACAAGTACACACCAGAATCCCTCCTGCTTGTGCTGCTGTAATTCAGTGCAGAGCGTAGCATGGGCTGTGGGATGGTTGCACATATTGGGAGATGACTGCTGATAGCTGTTTGAGCAACAGGGACAACAATGGAGGAGGAAATTTAAAGAAGATTCATGTGCAGCATATTCACTCCTGTGCTGATTAACTCTTGACTAGATCTAAAAGAAAGCAGAATATATCAGCTGGCAAAATCTAGAGGTTTTGGAGACTGGAATGCTTGTGAAGTAGTAAATGGCACTGAGGCAGCTAACAGCATCTGAACATCTCATCTGACAATTTTTAGGAACTTTGGCCCATTTAGCACTAGTGGAGTATTTAAAAATAAATAATTTTCCATCAGAATGGTATATAGAATGTTGGTGTACATTATACTGTAGTAGATAATTTGATTTAATTTCACTGAAAATGAATATAAATATATTATATAAAAGGAAAGTACTGCAAAATTAAATATTTTTAAATTTTGCTGGATAGGAAGTCCTATTTATTTTTCTGTTAAGTATGCACACGAATCAGAGGCAACAGTTTAGTCTTCATTAAGTTCCTGTATGTTACTTTTGACAGCATTCCTAAGACTATCCATCAAATTGCTTTGGGAATATAGCTTTTCATAATGCTGATGACTTTCCTTTTTATTTAATTTTCTTTTTGCTATCAAAAATAGATTTTTTACCTCATGCTACTACTAATCTGTGTTCCTCTGTGACAATAAGGAAAAATGTTTGATTTGTTACTTTATTTGTGCACAAAGGAATGCAGTATGTCAAATAATAATATTTCTACTTTGAGACCTTAATTTGAACCTCTTGTGAGATATACAGAATGATTTTTAGACCAGTTGGCTTTCTCAAGGAGATCAGTTTTTCAAGTATTATGCCTGTTGAGAGGCTAGGCAATTTTTTTTGAGTTTTACCTTTCCCTTTCATTCTTTGGTTTTGCAGACAAACTCCTTCAAGGAGGGAAAATAACACCATAAGACACAGAGCTGGTGTTGGGGACACGCTGTTGTGGATGAGCTTAGTCTGTTTAAACCTTGGCTTCTGCTTTCTCCTAGTCAACACCTAATTAATCTGTCTCTGTCCCAAACTTGGGAGAAAAGGCCTGTGTAAAAACTCAATGTTCCCTCCATTTAATTAAAGGTTATAAAGTTTCCTTTGTCATGAGTGCTCAAGGAAGAGATATGTAACATTGGAAACACGCAAAAGAAATTAAAAAAAAAAGGCATTTTTTAGGCATCTTGAATGTTCTGAGGACAGAAATAGAATTCTGAACATGTGTATAGCTACAGTAACGCACATGCAGGTAATTTTTAACTAGAGTGTGTGAGGATATTCCTTGCTTTTTCTTTTCCTCCTGCTGCCCTCTGCCTGTCCTAATGTGCTGTTTTCTTTCCAAAGCATACATCCGATCTAACCAGATCATGGGCTGGGGTGAAAAGGCTATTGAGATACGGTCGGTGGAAACTGGACACTTGGATGGTGTGTTCATGCACAAAAGGGCACAAAGACTCAAATTCTTATGTGAACGCAACGACAAGGTACATTCCCTGCCTCCAAACTAATTGCCAAGATGATAAAAGTGTGCTTCAGTTGGGTACTTGGGTTGGGTTGACTCTTACCAGCAGCCAAACACCCAGCAAGCCTCAAGCTCTCTCCCCACTCCCATGGAAGGGAAAGAAAATAGTCAGAAGGCAAAAAGATTCATGGATCGAATAGAGACAGTTTAATAAGACAGCAAAAGCTGTGCATGCAAGCCAGACAAAATAAAGAGTTAGTAATACACAGTCTCCCATGGGCAGGAGGACATCAAGATGTTTTCCACACATAATGCTTGCTTGGGAAGACAAGTGTCATCAGCACAATGTTCCCCCTATCCTCTCCCTTTCCCTGAGCCTTTATTGCTGTACATGATGCTATATGTTATAGGACATCCATTTGGTCAGTTGGGGTCAAGTGTCCCAGCATTGTCCCCTTCCAGCCTTTTGCCTATCCCAGCCCACTGGCCTTTTAGGGGTGAGGGGGCTGGAGAGAAAGCCTTGGTACTGTGCAAGTGTTGTTCAGCAGTAGGCAAAACACTGGTGTGTTAATAATGCTGTTTATCATAGATGCAAAGCCCAGCACTCGAAGAGCATCAGCTCCATCCCCACCAGCCCAAACCAGCACTGCAGTTGCACTGCAAATACTAGGGACAGTGAAGGCAAGTTAGAACCACTGCTGTCCTACCTGTTGAATTTGCCAATCTCTTTTCTTTGCAGGTTTTCTTTGCCTCCGTGCGGTCAGGTGGAAGCAGTCAAGTCTATTTCATGACCCTTGGCAGGACTTCTCTTCTGAGCTGGTAGAAGCGGTGGGATTTGGAGAGGAATTGCTGACATCCAGAGTCTGAGATCTTCATAACTTGGAATTACTTTCAACTGGAGTACAGACCTGCACTAATGCAGCACTCTGTGTAAATGTGTGTGCAGGCATCACTGGTGTTAGGTTTCTTTATGTTTTTCAACTGGGGCTGCGATGCAGCTGGTGCTGTAAAGATATTGCCATCAGGTGCTACAATGTCTTTGAGATTTGGGATCACGCTAGAAAGCTACAGGTCTTCTTTTCCCTTCAGCTCCAGGATTCCTAGGATTTGAAGGACTCTGTTTGTTAGTGTTAAAACAGAGAAGGGGGAAAAAAGGAAGAAAAACAAACCAGGCTTACCATGAACATGCTGTTTGTTGAGTGGACAGGAGGCAGGCAAGAGAAGGTGAGAAGTGGTGTAGAGAGTCAGACTGGCTGAAACAGAGGGCAGATCTAGTCTAGTAATGTTAACAATGTATTTAATTGACATTTCTTTTTTGTAATGTGACAATATGTGGACAAAGAGGAAGGTGCAGGTTTTAAGAAGTTAATATTTATAAAATGTGAAAGACGCAGTGACTAGGATAACTTCTTCTTGGGGACAGGGAGGGTGGGAAGGGGTTTGGGGTGGAATTCTTAGGGTTTTTTTTGTTTCTGCAGTTTTATTTTGGCCTGGCCAATAACTTTAGTCATTTTCTGTGTACCAGGTGTTGCCTGAAACATGTGCAGATGATTAAAAAAAAAGGAAAAAAAAACTCATTTTCTATAATGATTCTGTGTTAGGCCAGAACTTGGTTATGTCACAGTATTAGCACTGCCTCAGTTAAAGGTTTAATTTTTGTTTAAACCTAGAAGTGCAACAACAGTTTTACCACAGTCTGCACTCGCAGAACTAAAAACAAAAAAAGAAAAAAAAGAAAAAAAAGAGAAATAAAATCCAAACTACATATGTTTATTTTTTTGTGCCTACCTCATTGTTTTTAATGCATAAAATAAAAGAGGTGGTTTAGTTTATACGTTTTTAGAAGAAAACCATTAATGTCTAATTTAATCTTAATACCAAAACTACCAGATTGAAAGGTTTCTGACTGTTATTGCAGAGCAAGTTTCAGCAGGAGGAGAGAGTAGTCCGTTGGGGCAATAGTCGTAGCGGTATGGCAGTGAGACACTGATTAATGTAATTTGCTTACAAAATTTGGTAAAGCAAGCATTTTTTAAACCAGTTTCATCCTTAATAGAAGTCTGAATTTAACCTGAACCAGAGGTTTCACTCTTCTAACACATGGGCTTAGTAACAGGCAGGTAAAAGTAACTAGGCTAGTTCTATAAATTGTTAAATGTTGTAGGAAACATTTTGGGGCGGTGATGTTTTTCTTTTTTAAGAATGCAATGCACTAAAACTCTTTTAAGAATGTAGTTAATACTGCTTATTCATAAAAACAGCATATACCTGTGTTTAGATGTAAGATCCCAGCTCTGGCTTTTTTTCTTTTTTTTTTTTTTTTAAGTCAGTTTTATTTTATGAATAAGTTCTGACATTTTTAATAAATGTCTTGAGAGTAATAATTTGTTTAGTGGCTACATGTTCATTACTTGAGAAATCTTGAGTGTATAATAATCTGTTGTTGTTGTAATAATGCACAGTGTCACGATTCAGCCATTTTCCTTTTTGTTTTATTTTTTGGTTTTTTTCTTAATTCCTTTGGTGGGGTACTTTGCTGACAGCTGCCTTAAGCTGTTCATTCAGTGAACAGGCTCTCAGTGTTTCATGGGCTTTGTCTTCTGCTGTGGTTAACTTTCCTTCATGGCATGACAGGTAGGGCTTTTTAAACACATACTCTTCAATTCAGTCAAGCTGATGGCTCGAGCGACTGGTCACACAATCAATTTAGAGCCAAGAGCATCAAGTGTGCAAAGCTCAGACTCAACAGACCCTTCTTTTGGTGTCAAATCTGACTGCTGTAAATCCTTCAACCCCAATCAGCGCTGCTGCTGAAGACTCTCCTTCGAACATCGTAGACGGTTGAAAAGTGAGCGGTAAATGCGTACCTCCAGCGCATGCGTGTGCACACAGCAACCCCCACTCCCCCACCCCCCAAAAAGAATCAAAACTCAAGAAAGCCTTACATTTGCTGGCGGAGGAATACCTAGAACTATTTTTTTTTAATTGTATGACTTTTGGATAGCGTTGAAGGTGAAGGATGTGTTCTTTTCAGGCCCGGTGTGGTCAGCCAGAAGAACGATCAACCTTTTGTACTATAATGAACTAAAGGGGACTTGGAAATGCAACATGATGGTAGACATGGGTGTAATCACAGAGCTGCCCTGTAGTGTAGTTTGCCGAAGCTGATTCGATCGAATGTCAGTCTGCGTGATTTAAATCTTCCAGTGCTATGTGGTCAAAATTAATCTAGTCCTTGAAAGCTGATGCTATTCACCTAGAGGAAGATGCTCCAGTGCTGTAGGGATGCCCAGGTCATGGATACGTGCTGTTGAAGTTTTGAGGCTCCAGGGGAGGGTGGAGATCTCCTTCCTTCAGTGGGTCTGCCCGTGTGGCAGCTTCTGCCTCCACAGAAGTGCCAACATGGCAAGGTAAAAACAGTATTACAAAACCACTTCGTATACCAACATCGAACTCTTCAAACAGTGCTTTTGTAAGCAAAGAAGAAAAGAAAAGCTCCTAGGTTTAGTTTTAAGCTTTAATAAGTAATAATTTTCTGTATCTTTAAGTCAAAGTAACCCTAACTTGTATGACTGCAGTGTTTTTATTTTTTATCTTATGCACATGTTATGTTGGAGAAAATGTTTACAAAAATGGTTTTGTTACACTAATGTGCATCACATATTTATGGTTTATTTGAAAGTGATTTTTGTGGGTTTTTTAGTTTTTCATAGTAGTAGTAGTACACTTTTTGTGATTTATAACCCCAAACTCTGCTGATTATAAAGATGCTAAACAATAATACAAAATGACAAACTGCATTAAAATTACTAATCGTAGAGCTGCAAAGCAGACTGGTGACAAGTAAAACACTCAGCCTTTTTTTTGCAGTGCTATCTAACTTGTCTTCTGTGTATTATGGAAATTACTGTTTTTTCCCCGTTTTTCCTTAAATAAAGTCAAATTGACACCTATTGTATGTGGAAAGTACTTTGAATATCTACTGGCTGCAGAAATCAACCTGCATGTTGCCTAGTTGCATGTTACCATAAGAACAGAAGTCTTATTGTCAAATCTCATAATTTTAGAGACTTTGACAATAAATGTGGGCTTTTGAGGGCCTTTTTTGTTGTTGTTATTTTTAATTTTTTTTTCTTAAAACCCAGTCTCCTGGTGCAGTTGCTCTTTGGAGAATTGCAGTTTTCCTTTTACGGAGGAAGGAGAGTGAAAATCTTAGAAATGTGAGTGTGGGCCCGGAAAGAAGTTGCACAAGGAGAGCTTGGGTGCATTGTGAACGTGCCCTCCTGCCACGCTGCCTTCAGGCATGTGGTTTTTGTAAGCTGCTGTCGCTTTTTGTCGAGAATGCAGTGAACAGCAGTCCTGAGCCAGACCCTTGCACGGCATAAAAGCACGGCTCCAAAAAAGTCAGGCTTTCCAAGTGGAGTTGTAAGCCACAAATACTGAGCAGGTTTGATGCAAAGTTGCTGGTTTTGCCCCCAGGGTTTCCCTTGGGCTTTTCCCGTGTTTTGGCACCACAGGCTGTGTCTGTTTTTGAAGTGGAGATAAGCAGTAGACGTTTTCTTCCGACCATGCTGGTCGCTGTGTGAGGAGGAGGAGGAAGTCTGTGGTGCCAGACTTCCGCCTTTCCTTGCACTCTCATCTGCAGAAGGCATGGGATGCGGTGTAAGTTGAAAAATGTTTCAGGGTTTCACTTGCTTCCTATAGGCAAAGGTGTCTGAAATCTTTGAGCCTCACAGCTTTTCTGCGTCTACAAAGATAGATACTGACTGAGCTTAAAAAACTCAGGACCAGCCACCTGCTGGTCAGGTTCCTGCTGGCTCTGGTCCAGTTGCTGCTTCAGAGCTGCTGGTTTTCCACAGTCATCCTTGACCATTGAAGACTTCCCTCAGTTAAACATGCTTAGGTGCAGCTGGGTGAGCACTGTTAGCTGCTCATGAAGACAGATGTGAGCTGATGCAGTAAAAGCGGTTGAAAGCAGCAGCCCCAGGTGTGAGTTTTGCAGCAGGTGCTGGCAGAGACATTGAAGAACAGGGAAAACCCTCATGTTTCTGTGAAGAAAGGCACAATTATGGTGACTTATAGTAAGAAATAAAAGAGCATTGGAAACTATGCAGCAGATCTCATTCCTCTGTGGGACTTGTGTAGGTAGGTAGCAGTGGTGAGAGAGACGCACATTTGTACTTTGTAAGGGAAGGAGGGATGTACATTGGGCAGCGAAGAACAAACTGCAGCAAAGGAACATGTGCATCTTAAAAATTAGCTACTGCATTAATCAAACCAGAGAAATGAGCAGATGCCAAAATTGAAACTATTTTTTTACAAAGCCTTTAAATATGCAAGTTAAATATTAGTGAAGTGCAGAACACTTACCCAGGAGATTAAAGCAACAAAAATCCAAGTTAGAAAAGATACAAGAGCCAGCCCTTTTCAGTGGGTTTCTTGCTGAAAGTCATTTGCTAGAGCAATAGGATTATATAGAACCTTATATGACGGTGGAAAAGTCCTGTTTTGTGGGCTGCTGCATTTTGTGTGGAGAGCTTGTTAATTCTTCTGCTTGTCTGTATTCGTGTTGTGGTCTGGGATGAGGACTGTAATACTGCTAAAGAGAGATTGAAGCTGCAGAAACTTCGAATGCAAGAAAAGGGCTGATGGCAGAGAGGGGACTCTGCACCGTGCATTCCACACAGGACTCTGCGGTGTCAAAATGGCAACAAATACATGCAGTAGTAATGTGACTGCATTTCCGCCTTAGGGTCCAGTGCCTTGTGAGCTCCAGCATCTCAGCCCAAAGCTGTTTCTCTCTTCTGAAACCACTGAAGAAGTACTAGCACTGAGTTGTACCCCTTTGCTTGAGCTGTATTCAAAAAGCAATTGTCACAGCCAGCCTGGTTTACTTGCTGCTGGCTCTTACTTTCTTGGGGAATCCCAACCAGTCCAGCAGGGAAACGATGCTGGGAACTTAACTGTGAGAAGACTTCTTTTGCCTGTGAGGAATAAGCTTTATGGCCAGGATTTCAATTGCACCTGAGGGGTGTCCCTTGCCTGCTGGACTCTGTTGGGGCGTGTAAGGTGATGCAAGTTCAAAGAACTGTGTGTGCCCAGCAGCTGTAAAAATGTTGGATTGTAGCTGCCTTCCAGTATGTGCAAATTCACTGCTGAGCTCCAGCACCCAGGTTTTGGCCTATTTCCAACCCATTAAAGGCAGGAAAGCTGGTAACAACTGTCTTTTCACTTAACCTTTTTTTTTTTATTTTTTTTTTTTTTTAAAGACTTTTTAAACACAGTGCTGTGTTGGTGCTGCTTGGGGAGGTGTGAAAATGCAGGGTCAGGCCAAAACTAGCACAGCCACTCTAGCCACTTGGGCTGCTGTGAAGGTTACTGGTTGGGAGAATTAAAGATGAACATCAGATAATAATTGCAGTCACTTAATTTTCACTCCATGATCGTGTGGCTCCATGCAGCATATGCTCCTAAAGGGTAAAACCTCGGCCCTAGAAATACTGATAATCTTACTCTCCTTATCTCTCTGGTTTATCTCACTCTTGATCTAAACAATAATGAACTAGGGAGAGAAGGAGGTAGGAAGGTGTTTCATTGTTTAAGAAAATAAAACCCTGACTGAATCAAAATATGCCCTTTCCAGCTGAAGAAATGACAGGAGTACTTTCTTTGTTAAATTATAATGGGGAATTCACTTCAATGTTTCATTCTTGGGCTCTTTTGATTCTATGGACTAAATATGTGGCACGGGAAAATCAGATTTATTTGTTCCAATTGCTGCATGCGGCTCAGATTTTACTTGCCTTCTGTGTGAAATTTATAGTGCACAACCTCATGTTTGTCATTCAGCTTAATTTCTCCATTAAAAGGCATTACTATACTTCCTTTTTATTTTATTGCATCTGCCAAGCAGTTTTGCCCAAGCCATGTTAGCCATGGAAAAAAAAGCACATTTCTGTCTCTGAAACAGCCGTTGGAGTAAAGGGATTGTAAATACTGTTTGTGCTGGCTCTTGTCATGGGGAGGTTACAGACAATTTCTGGTAGAGTCCCATCAGTATAGTTAGCAAGACTAGTCTTACAAACCGGCAAAGCTGAAAGACACAAGAGAGAAAATTATGTGTTTGGGAGCTTTTAGTGAGTCAGAATGATAGTTAGAAAGCAGGTTTTTAATTTAAGATCTTCAAGTCAATCATTAAACCATATTAGCCCCTTTGGGTATGGGTGTCTCCCTGGTGTTTGGTGAAGGCAATAGAGTGTGACCCACACGGTCACATTTCTGGGCCAGATGCTGATTAACCTTTGGCAATTGGGACAGGAAGGCATTAGCAAGGTGAGATCTGTGAGAGAGCAAAGAGCACGTTTTCTGCTTCATTGCAATGATTTTTCCAAATTTTCTACTGCTGCTAAGGGATACACATGCATGTAGCTTGGTATAGAACATGCTTGCTTGCAACAAAGAAAACTCCTGGCTTTTGGCAGTCCTGTCTCCTACTGGTGGTGCCACCAGGCAGAAAGTAGACCTGGGTCCTCCTAGAGGAGCCTTTTCAAGAGCTTTCTCAGCCCCACTGCAGGCCTAAGCATTTACTTTATCTTCAAACATAACACAAAAACAATCTACCCTCTCTTCTCCTGAGCACTTAGTTGTGTCCTAACCTCCACCTAATGCCTAAATGTAATCCCAAACCTGAAGGCAGACTTCCCACTGTGATGATCCCACCATGGTGCAGCCTAGTCAGAGCAGTTTGCAAAGGCGGACTGGTGGGCACATACAGGATCTCTGTCCTAAGAACTGTCTTCCTAGGCTTCATTAAGTGCTAGACCTACCCCAATCAAATCACAAGAACTTCTGGAAAATTCATATGGAAATTTTCTTGGTGTTTTGGTAATGAAATTAGCTGAAAGATAAGGAGAGAGCACATACTGGCATAGAATGTTAAAATGCAAAATATGTAATTATAGACTCACAGTTGTAATGACTCTAATGGATATCAGAGACAAGTATAAAAGGAGAATAAATTATTTCAGGGCATAAAGAATCAGTTATGGGTAATTAAGCTGCAATTATCATTACTGTGCTGCTATGATAGGTTTTTTTAAACTAATTTTTCTAAAATGGAATAATGTAAGTTAAGCATGAATTCATCTATTATTTGCCATTCAGATAAAAACATTTTTCTAGTGTATTTCAAAATGTGCCAGTAGGACAGATCTCAGTTTTACGCTACATAAAACACCAGGGAGTTTTATGAAGTGATTTATTTCACGTCATGCAGCTGTTGAGTGGCATCAGTTAAAGTCATGTTCAGTGAGGTGCATAAACTCGTGCCCACTGCTAATCATGGAAGCCAGCAATCAGGTTCCAACAGAGTTCTTCACACGCTTGAGATGGAGGGATTTGGTAAATCTAAAATCCAGGGCTCCAGTTCAGAGCAGGGATGTCACGGCTTGGAGTGGCCAACATTGTTCTTGGTTCAGTCTGCAGTGCTGAGGCAGCTGAATCTGGAAATCAGCTCAGAAAGAAGCTGCAGTTTATGAAATTGAGACCAGTGCTCATTGGTGTCACCTTGCTTTAAAAGTGCCCTTGTAAAATGTGTTGGGTGAGCATGTGCTCCACGAGCACGTGAGGTGTGGGAAGGATCAGTGGTTCTGCTCATGAAATCAGAGACCTGAGATGGCAGTGGCACTGCAAACGATAAGCCAGGAAGGGACACCTTCTCTCTCTCTTTAGGCACTGAGACTTTGCAGCTGGGGGGGAGCTCCTTACTGGTACCAGTGTACAAACTCAGGTGGTAGAAGTAACAACCCAAAACGTGGATAGAGAACAACTTTGCCTGTCTTGCATGGTAACGTGCACAAAGGAGCAAGGAAATTAATTCCAGGTTTGCTCCTAGCACCATCTCTCTATGGATGATCCCAGGCAGGGGTATTTGCTGAAGAATTACTTTGAGTGAGAAAGCCTCCATGTCCTTTGGTGTTCTGGTTGGCTTCCAGCTACTGCAGCAGGAATGTTGGTGTTCCCAGGGAAGTGAGGTTGTCTCAGATACCTTGGACTTCTGGAAGAGAACTGCATTCTTGGGTTTAGGTACCCAAATCCTATCAGGGTTTTTTTAGCATGTTTACCATGACATTAAACTCCTCAGTGCAGGGCTCATCATCTGTTGCACGTGTTTTTAAAAAAGGATTTTTAGAAAATGCTGAAAATTTGGAATATACCAGGGTCTAATGTTCCTAACTTAATCCAGACACCTCTTTCTATAGCTGAGCATTTGTAGACTTTTCTTGAAGAGCCATATTCACTCTACAATGGATGTTCCTCACAAGGGTATTCAAAAATACTCTCTTTATCCTCATTAATGAGTTTGTAGCCTTATGCATACCTTGATATCATCTGAAGTACTTGTTTTCTCATAAATTATATCAATTTAGTAAGGTTTGAAAATAGTAATGAACTTCTCTACAGTCTTGTTGAGGGAGAATTTGAAGCATTTTTTTCTATTATCCTAACTTGAAATAAAGAACAAAAGGTTAGATTTATTTTTTCTTTACAGAAGAGAATTTAAGAACCATTTTGTTTCAGAAAATTCAAAGGAAAACATTGCAGTATTTAATAAAAAATAATTTCTAATAACTGTAATATTTTGCTTGCTGTGATAACCAGTAGGATATCATTAAGTTTTATTTGAATTCTAAAGGTATTTTCATGTTGCTGAACTCATTGTCCCTATATACAGTGCATTTTGAATGGACAGCTTCTCTCATGGTCTAGCTCACAAAGTTTGTCTCCCAGGAAAATGTGTTGCATGCGGCTGCATTTGCATTTTTTGAGGGGTTGGGTACACGTAAAAAACCCCATGTGCTGGGTGAGAGAAAGTGCTTTACAAATTTTATGCCATTGATTAAGTTGTGCAGGGAGTATCAAACAAAATATTCTCAGTCAAGCTGACCTCCTCTTGCCTTCCTTGATCAGAGTATCTCTGTTTCACAAGACTAGCACTTTTTCCCATGAGAAGTGTCAGTTAAATGGCAAATTAATTTTCTGGTTAAAAAGGAAAAGACAAGGATGGAAAATGCATAGCCCCCTGTGATTTTTATATATGAAGCACTGAAGTGAAGTTCTGTCCAGCTAGCTGAAGTTTTCACTCCTGAGCTGCCCCATCTGCCCCAGGGGAGAAGCCCCTCATTGTTGTCAGGCCATGGCACCCACAGATCTCAGCTGCAGACTTGTGGACAAACAAGTGCCAGTCACCCATATTTTGGGTAGGTGCCTTGGAGTGATAGTTCTTGTTATAACAACTGAGACTTGGGGCAGAAGGGGGAAAACATCAACAACTCAGAGATTCTGCTAACTCCTTCCTCAGGTGCACTAAACACAAGTGGCAAGAAGTCCTTGGGGTTCTCCCCGGACAAGGGGATTTGTGGTAGATAACTTAATTAGAGAGGAGATAAGCCAGATGTTTCCTAAGGAAAAATGTGCCAAAGTAGAACAGAAAGAGGTTTAGGCTGAAAATGAGGAAAAAGTGCTATGCTGTAAAACCAGTACCTACAAATGGGTCCCTGGCTTCTGGTACCTGTTTTTCATGCTTGTCTTTGGAGTGGGATTTATTCACTGCTTTTAAACATGTGTCTTCTTCCTAATGGTGCGTACCTTGAGCTTTATTTTCTGAAGACTACAAAATACATTTTCCCACAAATTCTGCTTGGGGTATTTTAAAGAGCAGTTAATTGCATCACTGCTGGTATGGGAGGTGGGTATAACCCCTCATGCCACAGCATGTGGGCAAAAGGAGCAGATCCCCTTGTGCTCCTTGTGGCACATGCACAAGTATCTGAGTCAAACGGCATTATTCAGCTGACACTGTTCACACTGTCACAGGGAATGTCTCACAATTTGGGTTCTTAACTGAAATCAGTCCAATATATTGATCCCCTGGGATCAGTTTGCAGCTGAGATTCACTGCAGCAGTGAACAAAGTAAAGCTGTTATCCTCTTCTTTCCCCATTTCTGTAAACAGAACCAACCCTTTTAGCTTCAGTTTTGTTTCTGGTCATGAAGACTATAGTGTTCCCATTCCTGTTACTGAAATAGCTAAAAGGGCTCTTAGGTCTTCTTCCTATTCATTTGTGATAACAGCAGTGGGAGGAGGAAAACATGATTTCCTAATGTCTGCGAGATGTTTGCATGACGAGGCCAAATATACAAGAACTCTGGAGACCTCTGGGAGAAGGAGTAGATATGCCAGGGATTGCATGTCAGCAGAGCTGGGGTTGGATGCTGCCCCCAGCTGTGCCCCACAGCTGGAGGGCACAGGGCCTGGGGAGGCTGGGGAGGCTTTGCGCCTGGTGCTGCACCTTGGGGCTTGCCAAACTGGGTGCCACCAGCTGGGGGAAATTCCCATCAGCAGATCCCATGGCTGGGCGAGACCTATTTAGGATCATCTTCCACCTGGCTGCATCTGCAGCAGGAGATGCAGCTTTCTTCCCTCTGCCAACAGTGCCTTTAGGCCCTGCAGGACTTGTTAACTTCTCAGAAGTTTGAGAGGCTTGTATTTCTGCAGCGGCTGTGAATTCAGTCTTGTTTGAAGAAGTGTTATTGTTTCTATTCCTTATGCTTTATCAGTTTCTTTTGTTTTCTGCTGTTCTTCCTTCTTTCCTTCCTTCCTTAACTTGCTATCATACTTCTGTTTCTGCCAAAAAGCAATGTTTGTTTTGCAATGTAATGAGTTGAAGCAACACACTGGAGATTTTTTAGTGGATGCAGCTCTTGCTACTTCTAGCAAAGACACAACTGTGTGGTACTGGGATTGTATTTCTGTACTGCAGTGTGTTACTGTGCATGTATCCTGGTGCAAATATCCCAAGATGGGCACACACTCCAGCTTTTAATCAAACAGCTTCAGGTTAATATGCAAGCAAAGGAGTATTTTCATGAAGGGGTGAAGCAGCAAAATGTTTATATCTCATCTGTGGAAGTTTTGATACTCTGTAGATTTAATAATAGCATGCAAGAAACAGAGACCAGGGGAACCAGATCATGCAAATATTGTATTTGATTTATGTAGATTGCTGAGTTTTACATTGTTGTCGGTCTTCCAAATCCAGGTCCAAAACATACCAGCTGGAGGCCGAATGTTTACATGCAGCACTGTCTTAGCAGGCACCTTGCAAATCTCAGAAGACTTAAGTGCTGCAGAAATAGGAGGACCTCTCTCCCATAGCAAACTGCAGCTGGGACATTTGATCAGCATCAGCAGTATAGATGTTATGATTAGAGACATGGTTTAATGGTGGACTTGGCAGTGTTAGGTTTATTGTAGGACTCAATGATATTAAGGGTCTTTTCCTGCCTAAAAGAGTCTGTGATTCTAAGAGGTTTTGAGCAGGCACAATCAATGTCTAGTTTCTAAATTTGCCATCTGTTTGTAAAATGTGTATCAGCAAATGCTATAATTTCACATTCACGACTTGACTTGGTTTCAAGTTGACTGTGGTAATTCTGAGGCTTGACTAACAAATTTTGTAATAGCCACATTCACTAATTTGGAAAGTATTGACTGTACTAACATTTCTCACACACCAAATGCAGAGGCCTAGAAGTTCCTTTTGGATTTGAAATATGGTGCTATTAAGCAAGCTCATTTTGCAAGTTCTAGTCTCACCCTAGGAAACACCACTCTTGTGAAGATGTGACCATCAGAAAAGTGCATCCAGTTTCTTCCCTGTGAGATTTGGGATAAGTTCATATGTCTCAGCGTGGATGTGGAGTGCTTGCTGGCACATAGGATAGCTTGAGTTTTGTGCAATGGGAGTAGACTGAGAGATGCTCAAAAATCTGAAGTTTGCAGAGGCAGTGGCAGTAAATATTTTTGGAAGCTGTCATGGTCAGAGATAAAAAACTGAAGTGTGTCCTTTTCAGGTGAGTAACATTGATGCTATGCATGTAAATACTTCTAATTGTGATGCCCAAAATCTGCTTCTTTGCAGTATCTTGACAACTCTGTATGTGACAAACACTGCACAATTTTTTTCCTACTTGTTTGGGTAAGCACATGAAGATAGCCTGCTTCAATCCATAATCAAGAGAGGTTCACATCTCAGGTGAAGAAAGATTCATTGCTGTTTCACAGTAAGAGGCTGTGAATCTCGCCTTGGAAGGTTTTAACGATGGAACGTTTTAACTGCTTCCGTTCTCAGATTTGTAAGATTTTAACGTATAAGCCTACTATAAAAAGACCTCCAGGAAACCCAAAATTTCATTCACCCACAGTTAAAAAGCAGTTTGACTAATTCTAGCACTTAGTATTTCTGTTGTGGTTTTCCTAAAGTAGGGAGGCTTTTCTTGGAAGGACCTTTAGGGTCCCTGCTGTATTGCTGCTTCGATGATTATTTCAGGCAAACTCCTAGTAATGGATAGAAGGTAAGAATCCCTTTGGAGTAGAAATATGGCACATTTTTAATGTACAGTCTTAGTATATCAGTGGAATGTAGCTATCTCCTTCCTATATGTTTATGAGATGTATTGTGGCAGGAAGTTTCAAGAGAGAAAGCTGGTAACTATGAAAAGTCGTTTGTGGCACCTTGATGTTTTCCCCTTCATACTTGTCTGAGATTGGGGGAGCAACACTGCCTGCAGAAGCTGGTAGGGAACAGCCTCTAAAAGAGACATTGGGTAAGACTGGAGACATCCTCTTAACTTCGCCTTTAGATTCTTCTGTCTCTTCAAAAAAAAACCCAAAACCCAAACACCAAAACCTCCAAAGGTTTTGTCTAAGTGCTATCATTTGGATGTGTTAGGACATTTCAATGTCTTCATCTGTTAAGAGATTAAAATTCTCACTTCACTACACTTAAAAGCTTCAGCCTACTTGAGCTGAGTATGATTTGAGTGCCAGATCCATCCAGCTTGGAAAGGCATGGTATCTCATTTGCTCAGGAGAGCAGGCAATCTCTTTACGTTTTGACTCCATGTGCTGCTCCCAGCCTTCTACAGCACCCAAACACTGGCAAGCCCTTTGTGCATTCAGCAGAATGCATCAGTAGTTGGACTTCTTCAAGATTTGAAACAGATGGTTTGTAGTCCATTTTGTTATCATTTACCAAAGGGATCCCTTTGAGTTACAACAATCTTGTGTTTTGTTCTTTGCTAAGTCTCTGATCTCCAGGTCTAGAAGCTGGCAGGTCTGCTATTTCTTGAGTACTGTAGAACTACGAGAGTATAATTTCACAAGTTAATCTTGAAATAGTGTAAGTGTAAATGTCAGTAGCTTTTCACATAGAAACATTGCACTTCTTATATTGCTTTACTTATTACAGTATTATATTGCTTTTTTATTGCAAGAGAAATGATATTAAGCTTACTTATGGTCTTTAAAAGGTACTGGAGGGAAATCAAAATGCTGTGTGAATAGACCCTGCCTAGAGACCTAGACTCTTCCTCATTGAGCAAATACATCTGAATTCTTCAAGAACTGGACTTAAGCAAACAGGTTTGGCCATGCTTGACTGAGTTGTCCCCCTGTCACCTTTGGCTTGTGCAGTGCTGGAATGGGTAGTCCTGAGACAGGGTCAGATTTTTTAGTGCTCTGTTTAGGCCAAATATCTCAGTTTGGGTCATCTCTATTTAACCTTTTTGCATAAGGTTGTGTGAGTAAGTAGAGACAGGAATGGACTTGATTTTCCCCTCATGTCTGTGATGGTCTGTTGGGACTTAAACTGATGGACTGAAACTTATTTCACCACTGTTGGAAACTAATTTTAAGAGCTGATGCATTTGAGGCATATATAAAGAAAGTACGCATCCTTGAAGTGAACAGCATGTGACATGTGAAAGAAGAGGAGGGAACAAGCAGCTAAAAAAGGTAAAGTTAGCACTGTAAGTGTCATTGGGCACAGACAGATGGATACCAGCTGTCTTTTTGGCAGATATGAAGATATGCTGTATGAACTGAAGAAAAAGAATGTACTTTAACTGAACACTGATAACCCTATAGAATAAAAAAGTTGAAACCTAGATTTAAAAAAAAAAAAAAAGTAGGGCCATATTCTGTGTAAAGTATGTTTTTCTTTAATATTCAAATGGGAGGATATTTCAAGTTGTTTCAGTCTCTGGTGCTGCTGAAAAACCTCTGGATTCATGATAAAATGAATATTTATTATGTATCACAGATGGGGAAGAGAGCTGTTATTTTTGGAGCCAAACAAAAAAAAAAAAAAAGTGGCTTATTTTTGTTGAAATGTTGATTCAATCTCTCACAAAAAGAAAACTGTCAGCAGACCAAAAAAGTACAAGATGACCCATTAGAAAACATTAATCACATATCACATATTTAAACTTGATGAAGTGAAGAGAACAGGCTATTAAAAACAAGAAAATCTCAAACCCAACAAAAAAAAAAAAAAACAAAACAAACCCAACAAACAAAAAACCCATCAAGGAAACAGATGAAAAGTGAGGAGCCAGGGCTGAAAGGAGAAGTAAGTAATGAAAGACTGATGCGACAAATTGCACCGTGTCCACTGCTGCAGCTGCCTTCCCTGCTCCACTGGTGTTCATAACACTGTTGGACTTGCATGGATGCACAGCCACTGATTCAATATTCATGACTTTACCAGCAGGAATCATTATAGGACAGTATATTTCTCCAGCTGCTGGAAAGATATGTTACACAGGAAACTCGGTATAATTTTTGTAAAAAATGTCAACATTCTGCCTTGATACCTTGGTATGTTGAGCAGGTCATGCTACTGCCCAGCCGAGCTAACAAGAGCTCTGGGTCATATTTAGGGCAGTAATGATGTGCCTGCCATTCACATAAACTGTGTTGTGGCTCTCAGTATTTTTGTGTGAAGGGCAGTGATGACTGAGGCCATCAAAGGAAAATGCTTCCCACATCCAGCAAAAGTGAAGAAATGTAGTTTGGAAGGATCCCACGATGTGGAACAAATTTCTTGTCATATTTGTTGGGAGAAAATTATGCAGGTAATGTTAGTTGCAATAGATGTCCTGCAGAATGTCATAATTAGTAATTTGAGCTAGGAGCCCCAAACTCCTATATCCTAGGGACTGCAGAAAAATTTGAAAATAGGCATCAGCAGGCCACATTAAACTTTAAGACGAGTGATTATAATGGTCATTTGGCTTGGTTTCTTCCAGGATGTATTTCCAGAAGCAAACTTTAAATGTTCTCGGGTGCTCTCCTCTCATCTCATTCCACAGCATTGCTGACTTGCTCTAGTTGAAAACTGGATCAGTTCAGCCAGGGTGAGCCTTTAGCTGTCAAGCAAGCAGCAAACATCAAAATCAATTTGTAAAGAGGAAGCAAGATAAAGCCTCTTGATGTGTGGCAATTCTTCCGGGACAGGGCAGGCAACACGCAATCTGGGACAGTCACCAGGGACAGCAGATCAATGAATACTTACATGGAGATGTTGCCCAAGTAACCACAGTCATGGGGTCATATTTCACAAGCGTGTTTTCCTATTACTTGAGTAGTAATGGATGCTCTTGGTTCAGTGAACTCTGGGTACCTCATGGCTACCTCTCTCACCTAGAAAACCTGACGCCTACAACTTCATGAGCCAGAGTGCAAAGCATGAGGTTTGGCATGGGCTAACTTTGGGGTACAAGGGCTGCATTGTTTTCAAACACGAGGTAGCCATCTATACTTTCAGCTCCATGCTTGTGCTGGAGCAGCATAGGGTTGCATGAGTAGTGCACATAACACCTTTTGTTCTGCAATCAGTGTCCCTAGGTTTTGTTTCACTAGTGAACGTAAGAGTACATTTTGTTCTGCAATCAGAGTCCATAGTTTTTGTTTCACTGCCTCCCACATGAGCACAGATTGCCGGTAAGTGCTGTGTGTTCTTGTCAGCAGTCAAGCATTGCTCCTACAAATTTTCAGGAAACCCATGCACGTTCCACATAGTGCCCTACAAAGCACAGGATGTCCTGGGCCCACTCTTGTATCATTCTTGCAAACTCTAGTGCTCCTGCAGGCGAGTCCTGCAACTCCTGACTGTTGGATGCCCGATGTCAGATTATAGGGTCTTGAGAAAACCTGGAGGTGCTTTCCACTACTTTGTTTATTAGGAAACTTTTTCCCATGCATATATGGGTTGCTTTTTCTCCTGTAGTCAAAAGGTCCAGAACACCTTTTGTTCTTGTCTTAGCAAAAGAGCTATTTCCTGGGTTAGCTGTAGTGTGTACATAGGTGTATATATGCATGCATTTTTAGGGCAGAAAAGTAAAGAGAGGGTCTTGTGATCAATGCTGAACATTGCTGAAAAATATCTTCATATCATAAGAGCTGCCGGCTGCAGTGTGGGCACCCCTCACAGGTGAACCAGGTACATGGCTGAGAGTCTTTTCCACAGCGGTGCAAAGGTGGATGTCGTGGTTTGACCCTGGCCAAATGCCAGGCACTTACAACATCTGCTCTCTCTGCTCTCCCCTGCCACAGTTGGGCAGAGGAGAGGAAAAAAGTTAGCACACAAAGGGCTCATGAGATGAGATAAGGAGCCCAGGAGCAGACTCACTGAGGGCAAAACAGGCTGAAAACTTAAAGTTGCAAGGTGATTTATTGCTAACGCAGAGTCGGAGGAGGCTAATGAGAAGTAAAATTAAGCCCTTAAGGCACTGTTTCTCTGTTCACCCCTCTCCCTTCTCCCCATCAACAGCACAGGGGGACAGGGCATGGGGGGTTTGGTCAGTCCATCACCGAGATCTTCCACTGCTCAGGGAGAGGAGTCGTCCTTTGCCTTGCTGTGGGGTTCCTCCCACAGGAGACAGTTCTCTGTGAACTTCTCTGACGTGGGTCCAAATCTCACGAGCAGCAACCCACCCAAACCTGTTGCAATGTAAGCCTCCTCCCCCAGGCAGACAGTTCTCCCAAAACCGCTGTGGCAAGGGGTCCCTCGGAGGTCGGGTGCAGACCTCTGAGACCAGGCTGTTCCATCTTGGGAGCAAGGCCACTTTCTCCACTGGGACTCCCACTGGATCACAGCTTCCTGCAGGCATCCACCTGCTCCTCTGGCGTGGGCACCTCCCCACAGGCTGTGGGTGGTTCTCTGGACCCCCTGGACCCCATGGGCTGCAGGGAGACCACCTGCTTCCCCACGGTCTTCACCATGGCCGGCAGAGGGTTTTCAGCTCCGGCGCCTGGAGCATCTCCTCCCCCACCTTCTCCACTGACCTTGGTGCCTCCATGTTGTTCTTCCTCACATATTTTCACCTCCTCCTCCTCCTTCCCTGGCTAAAAATAAGTCCATGCTCACATTGTTTTGATTTCTTCTTAAATATGTTTTCACAGAGGCATAACTAACATTTCTAATTGGCCCAGGCTTGGCCAGCAGCATGTCCATCATCTTCAGAGCCATCAGAGACTGGCTCTGCTGGACATGGTGAAAAACTTCCAGAATCTTCACACAGGACACACAGGAGCCATCTTTGTGCCCCTCCCCACCCACCAACAAAAACTGGGCCAAGCAAAACCAACACAGTGGAGAATTATACAGTTAAACTCTTTATGGTAACAACAGCCTCTCCTGCATTTGTACCACTCTGCATTGTCTATCTCCTGTGTCCTGGCCTATTTCCTCATGACCTACCTTTTACTGTGGCTGTATCAGTAGGTGATTTACCTCTCTACAAAATCCCCCACTGAAATATGTGATCTGGTTATAGCAGCCTGGGCATGACTGGTAAGGGCACGGGGAGGATGGAGAGGTGAGGGTTGGGGATTAGAGTAGGTTAAGAAATGGACGAGAACAGATCAGAGGCACATCAGAACTTGGCTCAGGGTATAGAAGAATTTGCATTCACTGTGCTGTAGGTGAACTTGTTCCTGTCTAGAAAATCTGTTTCTGAAAGGGGCTCGATAATGTGCAGAAGTACTACAGGGTCTGCAAACCCTGCATTTTGTTTATTGAACATGGAACACCTGAACCCAAAGCCACATGGATTTACCCATGCCAGATTCTAAGTGAGGCATAAACATCACTTCATTATTCCTCCTGTGCACCAGCTTCTGATGAAAACCCCTCTTACATAAACATCAAATTTGGCACATTAACAGAATCCTTTTCTCAAGGTGGTGTTTCTTCATCTTCTCAGAAAGCACAGCCCTAAGGCAGAGCTCTGCCAGGCACTTTTCTTCATTACATTACAAGGTTTTGAAAGGGTCAGTTGAGTGTTAAAACTGCTGGCTGCCTACACTGTCAAGAAAACACTGACAATTTCCCTTTGGCAGATTGCAGTGCCAGAAAGTTTCAGATCTTTCCTCTGTTCCACAAAGCCTTCAGAAATAAGAGTGATTTGATGAGGAGATACTAGAAAAATAATTCTCTTCTTTTATAGTAGCTATTTGGAAAAATGAAGAAATAAATTTATCCTAAGACAAAGAGACAAGTGGTCTGAGCAAGGTCTGGAGGGTGCCATCCTAGTCCTGATGATTCTTTGAATGCTGAGCTGCAGGGGCCTTGCCAGATGCTGTCAGCACCTAATTGACATGGTATCATCAGCAAACTCATTAATGGATTATGATCTAAAATGACACAGCACGGCTGCTACTGAAGTTTTTAATGATGCCTTATTATAAAAAGTAAATAGTTTTTAGTGTAGCCCTTGGGTTCTCCCTATATGTGTAAACGAGTAAAATGCTATTTGCTGTCTTAATAGTAAGTAATCTTTTTCTGGCTGGAGATTTCTTGTAAAATAGCTTTGAGTTACCACAAACATTTATCCGTTTACATGGAAGAGTTTTGGCCAGATTACTGTGGTGTTCCCACAGAGCACAGGCAGCGCCCTGTAGCTGTTCCACGTTGCATGGGGCAATGGAAAAACAGACTGCAGAGCAGGAACAGAAATCCTTCTGGGCTTTCTTTTCCACCCTTCTTTTGGGGACTTTCGCAATTTGCATACAACCCTTTCCCCTCAACAGGTGGCATTCTCTAAATTTCTCCATGTATGGATACAGATATGTCTCTAATTTTTTTCTTTGTCTCAGTCTAGGTATTGAGAGAGTTGCCAAGGAGTATGTGCCTTCTTACTGATCTCATATCTCTAGTATTTCACTTGGATGTTTAAAAGTCCAGCGAAAGGTCCTATGACTTCTGCATGGGACATGTAATTTCAAGCCTCTCATCTCAGGCCAGTAGCAACTTCAAGGGAACCAGCAATGGTTAAGGTTCCAAACACTGCTGCCGTACCATTATGATAGAAAATAGTTAAATTTAGTTTCCCTTTTTTTGTCTTTTGTTCCTGTAGCTATGGTATCAAGCCAAGAGCCATATCCATTGTTCATATATGCTGCTGAAAAACTTCTCCCTGGGAAGTCTATTCACAAAACTTGTACATTAATCAAAATAGTCACTTGTAAAGGTCCTGGGATCTTTCAGCTTTCCACGAAGACAAGGGGACTGGCTCAACACTTATGAACTGGCCTTAATTAAGTGCAGGGCTCTACTGGTACCCAGTGAAATAAATGTCTCTGAGATAACAGAGAGGAGTTCTTGGAAGCTATGGCCAGGGGGACCCGCAGGGATCTCAGTTTTATCGGGAAGGAAGCTCTCAGTCCAGGAATGTTTTGAAGAAAAACCCACCCGCCAGTTTCTTGCAGACTTTCATTAAAGTTACCCAAATTTTCCTGTAAATGATAAAGCCTTCTAATAAACTAAGTCTCAATGAAAACTCCTCCAGCTTGTAATTAAGGAAAATTTGCATAGCAAAGCAATACTGATGTTAAAATCTTTTTATTTTCAAAATGTGATTGATAGCAATGATTTAAACAAATAACATTCATTATTGTCTTGTGTAAAATCCCCCCATAGTCTTTAAAAACAGTTGCTGAAATGAGAAGTTCCCTTTTAAGCTGGTACAGAACATTATGTGCTGAAGAATGGCATAACTCGGCATTTAAGGTCTGAAATCCTCCCAAGATCAGTTTTGCTGCCCCATGTGTATTTGTACTCTTGTTACGTGGTCAGCTGTTTTAACAGACACTCCAAGCTCAGCTGATGGCAACTGTTTTTAGTGAAACAAATGTCTTCATTAACCTGAATAATGGTACAAAATCTGACTTAGTTCGGTGCTTCAAGGTGTGTGTCCACCAACTGAACAGATAAACAAAAGATAAAAAGAAAGACTAGGCCTACCTGTTCTTTATTGCAAGCAAGTAGGGTCTTGCAGCATCACTTGGTTGCTTTTGTATTTCTTTTTTAGAACAATGGTGTTGTTGGGATTGGTTCTTTTTTTCCGAACTGACTCAATTTCTCCTAATTCCTGCTGTAAAATACACTGATTCTTCCCCTGCCTCTTTAGAAGCAGTATATGTTGCATCTATTTACTTATTATTGTTTTATTTGTGACTCCCTCTTCCTTTATATCACATATCCACAAGTCTGTCTTGCTCAGTTTTTTCTTAAGCAACCCTCGATGGCAGTCAGAATTCCTGGGCATTATGACTCTACATGCAGGATAAGCACAAAGGGAGAATGCCAAGTACAACTGAAACTTTGTTGTCTCTGTTTCTGTGCCATATGCAATTCCATGTGTTGTCTCCCACCTGAGCCCCTACCAAATCCTGATAGTGAATTATACTTTAGAGTAGTGGAGTAGGAAAAAAATACCTTGAGTAATTTTATCTGCTATGTGTATTTCATACGACTGCTTTTAAAAACAAGTATGCGAAATATACTTGTGTGTCAGAAGGACAGTAAATCTAAGATAAACAAGATTTACTGCCTGCATTACATAAATGACTTCATCTTCTTGGTGAGACAAATACTTAATTCAGGAACATGCAATAAAAATTAATGGTTAATATTACCCTCCCGGTACTCCTACAATAATGTATGATCCATAACAGCTCAATTTTTCCTTAATCACAGGCCATATATTTGTCACTGTTTTTCATAGCTGTGAAGTTACTTTTTACCCACTAAGTTTAAGTTCAGCCAACAAAAAGGCAATTATGAATAAAAATCTTTGTCATCTGTTTTCTTCTTTGCCTCTGAAATCCCTGTTTGCTGGGTTGGCTACTTAAGCCAAGCACCATAACTGGTTTAGAAATCTTCTACTGTCCCTGTTGTTCTGACTCATGTAACTCTATATGACCACATGGTCGTCAACTGGACACTCTGTCTGCTGTTAACATGGGCTTTTTGTAATCACTGCTGTGTTTTTAAATCCCTCAACACTTCTCACATGAAAGACTGCAGAACACATAATGTTGTTTCATGCATAAAAAAGACTGATCGTGATTGCAAGCAAACACTAAGATTTTGGAACTGGTGGAAAAGAAACAGCTACTCAGCAGTCTCAGGTTTGCTTGAATGCCCCTAGTGCCCCTACTGACTCACTGCCTATGGTCTGAGAAGATGCCAAAGCTGTGGGAAATGTCTGCTCGCTGCTCTCCTCAGCATTGCTGGCTCCCAGCCAGCCCCACCTCCCAGCCCTGACATGCTGAGTGACCATGTGGGTGCTGCAGCCTTGCCTGGAGCCCTGCACTGAGGCATGGTAGGTGCTGTGTGCTGCAGGCTTGCTCCATCCAAGCAGTGGGCATGGCTGATAGCTTGGGGAAGAAGCAGGAACCTCAGTGAGGTCCTAGAAAATTGAGGGCTGGTCTCTTCTCCCAGGTAACAAGTGACAGCACAAGAGGAAATGTGCTGTCAAGTTGCACCAAGGAAGCTTTAGATTAGATATTAGGAAAAATTTCTTCACTGAAAGGATGGACAGGCTTTGGAACATGCTGCCTAGGGAAAAGGTGAAATCACCATCCTTGGAAGTGTTTAAAAGGCATGTGGATACGGCACTTGGAGATGTGGTTTAGCGATGAACATGGCGGTGCTGCATTAATGTTGGACTTTATAATCTTAGAGCTTTTTTCCAAACTGAATATTTCTGTGGATGGCCCATATTGCAAAGATATAGGGGCAGCAATGTTGGGGCCCTGCTATGATCCCCTTGGTATGCCTTTTCCATCCCCAGTGTCCCTAGGCTCTTTTACTCTCTGTTCCCTAGCCCTAACCCTATCCCTGAATAAAATTCAGCAGATCTATGCACCATTTTATCCATAAGAGAAGGAAGGGGCAGTAAAAGATTTTTTTTTCACTTTTATTGTCATTTGAGAGATGCACTGGGATGCACTGATGTTTAGACTGTCACTGTTTAGTAGTTTAGATTATCCTCTTCAGTTCAGTTTATAGAGACAGCAATATCAGTTTACCTGTACTACTTTCAAGAAGCTCAGCTTTGCAACAGCACTCCATCACTGCTTTTCCACATAGCATCATATATCAAGTAGGCTGTGCCCAGGGATGGTTTTCTACCTTAATAAAATCCAGCAAACCCCACTTTTTCAGAAATTATTTCTTTATTTCAGCAGTCTATGGCTGTGTGTCTGTGCACAGAGGCTCTGGGCCTCTCTAGACATTACTTTGTCCCTTTCACCCCATTGATTTCTACACTGAGGGTCTCCCCCTCCCTGACCCTCCCAGCTCTTGAGAGTGTAATTATTTTTGACAGTCTGCCCACTTTCTCTTGCAGTGAAAGTGTCTTTGGAAATCCCAGGAACCTGTAGTGGTGAGGCAATCTGTAATCCAGCCATTGCTGCTCTGGCCAAACTAGCACTCCCTCATGACAAAGTGGATCCCTTGGCACATTGCCTCCTGTTTCTCCCAGTTAGTCATGTACAACTGGGGCATGTCAGCACTTACTCCTCTGGCTAAGCATGCAAATTCCTGTATTCTTGGAGTCTGTTGTGCATTGTGCTAATGCCTCTGTTTAGTCTTTCTGTCCCAGTTATTTGGTGATTCTCATAGTTGGAGAGCTCCTTTTCTTCCCTTTCCTTTTCTGTGCTCCTCAAGACCCCATCTGGGAACTGTGCACAAGGGTGTTATAAATTATTAAAACCAGGTTTGCTCATATCAATAAGCCCAAGAACACGTGTTGGTGCAATAGTTGTGGTTTACTTTGCTTCTGCTTGCCAGTCAACTTTCAACATTCAGTATTTCTTAATGCCTCGTCACCTTTCTCTTATGTGAACCAGAGAAACTTTCTTCAGTTTTTAATTGCATGAAGTTCACTTAGCCAAACGGGATAACAGAATAAATAACAAAGTCCAAGGGATTGCAGCTCTTGGATGCAATATTATCAGCCACAGAGCCACTATAATGGTAAGTTTCTCCAGGAGAGGCAGCAGAACCTGGAAGCTGCTGTAAGACCCAGGCATATTGTGTGATGTAATTTCCATTCCATGTTGCCTGGATTTCCATTTCCCCTTCCATTGACTAGAGATAAAGAACAGACACACCTTGCTTGCAGAGGCCTTTTGAAATCTCTGTTGCAAGGAACTTCCAGAAGACTAGCTGTTTCTTGACGTTTTGACTATTTTATTGGGATGTCCAAGGACAGCAAAATCCACCCCAGTGTGGCAAGGCACTGCATGTAGCCCTGGTGTGGGAAATATCTATCTAGTGAGATGAGCAATGAGTGAGACATATGGGGAATAGTCTGGTCTTCAAGTTAGGAATTTCACAGCTATGTTCCAGCATCTTGAGCTGTATAAATGAATCATCAGCACAACGAAACCACAGAATGACACCAGCTTCCCTAAGAGATACTCTCTATATATATAGCTGCTAGACTTGCACATTTCTGTTTATAAATACTCAGTGATAGCTGACCACAAAGTGACACAGCCTTCTCAGCAGACATCTCCTAAAAAAAAAAAAAAAAAAAAAAAAAAATTTGTTCAGTCTTTCATTTCTTCCTGAGTTATTCTGAACCAGACTTTTGCACCTCCAGATAAGCGGTTTAAACTTGAGGTCCTCACACAGCTGCATGTGATCAAGATATTTTCTGGATAAAAGACAGCCAGGGCAAAACTCATCTGAAGAAAGCTGTTTAAAAGTACTGATCCTTGTTAGATGTACCTGAGAACATTTTTCTATCTGGGAACTGAAGTCCCTAAATTGATTGCCCTCTTCTAAATATGTGAAGGCCAAAATTGCCACAATTCATAACGCTTTTCTTACTCCTCCTGAGCCTGGAAACCATAATTTGCTTATAGCTGTTACTTCTTTACACCCCATTGGAAGAGAGCTTTAATGTAGGCTGTCACACTAAAATGGATGTTATGAAAGGAAAGGGGAATCAGCACATTTGTGATTCACCAGCTATTTGGGAAATCACAGAAGATTTATGTCGTCCATGAAGAGCTTGCTAAACCACAAAATGTGAAGATTGTGATTATTTAGCTGCCGTACAATTAGTTAGCTGCTGACTATGCTGCAGTGCACCTTTTGTTACGCATGAGAATTTTTTACTTGAGGTAGAGTGTGAAATAGTCATGTGAAGACACGAGTGTATGCAAGCTACCATTCGTCATAAAACGGGAAAGTTAGTCATATATTTAGCAGTCATTTCCCCTTTTTTTGGGAAATCCAAACACATATTTTCTCTCTGTCTGTGCCTCTGTTTCTCTCATCCTCACTCTACGGAAGGAAAGAAAGTTGGGTCTAAAACGTTATTTGGTTTTGACACGAATCTGATTGGGCAATGAGAGACAAATTTCCGCTGTGTGTTGAGCTAAGCCCTATATAAGGTCCTCACTAGGAATTTTCAGTGTGATAGCTTCATTCTGTGAGAAGCTCATGGCTGAAAGTCTACTGAAACACAGGTAAGTGAATTTGATCAAAATTTAGGAATGAAAACCTTCCCTAAACCCTCAAATGGTGCAAAGCTTATGGAGATTGTTATTTACTAAGCCAAAGGGACCAGAAAGCTATGAACAAAATAACCAAGTACTTTTGTCAGGCAAAGGAGCTGAAGAGAGAGAAAATCACCTGTTACAGGGTATCCATGTGAACCATGAGGTTTGTTAATGCCACTAGCACCTGGTTCAGGTGTAGCCGAGAGACGCTGGAGCTCTATACCGATTCCCTGGAAACCCGTGCAGATCTGAGAGTAAGGGAGATGACCCATGGTTATGAAACAGTATTATTGAGCAAGAGGTTGGTTTTGTGGTGTTGTAGAGATGACAATAAGCTGGAAAGAGTTTATTGTAGTCAAACTATCAGATGTCAGATAAGTATAGCTACTAGAAGAGGAAGAAATTTGGATTAAAACCATGATGAAAGTATGAGCATGATGGGATGCACAAAAGATGCCCAAAAGCGTATACCTATGAATATGGCTGTGTTCTATTGGTAGAAATATTTATTTTTGCTTTTGGTTTTGATTTGGAGTAATTGTCCAGTCATTTCATATTCATAATAGTTTTAAGCTAATGTTAAATGCATGCAGTTTCCATTTGTGTTTCCATATGAAATGGAAACAGAGTAATGTATCATGTGGATATGCGTACTGTATTGCTCATAAATTCCTCACATAGAGCATAAACTAGTGCCTCTATCCAGCACGTTTTATGTATTTTTGTCCATGGCACAGCAAGATAAAGCATAATCAATCAACTGAGTAGGAGCAGCTGAGGCCTTGTGGAAGAGAAGAAGCATTCAGTGATGTACACAGACACTGCCATGCTGATGCCAGGCCCATACAGATGACACTTGATGAATGACTGGCAGCAGAGAATTTTGTTCTCCCTTAGCGCCACCCTATCTGATTTTCAGCACAGGTTGTTCAAGGTTTTCCTTATCTTTACAGTGTCCATGCTGAAATCTTACTGGTGCACCACCAGCAATATGGGTATACATGCCACGGGAGTCAAGGTTTTTTGTCCCAACAGAAATATTTGTTGGAGACTTTAAAAGCTTGGCTCTGGTTGTAGCAGGGAGTTTCCCTGCAGCTTGATTCACACTAGCTGGCCTGCTTTGCTCCTGTGTTCACCCAAGCTACTACACTACAGCTTAATTGAAACAGCTGACCTGTGCCTCAGTCACAACTTACTGCAAAATAAGCAGTAAGTTGTTGGTCTGAAAAGCTGTGGGGACAGCAGCATCTTGTGGTATGCTGTTTTCATCTCCTGGAGTGAAAGGGAAGGGCCAGAACTGATATGTGTGTGCCAAGCCAGATAGTCTGGTTACACAGTTCAGCCCCCATAAACTAGGGATGAAGACACCTTTCTGCTCGCAGAGGATGAACCAAAGTTCCCCAGGTCTGGAGTGAAGAAAACTGCAGTTAACTCTTCAGATAATGTTCAGTATTTTCATTCTATTGTCTGTCTTGTAATGAACTTCCTTGTAGATTTAAAAACACCTCTCCTTCCGAATTCCTGTGGAAAAAAATGCATGGGCTCTTCTTTGTCCTGGTGACATGCACAGCAGGTGCCTCTACTTTCAGACTCCAGCAAGTCAAAACCACAGGTAAGTGCATATTTGTCTTTTTGCCTTCTTTCCTTGTTTTTAATGTTCCCATCTGACAGTAATGTAAAAATGTCTCTGATTTATATAGAAAACTGCCCAGATCACACCGTGTATTTCAAACACTACTATGAACTGCATGGAGAACCTGTGGTACTGAAATGCCCTTCCCCCAAATACAAACATTTAGATTTCTCTGCTTTGACCCCTAATATCACATGGTATAAAAACGGTTCAAACTCCATGATATCAGGAAGAGATGAAGATTCAAGAATCTGGGCAAAAGGAAATGCACTCTGGTTTTTACCAGTAATGCTAGAAGACTCAGGAGTATATATCTGCACAAAAAGGTAGGTATTTAAAAGAAAATCTAGCTCACTAACAAAATTACTATGTCTAAATGCATTACCTTGATTTTAAACTCCAGTTATATTCTGTGGCAAGTGGGGCATGCTGCAGATGGGGTTTTGCTGAGCACAAATACCCTTGTTGCACCTCAAAGTTCTTATGAATCATATATAAGGCACTGTGGCTTTGCAGTGGCCTTCCTCTTCCCTCTTCCATATTCCTGGTCTTCTCTTTTCTTCTGTGTCACATTTTAAACCAGAATTTGATTGACTTGGTATTGTTGGAAGACTTTTCACAAGACCCAGTGTGTATTTACCAGACTGGTACCAGACTTGTGGTATTGCAGTGAACTGAGACTTCAGCCACAGCTTTTTTCAGCCCTATTGGTTATTTTTTTTCTGAGTGTTTACAATCTGACAGCCCACTGTACCACATCAAAAAAGGTGCCAGGGTCTGGATTTGTTGAGGACTGAGGAAGGCAAAAACTCCAATCACCCTTAGAGCCTGAACTTCAGAAGATGTCCCAGGTCCATCTCCCCTGCCATCTCCTGCAGCCAGCCAACCTCTCAGGACACCTCTGGCACTTTGCTCTGGAGTTTATACTGGAGAATATATCTCTACATCCCTGAAGCAGCTTGTGGGGAGCATGGTCTCCTTGCTGGCAAGGCACACCTCGTGACTGATGCGTGTCATCAGTAGAAAGATGGACAGGCAAAACTCAAGTTGTGAAATCTTGCTCGATCATATTGGGTTGGCCTTTCCCCACATCTCAGCAGTAATTTCAGTGGTGGAGAAGAGAAGACACTGACAGTGAGGTCAAAACAACAAAAGATTGCGAATATTTTTCCAGAGCAGAGAAGTTTCCCTAGACGTTCACATGTGTTTGTTTTTTAATCCCCTTTTTTAAACTGTTCTGCCTCACTTCGTCAATATATAACACTATGGCAGTGTTACTGAAAGATATAGTAAAATGCAGTGAAACATGCTTGAAAAAGACATGCAAGAGCCAAGTAGGTAACTTCATTGCTAACATTTCTACAGGATTAATAAAATGCAAGCAAATTGCATTTCCTTTGCAAATTACCCCACAGGGAAGACAGCAGATTTTTTTATCAACTCTATAAATTGAAGGTAGCAGCAAACTATCACAGATCACTGCTTCTGTGGAGCAAATATTTTGGATATGGGCATCTGGCCTGCATGTGACAGACAATCACAGCACCCTGGCAGTCACATCAGTCTGCCTGCTTGCCACCCACAGCTGCTCTCCTAGAGCTGGCACCCCGACCCCCCTGGCTTTGCTGGCCCCTTCAAGGATCAGACACTGCCCTGGGTACAGGCATCTCCGAAGCAGGCTTTCAGAGGTTGTAAAGGATAGAATCTGAGCACCTATCTCCCCCAGTTCGGTCTTCCTTGGGACTGGAAGTGATTGTCACTTGGGGCCAGAAAGAAAAGTTGAGTATTGCAAACCTTTCAAAGCCAGAATGCCTTCTTTGCTACACCAAATGATGCGCACTCACAGAAATGCCTACAGTTGTGCAATAGTAACTGCAGCTGTATTTTAATACATGCTTTAAGCTTTTTATTTAATCATCAAGGTTTTCACAGCCAAAACCTCTTCCAAGGAAATGGTGGAGGGTCCATGACACACCTGCTTCTGTTCAGGTGAACATGTACCCCCTCCTCACAAAGTTAAAATCATGCTGCAGCCTAAAGGTGCACAGGAAACTTGGTGTACAAAAAAGAAAAGAAAAGACTAAATGCCTGAGGCAGACATGTGTCAGCAACATGTTTAGATTGTGCCGAAAAAAGAGTACCAGTGATTTTCCAGCATCCCTCCTGGTATGATCTCAGTCTTGGCCTCTGTTAAGGAGGGAAATGGAGCCAGGAGGAAATCAAGGGCTTCATTCGAGTTCCCCTCATCACTCTTGGGTGCTTATCTCTCCCTGCTCTGTCTGCAGAAACTCCTCCTACTGCGCCGAGGTCTCCATCCACCTCACAGTCGTGGAGAAAACATCTGCTCGGGAGATTGCCTACCCCCAGGTCCTCTTCACTTTCACTGCTGGAAAGATTGTTTGTCCTGACCTGTGGGATTTTACACCAAATAGGACAAGCCTGGACCTCAAGTGGTACAAGGTAGAACTTTCACTTCCTTTTTGTGCATAGCCTCACCCTGACTTTGCACATTAATCTGCACTTTATGTTTCTCCTGAACATCATGCTGTTAAAGTCACGAGCACAGTGTCATATACTGGGAATTTTGGGGCAGATGTATACATTTTAAGAAAAGTTCTCTGGGCCACATTAAGCACAGGGTGAAGCGTTCCATGTGTTGTATGCTCTCACAGGCAGTGCAACTGTTTTTAAGGCTAGATTACCTACCCAGCTCCAGGGTTTGCCACCTGATATCAGGCCCTTTTCTTTGGCACTTTTCTTTTTATGGTCCCTCTAGTGAACCCCATAAAGTAGGACTTCCCAGGGATGCTTCCTCCATGTTCAGGTGGGGTACCTTTCAAAAATTATCTGGAATACAGCATTTGGAAATACTGGATGAATTACACAATGCCTGGAGTGTTCTCTTGCTTAACTGGCCAGTTTGTTGCTTTTTGAGTAGGCAATCCTGGTTTTTGCCTCTAAGATTAAATACAACATCCTCAGCTGTTCAATTTCACACTGGAGAGCAGGGGATTCTTCTGTTTTCATAATACCTTGGTTTAGCTTTTATTTACACTCCCACCCATGCTCTGCCTTGTGCAGCTGCTGCCTTACCATAGGATGCAATACCTAGGCTGGCTTCCTAGAGCAGTGCCTAAGCCGCGATCTGTACCACACCAGCAAAGTGTTGCTGCTCACGATTCCCTTCAGAAGCGACACAGTACCCACTTCATCTAAGAAAAAGGCTGCCCCCCTCAATGTGGTTCTTGTTACAAATGTAAGAGCTACCCTGCCTTCATGAGGAAGGAACATAATTTCTCCTAGCAGGGCTCCAAACCATGTATGAATAGAGTCCTAAGGATACAGAGCAGGAATTTCTAACAGTTTATGAGATATATTGGGTAAGTAACAGTTATGTGAAATCGTACATGATTACAAGTATTTGTCTTCGAAGAATGCCTTAGAATATTACTCATATGAGGTCACGTATGGAATGTGATAACATTGTGAAAGCCTCCATGGGTACTAAAATCTTGGATGATTACTGTTAAGATGACTCAGGGAAGAGCCTGTTGTATCTTTTCCATCTTAAAATGTGCAATTTATTGAAGAGCTATGTACACACATTGTAGATAGATTAAAATAGCAATTCTTCACAATTCATATGGTGCCACAAGGCATTTTAGAGATGGATACACATTAAAAGAACTTGTCCTTTGGTGGGAAAGCAGAACTGCTCACTTTTCCCAGTGATAAGTGAACTTCTAATAAGAGAGAGACAGGGGTAATTTGTCTGGGTGTTACTTACACAGGGTGTAACCATAGCTGAGTCATAACACCAGTTTCTGTCCTTTCTCCAGGATGCTCTGCCTTTGGAAGATGACAATGAGAGATTTGTCATTCTGAAAGGTTCAGCTTCTCTGATCATGACATCTGTGCAACCAACAGACGCTGGGTATTACACCTGCAAGATGTCGTTTCCATTTGAAGGTGTGGTGTATGAAATCACCAGGACAATTCAACTGGAGACTGCTGGTAAATATGGTATCAGATGATCAGAGGGATGGAGCACTTCTCGTAAAAGGAAAGGCTGAGAGGATTTGGTTTATTCAGTGTGGAAAAGAGAAGGCTTCAGTGTGACTGATTTGTGTCCTTCCAATACCTGAAGAGGGCTTACAAGAAAAATGGAGAGGGACTTTTTACAAGAGCATGAACTGACAGAACAAGGGTGTATGGCTTCAGACTGAGAGAAGGCAGGTTGAGAGTAGATATAAAGAAAATACTCTTTGTTGTGAGGGTGGTGAGACATTGGTACAGGTTGTCCAGGGAAGCTGAGGATGCCCGGAAGTGTTCAAGTCTGGGCTGGACTGGGATTTGAGCAACCTGGTCTAGTGGAAGGTGTCCCTGCCCATGGCAGGAGGATTGGAGCTAGATGGTCTTAAAAGTTCCTTCCAACTCAAACCATTCTGTGATTCCATGATTCAATGATCAAAACGTTACAGCACTTCAGAAAATCCTCTTATTTGCTAATGAAACTCGTGAGAGAAGCTCACGCTCAGCCTCTCAGCCATGCCGAGGGACAGGTGACACCGTGAGTGCTCGCCCTGGCACTGATGGGGCTCCCACAGCACCCCGGCAGGGCGGGGGAGGCTCCTGCGAGTTCCCGTGTTTGTTAAACCGAATAATTGACATGTTGGGGAGAGGAGGGGGTGTGCCGCTGCCAAGGGCTGGAGAGGGGTTGGGAGATGGAACATTTCGCTGCTGTGTCCGCAGCGGTGACAGTGCGGGAGGGGCACGGGGGCGCGGCGCTGCTGCGCGGAGCGGCCGGCAGGGGGCGCGCACGGGCAGCCCTGGGGAGCGCGGAGGGAGCGGAGCCGTGCCCGGCCAAGGCCAGCAGCGCTTTGAGCAGCCGAGTGCTTTCCCGGGACACCGCGGGTGCCGGCTGGTTTCTGGTCCTCGGGCCGTGCCCACATTTTGTCTTGCACTAACACTGACTCTGCTCTCTTTCTCTGTCAAGAACAAGAGAAGAGAATTACCCCAATAATTGTGTATCCAGCTCAAAAGACAACATCGGCTGCTCTCGGTAAGGCCCAACATTATTTTTGGAAATGTTTGGTCAGAGAAAAATTGGAGCAGGTCCTCTTACGGTGTAATTGATTGGCATAAATTGGTGTAGCTTTTTTGATCTTGATTATATCAGTTGAGGGTTGGTGCTGGAGTATATTATGCCCTGCATGGGTATAATAATAACATTGCTTCCACTAATGAGGCCTGTGCTTTCCATAAAGTATAGATACACAGCAGTCTGGAGTCTCCTTATCCCTGAGTTACAATAGTTACAGCAATGTTTCAGAATTTTTGCAAAATCACTTTATGCCTGGAGGTCCCACCTTGAGCTGAATGTCCTCACACACAGCATCTCTGAGTGAAACTGTGCTGCTGGTTAATGCAGTTGCTCCAGAGGGGTAAATCACACAGCGCCCTTTGGGCTGTAGTACTTCTGAAAAGGCAAGGCCACAGGGACACAGCTCTGCCTCTGGAGAATGTGTTTAGTGCAAGAATTACTAACTGTTGCGATAGAGAAATTAACTGGTTAGCAGCAGGAAGGACTGTGAAACTGAAGGGTCTTGTTGCCAAGGAGTAGGGGATCAAAAACAATCTGGAGATTATATTCAGTTTTGGAAGCAGTGGTGCTTCATGTGTGTGGGGTCTCCCATGGGAGTTGTTGGTTTTCACCAAGACAAAGAGTAGTTCTTCATACGTATCCAAATTGTTTTTCAATCTTTTTTTTTTTTGACAGGCTCCAAGATGACTCTCCCGTGCAAAGTGTTTATTGGGCTGAGCAGCCATGTCCAAACGGATGTGGAATGGCTGGCAAATGACACCAGCATTGACATAGTTTATAAACAGAGCAGAGTTACAGAGGGTCAACGACAGTAAGTCTGACTGAAAGTGTTTTCTTGCGTTTGTTTTAACCTGCAGTGCTAAGGGGCTCTTGGTGCAGCCGAATGCCAGGTAATGAAATGGGGTATGGACAGATCTGAAGTGAAGGTGAGAGTTGAGAAAAAAAAGGCAGGCAAGCAAAACAACCCCAAGCCCAACCCAGGCACTGAAATAAATCTTTATCTCTGTTATTTGTTTCATGGTACTTTGCAAATGAGCCAACTTTGAGAGTTAAACTTTAAGCACATTTTCATGAGGAACTGAGCTGATATAAGGGCTGACTTCAGTGGAAAGCAAGGATCCTTCTTGATCCTTCCCAGTACTTCTCTTATCTCTTTCCTTACCCTGTGCCAGTGAGGTGGCTACATTCTCTCCCTGACATTTGAACGGGTTTCTGAATACACTAAGACAACAGAAAATTATATAGTGTTTTGATGGTTTTTGGTTTTTGTTTTTCCCCCTAAGCTTGTTCTTTCCCACATTAGTGAGTTAAACTGACTCACAGAGACACCCGCTGAGTGCTAGAATTGGCACCAGGGTAGCACTAAAGGGGATGCTGGTGGGAGGGAGAAACAGGATGTTCCACATTCTCTTGCCCTGATTCATTGTGTCTCCCAATCTTGAGGAGCCTTCTTTCAGCTGCCTCATAGCTGCAGGCCTCAAGGTTTTTCCAGCTGCCTCATAGCTCTATGCCTCAAGGCTTTTCCCACTGGGGAAGGGGGGAAGGTACCTGCTTTCTGTACCTGTGACATGTTACCTGAGTAACTCACTACATCCAGGCACACCTCTAGTGTTTTGCAAATGGGAGCTAAACCTTCTGACTGAGAGCTGTTCATTGAGGACCAAGTCAGCTTGTTTCATTTCTTGTTTCACAAAGTTCAGAGCGTCCACAAAGATCCTCACCCTCACCTGGGGCACAGTGGCTCTGCCTATACTGGTGGACAGAGACCAGAAGGTTCCCTGGCTCTGGGCTGCCATCGCCTCAGCTGTTACTTGCTACACTGCTCACACACCAGCTAGCGACTTCCCAAGGAGTTCCTGGCTATTGATTCAGGTTTAAAATGGGCTAGGGGCCATTTCCAACAGAGTTTGGGGACGTGGCATCTGTATTTTGAGGGACAAGAATGTTTAACAGTTATGGATGTGAGCTGGTTTTGGCAATTTGTGGCCACCAGTGCCAGATAACAACCTGGCCATGCTGCAGCCAGAGGTAACATAGTAACTCGGCTCTATGCCCAAGGCTTTAGGTGTTTTCCCATTCCCCACAGCATGACTGAAGAGAATTAGTTTATAATCTTGTTTATATGGACAAGACAAAATGCATTGAACCTGTGACCAGGAACTATAAAATGTGCTGCAGTTATAGTCTCTTCAGGCTTTAGAACAGAGCAGCACATGTACTTTCTTAATTGGACTTTAAAAATTATTTTTGTTGCGCCTATCACTATTATTATTTCTGTTATATATTATAATGCAGTTGCAGAAGGACAGTGACATGACAGCTGAGGTTCATGCAGGACCCCAGTGTGTGGGATACCCCATTTCTGCTGGAAGCCCTCATTATGGCACAATGACAAAACAGCTGAAATGCCACCAGGAAAATAAATTCCCTCCAGAAATCCCTGGCAAAGAGCTCCCAGGAGGAGTGCCCAGGGTGTTCCATTGCCATCGTGCAATGCAGGCTCATGATAGATCAGTAAAGAGCAGCTGGACAACTGCTCCAGTAATGACTAAAAGATATCAAGTGACAATGTTTGACTCCATCTAGAAAACCACTTTCAACTTGTTGGACTCCTGAAACAATTGTGTTGAAATAAGGTGGAAGCTTCTTGGGCAGTTTATTGTATTGAGCTATTGGCTTTGAGCACGTGACAGACAGGAGTGGTGGTTTGGTTTTCTCAGAGAGCATTTGCAGGGTTATGTTTTCCAGATGTACTTTTCCAGCTGGTCATAAGAATCAGTCTCAGGTGGTCAGACAGAAGGAATTAGGTCCTTGCAGAATCCTGTGAAGCGAGCTCAAAGATATACAGAATTCTACTTGCCTTTCTTCCCTCCTTTATTTTTGCAAGACGAATCCAGATCTTTTTTTAACTCTAGATTCTGAAAAGTGGTACTGCCCACTGAGACTCAAACAGCACAACTGGGCTGAAGACAAAGGGTGTCCTTGAATGCTGAGAGACTGAGAAATGAGCCAATACCCAATTTTCTTGCAATGTGCTGTTAGAATGAACATATCAAATAGAGAAAAGCCATCTTATTAAAATGTTTAACATCAAATTTTTCTTATTATTCTAGAGAAATTGTAGAAAATGGTGAAAACTTCATTGAAGTACCACTGATTTTTAATTCTGTTGAAGAAGTGGACTTTTACACAGACTTTACCTGTCTGGCCCAGAACACATATGGATACCAAGTACTGCCAACAAGGGTCAAGCAGAAAGGTAGTTATTCTGACTGCTTATTTTTGATGATTTTTATTATTATTCTAATGCTAAATTGTCATCCAAGCTGTTTATACTCTCAGAGCTAGTGTTGGGATGAATTATTGCCTGGGTTAAGTCTGTTTGCCTCTTTCACCTATAGTCTTTGATACAGCCTGTTCACAAAATACATGTTCTGGAGGTCATTTACTAACATTTTATGCAGGGATAAGGATCCTTCTGTGCTGGTATATCTGTTTATTGGATAAGACTCCAATTTAGAGTCACTCTGTGAAATAATTGTTCCAGTGAGACTACTGGCAAACTCTCTTTGGGTGCATCAGGGCCAAATCTCCTCCAGTTCCTCAACAAGTAGGGAAAAAAAGAGACAATAACAGAATAAATAATTAGAGTGTTCCTTTTCCTCATGCACAGACTGCTGCCAAAATAACAAGAAGTGTAAATTATGAAGGGTGTTGTTATTTTGGCTCCTAGTGACGGGAAGAGAAGACCTAAACTCAGAGCAATTAATGTTGGAACATGATAAACCCTTGGCCAAGGACCAGCTGTATAAACAATGTGAAGCAATGCTAATTGTTTCTTTGCATGACGTTGATAAATCACCAAAGCCTGCTCTCACTGTCTCAGAAAGGCACATGAACACTTTCAGTCTTCATTATGAATTATGACTCACTCCAGTATCCTGTGATGAGGGATTTGTACTCATTTTGCTGGATCACGTGTTGTCCTTGTCTTCCATGAGCTACACAGCTATAACTACAGAGAGAGTAATATACATTGGAATAATCCAAAATGGTCTGGACAGACACTGGTGTTGGAAATAAGATGGATTTGGGAAAAAGTTCTGAGTCTTGGATTGATCATTACTAATTTATAAGCTGCTCTGTAGGAGAAAATTATTCACACAACTTGCGGGTGGACTGGCTGTTAAGAACTCCTGCTCCACACAGAGCTTTGATTTCCTGCTTGGAATGTCTCTGCCTTTAACAAACCAAGATAGAAAGCACACAGCTGCTCTGATCAGGGGTTCAGAAAGTTGGGAGTATGCAGAGGATAAATTCTCACCCTCTTTTGTTTTCCAATTGTTCCTCCCGTCATCATGAACACATTTCCCAGAGTGCTCAATCAATAGACCTCTTCCTTTCAAAGGCGATAAGTCCTTCTGGAAGGTTAACTTGCAGACATCCTTTTTATTGTGATTTCTCCGCTTCCTACTTGAGCTTAGAGAACTATGTTCCTGGGAGTTCATTTTTTTTTTTTTTTCTCCTAATATTTAATTTGTTTACTTTTCCAGCTGTTGGCCTGTCCTGGCACATTGCAATGATTCCTGTAGCACTGGCCTGTGTGATCGTGGGAGGAATATGCATGCACAAGTGCTGGAAGCGGAGAGCTGATAAAGGATATACAACACCAAAGGTTTAAAATCTGCTTGGTTCTCCAGATGCCAACAGAACAAAAAATCACCCTGGCTATCTTTCACGTGAGACACAGAGAGCATTTCAGACCTGATATACTGCATTCCCAAAAGACTGATATACAACAGCTCTTTCCCACTTCTCCAAGTCTTCTGCGATCTGATGAAGTTGAGAATATAAGTTTGCATTTTTATACTGCTTAGATGCAGGAAATCTGGTTCTATTATTCTGCAGCTAGGGTGCAATCTGTATAATTTTGGAACACAAAATCATGCTCTGGATATGAGAAGGGTAGGGAAAGGGAGATGCTCTCGCCCTTTGTAATTCCAATAGATGCTCTGTTTTTTCTAAAAAAAGGAAAAGAAACCCCCTAAAATCTAAAAAAGGAAGCTAAGGAAGCTTGCTACAGAAGGACTATTTGACACTAGAGTGAAAAAGCAGTTTTTCTATGCAATCTGACTAAATTTATTTTACTTCAGTCTAAAAAGAGCCATTTGTTTTCCCTTTTCCAGAGCCAAATGCAGTTGTCATGGCAACTGTATATCTATGAACTTCTCCACAGAAAAACGATTTTTTTTCACCATTTGGATTACTCTTTGCTTAAATAGACTGTCTCAGAATATCCCTCCCCCAGAGATAACTCCATCTGTGTAACAGATAACTGTACACTGAAGAATTCAGTTCTGTTTTATCTACCAATATGTTACAGCTAGGGATTCATAGGCAGCTGTAACATGTTGTTATCTTTGCCAACGAAAGAATTGGAGGGATGCTTAAGCGCTTTGAGAGTAATTTGACTAATAAAACGTTTTATTCCTGGAAGTGATTGGACAGATTCCCAGTAATAATGTGCAGTCTCACCCTTTTGTGCCTCCAACCCTTTCATGACCAGTCTGGTGTAGCTTCAGGTTGTGTCCTTTAAATTGCAGTATGCAAACTGGTTACTCATGATGCAAAACGCTGCCTGTTAGATTAACTGAGCTGGATTCTAGTCTTGACATAAATCATAAGGGAGCAATAAATAATTAGTGACCATGTTGTACTTTGAGGGCCAGAATGAGTAAAATCACTTGGTTACTTCTTTGAAGAGACACCACTTATGTTAGCTGAGAAATTGTTACATGATATATAATGTGTTTTATCTTTATCTTTATCTTAAGAGGGAAAAGAACCTGCATTAAAGCCTAGATTATTGCAAATCCATAACTGATACTTCTCACAGACACCAAAGATAAAGCCTTTTGTCCAAGTAAATAGTCCCAGAGGTTTTTCAATCTCTGTAGGGGGAAAAAAAACCAGGAAAAACTTAGACTCCAAAAAACCCAAGCTGTAACACATAGAGAAGTGAACAGCTCACATCCATCTGGTAGAGACCATAAACTAATTCCTTTCCACCACCACTTCTAGCTGGCTCTGAGTTTAGCCCACTAAATATCTGGAGGATTTTCAAGAGTAGGATGTGGCTTGAGTTAAGAAACCTTCACTCTATTAGCAAAAACCTTCATATGTAATGAGATTTAAACCAAAGCCTCCCTTTAAATATTCTGAATGTTTGTCATGAAGATACAGGCACAGAGATTAGAGTTCTGATGCAGTTTGAGTCATGGGCAACCAGAGAATACCACAGGACTCACTGTTTCCAAGAGCAGAACAGTAAAGAGGATAAGGACTACAAGTATTTTATTGGCAGATAGGAAAAAGGTGGATGCAAGTGTGGAAAACAGTCAATCCACTTGGATATCTGTTCCATGAAGAAAGAAAGCTATAGATGAACTGACCAACGTTGGAAGGAACATTAAAAATATTTTAGGAGAATCAGGAATGCTCATTATTTTCAAGAAACTGCTATTCTGTACCTAGATAACAAATAATTGCCAACATGTGTAATGTTTCAAAATGCAATTGGCTCTTCCTTTCCATCTGTATCCTCCAAGAGTAGTGTGATCACATACCTGGTTGTAGGCACAGGGTTGGATATCCCTAAGTATTGGAAGAGAAGCAGAACTTTTGGTATATGCAGTACTGGTGCCATAAGAAAGTTAAATACCTCAGATCCTTCTCCACACTAGAGAAGGAGAAAGAAATATGAATGTGACATAAAAATAAGGTAATAGAGAATTGCTGTTACATACTCACTGGCGTCTTGCATAGAAAAGGAAAGTAAAGAAACAAAGGCTTGTCTTTTATGAAGTGATATTTGCTTCTCTGACTACGGGTTTAATAATATTCTGAAGGCTTTCCTCCTAAGTATATGTATTTAAGTTAACTACACAGCATAAATATTTTACAGGTAGATTTGAATGAGTGACTTACGTAATGTAAATGTTTTACTCTGATTTGTTTCATTATACACAAGGGCAACATGGTCTACCTTGGTTTTGAAAACATTATGTGAAAAAATGGAAAACAAAATCCAAACCAAAGTGCTGGTGTGTAAGTTGAGTGGGAAGGAAGATGAGAGATATGCGATGGCTCTTTGAGGGTGGCAGCTCTTCCCCAGACCTGAAAAGAAGTACAGTATTCGGGAATATCGCTTCACAGCAAGGATTCAGGGCTCTGCACCACAATATTTCCCTTTGGAAAAATTCATGATTAGTAAGGAGGTCAAGGCCACCTCATTCCTGGGACTGTGTGGGTTTATAGCATTTTCCAGAGAGCTAGTCTATCTGCAACAACTTCAGAGGCACACCTACTGAGAGGAAAAAACCAGTGTACCATGGTCTTGGCATGAGTAAGCATCCAGAACAGAGGCTTCTCATGCAGAAGTTTTCAGGAAACATGAGTTCAGTTAAAAATTATTTTCCTGTTTCATTCAGAATATGCCATCTTGATGTCAGCTGTCTGTCTAAATAGACAGCATAACTAATGTTTGACCAGAGCAGCACCTAAAACAAACCTAAACCTAATTTGAAGAGCACCAAATAACTTGATCTGCTGGTTTCCAAACAAAACCCTTAAATAAATGTGGGAGCAAGTGAAAACAAGGGCTGACCTGCACATAGAGCTGATCTTGGCTGATCAAGACAAGAAAGTTACATTTTTTTATTCTAGTAGCTGGGGAGGGAAGGCGTGCATGCAGGAGGGCAAGAACCATGGTGAAATATCACTGCCAGGAATAGTGTTTCAGGTATGAACAGCTAATTAAAGTGTTTATGATTATTCTGCCTCAAGTCTGCAAAGCAAGAGGCCCAGCAGGGCAAAACAAAGTAAAAAATAGTTCTTACATTGTGGAGCTGAGAACTCCCTGTCCACTCATAACCTTGCAGCTGTTAAATATAGCCTAGGGTGGGGTACCTCTCATCCAACCTTCACACAGCCAAAAGGAATACAGGTGATCCAAGAAAGCCACTGATGTTTCCTCTCCACTCAGTGGAGAACGGCTTCTCTTTGATGCTTAAAATAAATGGGAAGGATTGTATCTCGGGTGTCTGTCTTTTCCCACCAGTTTAAGACAAAGTGAGAAGAATCCATTCCGCATTACAGGAATGACTGGTTGTGGATGACTGGATTTCAGGTTATCAGAGAAGTTACAAAAAGGAACAGTCTAAGGCCCAGGACACCTTGTCATGTTTTTGAGGCTGCTGGGTTTTCTTGGGAAAGGACTTTAATGCTGGCATCTCCATGTGCGGAGCAAGCACAAGCTCACACAAAATGAAAAATACATAAGCGGTTGGGAGGCAGGCGCAAAGGTATATATGGTGGAGTCCAATATAATAGGGAGGCTGAGAATATCTGGCTGGTGGCTTGGAAAAATGTTTGTGGCTCACAGACTGTGTGGTCATGAAGTGCCACAGCTATTACAGGAAGAAAAGGTAGAGCTGCTGTGTGTGTGTGGATGAGGTACAGAGAGCCCCGCTGGAACCAGGAGGAAATCTGCTGGGTGACTGCAGGTGAGCTGGGGCCTGCCACCCTTTCAACAGCACTCATTTCCACAGCTCAGCTGCCATGGCAAAGAGTGTCTGCCTGCTCCTTCTTGGCTCTGCTGGGCCACAGCAGAAGATTGGAAAAAACAGTTGTATTGAAAATGAAATATCATAAAACTAGTCTGCTTCCAGTGGACAAACTCAGGTCATTGGTAAGAAAATGACTTATATATATATATTCTGTTTCAGTGTGCTCATTGCATTGGAAAATATAGTCTCTATCAGTCTATACATTACCTAGGATGCATAATGTAAAGAGCTTAATGAAGCAGCTGAAAAATAACCCCAGTTGGTTTTCAAGAAGGACATATTATTATCTTCCAGAAATTCCTCAGCCAGGCACCTAATAATAATGAGGAAACTTCTGAAAACTCTTGTAGACCCAAGCTCGCTTGTTAAGAGCTTGGGAAATTAATCTATTTCTGAATCTTTAATTGCAAAGTGTATTTGGCTGTTATAGTTGTGTGTCCCTTCTACCTATTTTTGCACCAGTCTAAATTGTCTCAGAACCTGACAAAGACTTCAGGTGTAAACAGCAAACTCCTTTGCAACATGCTGAAAAAGTCAGTATCTCAGTCCTGATAAGAAATGAAGGTCCTCTTTTTCTCACTGTTTTTACTGGTTTATGATCTATTGAGTGGTGCAACAGGAACTTCATTTTATGTACGTAAATTTCATAAAAATGCATCTCTTTATTCCTTCGTGGATAATGAGGCATTGCCAGTGTTTCTGTCTCATGAGGCTTGAATGGTACTACTCATTTAAAGCTGTAGAGATCCTGCACTGCCTTGGTTATAGAGGATTCATTTATCCATCTGCTAAGCTGTGGGATAAATGAAGCATCGTGTTTGCTTGCTTTGGCTCCCAAATGTATTTCATCATAAGTGCTGAGGAGGCCAGGCTATGATTGGAAGCAGTTGATACTGTTTGTTTACTGGCAAAAAAAGACTCTCAAGTGACTTGTGGCTTTCAAGTTGGAGACACCGCTGAACACAGTAATTGAAGAGTGTGATTACATGTACCCTCAGGATGTTACTACCACTCTTTTTGCTTTGACTGGGCCTTACCATGGCTGATCTTCAGCTGGTTTGGGAACACTCCAGAGGAGAATGTTGGCAAGCCATAGTGGTTTGTTCGCCCTCAGCACCATTAGTCTGCTAGCCTGTGAATGCTGGAGACCAGGGCTTGCTTCTTATCACACAACCATAGAATGATTTTGGTTGGAAGGCACCATAAAGATCATCTCATTCCAAACGCCCTGCCATGGGCAGGGACACCTCCCACTAGAAGGTTGCTCAAAGCCCCATCCAACCTGGCCTTGAACATTTTCAGGGATGGGGCACCCACAGCTTCTCTGGGCAGCCTGCTCCAATGCCTCACCACCCTCATAGGGAAGACTTTCTTCCTACTACCTAATCTAACCCTACACTACTTCTGTTTAAAACCATTCCCCCTTGCCCTATCATTACATAGTCTTGTAAAAAGTCCCTCTTCAGCTTTCTTACAGGTCCTCTTCTTGTGGGTAGAGAAGAGCTATCAGCTCAGGGAAGAAACAAGTGCTCTGCCCTTGATCACAGCTGATGGGCAGTTTTTCAGATGACTCTAAGCCAGTAAAATGCAGGAAGAAACATGGTAGAGAAAGAATTTACTTTCACATCTCCACCAAACAGTGGCAGAGGTCTATACGAATTGCTCCTTAATAAGAAAGAATATATAAGATGATGATGATGATGATGATGATGATGATGATGATGATGATGATGATGATGATGATGATGATGATGATGGTGATGACTACTGTCTTGTTGATGATGATTATTAGTACTACCACACTGATGTGGTTCCATTTAGGAAATAAGGATTGCATGGGAGAACATAAGCATGGGTGGAAGCGTGTGAAGGAATGGAAAACTTGTGAGAATAAGCAATATGAGCTTATCTTCTGCCTGGAAAGGCAATGACAGGCCATGATAACAGCCCATAAGTTCATCCAAAGGGAGAGTAAAAAAGTAAGGGCATGTAATTATTTCCACTAATGAAGGAGACTGCATGATAAGACTGGAATAAGAAATGCATAACCAGAATTAAGATAGCCTCTAATCACTGCAGCAGTGAGATCCTGAAAGAGCATCTCAGCAGGAGTTATGGTAGGAAAAGAAATTACTTCAAACCTGGAGCTGGGTACAGCTATGAATAGGATTTGGTGTGTGTGACAGCAGGGGGTCTTGCTGCAAGGCTGAATCATGTCCTCAGGCTTTGTGTTCTTTACTTCCTTTGGAAAAGGCTGGACAGCTGAAGATAAATCCTCACTTAAATCTGCATTGCCCATATTTACAGACCTTACTAGCTTGTAAGGGCTGGAAGACTAAAGGAATTAAACACCAAACACAATTGCTAGATATGACTTTGTGGACATGTCCAAAGCTCTAGTTTTTTAACTCTACCAGGAGATGCCAGTTGCCCCTGGAAAATAGCCCTTAATGAGAGTTGGCTTTCATGGTGGAGGGAGTGATCCAGTCTCTAATAAAAACCATGTTGTAAGAGATAATTTAGCTCTTCATATGGCCCAAGTGTCTGTGTTATACAAAGAGGAGGAGAAGGAAGTCCTTAAATGCTACTCTGTCCTTTTTCACCCATTCTCTTAAATGTTGCTTTCTGTTTGTTTATTTTACTGTTTAATTGCTGCTTCTGTGGTATTCACTTTTAGCCATGCATTGGGAACAAAGATGGAGCAATGCCATGCCAGAGAGGGTCCCAGGAGCTTCCTGGCTCAGGCCAGCGGATCTCACAGACTGCAAGCAAGCAGCAGGAATTATGTCTCTGCTGTGAATGTCAGCTCTGTGGTGACAAGGAGCAAAGAGTGTAGTAATGATAGGTGGCAGTGGCATCCAGTTTCCATCCCTGGAAGAGTGCTTTAGGACACAGAAACCAGCTGCCAAAACATGACTGCAGGAGTTTTTGTCAGAAGTATTTTACAGTTTATGGGATTACACTTCAGGATTATTGCCTGTTCCAGCATGATGGTTTTTTAAAACCTTCATTATAAAAGCAGAGTATTGATTTATCCAAATGCAATCCCCTTACCCACCTTAAATCAGTAACTCAGGTTTTTCACTTTCTACCCAGTACAGGATACACTGATTGTGCAGAAGCAGTCTGAGACTGTGTATATGCCTGTCACCAACTTTGTCTTTTCGATTTAGTGCTTGTCATATTTAGCATTTGCTTTTATTCTGTTTCTTTTTGATTAAGAAAACTAATTAAATCCTCCTTTTACAATTACTTTTAAAAGTGGATCATGGGGATTTTAATCTTGTTATTTTTTAAAACAAATTATAATGCAGTGCTCTGAGGAGGTCTGAGCGTGCCAGGGCTTGTTTGCACAAGCAAAACTTAATTTTCAGAGTATATCCTTGTTCCTAGATTTGTCTAGGTTCCGTTTCAGAATTTCCTTTTTTTTTCATCTTTCTTTAATTTATTATGTTTGTAGCACACATTTGAGCAAAGTGGATCCAAGAGGGGCAACTGTACAATGAGCCTCCTCAGGGCGGTGGGATGGGAGGGAGAGGAAAGAGATGAATCTCAGTGCAGTTTACCTGTGAGCAGTACTCCTGCTTCCTCTCTTCCTCAGGGCATCCTGCCTTCCCTTCAGACCCTGTCTCAGTTATATCAGTGCCACATCTCTACCTCTGTGGCACAGTACTCATATAATTCCAGACTATTTTCTTGGGCCAGCAAAGTCTCAGGTGATGTCCAGCCAACTGAGTGTTCCAGGCCTGGCTGTTCTTCTTTCTGTGTGGGTGTTTAGGTGCAGTTACTCTAACTTTAGTTCCTGGGACGTTTTCCTCAGAGCTGGGTCAGTTCAGATCGGCTCATGAGGTGGGAGCCTCTGAGTCCTTGCTATATATCTAACTTGAAACTGGGCATGTAATTTTTTTTTTTTTTTGACACCAACAGAAATATGTCACTAACTCATGGGTGCCTGTGGTCTTATGCCATCATTCAGCCTTTCCATGTGAGCCGAGTCAATCTCTAATGCATGAGAACAGAGGTCACAAAGTATTTGTGTATTACAACAAAGTAATGTGAGCCAAGGCATTTTTAATGGATTATTTTAAAATGCAGATGTTGATAATAATGTGTTTTCAATCTTCTGCATTTCTCATGTCATTAAAACACTGTAAGAATGATGACTAGGGGTTCATGTAAGAGAGCTAAATTTAGATAATGAAAATAAATGCCAGACTCTTAATGACACACTGTAGTTGGTAAGAAGTGACTAACACAGCTGCAGCTCCTTACACTTGGTCTGAGCTTGTCCTTTTAGGACAACTGGTTAATGTGTGCATGTTTTGTTCGAAGAAAGGGGCAATTTTAAAGCTAGCAGAATTAACTTTTGCTGCATGTGATTTGTTTGAACACCTGTTAACCTCTTTCATTCAGAAGTCATTGACATTGCCTATGTTTTTATTCATGGACATAGCAGAATTAGACTAAACCCAACAGAAGAGCTTGGGTATTTTAGCTTGGCATGCCATTAGCCTGAGGGATATATGCATCACTCAAGTATTGTAGATTTTTGCAACTCATTATTAAATGGCTTAATACATTCTTTAAAATAAAATTCTAATGAACTTAAGCTATTTGTTGCTCTATCACAAGCCTACAAGAGCATTTCAGAACATCACAAAAGCTCGGCTCTCCTGTACCCACTGCCTGGAACTTGTGGCTCTCCAGAGTTTAAAGGCAGGGTCTCAAACGCTGTTTTTCAAAGCTGTTTTTGCTCAATGGGCTCTGTGTTCCTATACCTCATAAGGAATACACACAAGTGCAGGATGGAAGGAAAGAAAGAACATGTCCAACAGTTATAATTTTCACCTAGATGAAATTTGTGAAAATATTTTGTGTGTTTTGGTTTTTTTTTGTCAGCAGCATGACTCTGATTAATACTACTGCTGAAGAAGAAAGAAAAAACCTTTAGGAAAAATTTCTTAGGTATTCAAAACTATTGCTTATCTACAATGTCGTTGAGTTTATCAGGGACATTAACAACCATTAATAACTCAGTAATACAGGCACCTAATCTCATTTGACCAGTAAATTCAAAGATTCTTTGCTGCAACATTTGTAATAAATAATTTAATGATCCAGCTGGATAGGCACAGCATTAGTAATCACCCACCTGTATTTGAAGTAACTTCTTATCATTCCACAGGAGTTTTGTGGCAAAGCTAAGGATGAAATCTTATTCTCAAAGGAATCATTCAAATCCTTTTACTCCAAACCGTGCTTCATCCCTTACTAGCTTCCAGCTTTTACAGTGAATAAGAAAGGAATCCTCCCATGGACAACATCCTGTATGATGCAGGCCTGATTATTTTCCATGGTTTGAAGCATTCCGTGCTCTCTAAGGTGGAAAAAAAAAATAAAAAGCATCTTGTATTTAAAGTCAAAGGGGTGAAGGATGTCAGTTAGAGAAATAGTACTGCTGTGTATGACATGTTCGTTGTGGGTGGACACAGAAAAATACTGCCATTCAAAATGACGGATTATGATGTTATTTCTACTGTTTGCCCCTTGCGTGACTATTTCTTCCACTGATCCTGGCCCTTCCACCGCTGTATATGTGTCCTTGCCTTGGTCCACTTCTGACTGCATCAAGTCTCAGTCTCCACCCTGACATTTTTTGCATCTCTCCTTCCTGTTTTCGGGCATGCTGTCTTTTGCAATTTGGCTATGAGAAGATAAAATATGAAATGGTGTTATATGTTCTTACTCAGTTTTTCTTTCCTGCCTTCCAGGCCTCAGTTGTGAAGGAAAGCTTTTCCACAAATGTCTGCCAGCTGATGACTTCTTAAACTGGAAAACAGCATCTTGGTTCCCATAGACAACCTTTCCTTTGTTGTCTGGGAACAAGCCTGCACTTTTCCTGGAAAGGCATAAGCTAACGCTGAAAGCCATTGGGTTCTTGAGCTGCTTTTTCCAGAAACTATTAAGCACTTTGCATCTTAACTTGCATCCTTCCACGGTGCATATGCAGCATGTCTCTGCATGTACAAAGTGGAGATACTGTGTTTGGCTTTGAAATGTATTTTCTCGTGCACCTCTCAAGTCGGAGATCATCTGCCTTTCTCCATTCTGACTTGCACTGGGCCAACCAGACCTACAGACTGAAACACAGTATTTTTCTTTAAATGTGAACATTTTCTACCTGACCTTGCAGTGTGTCTTAAGTTCTGCACCTTGATCTGTAGATCCAAGATAACATCAATAACACCATCCCCTAATTTCTAGCCCTAACCCTCCAGGACTAATTCTATATGACCTGAAGATTTCCGGAGTATTTCCAGGGATGCTTATATACACACAGAATAAACTAATTGTGCCTAATTCTATCTGCTAGTGTTTTGTGTTTTATGAATTCAGAGATCTATTTATTTATAGCTGCATCTGTTGATCCACTTGTACAATTCCTTTTGTATTTGAAATGCTTTTAAGGGTGCTTTATGCAAATTTGTTGATCCTCGTCTGGGCTAAGAACTTTGCGCTGAGACTGATGGTTCTGGCAGTTCTGACAGCACAGCTGCCAGCTTTTCCGTACTCCTTTTTATTCCATAGCAAAGCCTAAGATTTCCTTCCACATGGGGAGTAGGCTAATTGAATTCTTTTGGATCAAAGATTTTTCCAGTCTCATGCAACTTGTGGTACTGATTTACTTATGTTATTCTTGATACATAATAACACAATTACAGTAAATGGAAAAAATGCGAGAAATATACTTTGTGTTAGCTATTTTCCTGCCACAGGTTGTTGCAGAGAGATAAATATGTTCCACATGACAAGAGTCTTTAAAAATAAACATTAAGAAAATCTGTATTAGTCTATATCCCATTTAAAACAAAGATTTGATGTTCCATTACTTCAAATAAAATACATTCCTTCTGAATTTATTCTATTATATATATATACACACACACATACTATAAACCCATAACAAATATTCTGAAGTTTCTTATAATCCTATTTTTTTTCCACAACATAATGTGAGATATTTTGTTGCAATCTGGCCAGTTAATATCATAGCTAGATTATATTAGGATGCTGATTTATAAAGATATGGGAGAGGATAAAAAAAGGCACATGAGAGTTTTTTTACTACACAGTTTGACTGCATATGATTCTTCTGAATTCCAGAAAAAGATGGAAGACAAGCTACTTTTAGGTAAAAACAAAATATGGAATATAATCTGTGCCACAGTCAAGACAGAGTTAAGGATTTGCTGGTACTGGAGACCTGAACTATTTATATATCTGTTGGGAAAAAAACCAGAGGACGACACAGGTGATTCAGTAAGTTCTGGGAATGTGTTAGCAGCAGCATCTTATTGCACAGGCAGAGGAAATTAATAGATAAGTGACAGTAACTATATCTGTTTGAAATTCAATTCAGACTGAGGTCAAAGGGTAATGTGAATTACAGGAGACTACAAAACAATAGTACTCCAAATAAAGGAAGGAAGCTCTGAATCGAATTAAGGCAGACAGGTAGGAGGATATCTTTGGAAGGCATTTCAAAGAGTATCTAAGGAACAAGAACACATGTAGGAGACAAAAAGCTGATTAAAAATGAGGTGCATTTGCCAAGAACAAAACATGCCTTTTCAGTTCTGTTTCCTCTTTTGCAGGATAACAACTTAGTGTTAAAGAGGGAGCAGCAGTTTATTATCTCAGATTTAGTAAGGATTTTGAGGAATGGTGTAAGTAAACTTGGAAAATGTGATGGAGATGATGGGAATGTAAAGGTTGATGCTCAGCTAGTAAACTCTACTCATGGAGGAGTCAACAGTGGATTTCTGTGAACTGAGGGATATTTCAAGGCAATGTTGCAAATTTAGTTCCTGGAAATGGCTTGACTTTACCAAATCTAGTCATTTAGATTAACAATGTTGGTGATGCACTAAGAATAGATTAATGAATTTATATGTCAAATTGCAGTAGGAAAGGGTGGAAGCACTGGAGACAAACCACAAATGTCAAAGTGGGTTTCATATGTTGGGGTGATAGTATGTGACGATAAATCCAAAAAAGAAAATACTAGGAAAAAAAATTAGGGAACTGATTAGGCAATAGCAGCTCTGCCAAGCATATGGAAAACAAAGTCAGCCAGAAACTGAGTTGGTCAATAATGCAAAGCAGTTGCGACAAAGACAATTTGTATTGCATGTAGTAACAGGGTTCCTGTTCATAAAGCATGAGAGGTACTTATTCTACTTTATCCTTATTGGGAAGACCTTATCTGGCTTTCAAACTTCACAGAGTTTCAAAAACACATTTTGAAAAAGGTACACATAAATTGGAGACAATCCAGGAAAAAGGTTTTTGGAAAATATGATTTATTTGGAACAAATTTAAACAATTGAGTTTGTTTTTATAAAAAAGAATAAGGGAATATTAGTAACATAATAACAGACTTCCAACATGGCAGGAAGATGGCAAACCGTCATTTTCCATGTTGACTGGATTAGGACAAGGAGTAATCTCTTCAGTTTTGCATGGGAAAGTAAGCATTTATGTACTGTACTAGGGAAACCTAGTTCTACATCAGGAAAACACTACAGCAAGCTCTTCTAGTTTAAGGACAGAAATAGACTGTGATGGGGCAGTTGTGTGCTGTTTTTGGCTGGGATGGAGTTAATTTTCTTCATAGTAGCTAGTATGGGGCTGTGCCTTGAATTTGTGAGCATAACAGTGTGGTAAATACAGGGATGTTTTAGCTATTGCTTACACAGCATTGAGGCCTTTTCTGTGTCCCGTGACACCCCAAGAGTGAGGAGAAGGTGCACAAGGAGTTGGGAGGGGACACAGCCAGGACAACTGACCCCTGCTGACCAGAGAAATATCCCATACTGTAGGACATCATACTCAATGCATAAAGGCTGGGGAAAGAGGAAGGATATGTTTGGAGTGATGGCATTTCTCTTCCCAAGTCACCATTACCTGTGATGTGCCCTGGTTTTCCTGGAGATTGCTTGACATCTGTCTGCCTGTGGAAACTGGGGAATGAATTTTTTGTTCTGCTGTGCTAGCATGTTCTACCTGTTTAACTGTCTTTATCGCAGACCACAAGACTCCTCCAGTTTTCTTCCCCATCCCAGTGGAGCTGGGAAGTAAGTGAGTGGCTGTGTGGGGCTAAGTTTCCAGGTGATGTTTAAACCATGACAAGGGGACTATGAAATCTTCATGAGTATGCTAAATATCCATCTGAATGTTACAGATCTACCAGCCGTACTTCATGACAAAAACACAGATCAGATGCCCTTGTGACAGCCTTTCTAGATACATCCCAGCTTTCACCTTCAAGGTCCTGTGCAAGGGTTTATGGAGCCACTCCCTCTCACTGCAAACAGAAATGTACACGTGCATCAGTTTAACACATCAGGTCAGGCTCCTGTCTGTACTTCCAACAACTTTATCAGAGTTTTATGGGCTACTTCAGAGTCAACTTTTTTTTTGTGTGCATTGAAGTAGAGAAAATTTTGTTTGTTTTTTCTCCCCAATAATCTATCAGACCTTTTCCTGGAGCAGGATGGAAACATTCCTTAATAAGAAAAGCTTAAGTGAGCGAAAACCAGACTCAACCTGCAAGAGAGAGCTGAGTCCCTTTCAACAGTCCAAATTTTCCCTTTGCTTCTGCTGGGGGACAGGCGTGGTTTTAACCTGTTGACAGAAATACCAGGTCTGTTTTTGGTTCTCCAAGGCTGAGTTTCATTGTTAAATGTTTGAGCTCAGTATGGCATAAAATCTGACAGGTTTTCTTTGGAAGCCTTCAGTGACATTTACGAATAGCAGGATGCAAAATTCACCTTAACACCTCTTCCGTATGCTGCCTTTCTAAGTCTGTGGACACCAATACACATTTTGCATAAACACACAATTCAATTTTGGTTCAGGTTCACAGATCAAATAACAATATATCTTTATAATTAACTTTGTGATTTTGCATTTCTAAAACAACCTAAGGACTTTTACTTAACATTTTCTTTCTTTCTAAGCTTCTACACTATGTTATTTATTTTAAGTGGGAAACACTGTCATTTCTTTACTTCACTGTTTGATTTATGGGTGATTTACACAACAGCTATTCTGCCTGCAGGAATTTGAACGTCAGCAGCTAGTTAACAAACAGGTTGGGTTATTCACATTGACATTCATATATTGATCATGTAGCCTGTGAAAGTTGCTCAAGGCTTTTCTATTGAATTAGGGTTCTGATTGTCCTCTGGTAATTTTGTAACCAGTCTCAAAAAAAGCACATTTGCATTTTCAGTAGCAGGTACTGTAAAACACTGATACACCTTGGAAAAAATTCAAAAAGAAATAAAAATGGCTTGCAAAAAGTAGATCTGGAATTTATAGTCCAGAACTACAAGGTCAGGACCAGTGTGCAGCTTTCTAATGGTTATTCACAATAAAAAAGTCATTGCTAGTCAGATTGTTGCCTAAAAAAATTAGCTGTAAACCAAATTCCTTTAAAAAAAAAATATTCCTCTCCCTTTTTTTTTCCACATTTGGTTGGTTTACGGGATTTTTACATGCCAAAGTTGAAAATCAGCTGAAAGTGACTGAAGTTTTATTCTAGGGATAAAAACAATTACAATATGATAAAGAAGAAGAACTTTTCCTTGCCTTGCCTCTGCCCTTCCAGGAGGGTCAAGTGATAGAGGTTGGCCTGTGGTTATAAAGCTGCAGATGGTACAAACCATGAACTCCTGCCTCCTGTGGCCCGTCGGACTGAGAGGCTGCAAGAAGCGATGGGTACACAGGAGGTGGACCCTCCAGGAAGAGCCAAATCTCCTCCTGTCCACATACATTTTACCTGCACATGCTTGCTGAACATACCACAAATGTGCCAGCTGAGAGTACGTGGCTTGGTACCCAGCAAGTTTGGCAACCATCCAGGTTGGGTCACACAGGGCCGAAATTCCTGAAAGGATCAGTCAAAGGCTGGGTGAAATTTGCAGTCATTGGCAACTGAGTGTGGTGTGATGCTGTCCTCACCAGCAGCCATGGAAAAAACAAGGCCTGAGAGCACAGAGTAGCTTTTAATTCAGCAATGCAGATGGCAGTGGAGTGTGCTGGGGAAGATCCCAGAGTTTTCATCAAGTTCTCTCTTCAAAAAATAGAACTGTGACATAAGATATCACTCAGAGAGATTGTTCAGTAATAATTTGGCTGAAAACTAAGTGTTCAGGGCTGAGATTAATTGGTTCTTTCTTCATTTTGTACAGCTTGCCTGTATTCCTAATTACACACAGCTGTCCTTTCAGTTCATACACAGTCTGCTGATTGCTGCTGACCAAAATGTGCCTGTCATTCAAACACCTACCCACTCCCAGCACAGTTCATAAGGCTCTTGGGATGTTTCTTTGCAGAAGCAGGATGAATTTTGAAGGCACTGAGACAGGGACATACTACCCTGACAGCCTTGGTAGTAGTACTTAATTAAGTACCCGTGAGGACAAGTTGTGCTAAATGTGGTCAGGCTGATGCAGATGATTTTTGTATTTTCTTTTTATACCCTTTTTATATATTTTTATACCCTTTCCCTTCCCTGTTACCCTCTAAACATACTCCCTGTACACTGCACAAATACACCTTGTACTTTAGCCCTACATATTTACAACCCTTGTAGTCTGATATTTAGCTTAGTTTGGGGTCCTTCAAAGTGAGGAAGACCAAACATTCATGTTATCTCAGAACTAGAGACTCCAACCTGTTCTCTCTTGGAACGTGTTTTTGTAAACTAGGCTGTAGTCTCAGTTGGGGGGGGGTCATTAGAATAGGGGGCAATTATTCATTTATTAAGTTTCTTATTGGGGGATTTTGAGTAGATATGCTAATTTTGTTAACTCCATAAAAATCCGGTATGCGTTGTATGGGGGTTCCCGACTCGTCGTTCACTCCATGGTGTGTTTTCCACCTTTGATGGGTCTGGGCACCTAGGATCCTATTAAACCAAGGTAAATTCCCTTTTCCCTGTACTACTGTGTCTGCTTCATATTTTTACCAGCCTGTTTAAGGCATCAAGACAGGCAGAACAAAAACAGCCCTGTCCAAAAGCTAAACAGGATTTAGTGTCCATGTGCTTAGTCGTATAATTTAGGTTTAGGTAGTCCTGCAAGGAGCAAGGAGTTGTACTCAGTGATCCTTATGGTTCCCTGCCAATTTGAGACAGTCTGGGACTCTGAAAGTTTAGAAACTTAAGCCCAAAGCTATGATTCTGGAAAGAGGCAATGCCTGGAGGAAATGCAGACAGGTTGGCAGCAGCATGATCAGAGTATTGATACCTATATGTGTTTGATTAGCCGCTAGCATTTTTTTTCTTAGTACTGCTCTAGCTTCAGTGACACTTCAGATGAAGGGCTCGGTGGGTATATGATCTCAGTTGATAACTTGAACCCAGAAGTGAAAAGGCCATATAAGAGTTAGGTCAGGAAAAAAATTCAGTGAATAAGGACTGAGAGCTGTAGCTTCCTGAAAACCAATGGAAAGATTTTCAGCTGAAACTATGCACGTTTCCAGCTAAGGCTGAGATTCCCAAGGGCAATTGTGGATTGTTATTGTGGGCTGCAGTTTGCACAAAATATAATATACTAATAATTACAGTCAAGCAGTCTAGTCTGGCAGTTTCTCATTATTTCTGCTGTATTAGTATCCCAAGAAGAATCAGAGCTGTCTTCTGTAATTCATGAAATATGAAGCAAAAGAGAAACTGATTTGCCTTTATACAGATATGGATGTATCTGTGTCTCTTCAAACTTATTTAAAACTCCAGGTTTTCTCCAGTTTTCCACCAACATCACCCTGTAAGTAACCAATTCTTTCCAAAAACTTTGGTCAGAAGCAGATCAGGTCTGTAAGTAGAAGAAGCTGCATGAAAGACATGCATGCTTCACTGGGATACACTGCACTTTCCTATGCGAAGAGAAGGTATATAATGAGCCTGGCTTTCAAAAGTGAAGTAAAAAACCAAATAACACTTTGGGGGATGGGGGGCAGATTTTCTTTAAGAGCTTTGGTTGTGATATGCAAAAGCTCTTCCTTTAAATGTCTGTTTCAGAGAATGATAATGGAGCCTTGCAGATAGATACCTTTTCCAGTAAATCTGTTTGCCTGGAACTCTTGTACAAAGGGCTCAGAACAAATAGGACTCATGCTGGGAACAGTGTGCTGATCCAGTTCTTGCATAGTAGGGTTTAAAGGTTTGTTTCAATAATTAGCGCATGCAGTTGGCTACCAGAGAGCACAGTTTGCTCCCACTCACTGGCATTACACAGCAGTAGATGCCACAATGAGCCTGAATGGATCATATGGTTTTTAGGGATGAGTGATACTTGAGGCATACAACAGGGTACAATCCTATTCTCGCTCAGATTAAGGGCAATGCTTCCACTAATGTCAAAGCTCCTATCCCACGTGCATATGGACAGTGAGAATTGCCCTGTTGGCACATTTGGAGTACAAATGAGATATGCGTCAGTACTATTGCTGAAGAACAAGACTGCACGTGACTTGTGCTCCTATAAATGTGGGCTTGGCAGCTTCCCACTTTTCCTTACCAACCCTTGAAATATTTAACTGCTAAAGTCTTAGCTCAATGAAGATTGAAGCTAAGTAAGAGAATAAAATCTTTCTTCCTTAAGGACAGGTGATTGCTACTTCAGGTAGGCTTTACCTGCCATAACATGGACTTGTGTACTGCCAGCCAGAGCTTTGGTTTTGCTGTGGTTCATCTAAGGTCTGATAATTCATATTGGAAGGAGCAGGTCAGCACACATTTTTTTTCTCTTTTGTATGTCAGTGTCAAATGAAATCTATTATAGAAACACAGAGAGGGCTTTTTGGTTTTAACAGTCTCTGCAAAAGACAGAAGAAGCTGGTCTCAGTGCTGAAGCAGGACAATTTTTGGCTATGTGTGTAGTGCAATGAGTAAGTTGATACAGCTGGGCTCAAATTAAAGCTGTTCTGACTGCAAATGCTTTAAAAACAGAAGAGAAACAGGAATTTACTTAATTAGACTACCTCATAAAACAAGATAGTAAGTTTTCCTTCACTGAGGACTGTTTTCTTGATTAAAACTTTAGTCACTGGAAAATACCGATTTATTAAAATTTGAACTTATTTTAAAAATTAATTAATTTTGGCCAAACTCATTTCCGTGAAGAACTTTCTTCTAGGACATGGGAGAGGCAGGCTGAATTCTCTGTCCTAGAGTGAAGATGAGGTTCAACCTCTCTCACCCCTGCAATTTTGGCTTTTCTTCAGGAACAAGGATATTATTTAGGTTTCTGGTAAAAAACTCAGGAAGATTTGATCTTCAAACCAATGTGCTATGAAAAGAAATATCCACTGCTTTGATCTCTTAGCCAAAAGGATTGTTTTGTTTCCTCATAAATCCTTTAGATTTTGGAGTGAGATTCCACAGGCTTTTTGAATAAATTCAGATAATTCTCTGGTAGTTGCACTTCCTGTCCATATCCAAGTTCAAGATATTATTGGAGTGTGTGGCTTGCCACAGATCTTTTTGGATTTTCTCCCAGTCTGTACTGATAAGACAAGAAGAAGGAACAATGTTTTCACAACTCGCTTGGCCTCTTCATTCATAGATTTCAATATCTTAATCATCACCAGCACAGACCAGGAACAGCTTCAGAGTGGCACAGTGTGAGAAACTGGAGCTTTTTACAACATCAAACCTGGCTCTTTTATATGACTCAGCTGCAGAATGAATGCAGTTCACAGGAGAATGGGTTGATTCTTATGTTGATCAGTGAGCTGCAGAAATGCCATGGGAATGTGTTTTATGTCATGCTTCCTATATTGCATGATATCTCCTTTTGTCTCCTATCTAGCAAGAATTTCCTCCATCATCTGTAGTGTAACAGGATTGATCTCCATCTGAACATCAGACAAACTGCAAAGTTCTATCGCTTCTAGACTGGAGGCAATTTTCTTCTTCTTGACTGATAGCACCCAATTTCTACAAGGGAGAGAAGAGAGCAGTATCTGCTTTCCCATTCACTGTTGATAGGGATACTTTAGTTTGCAATTTTGAGTGCTGTTAAGTAAAAAATGATGGTATTTCATACTGCCTGACTTATGCAGATTCAGGTCACTGACACTGCTGACCTACCAGGAGAGATCTCAGAGGGATCCTACTGATCTCAGTGCTGGAACTTCAAGTTTGTTGCTCTCAAAAAGGCAAGGTGACAGACTTTGCATGTGCTTCAGAATTACTTAGGCTACTCAAATACATCGAAACATACTGTAAGGGCTGTGAAAGGGTCTTATTAAATCTTCTCACAGAACTGTCTGATAAAATGAGAGATTTAAATTTAGTGTAGAAAAATACAAATCCTGTGGAAAACCAGTATTAGCTGTACCTGGAAAGCCAGTAATCACTGTACCAACAGCTGGCTCTTCATTAGCTGTCTGTGTTCAGGAAGGGCACTGTGACAAGTTCTCTGAAAGCAACAGCTCAGTGATGAGCAGCAGTGTCTCAGATGGGCTCCCTGGTTTTAGGAAAGGAGTGGAGAATGGCATTAAAAGGGTCCAGATTCAGTGTAGGGTTAGGTACATAGAATAAGTAGCTACATTAAAGCAAGCACAACAGTGCCTTGGAAAGAGCACATGGTCCTAGTCCTCCCATCACTAACAAAATACAGCACAGAGGAGGGTGTCACAGATGACTGGTGCTGTGGGATGGCTTTGCCAGAAGGCTCTTCAGCTTGGAAGTGCAGAGAGGATCCTCTGAGTCATGAACAGTAATGGAGAAAGTGAGCAAGACCAGAGGTGTTCATGCTTTCTCACATATCAGAGCGAAGGATGCCCCGCTATCACTGAGTGGCAGATTAAGAAAAAGCAGCAGTGTTCCTTTTTAATCATAGTGTGTGGCTAGTGTTTAATGATTAATGTGCAAGTCATTTCTACGGGATGTAGAGGCAACAAAGACAAGAAGTTTAAATAGGGACTAGACAGAGCTATGAAGGGAAAGTTAATTACTAACTACTGAATGTGGGCATGACCTTTTGCTGATGGGATGCCTGAAATGTTTTTACTGGAAAGTAAGAAAGTATAACAAACACTGACAAAAAAGTCATTGGCCTTGTTGGACTGCTGTTTTCACAAGTTCCTGCAGCTAGCCACAACCTGAGACAGGAGATTGTCTCAAGGGTTATATGGCCTCTAAATTTGGCCTTATTTGTCTGTTCTGCCACATTGGCTCTAGCAAGTGACAATTTTTAAATGCTTTTATTTTCTGAACCATAAGTTACTATGCAGAGCAAATGTAGGGCAATGATTTTACTTTAATCAGTGGCTTCTGGAAAAAAATTAGTTTTAATAGAAACTGATACAGAATCAGGATGAGATCAGATAATGCCCTATTTGTACATATGAACAGAAAGCAAAGTGGGAAGGCAGTTCAGTGGTGGTGGATATGAGAAGGTTTCAAATGGACATGAATTATTAATGCCATAAATCTGTGCCTAAACCAGGGTCTAACTCATTTAGTGGAAAAGTAAAAGAATGGGGTTAAGACAACACAATGTACTGCTTTCTGGTCATCCAAACATAACAGATTCTTATGTTCTGACATCTTCTGGGGCTTCATAGGGACACTGCTTATTTAATTTCCTGTTTGGACTTCCTAAAGGATACAAGTAGTAAATGATGAAGCATAATGAAAGTATTATCATCCAGACAGCACTTTCTCTTCTGTTTTGGCTCCTCCCCAAATACAAGAATGTCTTTTAGGACCCACAAAAGTGAGACATCATGCCGCCTGCGTGTTTCAACATCTGGATTGCACAAGTTTCTATGCAGGATGTTTTAATGAAAGGACTTTCGTTAAAAATTTGGTCATTAATCTATTTTAAAGGACCTGCCACAGATCAGTATTATTTGCTAGAAGTCACACCTTTTGTACAAGAAAGAATGAAGCAAAGATATGGATCCTGCTCTGCATGTGACAAAACAATCTTTGGATTAGATAATGTTTGTCAGACATTTGACATTTTTGTGAGTGTTTTTAAGCTGACATGATGTCCTCTGGATTTTGTCTAGGAGCTAAACCAGAGTGGGTGGAAGACAGTCAAGTTCTCCTCCACAGCACAAATTTAGGATGAGACCTGCAAGGTGTAAATATAGAGTTGAATTTATATTCTCCAGTGACTTCTCATCATTGAAGGCTTTATAACAGGACTATACAGGTAATTGGATTAAATGAATTTTGTTACCTGTGAATGGGGAAAGGCAGATTAAAGATAGTTTACCACACTGAGGTATGAATAACTGATAAATTCAAGAACAGTGAGAATTATACTAGATATATGCATGATATCTTCTGGAGTAAAACTGTCACTCCAAGTAATGACAGCTGCTGACCAGGTCCCTTGCTGAGGTCATCACTCCAAACAAACACATGGAAGCTGTTAATGGGGTTTTCGTACATCCGCCCAGTGAAAACCAAATTACATGACTCAACTCATCTTTCTAAAATTAGAAGCAGCACCCTAGTGAGTAAAGGATGCAGGAGACCTATGGTCTTTCAAAGATGTTGGGCAAGCTAACCCATGGGTCTTACACAAACCACGTCATTGGAAAGACTGAATGTTAACTGCACCATTTTAAATCCCAAGTTGTGCACCAGATAGTCCAGAGGTGCAGATCTGCATAGCTCACACATAGGTCACCTCCTGTTAGCTCAGATTTACTCTGTTTTCCTTTTATTATAAACTCATTACTATGTTTAAGTTGTCAATATAGGATAACCGCGCAGCTGTGTTATTAAAATGCACAGAATAATCCCATGACATTGCAAATGTAAATTCAATCTCACAATCAATTAAAACCTTTTATCCTGGTGCTCAGTCTCCATCAAGTTATTAAGTCTAAAGGTGAAAGTGTGAACTACTTCATACAGTATAATAACCACAGTTTGGCCAACTACTTGAACTCTTAAATAACTTACCTTTTCAGCCTTTCTCTAGACTCAAAGGAGACATGTGCTGTGCCAACCGCTTTAGTTCTGAATTTCTAGATATTTATACTGTGAATTTGAATAAAGGAAGAATATAATTTTAGCCCTCAAATGAGATTTATTTTGCGTAGAAAACAAGGGACGAAGGGTCCTTATCATTTACTGGTAAGGAAGAGGGTCAATAGCATGGCTGAGGCCTGTAACTGAAGATAGTTCTAGGGTACTGAGACCTCAGCACTAGAGGTGAGTTAAACTATGGATGTCTTCATAAAAATAGTGCAAAATGATAATGAGAGGCAGGGGGAAGACAAACATCGTTGGAAGGTAGATTTAAAACAATTTTCAGAAACTGTGGTTTTCCCCAAATACAGCCCACACCGTGCAGAAAACGTCAAATTCTTAGGGCTATAAGGTACTCTCAGTTGCCATGTTACATGAAACAATTTCTATTTCAACAAAACTTTTTTTTCCCTGTGGCGTATGTGGTCTCATTGCTGTAATATGATTACCTTCTAGAATGATACCTTACAAAAGCTATTTACAGGAAGAAAAGCATCCTGTCCCCTTGGGAATAGGCAGCACAGAATGATGGTAGTGTCTTAGTCACCTCATGGGGTTACCATTTCCATTTCCCTTTTCAGTTTGAAGAGACTTAAGGCCACTATACCTCTTGAAACTCAAAAAATGTTCTGTATAATTTCTCACTTGTGTTGCTTTTTTGACCTACTTGGTTAAACAAAATTCAGCACCCTGTGGGTTGTCTCTACCTGGGCGAGAGGTTGATGATGGACTCAGATATCTTTGATGTGCTTCTTGTTTTGCAAATAAAGTCTTATTTTCTCACTGCAGAGCACTTTGGATAGGAAACTGTTTTTACTCACAGCTCCAAATCCTCTTTATGTGAGTTTTATTTGATCATTTATGAGATTTGTTCTTGAACTATAGATTAATTGTAGTTGTGTATTCCAGTTTTAGTTTAATTATATGTTGTACATCTGCTATATAACTTTGTAACACACTGAAGTTTCATGGTTTCTGTGTTTGAACAATTTGCAGAAAAGCAGAGATGGTCACTACTACTGATCACTATTTTGACCCAGTTGGCTCACAGAAAATTGCATCAAAACAGGAGAGCATCTTTTGCAAGGCTATGGAGTGAGACTGCCATACAATGCTGTGCTGTGGAACAACTGGAACAAAAGTACAAGTCGTCATCTGGCAGTATTTTGTTTAGCAAAAAGCAGAAAACTAGAATGCCTGCAGCACTGAAACTGTCTCTGAAGTTACTAGAAATTAGCTGCAAAACAAAGAAAAGGCAGAACAAACAGTCTTGCTTTACCCAGTAGGATTTGGCATCCTAAGAGCTATAGACATTTCCTGCAAGTGACGGAGAGGGTATTGCAGAAACAGATGGCTTCAGACAGCGGTGTTGACCTGACTTACTATTTTCTGGTTTTATAGAGCTGACACTGGCAGGGAGACAGAGAAGGGATACTTACTATATCTGTTTGTCTAAGAAAATCTGTACAGTGGCCTGTAGGTGCATATTCTTCCTAAGACTGATGACTGATCTTTCCAGACAGGCATTGTCTCTACCTTGTTACCTGCATAGCTTTTGTGGTTACTTCTGGATAGTCGGAGCTCCACATATTTTATGTCTCGTTGCTTATTTGACAGTTTTTACATAGTGTGTGGCATATGACCATAGAGTTGAAAGCATGACTTTAGTGTTTATTATATTGTCCTGCAAAGCTCTGCTAAGAGTACCAGCTCTCTGCCCCAACACTCTATTCTGATGAAGGACACAGAACTGTGGGGCAGGAGAAAGTAGTCTTCCTCTTCCTGTGTGTGTCTGAGTAAAATATAAGAGCTATAAAAAGGGACAAAGCTGAGTACCAGAGTACTCTTTTCAGTAGGGCTTCCGGGTGGACAGCTGGCAGGGATCAGAGACATTGTGACCTCAGGGACATGAACCTCAGCAGGCATGGATTTGAAAGCATGAGCTGTTGGCAGAATATGGTGGGGATGATCTTGCAAGTGTATCCTGCTGGAACTGGAGGCAGAAAGGAAGAGAGCACTTATGGCCTCCTAAGCACCAAGTGCTCCTCACCATATGGACTGGGAATGTATTTTCCTGTGTGGTTCATACACTGCAGAACCGGCTTGTGAAAGACGATGGAAGAACTCCAAGGATGAATAATCAGAGAACTTCAGGCACATGCTGTCCAACAGGAAGTATCCAATCTGCATCCTGCACAAAGTCTGGGGGAAGAGAGAGACTAAAAGCATGAGTTTTTAGCTAGAAGGATAGAAAAGCATGCTCAAAGGTCAACTATAAAAGAGAAAAAGCTGAATATAGCATTTAAGCAGTTGTCCTTCACCCTCTTCTTCAGTGGGGGCTTCTTTGAGAAAAATCCACATGTGGGATTCACATTTGCTCTAGGGAATCCATGGGCAAGCCAGAGCAGCAAGGGCTTCTTTTTGCTGAATGATGCTTTCAGAAGGAAAATACTGAATGTTTGGATGAAATGTTTGGAGATCAAATGAAGCATTAAATGTACTTAAGATATGACAGAAAAGAAACTATATGGAGTGTTACAAAATGGAAAGTGAAGTGCCCCATGGAATTCTCTGCTAATTTTCAATGGGGTTTTAATGGAGTTTTGTGAGTTCTTCAGTTCACGTGGATTCATGGGAGTGGTGGGTGAAGATACAAGCCCTGCAAATTCTGAAGTGACTGTATGCTCTGTATTTCCACTTCTTGAGATTCCTGTTTTAGATGACTGAATGCCAGAATGCTGCCTGTCTGTTCATGCTCTCCCTCTCTCTCCCCTGTGTAGTCAAAGGGAGTCTAGTAATCACTTTGAGTTATTTTTAACATTTAGCAGGAAAACTCCTAAGTAAGTTGAAAGATGTTGCCACAGGAAATGGAATAAGCGGGCGTTGTGGTTTAACACTAGTCAGCAATTGAGTGCCAAGCAACCAATTGCTTGTGCCTCCACTCCACCCCCAGAGGGATGTAGAGGAGAACTGGAAAAAAGTAAAAACTTGTGGATTGATATAACAACAGTTTAATAATTAAAACAAATAATAATAACACTGATGATGATAGTAGTACTGAAAAGGAGAGATATAATAATACTATCCTCCTCCTCCTCCTACTAATATAATAATACTAATATAATACTAATGTTTCTAATGATGATGATAAAAATAAGAGAACTGAAGAGGGGAATAAACCTCAAGATGCACAAGTGATATATAATAAAATTGCTCATCACTTGCTGACCAATGCCCAGCCCCTCCCAGAACACTCCCCCTGGTTTTTGTACTGTGTGTGATGTTCTGTGGAAGAGAAATCCATTTGGCCAGTCTGGGGCAGCTGTCCTGGATTTGGCCCCCCATTTTTTGGTGTCACCTGCTCACTGGCAGAGCAGGAGATACTGAAAAGTTCTTGACTTAGAGTAAGCTTAGCAACAACTGAGACATTTGCCAGTTATCAATACTGTTCTCATACAAACCACAGCAGTGTACCAGCTACTAGGAAGAAAATTATTTCAGCCAAAATCAGAACAAAAGGGTAGATTTTTTGTAAAAAAATGCTTAAAATGATATGCTAAAGTTTTTCCTGATAATCTGTCTGAGGTTGTATTGAAAAAAAGAGTTCAATATGCAAACTATATATCAAAACTTGAATTACCATTATAGTTTCTGTTTGTGCATCATACGATTGTGTTAAAAAAAAATCTAATTAGAGAGACATAGTTTACTTTGTAACGCAAAAATCGACAGGGAAACTGAAAGTTGCAATCGCCTTGGCACACCTTTTCCAGCCCCACTGTTCCTGGAGCTCGAGGCTCTTTAGGCCTCTCAGCCCTAACCCTAAGAGTAACCCTAACCCCACATCCAGCTAGCCATTAAGCCAGGCCCAATACCATGGGTTCTCCAGTTCACAGAGTTGTAGGAGCGGCAATGTCCAGACATTGCTGCAATCATCTCGGCATGCCTTTTCCAGCTTTAGTTTACCTGGAGCACCAGGCTCTTCAGATGTCTCAACCTTAAAGCTAAGCGTAAAGCTTACCCTAACCCTAGCTGTTAAGCCAGACCTAATACCATGGCTTCTCCAGATGAGAAATCTGCAAGAGCAGCAATGTTGGGGCCTGGCCTCAATTGTCTTGACATGTCTTTTGCAGCCCCAGTGCAAAAGGGCTATGGGCTCTATAGATCTCTAAACCTTAAACATAGCAAGTATGGGCACCTTGGAACATGCCCAAGAAGGGCACATCACCATGGGAACCCAGATCAGAAAGCTGTAGGAGCAGCAATTTTGGGGCCTTGCCGTAATTGTCTTGGCATGCCTTTTCCAGCCCCAGTGCTCCTAGAACTCGAGGTTCTTTAGATCTCTCAACCCTCACCCCAGCCCCTATGGGCAGTTTGGTACTCAGCCAAGAGGTGCTCATCACTGCAGGGATGCACATCAGAAAGGTCTGGGTGCAGCAGTGTTGGGGCCTTGCTGCAATTGCCTTGGCACACCTTTTCCAGTGTTCCTGGAGGTTGAGGCTCTTTAGATCTGTGAATGCTAAGCCTAGCCCTAGCCCTTAAGCCAGACTTAATATCAAGGGTTGTCCAGATTAGAAATCGGCAAGAATGGCAAAGTGGGGGTCTTGTTGCCATCATCTTGGCATGCCTTTCCCAGCATTAGTGTTCTTGGAGCTCAAGGCTCTTTAGATCTCTCAACCCTAACCTTAACCCCTACAGATGACTTGGCACTGGGCCAAGAGGTGCACATCACCATGGCATTCAGATCAGAAAGGTCTGGCAGCAGCAATGTTGCAGCCTTGCTGCAATCATCTTGGCACGCCTTTTCCAGCTGTAGTGTTCCTGGAGCTCGAGGCTCTTCAGATCTCTCAACCCTAACCCTAAGTATAACCCTAACGCTAGCCCTAGTCCTTAAGCCAGACCTAATACCATGGCTTCTCCAGATGAGAAATCTGCAAGAGCAGCAATGTTGGGGCCTTACTGCAATCACCTTGGCACACCTTTTTCAACAGTAGTATTCCTGGAGCTCGAGGACTTTTAGGTCCCTCAACACTTACCCTAGCCCCTACAGAGTTCTTGGCACTGGGCCAAGAGGTGGCTCATCACCATGGCCTTCCAGAGCTGAAGGTTCTGGGAGCAACAATGTTGAGGCCTTGCCGCAATCATCTCGGCACACCTTTTGCAGCTTCTGTATTCCTGGAGCTCCAGGCTCTTTACATCTCTCAACCCCTAACCTGACCTCTACGGACTACGTGACACTGGGCCAAGAGGTGCTTATCACCATGGGCTTCCAGATCAGAAATGTCAGGGACCAGCATATTGGGGCCTTGCTGTGATTGTCTTGGCATGCCTTTTGCAGCCCCAGTATTCCTAGAGCTCAAGGGTCTTTACATCTCTCAACCCAAACCCTAGACTATACAGAATACTTGGCAGTGGGCCAGGAAGTACTCATCACCATGGGGATCCAGATCAGAAAGCTGTAGGAGCAGCAATACTGGGGCTTTGCTGCAATTGTCTTGGCACACCTTTTGCAGCCCCAGTATTCCTGGAGCTAGGGGCTCTTCAGATCTCTCAACTCTAACCCTGAGCGTAACCCTAACCCTAGCCCTAGCCCTAGCCCTAGCCCTAGCGCCAGACTTAATACCATGAATGGTTGAGACCAGAGATCTGCAACAGTGGTAATGCTGGGGCCTTGGTGTGATCACCTTGGCATGTCTTTTCCAGCCCCCGTGTTCCTGGAGTTCGAGGATCTTTAGGTCTCTCAACTCTAACCCTAGCTCCTATGGCGAGCTTGGCACTGGGCCAGGAAGTGCTCATCACCATGGCCTTCCAGATCAGATAGGTCTGGGAACAGCAATGCTGGGGCCTTGCTGTGATTGTCTTGGCACGCCTTTTCCAGCTTTAGTGTACGTGGAGCTTGAGGCTCTTTAGATCTCTCAACCTTAACCCTAAGCGTAACCCTAACCCTAGCCCTAGTCCTTAAGCCAGACCTAATACCATGGCTTCTCCAGATGAGAAATCTGCAAGAGCAGCAATGTTGGGGCCCTGCTGTGACTGCCTTGGCACACCTTTTTCAACATTAGTGTTCCTGGAGCTTGAGGATTTTTAGGTCCCTCAACACTAACCCTAGCCCCTACAGAATACTTGGCACTGGGCCCAGAAGTTCCTCATCACCATGGCCTCCCAGAGCCTAAGATTCTGGGACCAGCAATGTTGGAGCCTTGCCACTATTGTCTTGGCACGCCCTTCATAGCATTAGTGTTCTTGTAGCTCGAGGCTCTTTACATCTCTCAACCCTAACCCTAGCCTCCATGGACTGCTTGGCACCGGGTCAAGAGGTGCTCGTCACCATGGGGATCCAGATGAGAAAGTTGTAGGAGGAGCAATGTTGGGGCTGTGCCACAATTGTCTTGGCACACCTTTTGCAGCCCCAGTATTCCTGGAGACCACGGCTCTTCAGATCTCTCAACCCTAACTCTGAGCGTAACCCTAAGCATAGTCCTAGTCCTTAAGCCAGGCTTAATACCATGGGTGGTCCACACCAGAAATCTGCAGGGGCGGCAATGTTGGGGCCTTGCCACAATTGCCTTGGCACTCCTTTTCCAGCTCCCTTGTTCCTGGAGCCCAAGGATCTTTAGGTCTCTCAACCCTAACCCTAGCTCCTATGGGTAGCTTGGCACTGGGCCAGGAAGTGCTCACCACCATGGCCTTCAGATCAAAAAGATCTGGGAACAGCAATGCTGGGGCCTTGCTGTGATCATCTTGGCACGCCTTTTCCAACTTTAGTGCTCCTGGAGCTCAAGGCTCTTTAGATCTCTCAACCCTAACCCTAAGTATAACCCTAACGCTAGCCCTAGTCCTTAAGCCAGACCTAATACCATGGCTTCTCCAGATGAGAAATCTGCAAGAGCAGCAATGTTGGGGCCTTACTGCAATCACCTTGGCACACCTTTTTCAACACTAGTGTTCCTGGAAATCGAGGACTTTTAGGTCCCTCAACACTTACCCTAGCCCCTACAGAGTTCTTGGCACTAGGCCAAGAGGTGGCTCATCACCGTGGCCTTCCAGAGCCAAAGGGTCTGGGAGCAGCGATTCTGGGGACTTACTGCGATTGTCTTGGCATGCCTTTTCCTGCTGTAGTGTTTCTAGAGCTTGAGGCTCTTTATATCTTTCAACCCTAACTCTAAGCGTAACCTGAAACCCTAGCCCTAGTCCTTAAGCCAGACCTAATACCATGGCTTCTCCAGATCAGAAATTTGCAAGAGTGGCAATGTTGGGTCCTTCCTGCCATCGCCTTTCACGTCTTTTCCAGCATTAGTGCTCCTGGAGCTTGAGAACACTTAAGTCTCTCAACCATAACCCTAGCTCTTATGAGGAGCTTGGCACTAGGCCAGGAAGTGCTCATAAGCATGGGGATCCAGACCAGAAAGTTGTAGGAGCAGCAATGTTGGAGCCTTGCCACGATTGTCTTGGCAGCACCAGTATTCCTGGAGTTCGAGGATCTTCAGAATTCTCAACACTAAACCTAAGCGTAACCCTAATCCTAGCTCGAGCCCTTAAGCTCTATAATAAACAAGGGCTATGCAAGATGAGAAATCTGCAGGAGAGGCAATGGGGAGGCCTTGCAGCGAATGGCTTGGCACTACTTTTCTAGCCCCCATACTCCTGGAGCTCACAGAACTTCAGATCACTCAAAGCTAAGATGAGATCCTATAGGGAACTTAGCGCAGGGAAAGGAAGTGCTCATCATAATTGGCTTAAAGATCAGAAATGCCTGGTACCAGAAACGTGGAGGCCTTGGTGTGAATAGATTGAAAACCCTATTCCAGCCTTAGTGCTACCGGAAAAAAATGAGAAAACAGGATGCAGAAATTCAAGCAAGAAAAAAGGCATGGCATAAGTTGAGGTGCAGAGAACTGGACCCCAGCTTGCCAAATTGAACCTCACTGAAATTGCAAGATTTAATTTCCTATCATGAAATGAAATTCTTCGTTTCATTTAATGAAAGGAAATGAAATCCCAAATTCAGAGAAGGAGTGTAACAAGCACTTGGGACAGGAGACATGATCAAATGAAAGGTGAGCAGAAAAAACCGGCAAAATTTGGAAATGGAGCGAATACAAGGCAATGGATTGGGATGGAAGGAGGAGGAGTGGAAAGGAGCAAAGGTAGCCCAAATTCTGGGGATTGAATTTTTGAAATCACAAGAGAAAGGGAAGAGGCGAGGCGGGAGAAGAAAGTGAGGAAGGGAAAGGCTAAAAAAAAAAGGGGAAAATTTGGAACCAAAGTTCAAACAAGCAAATGGCATGGCAGGAGCTGAAGGTCAGAGAGCTGGACCAAAGCTTGCCAACTTGATCCTCACTGAAATTGCAAGATTTCCTTTCCTTTCAGGAAATGAAATTCTTCATTTCATGTCATTAAAGGAGAAGGGCTGAAAAAAACCCGAAAAATTTGTCACCAAAGTTCAAACAAGCAAATGGCATGGCATGAGCAGAAGGGCAGAGAGCTGGACCAAAGCGTGCCAACTTGATCCTCACTGAAATTGCAAGATATCCTTTCCTTTCATGACATGAAATTCTTCATTTCATGTCATGAAAAGACAATGGCTGAGAAAAAAAGGAAAATTTTTTCACCGAAGTTCAAACAAGCAAATGGCATGGCATGAGCTGAAGTGCAGAGAAGTGGCCCAAAGCTTGCCAGCTTGATCCTCACTGAAATTGCAAGATTTCATTTCCTTGCATGAAATGAATTTCATGCAAGGAAATGAAATCCCAAATTCAGAGAAGGAGTGTAACAAGCACTTGGGACAGGAGATATGAGCAAAGAGAAGGTGAGCGGAAAAAACGGCAGCATTTGGAAATGCAGCATATGGAAGGCAATGCATTGGGACGAAGTGAGGGCCAGGGAAAAAATCAGAGATTTGCCCAAATTCTAGGGGTTGAATCTCTGAAATCCAAGAGAAAGGAACAAGGCGAGTGGCGAGATGAAAGCGAGGAAGGGAAGGGGTATAAACGAAATAGGGAAAAATAATTTGTCACCGAAGTTCAAAAAGGCAAATGACATGGCATGAGCTGATGGGCAGAGAGCTGGAGCAAAGCTTGCCAACATGACCCTCACTGAAATTGCAAGATTTCCTTTCCGTTCATGACATGAAACTCTTCATTTCATGTCACGAAAGGACAAGGGCTGAAAAAAAAAGGAAAAATTTGTCACCGAAGTTCAAACAAGCAAATGGCATGGCATGAGCTGAAGTGCAGAGAACTGGCCCAAAGCTTGCCAGCTTGATCCTCACTGAAATCGCAAGATTTCATTTCCTTTCATGAAATGAATTCAATGAAAGGAAATGAAATCCCAATTTCAGAGAAGGAGTGTAACAAACACTTGGGACAGGAGATATGAGCAAAGAAATTGTGAGCGGAAAAAATGGCCGCATTTGGAAATGCAGCATATGGAAGGCAATGCATTGGGATGAAATGAGGGCCAGGGAAAAACCAGAGAGTTGCCCAAATTCTAGGGGTTGAATCTCTGAAATCCAAAGAGAAAGGAACAAGGTGAGATGCGAGAAGAAAATGAGTTAGGCAAGGGCTGAAAAAGAAAAAGGGAAAAATAATTTGTCACCGAAGTTCAAACAAGCAAAAGGCATGGCATGAGCTGCAGGGCAGAGAGCTGGACCAAAGCTGGACAACGTGATCCTCACTGAAATTGCAAGATTTCCTTTCCTTTCATGACATGAAATTCTTCATTTCATATCATGAAAGGAGAAGGGCTGAAAAAAAAAGGAAAAATTTGTCACCGAAGTTCAAACAAGCAAATGGCATGGCATGAGCTGCAGGGCAGAGAGCTGGACCAAAGCGTGCCAACTTGATCCTCACTGAAATTGCAAGATATCCTTTCCTTTCATGACATGAAATTCTTCATTTCATGTCATGAAAGGACAATGGCTGAGAAAAAAAGGAAAATTTTTTCACCGAAGTTCAAACAAGCAAATGGCATGGCATGAGCTGAAGTGCAGAGAAGTGGCCCAAAGCTTGCCAGCTTGATCCTCACTGAAATTGCAAGATTTCATTTCCTTGCATGAAATGAATTTCATGCAAGGAAATGAAATCCCAAATTCAGAGAAGGAGTGTAACAAGCACTTGGGACAGGAGATATGAGCAAAGAGAAGGTGAGCGGAAAAAACGGCAGCATTTGGAAATGCAGCATATGGAAGGCAATGCATTGGGACGAAGTGAGGGCCAGGGAAAAAATCAGAGATTTGCCCAAATTCTAGGGGTTGAATCTCTGAAATCCAAGAGAAAGGAACAAGGTGAGATGCGAGAAGAAAATGAGTTAGGCAAGGGCTGAAAAAGAAAAAGGGAAAAATAATTTGTCACCGAAGTTCAAACAAGCAAAAGGCATGGCATGAGCTGCAGGGCAGAGAGCTGGACCAAAGTTGGACAACGTGATCCTCACTGAAATTGCAAGATTTCCTTTCCTTTCATGACATGAAATTCTTCATTTCATGTCATGAAAGGAGAAGGGCTGAAAAAAAAAGGAAAAATTTGTCACCGAAGTTCAAACAAGCAAATGGCATGGCATGAGCTGAAGTGCAGAGAACTGGCCCAAAGCTTGCCAGCTTGATCCTCACTGAAATCGCAAGATTTCATTTCCTTTCATGAAATGAATTCAATGAAAGGAAATGAAATCCCAAATTCAGAGAAGGAGTGTAACAAGCACTTGGGACAGGAGATATGAGCAAGGAAATTGTGAGCGGAAAAAATGGCAGCATTTGGAAATGCAGCATATGGAAGGGAATGCATTGGGATGAAATGAGAGGCAGGGAAAAACCAGAGAGTTGCCCAAATTCTAGGGGTTGAATCTCTGAAATCCAAAGAGAAAGGAACAAGGCGAGAGGCGAGAAGAACGTGAGTTAGGGAAGGGCTCCAAAAGAAAAGAGGAAAGATAAATTGTCACTGAAGATCAAAAAATCAGATGGCATGGCATGAGCTGCAGGGCAGAGAGCTGGACCAAAGCTTGCCAATGTGATCGACACAGAAATTGCAATATTTCCTTTCCTTTCATGACATGACATTCTTCATTTCATGTCATGAAAGGACAATAGCTGAAAAAAAAAGGAAAAATTTGTCACTGAAGTTCAAACAAGGAAATGGCATGGCATGAGCTGAAGTGCAGAGAAGAGGCCCAAAGCTTGCCAGCTTGATCCTCACTGAAATCGCAAGATTTCATTTCCTTTCATGAATAAATTTCATGAAAGGAAATGAAATCCCAAATTCAGAGAAGGAGTGTAACAAGCACTTGGGACAGGAGATATGAGGAAAGAGAAGGTGAGCGGAAAAAACGGCAGCATTTGGAAATGCAGCATATGGAAGGCAACGCATTGGGATGAAATGAGGGCCAGGGAAAAACCAGAGAGTTGCCCAAATTCTAGGGGTTGAATCTCTGAAATCCAAAGAGAAAGGAACAAGGCGAGAGGTGAGAAGAAAGTGAGGAAGGGAAGGACACCAAAAGAAAAAGGGAAAAATAATTTGTCACCGAAGTTCAAACAAGCAAATGGCATGGCATGAGCTGCAGTGCAGAGAGCTGGACCAGAGCTTGCCAACGTGATCCTCACTGAAATTGCAAGATTTCCTTTCCTTTCATGACATGAAATTCTTCATTTCATGTCATGAAAGGGCAAGGGCTGGAAAAAAAAGGAAAAATTTGTCACCGAAGATCAAACAAGCAAATGGCATGGCATGAGCTGAAGTGCAGAGAACTCGCCGAAATCTTGCCAGCTTGATCCTCACTGAAATCGCAAGATTTCATTTCCTTGCATGAAATGAATTTCATGCAAGGAAATGAAATCCCAAATTCAGAGAAGGAGTGTAACAAGCACTTGGGACAGGAGATATGAGCAAAGAGAAGGTGAGCGGAAAAAACGGCAGCATTTGGAAATGAAGCATATGGAAGGCAATGCATTGGGATGAAATGAGGGCCAGGGAAAAACCAGAGTTGCCCAAATTCTAGGGGTTGAATCTCTGAAATCCAAAGAGAAAGGAACAAGGTGAGAGAAGAGAAGAAAGTGAGTTAGGGAAGGGCTGAAAAAGAAAAAGGGAAAAATAATTTGTCACCGAAGTTCCAACAAGCAAATGGCATGGCATGAGCTGCAGGGCAGGGAGCTGGATCAAAGCTTGCCAACGTGATCCTCATTGAAACTGAAAGATTTACTTTCCTTTCATGACATGAAATTCTTCATTTCATGTCATGAAAGGACAATAGCTGAAAAAAAAAGGAAAATTTTTTCACCGAAGTTCAAACAAGCAAATGGCACGGCATGAGCTGAAGTGCAGAGAAGTGGCCCAAAGCTTGCCAGCTTGATCCTCACTGAAATCGCAAGATTTCATTTCCTTTCATGAAATGAATTTCATGAAAGGAAATGAAATCCCAAATTCAGAGAAGGAGTGTAACAAGCACTTGGGACAGGAGATATGAGCAAAGAGAAGGTGAGCGGAAAAAACGGCAGCATTTGGAAATGCAGCATATGGAAGGCAATGCATTGGGATGAAATGAGGGCCAGGGAAAAACCAGAGAGTTGCCCAAATTCTAGGGGTTGAATCTCTGAAATCCAAAGAGAAAGGAACAAGGCGAGAGGCGAGAAGAAAGTGAGTTAGGGAAGGGCTCCAAAAGAAAAAGGGAAAAATAATTTGTCACCGAAGTTCAAACAAGCAAATGGCATGGCATGAGCTGCAGTGCAGAGAGCTGGACCAAAGCTTGCCAACGTGATCCTCACTGAAATTGCAAGATTTCCTTACCTTTCATGACATGAAATTCTTCATTTCATGTCATGAAAGGGCAAGGGCTGGAAAAAAAAGGAAAAATTTGTCACCGAAGATCAAACAAGCAAATGGCATGGCATGAGCTGAAGTGCAGAGAACTCGCCGAAATCTTGCCAGCTTGATCCTCACTGAAATCGCAAGATTTCATTTCCTTTCATGAAATGGATTTCATGAAAGGAAATGAAATCCCAAATTCAGAGAAGGAGTGTAACAAGCACTTGGGACAGGAGATATGAGCAAAGAGAAGGTGAGCGGAAAAAACGGCAGCATTTGGAAATGCAGCATATGGAAGGCAATGCATTGGGATGAAATGAGGGCCAGGGAAAAACCAGAGAGTTGCCCAAATTCTAGGGGTTGAATCTCTGAAATCCAAAGAGAAAGGAACAAGGTGAGATGCGAGAAGAAAATGAGTTAGGCAAGGGCTGAAAAAGAAAAAGGGAAAAATAATTTGTCACCGAAGTTCAAACAAGCAAATGGCATGGCATGAGCTGCAAGGCAGAGAGCTGGACCAAAGCTTGCCAACGTGATCCTCACTGAAATTGCAAGATTTCCTTTCCTTTCATGACATGAAATTCTTCATTTCATGTCATGAAAGGAGAAGGGCTGAAAAAAAAAGGAAAAATTTGTCACCGAAGTTCAAACAAGCAAATGGCATGGCATGAGCTGAAGTGCAGAGTACTGGCCCAAAGCTTGCCAGCTTGATCCTCACTGAAATCGCAAGATTTCATTTCCTTTCATGAAATGAATTCAATGAAAGGAAATGAAATCCCAAATTCAGAGAAGGAGTGTAACAAGCACTTGGGACAGGAGATATGAGCAAGGAAATTGTGAGCGGAAAAAATGGCAGCATTTGGAAATGCAGCATATGGAAGGGAATGCATTGGGATGAAATGAGAGGCAGGGAAAAACCAGAGAGTTGCCCAAATTCTAGGGGTTGAATCTCTGAAATCCAAAGAGAAAGGAACAAGGTGAGAGGCGAGAAGAACGTGAGTTAGGGAAGGTCTCCAAAAGAAAAGAGGAAAGATAAATTGTCACTGAAGATCAAAAAATCAGATGGCATGGCATGAGCTGCAGGGCAGAGAGCTGGACCAAAGCTTGCCAATGTGATCGACACAGAAATTGCAATATTTCCTTTCCTTTCATGACATGACATTCTTCATTTCATGTCATGAAAGGACAATAGCTGAAAAAAAAAGGAAAAATTTGTCACTGAAGTTCAAACAAGGAAATGGCATGGCATGAGCTGAAGTGCAGAGAAGAGGCCCAAAGCTTGCCAGCTTGATCCTCACTGAAATCGCAAGATTTCATTTCCTTTCATGAATAAATTTCATGAAAGGAAATGAAATCCCAAATTCAGAGAAGGAGTGTAACAAGCACTTGGGACAGGAGATATGAGGAAAGAGAAGGTGAGCGGAAAAAACGGCAGCATTTGGAAATGCAGCATATGGAAGGCAATGCATTGGGATGAAATGAGGGCCAGGGAAAAACCAGAGAGTTGCCCAAATTCTAGGGGTTGAATCTCTGAAATCCAAAGAGAAAGGAACAAGGCGAGAGGTGAGAAGAAAGTGAGGAAGGGAAGGACACCAAAAGAAAAAGGGAAAAATAATTTGTCACGGAAGTTCAAACAAGCAAATGGCATGGCATGAGCTGCAGTGCAGAGAGCTGGACCAAAGCTTGCCAACGTGATCCTCACTGAAACTGCAAGATTTCCTTTCCTTTCATGACATGAAATTCTTCATTTCATGTCATGAAAGGACAATAGATGAAAAAAAAAGGAAAAATTTGTCACCGAAGTTCAAACAAGCACATGGCATGGCATGAGCTGAAGTGCAGAGCAGTGGCCCAAAGCTTGCCAGCTTGATCCTCACTGAAATCGCAAGATTTCATTTCCTTTCATGAAATGAATTTCATGAAAGGAAATGAAATCCCAAATTCAGAGAAGGAGTGTAACAAGCACTTGGGACAGGAGATATGAGGAAAGAGAAGGTGAGCGGAAAAAACGGCAGCATTTGGAAATGCAGCATATGGAAGGCAATGCATTGGGATGAAATGAGGGCCAGGGAAAAACCAGAGAGATGCCCAAATTCTAGGGGTTGAATCTCTGAAATCCAAAGAGAAAGGAACAAGGCGAGAGGCGAGAAGAATGTGAGGAAGGGAAGGGCTCCAAAAGAAAAAGGGAAAAAAAATTTGTCACCGAAGTTCAAACAAGCAAATGGCATGGCATGAGCTGCAGTGCAGAGAGCTGGACCAAAGCTTGCCAACGTGATCCTCACTGAAATTGCAAGATTTCCTTTCCTTTCATGACATGAAATTCTTCATTTCATGTCATGAAAGGGCCAGGGCTGGAAAAAAAAGGAAAAATTTGTCACCAAAGTTCAAACAAGCAAATGGCATGGCAGGAGCTGAAGTGCAGAGAACTCGCCGAAATCTTGCCAGCTTGATCCTCACTGAAATTGCAAGATTTCATTTCCTTGCATGAAATGAATTTCATGCAAGGAAATGAAATCCCAAATTCAGAGAAGGAGGGTAACAAGCACTGGGGACAGGAGATATGAGCAAAGAGAAGGTGAGCGGAAAAAACGGCAGCATTTGGAAATGAAGCATATGGAAGGCAATGCATTGGGATGAAATGAGGGCCAGGGAAAAACCAGAGAGTTGCCCAAATTCTAGGGGTTGAATCTCTGAAATCCAAAGAGAAAGGAACAAGGTGAGAGGCGAGAAGAAAGTGAGTTAGGGAAGGGCTCCAAAAGAAAAAGGGAAAAATAATTTGTCACCGAAGTTCCAACAAGCAAATGGCATGGCATGAGCTGCAGGGCAGGGAGCTGGACCAAAGCTTGCCAACGTGATCCTCACTGAAACTGCAAGATTTCCTTTCCTTTCATGACATGAAATTCTTCATTTCATGTCATGAAAGGACAATAGCTGAAAAAAAAAGGAAAATTTTTTCACCGAAGTTCAAACAAGCAAATGGCCTGGCATGAGCTGAAGTGCAGAGCAGTGGCCCAAAGCTTGCCAGCTTGATCCTCACTGAAATCGCAAGATTTCATTTCCTTTCATGAAATGAATTTCATGAAAGGAAATGAAATCCCAAATTCAGAGAAGGAGTGTAACAAGCACTTGGGACAGGAGATATGAGGAAAGAAATTGTGAGCGGAAAAAACGGTAGAATTTGGAAATGCAGCATATGGAAAGCAATGCATTGGGATGAAATGAGGGCCAGGGAAAAAACCAGAGAGTTGCCCAAATTCTAGGGGTTGAATCTCTGAAATCCAAAGAGAAGGGAACAAGGCAAGAGGCGAGAAGAAAGTGAGGAAGGGATGGGCTCCAAAAGAAAAAGTGAAACATAATTTGTCACCGAAGTTCAAACAAGCAAATGGCATAGCATGAGCAGAAGGGCAGAGAACTGGCCGAAAGCTTGTCAGCTTGATCCTCACTGAAACTGCAAGATCTCCTTTCCTTTCATGACACGAAATTCTTCATTTCATGTCATGAAAGGAGAAGGGCTGAAAGAAACAGAAATAATTTGTCACCGAAGTTCAAACAAGCAAATGGCATGGCATGAGCTGAAGTGCAGAGAAGTGGCCCAAAGCTTGCCAGCTTGATCCTCACTGAAATCGCAAGATTTCATTTCCTTTCATGAAATGAATTCAATGAAAGGAAATGAAAACCCAAATTCAGAGAAGGAGTGTAACAAGCACTTGGGACAGGAGATATGAGCATGGAAATTGTGAGCGGAAAAAATGGCAGCATTTGGAAATGCAGCATATGGAAACAATGCATTGGGATGAAATGAGGGCCAGGGAAAAACCAGAGAGATGCCCAAATTCTAGGGGTTGAATCTCTGAAATCCAAAGAGAAATGAACAAGGCGAGAGGCGAGAAGAAAGTGAGTTAGGGAAGGGCTCCAAAAGAAAAAGGGAAAAATAATTTGTCACAGAAGTTCCAACAAGCAAATGGCATGACATGAGCTGCAGGGCAGGGAGCTGGACCAAAGCTTGCCAACGTGATCCTCACTGAAACTGCAAGATTTCCTTTCCTTTCATGACATGAAATTCTTCATTTCATGTCATGAAAGGACAATAGCTGAAAAAAAAAGGAAAAATTTGTCACCGAAGTTCAAACAAGCAAATGGCATGGCATGAGCTGCAGTGCAGAGAGCTGGACCAAAGCTTGCCAACGTGATCCTCACTGAAATTGCAAGATTTCCTTACCTTTCATTACATGAAATTTTTCATTTCATGTCATGAAAGGGCAAGGGCTGGAAAAAAAAGGAAAAATTTGTCACCGAAGATCAAACAAGCAAATGGCATGGCATGAGCTGAAGTGCAGAGAACTCGCCGAAATCTTGCCAGCTTGATCCTCACTGAAATCGCAAGATTTCATTTCCTTTCATGAAATGAATTTCATGAAAGGAAATGAAATCCCAAATTCAGAGAAGGAGTGTAACAAGCACTTGGGACAGGAGATATGAGCAAAGAGAAGGTGAGCGGAAAAAACGGCAGCATTTGGAAATGAAGCATATGGAAGGCAATGCATTGGGATGAAATGAGGGCCAGGGAAAAACCAGAGAGTTGCCCAAATTCTAGGGGTTGAATCTCTGAAATCCAAAGAGAAAGGAACAAGGTGAGAGGCGAGAAGAAAGTGAGTTAGGGAAGGGCTCCAAAAGAAAAAGGGAAAAATAATTTGTCACCGAAGTTCCAACAAGCAAATGGCATGGCATGAGCTGCAGGGCAGGGAGCTGGACCAAAGCTTGCCAACGTGATCCTCACTGAAACTGCAAGATTTCCTTTCCCTTCATGACATGAAATTCTTCATTTCATGTCATGAAAGGGCAAGGGCTGGAAAAAAAAGGAAGAATTGGTCACCAAAGTTTAAACAAGCACATGGCATGGCATGAGCTGAAGTGCAGAGAACTGGCCCAAAGCTTGCCAGCTTGATCCTCACTGAAATCGCAAGATTTCATTTCCTTTCATGAAATAAATTTCATGAAAGGAAATGAAATCCCAAATTCAGAGAAGGAGTGTAACAAGCACTTGGGACAGGAGATATGAGGAAAGAGAAGGTGAGCGGAAAAAACGGCAGCATTTGGAAATGCAGCATATGGAAACAATGCATTGGGATGAAATGAGGGCCAGGGAAAAAACCAGAGAGTTGCCCAAATTCTAGGGGTTGAATCTCTGAAATCCAAAGAGAAAGGAAGAAGGTGAGAGGCGAGAAGAAAGTGAGTTAGGGAAGGGCTCCAAAAGAAAAGAGGAAAAATAATTTGTCACCGAAGTTGAAACAAGCAAATGGCATGGCATGAGCTGCAGGGGAGAGAGCTGGACCAAAGCTTGCCAACGTGATCCTCACTGAAACTGCAAGATTTCCTTTCCTTTCATGACATGAAATTCTTCATTTCATGTCATGAAAGGGCAAGGGCTGGAAAAAAAGGAAAAATTTGTCACCGAAGATCAAACAAGCAAATGGCATGGCATGAGCTGAAGTGCAGAGAACTCGCCGAAATCTTGCCAGCTTGATCCTCACTGAAATCGCAAGATTTCATTTCCTTTCATGAAATGAATTTCATGAAAGGAAATGAAATCCCAAATTCAGAGAAGGAGTGTAACAAGCACTTGGGACAGGAGATATGAGGAAAGAGAAGGTGAGCGGAAAAAACGGCAGCATTTGGAAATGCAGCATATGGAAACAATGCATTGGGATGAAATGAGGGCCAGGGAAAAACCAGAGAGTTGCCCAAATTCTAGGGGTTGAATCTCTGAAATGCAAAGAGAAAGGAACAAGGCGAGAGGCGAGAAGGAAGTGAGGAAGGGAAGGGCTCCAAAAGAAAAAGGGAAAAATAATTTGTCACCGAAGTTCAAACAAGCAAATGGCATGGCATGAGCTGCAGGGCAGGGAGCTGGACCAAAGCTTGCCAACGTGATCCTCACTGAAACTGCAAGATTTCCTTTCCTTTCATGACATGAAATTCTTCATTTCATGTCATGAAAGGACAATAGCTGAAAAAAAAAGGAAAATTTCTTCACCGAAGTTCAAACAAGCAAATGGCCTGGCATGAGCTGAAGTGCAGAGAAGTGGCCCAAAGCTTGCCAGCTTGATCCTCACTGAAACTGCACGATCTCCTTTCCTTTCATGACACGAAATTCTTCATTTCATGTCATGAAAGGAGAAGGGCTGAAAGAAACAGAAAAAATTTGTCACCGAAGTTCAAACAAGCAAATGGCATGGCATGAGCTGAAGTGCAGAGAAGTGGCCCAAAGCTTGCCAGCTTGATCCTCACTGAAATCGCAAGATTTCATTTCCTTTCATGAAATGAATTCAATGAAAGGAAATGAAAACCCAAATTCAGAGAAGGAGTGTAACAAGCACTTGGGATAGGAGATATGAGCATGGAAATTGTGAGCGGAAAAAATGGCAGCATTTGGAAATTCAGCATATGGAAACAATGCATTGGGATGAAATGAGGGCCAGGGAAAAACCAGAGAGATGCCCAAATTCTAGGGGTTGAATCTCTGAAATCCAAAGAGAAAGGAACAAGGCGAGAGGCGAGAAGAAAGTGAGTTAGGGAAGGGCTCCAAAAGAAAAAGGGAAAAATAATTTGTCACCGAAGTTCCAACAAGCAAATGGCATGGCATGAGCTGCAGGGCAGGGAGCTGGACCAAAGCTTGCCAACGTGATCCTCACTGAAACTGCAAGATTTCCTTTCCCTTCATGACATGAAATTCTTCATTTCATGTCATGAAAGGGCAAGGGCTGGAAAAAAAAGGAAGAATTGGTCACCAAAGTTTAAACAAGCACATGGCATGGCATGAGCTGAAGTGCAGAGAACTGGCCCAAAGCTTGCCAGCTTGATCCTCACTGAAATCGCAAGATTTCATTTCCTTTCATGAAATGAATTTCATGAAAGGAAATGAAATCCCAAATTCAGAGAAGGAGTGTAACAAGCACTTGGGACAGGAGATATGAGCAAAGAGAAGGTGAGCGGAAAAAACGGCAGCATTTGGAAATGCAGCATATGGAAGGCAATGCATTGGGATGAAATGAGGGCCAGTGAAAAACCAGAGAGTTGCCCAAATTCTAGGGGTTGAATCTCTGAAATCCAAAGAGAAAGGAACAAGGCGAGAGGCGAGAAGAAAGTGAGTTAGTGAAGGGCTCCAAAAGAAAAAGGGAAAAATAATTTGTCACCGAAGTTCAAACAAGCAAATGGCATGGCATGAGCTGCAGTGCAGAGAGCTGGACCAAAGCGTGCCAACGTGATCCTCACTGAAATTGCAAGATTTCCTTTCCTTTCATGACATGAATTTCTTCATTTCATGTCATGAAAGGACAATAGCTGAAAAAAAAAGGAAAAATTTGTCACCGAAGTTCAAACAAGCAAATGGCATGGCATGAGCTGAAGTGCAGAGAACTCGCCGAAATCTTGCAGCTTGATCCTCACTGAAATCGCAAGATTTCATTTCCTTTCATGAAATGAATTTCATGAAAGGAAATGAAATCCCAAATTCAGAGAAGGAGTGTAACAAGCACTTGGGATAGGAGATATGAGCAAAGAGAAGGTGAGCGGAAAAAACGGCAGCATTTGGAAATGAAGCATATGGAAGGCAATGCATTGGGATGAAATGAGGGCCAGGGAAAAACCAGAGAGTTGCCCAAATTCTAGGGGTTGAATCTCTGAAATCCAAAGAGAAAGGAACAAGGCGAGAGGCGAGAAGAAAGTGAGTTAGGGAAGGGCTCCAAAAGAAAAAGGGAAAAATAATTTGTCACCGAAGTTCCAACAAGCAAATGGCATGGCATGAGCTGCAGGGCAAAGAGCTGGACCAAAGCTTGCCAACGTGATCCTCGCTGAAACTGCAAGATTTACATTCCTTTCATGACACGAAATTCTTCATTTCATGTCATGAAAGGAGAAGGGCTGAAAAAAAAAGGAAAAATTTGTCACCGAAGTTCAAACAAGCACATGGCATGGCATGAGCTGAAGTGCAGAGAACTGGCCCAAAGCTTGCCAGCTTGATCCTCACTGAAATCGCAAGATTTCATTTCCTTTCATGAAATGAATTTCATGAAAGGAAATGAAATCCCAAATTCAGAGAAGGAGTGTAACAAGCACTTGGGACAGGAGATATGAGCAAAGAGAAGGTGAGCGGAAAAAACGGCAGCATTTGGAAATGCAGCATATGGAAGGCAATGCATTGGGATGAATTGAGAGCCAGGGAAAAAACCAGAGAGTTGCCCAAATTCTAGGGGTTGAATCTCTGAAATCCAAAAAGAAAGGAACAAGGTGAGAGGCGAGAAAAATGTGAGGAAGGGAAGGACTCCAAAAGAAAAAGGGAAAAATAATTTGTCACCGAAGTTCAAACAAGCAAATGGCATGGCATGAGCTGCAGGGCAGAGAGCTGGACCAAAGCGTGCCAACTTGATCCTCACTGAAATTGCAAGATATCCTTTCCTTTCATGACATGAAATTCTTCATTTCATGTCATGAAAGGAGAAGGGCTGAAAAAAAATGGAAAAATGTGTCACCGAAGTTCAAACAAGCAAATGGCATGGCATGAGCTGAAGTGCAGAGAAGTGGCCCAAAGCTTGCCAGCTTGATCCTCACTGAAATCGCAAGATTTCATTTCCTTTCATGAAATGAATTTCATGAAAGGAAATGAAATCCCAAATTCAGAGAAGGAGTGTAACAAGCACTGGGGACAGGAGATATGAGCAAAGAGAAGGTGAGCGGAAAAAACGGCAGCATTTGGAAACGCAGCACGTGGAAGGCAATGCATTGGGGTGAAATGAGGGCCAGGGAAAAAACCAGAGAGTTGCCCAAATTCTAGGGGTTGAATCTCTGAAATCCAAAGAAAAAGGAACAAGGTGAGAGGCATGAAGAAAGTGAAGAAGGGAAGGGCTCAAAAGAAAAAGGGAAAAATAATTTGTCACCGAAGTTCAAACAAGCAAATGGCATGGCATGAGCTGCAGGGCAGAGAGCTGGACCAAAGCGTGCCAACTTGATCCTCACTGAAATTGCAAGATTTCCTTTCCTTTCATGACATGAAATTCTTCATTTCATGTCATGAAAGGACAATAGCTGAAAAAAAAGGAAAAATTTGTCACCGAAGTTCAAACAAGCAAATGGCATGGCATGAGCTGAAGTGCAGAGAAGTGGCCCAAAGCTTGCCAGCTTGATCCTCACTGAAATCGCAAGATTTCATTTCCTTTCATGAAATGAATTTCATGAAAGGAAATGAAATCCCAAATTCAGAGAAGGAGTGTAACAAGCACTTGGGACAGGAGATACGAGCAAAGAGAAGGTGAGTGGAAAAAACGGCAGCATTTGGAAATGCAACACATGGAAGGCAATGCATTGGGATGAAATGAGGGCCAGGGAAAAAACCAGAGAGTTGCCAAAATTCTAGGGGTTGAATCTCTGAAATGCAAAGAGAAAGGAACAACGCGAGAGGCGTGAAGAAAGTGAGGAAGGGAAGGGCTCAAAAGAAAAAGGGAAAAATAATTTGTCACCGAAGTTCAAACAAGCAAATGGCATGGCATGAGCTGCAGGGCAGAGAGCTGGACCAAAGCGTGCCAACTTGATCCTCACTGAAATTGCAAGATATCCTTTCCTTTCATGACATGAAATTCTTCATTTCATGTCATGAAAGGAGAAGGGCTGAAAAAAAATGGAAAAATTTGTCACCGAAGTTCAAGCAAGCACATGGCATGGCATGAGCTGAAGTGCAGAGAACTGGCCCAAAGCTTGCCAGCTTGATCCTCACTGAAATCGCAAGATTTCATTTCCTTTCATGAAATGAATTTCATGAAAGGAAATGAAATCCCAAATTCAGAGAAGGAGTGTAACAAGCACTGGGGACAGGAGATATGAGCAAAGAGAAGGTGAGCGGAAAAAACGGCAGCATTTGGAAATGCAACACATGGAAGGCAATGCATTGGGATGAAATGAGGGCCAGGGAAAAAACCAGAGAGTTTCCCAAATTCTAGGGGTTGAATCTCTGAAATCCAAAGAGAAAGGAACAAGGTGAGAGGCATGAAGAAAGTGAGGAAGGGAAGGGCTCAAAAGAAAAAGGGAAAAATAATTTCTCACCGAAGTTCCAACAAGGAAATGGCATGGCATGAGCTGCAGGGCAGAGAGCTGGACCAAAGCGTGCCAACTTGATCCTCACTGAAATTGCAAGATATCCTTTCCTTTCATGACATGAAATTCTTCATTTCATGTCATGAAAGGACAATAGCTGAAAAAAAATGGAAAAATGTGTCACCGAAGTTCAAACAAGCAAATGGCATGGCATGAGCTGAAGTGCAGAGAAGTGGCCCAAAGCTTGCCAGCTTGATCCTCACTGAAATCGCAAGATTTCATTTCCTTTCATGAAATGAATTTCATGAAAGGAAATGAAATCCCAAATTCAGAGAAGGAATGTAACAAGCACTGGGGACAGGAGATATCAGCAAAGAGAAGGTGAGCGGAAAAAACGGCAGCATTTGGAAATGCAGCATGTGGAAGGCAATGCATTGGGATGAAATGAGGGCCAGGGAAAAAACCAGAGCTTTGCCCAAATTCTAGGGGTTGAATCTCTGAAATCCAAAGAGAAAGGAACAAGGTGAGAGGCGAGAAGAAAGTGAGGAAGGGAAGGGCTCCAAAAGAAAAAGGGAAAAATAATTTGTCACCGAAGTTCAAACAAGCAAATGGCATGGCATGAGCTGCAGGGCAGAGAGCCTGACCAAAGCGTGCCAACTTGATCCTCACTGAAATTGCAAGATATCCTTTCCTTTCATGACATGAAATTCTTCATTTCATGTCATGAAAGGAGAAGGGCTGAAAAAAAAAGGAAAAATTTGTCACCGAAGTTCAAACAAGCACATGGCATGGCATGAGCTGAAGTGCAGAGCACTGGCCCAAAGCTTGCCAGCTTGATCCTCACTGAAATCGCAAGATTTCATTTCCTTTCATGAAATGAATTTCATGAAAGGAAATGAAATCCCAAATTCAGAGAAGGAGTGTAACAAGCACTTGGGACAGGAGATATGAGCAAAGAGAAGGTGAGCGGAAAAAACGGCAGCATTTGGAAATGCAGCATATGGAAGGCAATGCATTGGGATGAAATGAGAGCCAGGGAAAAAACCAGAGAGTTGCCCAAATTCTAGGGGTTGAATCTCTGAAATCCAAAAAGAAAGGAACAAGGTGAGAGGCGAGAAGAATGTGAGGAAGGGAAGGACTCCAAAAGAAAAAGGGAAAAATAATTTCTCACCGAAGTTCAAACAAGCAAATGGCATGGCATGAGCTGCAGGGCAGAGAGCTGGACCAAAGCGTGCCAACTTGATCCTCACTGAAATTGCAAGATATCCTTTCCTTTCATGACATGAAATTCTTCATTTCATGTCATGAAAGGAGAAGGGCTGAAAAAAAATGGAAAAATTTGTCACCGAAGTTCAAACAAGCACATGGCATGGCATGAGCTGAAGTGCAGAGAACTGGCCCAAAGCTTGCCAGCTTGATCCTCACTGAAATCGCAAGATTTCATTTCCTTTCATGAAATGAATTTCATGAAAGGAAATGAAATCCCAAATTCAGAGAAGGAGTGTAACAAGCACTGGGGACAGGAGATATGAGCAAAGAGAAGGTGAGCGGAAAAAACGGCAGCATTTGGAAATGCAACACATGGAAGGCAATGCATTGGGATGAAATGAGGGCCAGGGAAAAAACCAGAGAGTTTCCCAAATTCTAGGGGTTGATTCTCTGAAATCCAAAGAGAAAGGAACAAGGTGAGAGGCATGAAGAAAGTGAGGAAGGGAAGGGCTCAAAAGAAAAAGGGAAAAATAATTTCTCACCGAAGTTCAAACTAGGAAATGGCATGGCATGAGCTGCAGGGCAGAGAGCTGGACCAAAGCGTGCCAACTTGATCCTCACTGAAATTGCAAGATATCCTTTCCTTTCATGACATGAAATTCTTCATTTCATGTCATGAAAGGACAATAGCTGAAAAAAAATGGAAAAATGTGTCACCGAAGTTCAAACAAGCAAATGGCATGGCATGAGCTGAAGTGCAGAGAAGTGGCCCAAAGCTTGCCAGCTTGATCCTCACTGAAATCGCAAGATTTCATTTCCTTTCATGAAATGAATTTCATGAAAGGAAATGAAATCCCAAATTCAGAGAAGGAATGTAACAAGCACTGGGGACAGGAGATATGAGCAAAGAGAAGGTGAGCGGAAAAAACGGCAGCATTTGGAAATGCAGCATGTGGAAGGCAATGCATTGGGATGAAATGAGAGCCAGGGAAAAAACCAGAGAGTTGCCCAAATTCTAGGGGTTGAATCTCTGAAATCCAAAGAGAAAGGAACAAGGTGAGAGGCATGAAGAAAGTGAAGAAGGGAAGGGCTCAAAAGAAAAAGGGAAAAATAATTTGTCACCGAAGTTCAAACAAGCAAATGGCATGGCATGAGCTGCAGGGCAGAGAGCTGGACCAAAGTTGCCAACTTGATCCTCACTGAAATTGCAAGATTTCCTCTCCTTTCATGACATGAAATTCTTCATTTCATGTCATGAAAGGACAATAGCTGAAAAAAAAGGAAAAATTTGTCACCGAAGTTCAAACAAGCAAATGGCATGGCATGAGCTGAAGTGCAGAGAAGTGGCCCAAAGCTTGCCAGCTTGATCCTCACTGAAATCGCAAGATTTCATTTCCTTTCATGAAATGAATTTCATGAAAGGAAATGAAATCCCAAATTCAGAGAAGGAGTGTAACAAGCACTGGGGACAGGAGATATGAGCAAAGAGAAGGTGAGCGGAAAAAACGGCAGCATTTAAAAATGCAACACATGGAAGGCAATGCATTGGGATGAAATGAGGGCCAGGGAAAAAACCAGAGAGTTGCCCAAATTCTAGGGGTTGAATCTCTGAAATGCAAAGAGAAAGGAACAAGGCGAGAGGCGTGAAGAAAGTGAGGAAGGGAAGGGCTCAAAAGAAAAAGGGAAAAATAATTTGTCACCGAAGTTCAAACAAGCAAATGGCATGGCATGAGCTGCAGGGCAGAGAGCTGGACCAAAGCGTGCCAACTTGATCCTCACTGAAATTGCAAGATATCCTTTCCTTTCATGACATGAAATTCTTCATTTCATGTCATGAAAGGAGAAGGGCTGAAAAAAAATGGAAAAATTTGTCACCGAAGTTCAAACAAGCAAATGGCATGGCATGAGCTGAAGTGCAGAGAAGTGGCCCAAAGCTTGCCAGCTTGATCCTCACTGAAATCGCAAGATTTCATTTCCTTTCATGAAATGAATTTCATGAAAGGAAATGAAATCCCAAATTCAGAGAAGGAGTGTAACAAGCACTTGGGACAGGAGATATGAGCAAAGAGAAGGTGAGCGGAAAAAACGGCAGCATTTGGAAATGCAGCACATGGAAGGCAATGCATTGGGATGAAATGAGGGCCAGGGAAAAAACCAGAGCTTTGCCCAAATTCTAGGGGTTGAATCTCTGAAATCCAAAGAGAAAGGAACAAGGTGAGAGGCGAGAAGAAAGTGAGGAAGGGAAGGGCTCCAAAAAAAAAGGGAAAAATAATTTGTCACCGAAGTTCAAACAAGCAAATGGCATGGCATGAGCTGCAGGGCAGAGAGCCTGACCAAAGCGTGCCAACTTGATCCTCACTGAAATTGCAAGATATCCTTTCCTTTCATGACATGAAATTCTTCATTTCATGTCATGAAAGGAGAAGGGCTGAAAAAAAAAGGAAAAATTTGTCACCGAAGTTCAAACAAGCACATGGCATGGCATGAGCTGAAGTGCAGAGAACTGGCCCAAAGCTTGCCAGCTTGATCCTCACTGAAATCGCAAGATTTCATTTCCTTTCATGAAATGAATTTCATGAAAGGAAATGAAATCCCAAATTCAGAGAAGGAGTGTAACAAGCACTTGGGACAGGAGATATGAGCAAAGAGAAGGTGAGCGGAAAAAACGGCAGCATTTGGAAATGCAGCATATGGAAGGCAATGCATTGGGATGAAATGAGAGCCAGGGAAAAAACCAGAGAGTTGCCCAAATTCTAGGGGTTGAATCTCTGAAATCCAAAAAGAAAGGAACAAGGTGAGAGGCGAGAAGAATGTGAGGAAGGGAAGGACTCCAAAAGAAAAAGGGAAAAATAATTTCTCACCGAAGTTCAAACAAGCAAATGGCATGGCATGAGCTGCAGGGCAGAGAGCTGGACCAAAGCGTGCCAACTTGATCCTCACTGAAATTGCAAGATATCCTTACCTTTCATGACATGAAATTCTTCATTTCATGTCATGAAAGGAGAAGTGGTGAAAAAAAAAGGAAAAATTTGTCACCGAAGTTCATACAAGCAAATGGGATGGCATGAGCTGAAGTGCAGAGAAGTGGCCCAAAGCTTGCCAGCTTGATCCTCACTGAAATCGCAAGATTTCATTTCCTTTCATGAAATGAATTTCATGAAAGGAAATGAAATCCCAAATTCAGAGAAGGAGTGTAACAAGCACTTGGGACAGGAGATATGAGCAAAGAGAAGGTGAGCGGAAAAAACGGCAGCATTTAAAAATGCAGCACATGGAAGGCAATGCATTGGGATGAAATGAGGGCCAGGGAAAAAACCAGAGCGTTGCCCAAATTCTAGGGGTTGAATCTCTGAAATCCAAAGAGAAAGGAACAAGGTGAGAGGCGAGAAGAAAGTGAGGAAGGGAAGGGCTCCAAAAGAAAAAGGGAAAAATAATTTCTCACCGAAGTTCAAACAAGCAAATGGCATGGCATGAGCTGCAGGGCAGAGAGCCTGACCAAAGCGTGCCAACTTGATCCTCACTGAAATTGCAAGATATCCTTTCCTTTCATGACATGAAATTCTTCATTTCATGTCATGAAAGGACAATAGCTGAAAAAAAATGGAAAAATGTGTCACCGAAGTTCAAACAAGCAAATGGCATGGCATGAGCTGAAGTGCAGAGAAGTGGCCCAAAGCTTGCCAGCTTGATCCTCACTGAAATCGCAAGATTTCATTTCCTTTCATGAAATGAATTTCATGAAAGGAAATGAAATCCCAAATTCAGAGAAGGAGTGTAACAAGCACTGGGGACAGGAGATATGAGCAAAGAGAAGGTGAGCGGAAAAAACGGCAGCATTTGGAAATGCAACACATGGAAGGCAATGCATTGGGATGAAATGAGGGCCAGGGAAAAAACCAGAGAGTTGCCCAAATTCTAGGGGTTGAATCTCTGAAATGCAAAGAGAAAGGAACAAGGCGAGAGGCGTGAAGAAAGTGAGGAAGGGAAGGGCTCAAAAGAAAAAGGGAAAAATAATTTGTCACCGAAGTTCAAACAAGCAAATGGCATGGCATGAGCTGCAGGGCAGAGAGCTGGACCAAAGCGTGCCAACTTGATCCTCACTGAAATTGCAAGATATCCTTTCCTTTCATGACATGAAATTCTTCATTTCATGTCATGAAAGGAGAAGGGCTGAAAAAAAATGGAAAATTTGTCACCGAAGTTCAAACAAGCAAATGGCATGGCATGAGCTGAAGTGCAGAGAACTGGCCCAAAGCTTGCCAGCTTGATCCTCACTGAAATCGCAAGATTTCATTTCCTTTCATGAAATGAATTTCATGAAAGGAAATGAAATCCCAAATTCAGAGAAGGAGTGTAACAAGCACTTGGGACAGGAGATATGAGCAAAGAGAAGGTGAGCGGAAAAAACGGCAGCATTTGGAAATGCAGCACATGGAAGGCAATGCATTGGGATGAAATGAGGGCCAGGGAAAAAACCAGAGCTTTGCCCAAATTCTAGGGGTTGAATCTCTGAAATCCAAAGAGAAAGGAACAAGGTGAGAGGCGAGAAGAAAGTGAGGAAGGGAAGGGCTCCAAAAGAAAAAGGGAAAAATAATTTCTCAACGAAGTTCAAACAAGCAAATGGCATGGCATGAGCTGCAGGGCAGAGAGCCTGACCAAAGCGTGCCAACTTGATCCTCACTGAAATTGCAAGATATCCTTTCCTTTCATGACATGAAATTCTTCATTTCATGTCATGAAAGGAGAAGGGCTGAAAAAAAAAGGAAAAATTTGTCACCGAAGTTCAAACAAGCACATGGCATGGCATGAGCTGAAGTGCAGAGAACTGGCCCAAAGCTTGCCAGCTTGATCCTCACTGAAATCGCAAGATTTCATTTCCTTTCATGAAATGAATTTCATGAAAGGAAATGAAATCCCAAATTCAGAGAAGGAGTGTAACAAGCACTTGGGACAGGAGATATGAGCAAAGAGAAGGTGAGCGGAAAAAACGGCAGCATTTGGAAATGCAGCATATGGAAGGCAATGCATTGGGATGAAATGAGAGCCAGGGAAAAAACCAGAGAGTTGCCCAAATTCTAGGGGTTGAATCTCTGAAATCCAAAAAGAAAGGAACAAGGTGAGAGGCGAGAAGAATGTGAGGAAGGGAAGGACTCCAAAAGAAAAAGGGAAAAATAATTTCTCACCGAAGTTCAAACAAGCAAATGGCATGGCATGAGCTGCAGGGCAGAGAGCTGGACCAAAGCGTGCCAACTTGATCCTCACTGAAATTGCAAGATATCCTTTCCTTTCATGACATGAAATTCTTCATTTCATGTCATGAAAGGAGAAGTGGTGAAAAAAAAAGGAAAAATTTGTCACCGAAGTTCATACAAGCAAATGGGATGGCATGAGCTGAAGTGCAGAGAACTGGCCCAAAGCTTGCCAGCTTGATCCTCACTGAAATCGCAAGATTTCATTTCCTTTCATGAAATGAATTTCATGAAAGGAAATGAAATCCCAAATTCAGAGAAGGAGTGTAACAAGCACTTGGGACAGGAGATATGAGCAAAGAGAAGGTGAGCGGAAAAAACGGCAGCATTTAAAAATGCAGCACATGGAAGGCAATGCATTGGGATGAAATGAGGGCCAGGGAAAAAACCAGAGCGTTGCCCAAATTCTAGGGGTTGAATCTCTGAAATCCAAAGAGAAAGGAACAAGGTGAGAGGCGAGAAGAAAGTGAGGAAGGGAAGGGCTCCAAAAGAAAAAGGGAAAAATAATTTCTCACCGAAGTTCAAACAAGCAAATGGCATGGCATGAGCTGCAGGGCAGAGAGCCTGACCAAAGCGTGCCAACTTGATCCTCACTGAAATTGCAAGATATCCTTTCCTTTCATGACATGAAATTCTTCATTTCATGTCATGAAAGGACAATAGCTGAAAAAAAATGGAAAAATGTGTCACCGAAGTTCAAACAAGCAAATGGCATGGCATGAGCTGAAGTGCAGAGAAGTGGCCCAAAGCTTGCCAGCTTGATCCTCACTGAAATCACAAGATTTCATTTCCTTTCATGAAATGAATTTCATGAAAGGAAATGAAATCCCAAATTCAGAGAAGGAGTGTAACAAGCACTTGGGACAGGAGATATGAGCAAAGAGAAGGTGAGCGGAAAAAACGGCAGCATTTGGAAATGCAGCATGTGGAAGGCAATGCATTGGGATGAAATGAGGGCCAGGGAAAAAACCAGAGAGTTGCCCAAATTCTAGGGGTTGAATCTCTGAAATCCAAAGAGAAAGGAACAAGGTGAGAGGCGAGAAGAATGTGAGTTAGGGAAGGACTCCAAAAGAAAAAGGGAAAAATAATTTCTCACCGAAGTTCAAACAAGCAAATGGCATGGCATGAGCTGCAGGGCAGAGAGCTGGACCAAAGCGTGCCAACTTGATCCTCACTGAAATTGCAAGATATCCTTTCCTTTCATGACATGAAATTCTTCATTTCATGTCATGAAAGGAGAAGGGCTGAAAAAAAAAGGAAAAATTTGTCACCGAAGTTCAAACAAGCACATGGCATGGCATGAGCTGAAGAGCAGAGAACTGGCCCAAAGCTTGCCAGCTTGATCCTCACTGAAATCGCAAGATTTCATTTCCTTTCATGAAATGAATTTCATGAAAGGAAATGAAATCCCAAATTCAGAGAAGGAGTGTAACAAGCACTTGGGACAGGAGATATGAGCAAAGAGAAGGTGAGCGGAAAAAACGGCAGCATTTGGAAATGCAGCACATGGAAGGCAATGCATTGGGATGAAATGAGAGCCAGGGAAAAAACCAGAGAGTTGCCCAAATTCTAGGGGTTGAATCTCTGAAATCCAAAAAGAAAGGAACAAGGTGAGAGGCGAGAAGAATGTGAGGAAGGGAAGGACTCCAAAAGAAAAAGGGAAAAATAATTTGTCACAGAAGTTCAAACAAGCAAATGGCATGGCATGAGCAGAAGGGCAGAGAGCTGGACCAAAGCGTGCCAACTTGATCCTCACTGAAATTGCAAGATATCCTTTCCTTTCATGACATGAAATTCTTCATTTCATGTCATGAAAGGAGATGTGCTGAAAAAAAAAGGAAAAATTTGTCACCGAAGTTCATACAAGCAAATGGGATGGCATGAGCTGAAGTGCAGAGAACTGGCCCAAAGCTTGCCAGCTTGATCCTCACTGAAATCGCAAGATTTCATTTCCTTTCATGAAATGAATTTCATGAAAGGAAATGAAATCCCAAATTCAGAGAAGGAGTGTAACAAGCACTTGGGACAGGAGATATGAGCAAAGAGAAGGTGAGCGGAAAAAACGGCAGCATTTGGAAATGCAGCATATGGAAGGCAACGCATTGGGATGAAATGAGAGCCAGGGAAAAAACCAGAGAGTTGCCCAAATTCTAGGGGTTGAATCTCTGAAATCCAAAAAGAAAGGAACAAGGTGAGAGGCGAGAAGAATGTGAGGAAGGGAAGGACTCCAAAAGAAAAAGGGAAAAATAATTTCTCACCGAAGTTCAAACAAGCAAATGGCATGGCATGAGCTGCAGGGCAGAGAGCTGGACCAAAGCGTGCCAACTTGATCCTCACTGAAATTGCAAGATATCCTTTCCTTTCATGACATGAAATTCTTCATTTCATATCATGAAAGGACAATGGCTGAAAAAAAATGGAAAAATGTGTCACCGAAGTTCAAACAGGCACACGGCATGGCATGAGCTGAAGTGCAGAGAAGTGGCCCAAAGCTTGCCAGCTTGATCCTCACTGAAATCGCAAGATTTCATTTCCTTTCATGAAATGAATTTCATGAAAGGAAATGAAATCCCAAATTCAGAGAAGGAGTGTAACAAGCACTGGGGACAGGAGATATGAGCAAAGAGAAGGTGAGCGGAAAAAACGGCAGCATTTGGAAATGCAGCACATGGAAGGCAATGCATTGGGATGAAATGAGAGCCAGGGAAAAAACCAGAGAGTTGCCCAAATTCTAGGGGTTGAATCTCTGAAATCCAAAAAGAAAGGAACAAGGTGAGAGGCGAGAAGAATGTGAGGAAGGGAAGGACTCCAAAAGAAAAAGGGAAAAATAATTTGTCACAGAAGTTCAAACAAGCAAATGGCATGGCATGAGCAGAAGGGCAGAGAGCTGGACCAAAGCGTGCCAACTTGATCCTCACTGAAATTGCAAGATATCCTTTCCTTTCATGACATGAAATTCTTCATTTCATGTCATGAAAGGAGAAGGGCTGAAAAAAAAAGGAAAAATTTGTCACCGAAGTTCAAACAAGCACATGGCATGGCATGAGCTGAAGTGCAGAGAAGTGGCCCAAAGCTTGCCAGCTTGATCCTCACTGAAATCGCATGATTTCATTTCCTTTCATGAAATTCATTTCATGAAAGGAAATGAAATCCCAAATTCAGAGAAGGAGTGTAACAAGCACTTGGGACAGGAGATATGAGCAAAGAGAAGGTGAGCGGAAAAAACGGCAGCGTTTGGAAAGGCAGCACATGGAAGGCAATGCATTGGGATGAAATGAGAGCCAGGGAAAAAATCAGAGAGTTGCTCAAATTCTAGGGGTTGAATCTCTGAAATCCAAAGAGAAAGGAACACGGTGAGAGGCGAGAAGAATGTGAGGAAGGGAAGGACTCCAAAAGAAAAAGGGAAAAATAATTTGTCACCGAAGTTCAAACAAGCAAATGGCATGGCATGAGCAGAAGGGCAGAGAGCTGGACCAAAGTTGCCAACTTGATCCTCACTGAAATTGCAAGATTTCCTCTCCTTTCATGACATGAAATTCTTCATTTCATGTCATGAAAGGACAATAGCTGAAAAAAAGGGAAAAATTTGTCACCGAAGTTCAAACAAGCAAATGGCATGGCATGAGCTAAAGTGCAGAGAACTGGCCCAAAGCTTGCCAGCTTGATCCTCACTGAAATCGCAAGATTTCATTTCCTTTCATGAAATGAATTTCATGAAAGGAAATGAAATCCCAAATTCAGAGAAGGAGTGTAACAAGCACTGGGGACAGGAGATATGAGGAAAGAGAAGGTGAGCGGAAAAAACGGCAGCATTTGGAAATGCAACACATGGAAGGCAATGCATTGGGATGAAATGAGGGCCAGGGAAAAAACCAGAGAGTTGCCAAAATTCTAGGGGTTGAATCTCTGAAATCCAAAGAGAAAGGAACAAGGTGAGAGGCGTGAAGAAAGTGAGGAAGGGAAGGGCTCAAAAGAAAAAGGGAAAAATAATTTCTCACCGAAGTTCAAACAAGCAAATGGCATGGCATGAGCTGCAGGGCAGAGCGCTGGACCAAAGCGTGCCAACTTGATCCTCACTGAAATTGCAAGATATCCTTTCCTTTCCTGACATGAAATTCTTCATTTCATGTCATGAAAGGAGAAGGGCTGAAAAAAAAAGGAAAAATTTGTCACCGAAGTTCAAACAAGCACATGGCATGGCATGAGCTGAAGTGCAGAGAACTGGCCCAAAGCTTGCCAGCTTGATCCTCACTGAAATCGCAAGATTTCATTTCCTTTCATGAAATGAATTTCATGAAAGGAAATGAAATCCCAAATTCAGAGAAGGAGTGTAACAAGCACTTGGGACAGGAGATATGAGTAAAGAGAAGGTGAGCGGAAAAAACGGCAGCATTTGGAAATGCAGCACATGGAAGGCAAAGCATTGGGATGAAATGAGGGCCAGGGAAAAAACCAGAGAGTTGCCCAAATTCTAGGGGTTGAATCTCTGAAATGCAAAGAGAAAGGAACAACGCGAGAGGCGTGAAGAAAGTGAGGAAGGGAAGGGCTCAAAAGAAAAAGGGAAAAATAATTTCACACCGAAGTTCAAACAAGCACATGGCATGGCATGAGCTGAAGTGCAGAGAACTGGCCCAAATCTTGCCAGCTTGATCCTCACTGAAATCGCAAGATTTCATTTCCTTTCATGAAATGAATTTCATGAAAGGAAATGAAATCCCAAATTCAGAGAAGGAGTGTAACAAGCACTTGGGACAGGAGATATGAGCAAAGAGAAGGTGAGTGGAAAAAATGGCAGCATTTGGAAATGCAGCATATGGAAGGCAATGCATTGGGATGAAAGGAGAGCCAGGGAAAAAACCAGAGAGTTGCCAAAATTCTAGGGGTTGAATCTCTGAAATCCAAAGAGAAAGGAACAAGGTGAGAGGCGAGAAGAATGTGAGGAAGGGAAGGACTCCAAAAGAAAAAGGGAAAAATAATTTGTCACCGAAGTTCAAACAAGCAAATGGCATGGCATGAGCAGAAGGGCAGAGAGCTGGACCAAAGCGTGCCAACTTGATCCTCACTGAAATTGCAAGATATCCTTTCCTTTCATGACATGAAATTCTTCATTTCATGTCATGAAAGGAGAAGTGGGGAAAAAAAAAGGAAAAGTTTGTCACCGAAGTTCATACAAGCAAATGGGATGGCATGAGCTGAAGTGCAGAGAACTGGCCCAAAGCTTGCCAGCTTGATCCTCACTGAAATCGCAAGATTTCATTTCCTTTCATGAAATGAATTTCATGAAAGGAAATGAAATCCCAAATTCAGAGAAGGAGTGTAACAAGCACTTGGGACAGGAGATATGAGCAAAGAGAAGGTGAGCGGAAAAAACGGCAGCATTTAAAAATGCAGCACATGGAAGGCAATGCATTGGGATGAAATGAGGGCCAGGGAAAAAACCAGAGCGTTGCTCAGATTCTAGGGGTTGAATCTCTGAAATCCAAAGAGAAAGGAACAAGGTGAGAGGCGAGAAGAAAGTGAGGAAGGGAAGGGTTCCAAAAGAAAAAGGGAAAAATAATTTCTCACCGAAGTTCAAACAAGGAAATGGCATGGCATGAGCTGCAGGGCAGAGAGCTGGACCAAAGCGTGCCAACTTGATCCTCACTGAAATTGCAAGATATCCTTTCCTTTCATGACATGAAATTCTTCATTTCATGTCATGAAAGGAGAAGGGCTGAAAAAAAATGGAAAAATTTGTCACCGAAGTTCAAACAAGCAAATGGCATGGCATGAGCTGAAGTGCAGAGAAGTGGCCCAAAGCTTGCCAGCTTGATCCTCACTGAAATCGCAAGATTTCATTTCCTTTCATGAAATGAATTTCATGAAAGGAAATGAAATCCCAAATTCAGAGAAGGAGTGTAACAAGCACTGGGGACAGGAGATATGAGCAAAGAGAAGGTGAGCGGACAAAACGGCAGCATTTGGAAATGCAGCATGTGGAAGGCAATGCATTGGGATGAAATGAGGGCCAGGGAAAAAACCAGAGAGTTGCCAAAATTCTAGGGGTTGAATCTCTGAAATCCAAAGGAAAAGGAACAAGGTGAGAGGCATGAAGAAAGTGAAGAAGGGAAGGGCTCAAAAGAAAAAGGGAAAAATAATTTCTCACCGAAGTTCAAACAAGCAAATGGCATGGCATGAGCTGCAGGGCAGAGAGCTGGACCAAAGCGTGCCAACTTGATCCTCACTGAAATTGCAAGATATCCTTTCCTTTCCTGACATGAAATTCTTCATTTCATGTCATGAAACGAGAAGGGCTGAAAAAAAAAGGAAAAATTTGTCACCGAAGTTCAAACAAGCACATGGCATGGCATGAGCTGAAGTGCAGAGAACTGGCCCAAAGCTTGCCAGCTTGATCCTCACTGAAATCGCAAGATTTCATTTCCTTTCATGAAATGAATTTCATGAAAGGAAATGAAATCCCAAATTCAGAGAAGGAGTGTAACAAGCACTGGGGACAGGAGATATGAGCAAAGAGATGGTGAGCGGAAGAAACGGCAGCATTTGAAAATGCAGCATATGGAAGGCAATGCATTGGGATGAATTGAGAGCCAGGGAGAAAACCAGAGAGTTGCCCAAATTCTAGGGGTTGAATCTCTGAAATCCAAAAAGAAAGGAACAAGGTGAGAGGCGAGAAGAATGTGAGGAAGGGAAGGACTCCAAAAGAAAAAGGGAAAAATAATTTCTCACCGAAGTTCAAACAAGCACATGGCATGGCATGAGCTGCAGGGCAGAGAGCCTGACCAAAGCGTGCCAACTTGATCCTCACTGAAATTGCAAGATATCCTTTCCTTTCATGACATGAAATTCTTCATTTCATATCATGAAAGGACAATAGCTGAAAAAAAATGGAAAAATTTGTCACCGAAGTTCAAACAAGCACATGGCATGGCATGAGCTGAAGTGCAGAGAACTGGCCCAAAGCTTGCCAGCTTGATCCTCACTGAAATCGCAAGATTTCATTTCCTTTCATGAAATGAATTTCATGAAAGGAAATGAAATCCCAAATTCAGAGAAGGAGTGTAACAAGCACTTGGGACAGGAGATATGAGCAAAGAGAAGGTGAGCGGAAAAAACGGCAGCATTTGGAAATGCAGCATATGGAAGGCAATGCATTGGGATGAAATGAGAGCCAGGGAAAAAACCAGAGAGTTGCCCAAATTCTAGGGGTTGAATCTCTGAAATCCAAAAAGAAAGGAACAAGGTGAGAGGCGAGAAGAATGTGAGGAAGGGAAGGACTCCAAAAGAAAAAGGGAAAAATAATTTGTCACCGAAGTTCAAACAAGCAAATGGCATGGCAGGAGCAGAAGGGCAGAGAGCTGGACCAAAGCGTGCCAACTTGATCCTCACTGAAATTGCAAGATATCCTTTCCTTTCATGACATGAAATTCTTCATTTCATGTCATGAAAGGAGAAGTGGTTAAAAAAAAAATGAAAAATTTGTCACCGAAGTTCATACAAGCAAATGGGATGGCATGAGCTGAAGTGCAGAGAACTGGCCCAAAGCTTGCCAGCTTGATCCTCACTGAAATCGCAAGATTTCATTTCCTTTCATGAAATGAATTTCATGAAAGGAAATGAAATCCCAAATTCAGAGAAGGAGTGTAACAAGCACTTGGGACAGGAGATATGAGCAAAGAGAAGGTGAGCGGAAAAAACGGCAGCATTTAAAAATGCAGCACATGGAAGGCAATGCATTGGGATGAAATGAGGGCCAGGGAAAAAACCAGAGAGTTGCCCAAATTCTAGGGGTTGAATCTCTGAAATCCAAAGAGAAAGGAACAAGGTGAGAGGCGAGAAGAAAGTGAGGAAGGGAAGGGCTCCAAAAGAAAAAGGGAAAAATAATTTGTCACCGAAGTTCAAACAAGCAAATGGCATGGCATGAGCTGCAGGGCAGAGAGCTGGACCAAAGCGTGCCAACTTGATCCTCACTGAAATTGCAAGATATCCTTTCCTTTCATGACATGAAATTCTTCATTTCATGTCATGAAAGGACAGTAGCTGAAGAAAAATGGAAAAATTTGTCACCGAAGTTCAAACAAGCAAATGGCATGGCATGAGCTGAAGTGCAGAGAAGTGGCCCAAAGCTTGCCAGCTTGATCCTCACTGAAATCACAAGATTTCATTTCCTTTCATGAAATGAATTTCATGAAAGGAAATGAAATCCCAAATTCAGAGAAGGAGTGTAACAAGCACTGGGGACAGGAGATATGAGCAAAGAGAAGGTGAGCGGAAAAAACGGCAGCATTAGAAATGCAGCATGTGGAAGGCAATGCATTGGGATGAAATGAGGGCCAGGGAAAAAACCAGAGAGTTGCCCAAATTCTAGGGGTTGAATCTCTGAAATGCAAAGAGAAAGGAACAACGCGAGAGGCGTGAAGAAAGTGAGGAAGGGAAGGGCTCAAAAGAAAAAGGGAAAAATAATTTCTCACCGAAGTTCAAACAAGCACATGGCATGGCATGAGCTGAAGTGCAGAGAACTGGCCCAAAGCTTGCCAGCTTGATCCTCACTGAAATCGCAAGATTTCATTTCCTTTCATGAAATGAATTTCATGAAAGGAAATGAAATCCCAAATTCAGAGAAGGAGTGTAACAAGCACTGGGGACAGGAGATATGAGCAAAAAGAAGGTGAGCGGAAAAAACGGCAGCATTTGGAAATGCAACACATGGAAGGCAATGCATTGGGATGAAATGAGGGCCAGGGAAAAAACCAGAGAGTTGCCCAAATTCTAGGGGTTGAATCTCTGAAATGCAAAGAGAAAGGAACAAGGCGAGAGGCGTGAAGAAAGTGAGGAAGGGAAGGGCTCAAAAGAAAAAGGGAAAAATAATTTGTCACCGAAGTTCAAACAAGCAAATGGCATGGCATGAGCTGCAGGGCAGAGAGCTGGACCAAAGCGTGCCAACTTGATCCTCACTGAAATTGCAAGATATCCTTTCCTTTCATGACATGAAATTCTTCATTTCATGTCATGAAAGGAGAAGGGCTGAAAAAAAATGGAAAAATTTGTCACCGAAGTTCAAACAAGCAAATGGCATGGCATGAGCTGAAGTGCAGAGAACTGGCCCAAAGCTTGCCAGCTTGATCCTCACTGAAATCGCAAGATTTCATTTCCTTTCATGAAATGAATTTCATGAAAGGAAATGAAATCCCAAATTCAGAGAAGGAGTGTAACAAGCACTTGGGACAGGAGATATGAGCAAAGAGAAGGTGAGCGGAAAAAACGGCAGCATTTGGAAATGCAGCACATGGAAGGCAATGCATTGGGATGAAATGAGGGCCAGGGAAAAAACCAGAGCTTTGCCCAAATTCTAGGGGTTGAATCTCTGAAATCCAAAGAGAAAGGAACAAGGTGAGAGGCGAGAAGAAAGTGAGGAAGGGAAGGGCTCCAAAAGAAAAAGGGAAAAATAATTTCTCACCGAAGTTCAAACAAGGAAATGGCATGGCATGAGCTGCAGGGCAGAGAGCCTGACCAAAGCGTGCCAACTTGATCCTCACTGAAATTGCAAGATATCCTTTCCTTTCATGACATGAAATTCTTCATTTCATGTCATGAAAGGACAATAGCTGAAAAAAAATGGAAAAATGTGTCACCGAAGTTCAAACAAGCAAATGGCATGGCATGAGCTGAAGTGCAGAGAAGTGGCCCAAAGCTTGCCAGCTTGATCCTCACTGAAATCGCAAGATTTCATTTCCTTTCATGAAATGAATTTCATGAAAGGAAATGAAATCCCAAATTCAGAGAAGGAGTGTAACAAGCACTGGGGACAGGAGATATGAGCAAAGAGAAGGTGAGCGGAAAAAACGGCAGCATTTGGAAATGCAACACATGGAAGGCAATGCATTGGGATGAAATGAGGGCCAGGGAAAAAACCAGAGAGTTGCCCAAATTCTAGGGGTTGAATCTCTGAAATGCAAAGAGAAAGGAACAAGGCGAGAGGCGTGAAGAAAGTGAGGAAGGGAAGGGCTCAAAAGAAAAAGGGAAAAATAATTTGTCACCGAAGTTCAAACAAGCAAATGGCATGGCATGAGCTGCAGGGCAGAGAGCTGGACCAAAGCGTGCCAACTTGATCCTCACTGAAATTGCAAGATATCCTTTCCTTTCATGACATGAAATTCTTCATTTCATGTCATGAAAGGAGAAGTGGGGAAAAAAAAAGGAAAAGTTTGTCACCGAAGTTCATACAAGCAAATGGGATGGCATGAGCTGAAGTGCAGAGAACTGGCCCAAAGCTTGCCAGCTTGATCCTCACTGAAATCGCAAGATTTCATTTCCTTTCATGAAATGAATTTCATGAAAGGAAATGAAATCCCAAATTCAGAGAAGGAGTGTAACAAGCACTTGGGACAGGAGATATGAGCAAAGAGAAGGTGAGCGGAAAAAACGGCAGCATTTAAAAATGCAGCACATGGAAGGCAATGCATTGGGATGAAATGAGGGCCAGGGAAAAAACCAGAGCGTTGCTCAGATTCTAGGGGTTGAATCTCTGAAATCCAAAGAGAAAGGAACAAGGTGAGAGGCGAGAAGAAAGTGAGGAAGGGAAGGGTTCCAAAAGAAAAAGGGAAAAATAATTTCTCACCGAAGTTCAAACAAGGAAATGGCATGGCATGAGCTGCAGGGCAGAGAGCTGGACCAAAGCGTGCCAACTTGATCCTCACTGAAATTGCAAGATATCCTTTCCTTTCATGACATGAAATTCTTCATTTCATGTCATGAAAGGAGAAGGGCTGAAAAAAAATGGAAAAATTTGTCACCGAAGTTCAAACAAGCAAATGGCATGGCATGAGCTGAAGTGCAGAGAAGTGGCCCAAAGCTTGCCAGCTTGATCCTCACTGAAATCGCAAGATTTCATTTCCTTTCATGAAATGAATTTCATGAAAGGAAATGAAATCCCAAATTCAGAGAAGGAGTGTAACAAGCACTGGGGACAGGAGATATGAGCAAAGAGAAGGTGAGCGGAAAAAACGGCAGCATTTGGAAATGCAGCATGTGGAAGGCAATGCATTGGGATGAAATGAGGGCCAGGGAAAAAACCAGAGAGTTGCCAAAATTCTAGGGGTTGAATCTCTGAAATCCAAAGGAAAAGGAACAAGGTGAGAGGCATGAAGAAAGTGAAGAAGGGAAGGGCTCAAAAGAAAAAGGGAAAAATAATTTCTCACCGAAGTTCAAACAAGCAAATGGCATGGCATGAGCTGCAGGGCAGAGAGCTGGACCAAAGCGTGCCAACTTGATCCTCACTGAAATTGCAAGATATCCTTTCCTTTCCTGACATGAGATTCTTCATTTCATGTCATGAAACGAGAAGGGCTGAAAAAAAAAGGAAAAATTTGTCACCGAAGTTCAAACAAGCACATGGCATGGCATGAGCTGAAGTGCAGAGAACTGGCCCAAAGCTTGCCAGCTTGATCCTCACTGAAATCGCAAGATTTCATTTCCTTTCATGAAATGAATTTCATGAAAGGAAATGAAATCCCAAATTCAGAGAAGGAGTGTAACAAGCACTGGGGACAGGAGATATGAGCAAAGAGATGGTGAGCGGAAGAAACGGCAGCATTTGAAAATGCAGCATATGGAAGGCAATGCATTGGGATGAATTGAGAGCCAGGGAGAAAACCAGAGAGTTGCCCAAATTCTAGGGGTTGAATCTCTGAAATCCAAAAAGAAAGGAACAAGGTGAGAGGCGAGAAGAATGTGAGGAAGGGAAGGACTCCAAAAGAAAAAGGGAAAAATAATTTCTCACCGAAGTTCAAACAAGCACATGGCATGGCATGAGCTGCAGGGCAGAGAGCCTGACCAAAGCGTGCCAACTTGATCCTCACTGAAATTGCAAGATATCCTTTCCTTTCATGACATGAAATTCTTCATTTCATATCATGAAAGGACAATAGCTGAAAAAAAATGGAAAAATTTGTCACCGAAGTTCAAACAAGCACATGGCATGGCATGAGCTGAAGTGCAGAGAACTGGCCCAAAGCTTGCCAGCTTGATCCTCACTGAAATCGCAAGATTTCATTTCCTTTCATGAAATGAATTTCATGAAAGGAAATGAAATCCCAAATTCAGAGAAGGAGTGTAACAAGCACTTGGGACAGGAGATATGAGCAAAGAGAAGGTGAGCGGAAAAAACGGCAGCATTTGGAAATGCAGCATATGGAAGGCAATGCATTGGGATGAAATGAGAGCCAGGGAAAAAACCAGAGAGTTGCCAAAATTCTAGGGGTTTAATCTCTGAAATCCAAAAAGAAAGGAACAAGGTGAGAGGCGAGAAGAATGTGAGGAAGGGAAGGACTCCAAAAGAAAAAGGGAAAAATAATTTGTCACCGAAGTTCAAACAAGCAAATGGCATGGCAGGAGCAGAAGGGCAGAGAGCTGGACCAAAGCGTGCCAACTTGATCCTCACTGAAATTGCAAGATATCCTTTCCTTTCATGACATGAAATTCTTCATTTCATGTCATGAAAGGAGAAGTGGTTAAAAAAAAAATGAAAAATTTGTCACCGAAGTTCATACAAGCAAATGGGATGGCATGAGCTGAAGTGCAGAGAACTGGCCCAAAGCTTGCCAGCTTGATCCTCACTGAAATCGCAAGATTTCATTTCCTTTCATGAAATGAATTTCATGAAAGGAAATGAAATCCCAAATTCAGAGAAGGAGTGTAACAAGCACTTGGGACAGGAGATATGAGCAAAGAGAAGGTGAGCGGAAAAAACGGCAGCATTTAAAAATGCAGCACATGGAAGGCAATGCATTGGGATGAAATGAGGGCCAGGGAAAAAACCAGAGAGTTGCCCAAATTCTAGGGGTTGAATCTCTGAAATCCAAAGAGAAAGGAACAAGGTGAGAGGCGAGAAGAAAGTGAGGAAGGGAAGGGCTCCAAAAGAAAAAGGGAAAAATAATTTGTCACCGAAGTTCAAACAAGCAAATGGCATGGCATGAGCTGCAGGGCAGAGAGCTGGACCAAAGCGTGCCAACTTGATCCTCACTGAAATTGCAAGATATCCTTTCCTTTCATGACATGAAATTCTTCATTTCATGTCATGAAAGGACAGTAGCTGAAGAAAAATGGAAAAATTTGTCACCGAAGTTCAAACAAGCAAATGGCATGGCATGAGCTGAAGTGCAGAGAAGTGGCCCAAAGCTTGCCAGCTTGATCCTCACTGAAATCACAAGATTTCATTTCCTTTCATGAAATGAATTTCATGAAAGGAAATGAAATCCCAAATTCAGAGAAGGAGTGTAACAAGCACTGGGGACAGGAGATATGAGCAAAGAGAAGGTGAGCGGAAAAAACGGCAGCATTAGAAATGCAGCATGTGGAAGGCAATGCATTGGGATGAAATGAGGGCCAGGGAAAAAACCAGAGAGTTGCCCAAATTCTAGGGGTTGAATCTCTGAAATGCAAAGAGAAAGGAACAACGCGAGAGGCGTGAAGAAAGTGAGGAAGGGAAGGGCTCAAAAGAAAAAGGGAAAAATAATTTCTCACCGAAGTTCAAACAAGCACATGGCATGGCATGAGCTGAAGTGCAGAGAACTGGCCCAAAGCTTGCCAGCTTGATCCTCACTGAAATCGCAAGATTTCATTTCCTTTCATGAAATGAATTTCATGAAAGGAAATGAAATCCCAAATTCAGAGAAGGAGTGTAACAAGCACTGGGGACAGGAGATATGAGCAAAAAGAAGGTGAGCGGAAAAAACGGCAGCATTTGGAAATGCAACACATGGAAGGCAATGCATTGGGATGAAATGAGGGCCAGGGAAAAAACCAGAGAGTTGCCCAAATTCTAGGGGTTGAATCTCTGAAATGCAAAGAGAAAGGAACAAGGCGAGAGGCGTGAAGAAAGTGAGGAAGGGAAGGGCTCAAAAGAAAAAGGGAAAAATAATTTGTCACCGAAGTTCAAACAAGCAAATGGCATGGCATGAGCTGCAGGGCAGAGAGCTGGACCAAAGCGTGCCAACTTGATCCTCACTGAAATTGCAAGATATCCTTTCCTTTCATGACATGAAATTCTTCATTTCATGTCATGAAAGGAGAAGGGCTGAAAAAAAATGGAAAAATTTGTCACCGAAGTTCAAACAAGCAAATGGCATGGCATGAGCTGAAGTGCAGAGAACTGGCCCAAAGCTTGCCAGCTTGATCCTCACTGAAATCGCAAGATTTCATTTCCTTTCATGAAATGAATTTCATGAAAGGAAATGAAATCCCAAATTCAGAGAAGGAGTGTAACAAGCACTTGGGACAGGAGATATGAGCAAAGAGAAGGTGAGCGGAAAAAACGGCAGCATTTGGAAATGCAGCACATGGAAGGCAATGCATTGGGATGAAATGAGGGCCAGGGAAAAAACCAGAGCTTTGCCCAAATTCTAGGGGTTGAATCTCTGAAATCCAAAGAGAAAGGAACAAGGTGAGAGGCGAGAAGAAAGTGAGGAAGGGAAGGGCTCAAAAGAAAAAGGGAAAAATAATTTGTCACCGAAGTTCAAACAAGCAAATGGCATGGCATGAGCTGCAGGGCAGAGAGCCTGACCAAAGCGTGCCAACTTGATCCTCACTGAAATTGCAAGATATCCTTTCCTTTCATGACATGAAATTCTTCATTTCATGTCATGAAAGGAGAAGGGCTGAAAAAAAAAGGAAAAATTTGTCACCGAAGTTCAAACAAGCACATGGCATGGCATGAGCTGAAGTGCAGAGAAGTGGCCCAAAGCTTGCCAGCTTGATCCTCACTGAAATCACAAGATTTCATTTCCTTTCATGAAATGAATTTCATGAAAGGAAATGAAATCCCAAATTCAGAGAAGGAGTGTAACAAGCACTGGGGACAGGAGATATGAGCAAAGAGAAGGTGAGCGGAAAAAACGGCAGCATTAGAAATGCAGCATGTGGAAGGCAATGCATTGGGATGAAATGAGGGCCAGGGAAAAAACCAGAGAGTTGCCCAAATTCTAGGGGTTGAATCTCTGAAATGCAAAGAGAAAGGAACAACGCGAGAGGCGTGAAGAAAGTGAGGAAGGGAAGGGCTCAAAAGAAAAAGGGAAAAATAATTTCTCACCGAAGTTCAAACAAGCACATGGCATGGCATGAGCTGAAGTGCAGAGAACTGGCCCAAAGCTTGCCAGCTTGATCCTCACTGAAATCGCAAGATTTCATTTCCTTTCATGAAATGAATTTCATGAAAGGAAATGAAATCCCAAATTCAGAGAAGGAGTGTAACAAGCACTGGGGACAGGAGATATGAGCAAAAAGAAGGTGAGCGGAAAAAACGGCAGCATTTGGAAATGCAACACATGGAAGGCAATGCATTGGGATGAAATGAGGGCCAGGGAAAAAACCAGAGAGTTGCCCAAATTCTAGGGGTTGAATCTCTGAAATGCAAAGAGAAAGGAACAAGGCGAGAGGCGTGAAGAAAGTGAGGAAGGGAAGGGCTCAAAAGAAAAAGGGAAAAATAATTTGTCACCGAAGTTCAAACAAGCAAATGGCATGGCATGAGCTGCAGGGCAGAGAGCTGGACCAAAGCGTGCCAACTTGATCCTCACTGAAATTGCAAGATATCCTTTCCTTTCATGACATGAAATTCTTCATTTCATGTCATGAAAGGACAGTAGCTGAAGAAAAATGGAAAAATTTGTCACCGAAGTTCAAACAAGCAAATGGCATGGCATGAGCTGAAGTGCAGAGAAGTGGCCCAAAGCTTGCCAGCTTGATCCTCACTGAAATCACAAGATTTCATTTCCTTTCATGAAATGAATTTCATGAAAGGAAATGAAATCCCAAATTCAGAGAAGGAGTGTAACAAGCACTGGGGACAGGAGATATGAGCAAAGAGAAGGTGAGCGGAAAAAACGGCAGCATTAGAAATGCAGCATGTGGAAGGCAATGCATTGGGATGAAATGAGGGCCAGGGAAAAAACCAGAGAGTTGCCCAAATTCTAGGGGTTGAATCTCTGAAATGCAAAGAGAAAGGAACAACGCGAGAGGCGTGAAGAAAGTGAGGAAGGGAAGGGCTCAAAAGAAAAAGGGAAAAATAATTTCTCACCGAAGTTCAAACAAGCACATGGCATGGCATGAGCTGAAGTGCAGAGAACTGGCCCAAAGCTTGCCAGCTTGATCCTCACTGAAATCGCAAGATTTCATTTCCTTTCATGAAATGAATTTCATGAAAGGAAATGAAATCCCAAATTCAGAGAAGGAGTGTAACAAGCACTGGGGACAGGAGATATGAGCAAAAAGAAGGTGAGCGGAAAAAACGGCAGCATTTGGAAATGCAACACATGGAAGGCAATGCATTGGGATGAAATGAGGGCCAGGGAAAAAACCAGAGAGTTGCCCAAATTCTAGGGGTTGAATCTCTGAAATGCAAAGAGAAAGGAACAAGGCGAGAGGCGTGAAGAAAGTGAGGAAGGGAAGGGCTCAAAAGAAAAAGGGAAAAATAATTTGTCACCGAAGTTCAAACAAGCAAATGGCATGGCATGAGCTGCAGGGCAGAGAGCTGGACCAAAGCGTGCCAACTTGATCCTCACTGAAATTGCAAGATATCCTTTCCTTTCATGACATGAAATTCTTCATTTCATGTCATGAAAGGAGAAGGGCTGAAAAAAAATGGAAAAATTTGTCACCGAAGTTCAAACAAGCAAATGGCATGGCATGAGCTGAAGTGCAGAGAACTGGCCCAAAGCTTGCCAGCTTGATCCTCACTGAAATCGCAAGATTTCATTTCCTTTCATGAAATGAATTTCATGAAAGGAAATGAAATCCCAAATTCAGAGAAGGAGTGTAACAAGCACTTGGGACAGGAGATATGAGCAAAGAGAAGGTGAGCGGAAAAAACGGCAGCATTTGGAAATGCAGCACATGGAAGGCAATGCATTGGGATGAAATGAGGGCCAGGGAAAAAACCAGAGCTTTGCCCAAATTCTAGGGGTTGAATCTCTGAAATCCAAAGAGAAAGGAACAAGGTGAGAGGCGAGAAGAAAGTGAGGAAGGGAAGGGCTCAAAAGAAAAAGGGAAAAATAATTTGTCACCGAAGTTCAAACAAGCAAATGGCATGGCATGAGCTGCAGGGCAGAGAGCCTGACCAAAGCGTGCCAACTTGATCCTCACTGAAATTGCAAGATATCCTTTCCTTTCATGACATGAAATTCTTCATTTCATGTCATGAAAGGAGAAGGGCTGAAAAAAAAAGGAAAAATTTGTCACCGAAGTTCAAACAAGCACATGGCATGGCATGAGCTGAAGTGCAGAGAACTGGCCCAAAGCTTGCCAGCTTGATCCTCACTGAAATCGCAAGATTTCATTTCCTTTCATGAAATGAATTTCATGAAAGGAAATGAAATCCCAAATTCAGAGAAGGAGTGTAACAAGCACTTGGGACAGGAGATATGAGCAAAGAGAAGGTGAGCGGAAAAAACGGCAGCATTTAAAAATGCAGCACATGGAAGGCAATGCATTGGGATGAAATGAGGGCCAGGGAAAAAACCAGAGCGTTGCCCAAATTCTAGGGGTTGAATCTCTGAAATCCAAAGAGAAAGGAACAAGGTGAGAGGCGAGAAGAAAGTGAGGAAGGGAAGGGCTCCAAAAGAAAAAGGGAAAAATAATTTCTCACCGAAGTTCAAACAAGGAAATGGCATGGCATGAGCTGCAGGGCAGAGAGCCTGACCAAAGCGTGCCAACTTGATCCTCACTGAAATTGCAAGATATCCTTTCCTTTCCTGACATGAAATTCTTCATTTCATGTCATGAAAGGACAATAGCTGAAAAAAAATGGAAAAATGTGTCACCGAAGTTCAAACAAGCAAATGGCATGGCATGAGCTGAAGTGCAGAGAAGTGGCCCAAAGCTTGCCAGCTTGATCCTCACTGAAATCGCAAGATTTCATTTCCTTTCATGAAATGAATTTCATGAAAGGAAATGAAATCCCAAATTCAGAGAAGGAGTGTAACAAGCACTGGGGACAGGAGATATGAGCAAAGAGAAGGTGAGCGGAAAAAACGGCAGCATTTGGAAATGCAACACATGGAAGGCAATGCATTGGGATGAAATGAGGGCCAGGGAAAAAACCAGAGAGTTGCCCAAATTCTAGGGGTTGAATCTCTGAAATGCAAAGAGAAAGGAACAAGGCGAGAGGCGTGAAGAAAGTGAGGAAGGGAAGGGCTCAAAAGAAAAAGGGAAAAATAATTTGTCACCGAAGTTCAAACAAGCAAATGGCATGGCATGAGCTGCAGGGCAGAGAGCTGGACCAAAGCGTGCCAACTTGATCCTCACTGAAATTGCAAGATATCCTTTCCTTTCATGACATGAAATTCTTCATTTCATGTCATGAAAGGAGAAGGGCTGAAAAAAAATGGAAAATTTGTCACCGAAGTTCAAACAAGCAAATGGCATGGCATGAGCTGAAGTGCAGAGAACTGGCCCAAAGCTTGCCAGCTTGATCCTCACTGAAATCGCAAGATTTCATTTCCTTTCATGAAATGAATTTCATGAAAGGAAATGAAATCCCAAATTCAGAGAAGGAGTGTAACAAGCACTTGGGACAGGAGATATGAGCAAAGAGAAGGTGAGCGGAAAAAACGGCAGCATTTGGAAATGCAGCACATGGAAGGCAATGCATTGGGATGAAATGAGGGCCAGGGAAAAAACCAGAGCTTTGCCCAAATTCTAGGGGTTGAATCTCTGAAATCCAAAGAGAAAGGAACAAGGTGAGAGGCGAGAAGAAAGTGAGGAAGGGAAGGGCTCCAAAAGAAAAAGGGAAAAATAATTTCTCACCGAAGTTCAAACAAGCAAATGGCATGGCATGAGCTGCAGGGCAGAGAGCTGGACCAAAGCGTGCCAACTTGATCCTCACTGAAATTGCAAGATATCCTTACCTTTCATGACATGAAATTCTTCATTTCATGTCATGAAAGGAGAAGTGGTGAAAAAAAAAGGAAAAATTTGTCACCGAAGTTCATACAAGCAAATGGGATGGCATGAGCTGAAGTGCAGAGAACTGGCCCAAAGCTTGCCAGCTTGATCCTCACTGAAATCGCAAGATTTCATTTCCTTTCATGAAATGAATTTCATGAAAGGAAATGAAATCCCAAATTCAGAGAAGGAGTGTAACAAGCACTTGGGACAGGAGATATGAGCAAAGAGAAGGTGAGCGGAAAAAACGGCAGCATTTAAAAATGCAGCACATGGAAGGCAATGCATTGGGATGAAATGAGGGCCAGGGAAAAAACCAGAGCGTTGCCCAAATTCTAGGGGTTGAATCTCTGAAATCCAAAGAGAAAGGAACAAGGTGAGAGGCGAGAAGAAAGTGAGGAAGGGAAGGGCTCCAAAAGAAAAAGGGAAAAATAATTTCTCACCGAAGTTCAAACAAGCAAATGGCATGGCATGAGCTGCAGGGCAGAGAGCCTGACCAAAGCGTGCCAACTTGATCCTCACTGAAATTGCAAGATATCCTTTCCTTTCATGACATGAAATTCTTCATTTCATGTCATGAAAGGACAATAGCTGAAAAAAAATGGAAAAATGTGTCACCGAAGTTCAAACAAGCAAATGGCATGGCATGAGCTGAAGTGCAGAGAAGTGGCCCAAAGCTTGCCAGCTTGATCCTCACTGAAATCGCAAGATTTCATTTCCTTTCATGAAATGAATTTCATGAAAGGAAATGAAATCCCAAATTCAGAGAAGGAGTGTAACAAGCACTTGGGACAGGAGATATGAGCAAAGAGAAGGTGAGCGGAAAAAACGGCAGCATTTGGAAATGAAGCATGTGGAAGGCAATGCATTGGGATGAAATGAGGGCAGGGAAAAAACCAGAGAGTTGCCCAAATTCTAGGGGTTGAATCTCTGAAATCCAAAGAAAAAGGAACAAGGTGAGAGGCATGAAGAAAGTGAAGAAGGGAAGGGCTCAAAAGGAAAAGGGAAAAATAATTTCTCACCGAAGTTCAAAAAAGCAAATGGCATGGCATGAGCTGCAGGGAAGAGAGCTGGACCAAAGCGTGCCAACTTGATCCTCACTGAAATTGCAAGATATCCTTTCCTTTCATGACATGAAATTCTTCATTTCATGTCATGAAAGGAGAAGGGCTGAAAAAAAAAGGAAAAATTTGTCACCGAAGTTCAAACAAGCACATGGCATGGCATGAGCTGAAGTGCAGAGAAGTGGCCCAAAGCTTGCCAGCTTGATCCTCACTGAAATCGCAAGATTTCATTTCCTTTCATGAAATGAATTTCATGAAAGGAAATGAAATCCCAAATTCAGAGAAGGAGTGTAACAAGCACTTGGGACAGGAGATATGAGCAAAGAGAAGGTGAGCGGAAAAAACGGCAGCGTTTGGAAAGGCAGCACATGGAAGGCAATGCATTGGGATGAAATGAGAGCCAGGGAAAAAATCAGAGAGTTGCTCAAATTCTAGGGGTTGAATCTCTGAAATCCAAAGAGAAAGGAACACGGTGAGAGGCGAGAAGAATGTGAGGAAGGGAAGGACTCCAAAAGAAAAAGGGAAAAATAATTTGTCACCGAAGTTCAAACAAGCAAATGGCATGGCATGAGCAGAAGGGCAGAGAGCTTGACCAAAGTTGCCAACTTGATCCTCACTGAAATTGCAAGATTTCCTCTCCTTTCATGACATGAAATTCTTCATTTCATGTCATGAAAGGACAATAGCTGAAAAAAAGGGAAAAATTTGTCACCGAAGTTCAAACAAGCAAATGGCATGGCATGAGCTGAAGTGCAGAGAACTGGCCCAAAGCTTGCCAGCTTGATCCTCACTGAAATCGCAAGATTTCATTTCCTTTCATGAAATGAATTTCATGAAAGGAAATGAAATCCCAAATTCAGAGAAGGAGTGTAACAAGCACTGGGGACAGGAGATATGAGGAAAGAGAAGGTGAGCGGAAAAAACGGCAGCATTTGGAAATGCAACACATGGAAGGCAATGCATTGGGATGAAATGAGGGCCAGGGAAAAAACCAGAGAGTTGCCAAAATTCTAGGGGTTGAATCTCTGAAATCCAAAGAGAAAGGAACAAGGTGAGAGGCGTGAAGAAAGTGAGGAAGGGAAGGGCTCAAAAGAAAAAGGGAAAAATAATTTCTCACCGAAGTTCAAACAAGCAAATGGCATGGCATGAGCTGCAGGGCAGAGCGCTGGACCAAAGCGTGCCAACTTGATCCTCACTGAAATTGCAAGATATCCTTTCCTTTCCTGACATGAAATTCTTCATTTCATGTCATGAAAGGAGAAGGGCTGAAAAAAAAAGGAAAAATTTGTCACCGAAGTTCAAACAAGCACATGGCATGGCATGAGCTGAAGTGCAGAGAACTGGCCCAAAGCTTGCCAGCTTGATCCTCACTGAAATCGCAAGATTTCATTTCCTTTCATGAAATGAATTTCATGAAAGGAAATGAAATCCCAAATTCAGAGAAGGAGTGTAACAAGCACTTGGGACAGGAGATATGAGTAAAGAGAAGGTGAGCGGAAAAAACGGCAGCATTTGGAAATGCAGCACATGGAAGGCAATGCATTGGGATGAAATGAGGGCCAGGGAAAAAACCAGAGAGTTGCCCAAATTCTAGGGGTTGAATCTCTGAAATGCAAAGAGAAAGGAACAACGCGAGAGGCGTGAAGAAAGTGAGGAAGGGAAGGGCTCAAAAGAAAAAGGGAAAAATAATTTCACACCGAAGTTCAAACAAGCACATGGCATGGCATGAGCTGAAGTGCAGAGAACTGGCCCAAATCTTGCCAGCTTGATCCTCACTGAAATCGCAAGATTTCATTTCCTTTCATGAAATGAATTTCATGAAAGGAAATGAAATCCCAAATTCAGAGAAGGAGTGTAACAAGCACTTGGGACAGGAGATATGAGCAAAGAGAAGGTGAGCGGAAAAAATGGCAGCATTTGGAAATGCAGCATATGGAAGGCAATGCATTGGGATGAAAGGAGAGCCAGGGAAAAAACCAGAGAGTTGCCAAAATTCTAGGGGTTGAATCTCTGAAATCCAAAGAGAAAGGAACAAGGTGAGAGGCGAGAAGAATGTGAGGAAGGGAAGGACTCCAAAAGAAAAAGGGAAAAATAATTTGTCACCGAAGTTCAAACAAGCAAATGGCATGGCATGAGCAGAAGGGCAGAGAGCTGGACCAAAGCGTGCCAACTTGATCCTCACTGAAATTGCAAGATATCCTTTCCTTTCATGACATGAAATTCTTCATTTCATGTCATGAAAGGAGAAGTGGGGAAAAAAAAAGGAAAAGTTTGTCACTGAAGTTCATACAAGCAAATGGGATGGCATGAGCTGAAGTGCAGAGAACTGGCCCAAAGCTTGCCAGCTTGATCCTCACTGAAATCGCAAGATTTCATTTCCTTTCATGAAATGAATTTCATGAAAGGAAATGAAATCCCAAATTCAGAGAAGGAGTGTAACAAGCACTTGGGACAGGAGATATGAGCAAAGAGAAGGTGAGCGGAAAAAACGGCAGCATTTAAAAATGCAGCACATGGAAGGCAATGCATTGGGATGAAATGAGGGCCAGGGAAAAAACCAGAGCGTTGCTCAGATTCTAGGGGTTGAATCTCTGAAATCCAAAGAGAAAGGAACAAGGTGAGAGGCGAGAAGAAAGTGAGGAAGGGAAGGGTTCCAAAAGAAAAAGGGAAAAATAATTTCTCACCGAAGTTCAAACAAGGAAATGGCATGGCATGAGCTGCAGGGCAGAGAGCTGGACCAAAGCGTGCCAACTTGATCCTCACTGAAATTGCAAGATATCCTTTCCTTTCATGACATGAAATTCTTCATTTCATGTCATGAAAGGAGAAGGGCTGAAAAAAAATGGAAAAATTTGTCACCGAAGTTCAAACAAGCAAATGGCATGGCATGAGCTGAAGTGCAGAGAAGTGGCCCAAAGCTTGCCAGCTTGATCCTCACTGAAATCGCAAGATTTCATTTCCTTTCATGAAATGAATTTCATGAAAGGAAATGAAATCCCAAATTCAGAGAAGGAGTGTAACAAGCACTGGGGACAGGAGATATGAGCAAAGAGAAGGTGAGCGGAAAAAACGGCAGCATTTGGAAATGCAGCATGTGGAAGGCAATGCATTGGGATGAAATGAGGGCCAGGGAAAAAACCAGAGAGTTGCCAAAATTCTAGGGGTTGAATCTCTGAAATCCAAAGGAAAAGGAACAAGGTGAGAGGCATGAAGAAAGTGAAGAAGGGAAGGGCTCAAAAGAAAAAGGGAAAAATAATTTCTCACCGAAGTTCAAACAAGCAAATGGCATGGCATGAGCTGCAGGGCAGAGAGCTGGACCAAAGCGTGCCAACTTGATCCTCACTGAAATTGCAAGATATCCTTTCCTTTCCTGACATGAAATTCTTCATTTCATGTCATGAAACGAGAAGGGCTGAAAAAAAAAGGAAAAATTTGTCACCGAAGTTCAAACAAGCACATGGCATGGCATGAGCTGAAGTGCAGAGAACTGGCCCAAAGCTTGCCAGCTTGATCCTCACTGAAATCGCAAGATTTCATTTCCTTTCATGAAATGAATTTCATGAAAGGAAATGAAATCCCAAATTCAGAGAAGGAGTGTAACAAGCACTGGGGACAGGAGATATGAGCAAAGAGATGGTGAGCGGAAGAAACGGCAGCATTTGAAAATGCAGCATATGGAAGGCAATGCATTGGGATGAATTGAGAGCCAGGGAGAAAACCAGAGAGTTGCCCAAATTCTAGGGGTTGAATCTCTGAAATCCAAAAAGAAAGGAACAAGGTGAGAGGCGAGAAGAATGTGAGGAAGGGAAGGACTCCAAAAGAAAAAGGGAAAAATAATTTCTCACCGAAGTTCAAACAAGCACATGGCATGGCATGAGCTGCAGGGCAGAGAGCCTGACCAAAGCGTGCCAACTTGATCCTCACTGAAATTGCAAGATATCCTTTCCTTTCATGACATGAAATTCTTCATTTCATATCATGAAAGGACAATAGCTGAAAAAAAATGGAAAAATTTGTCACCGAAGTTCAAACAATCAAATGGCATGGCATGAGCTGAAGTGCAGAGAACTGGCCCAAAGCTTGCCAGCTTGATCCTCACTGAAATCGCAAGATTTCATTTCCTTTCATGAAATGAATTTCATGAAAGGAAATGAAATCCCAAATTCAGAGAAGGAGTGTAACAAGCACTTGGGACAGGAGATATGAGCAAAGAGAAGGTGAGCGGAAAAAACGGCAGCATTTGGAAATGCAGCATATGGAAGGCAATGCATTGGGATGAAATGAGAGCCAGGGAAAAAACCAGAGAGTTGCCAAAATTCTAGGGGTTTAATCTCTGAAATCCAAAAAGAAAGGAACAAGGTGAGAGGCGAGAAGAATGTGAGGAAGGGAAGGACTCCAAAAGAAAAAGGGAAAAATAATTTGTCACCGAAGTTCAAACAAGCAAATGGCATGGCAGGAGCAGAAGGGCAGAGAGCTGGACCAAAGCGTGCCAACTTGATCCTCACTGAAATTGCAAGATATCCTTTCCTTTCATGACATGAAATTCTTCATTTCATGTCATGAAAGGAGAAGTGGTTAAAAAAAAAATGAAAAATTTGTCACCGAAGTTCATACAAGCAAATGGGATGGCATGAGCTGAAGTGCAGAGAACTGGCCCAAAGCTTGCCAGCTTGATCCTCACTGAAATCGCAAGATTTCATTTCCTTTCATGAAATGAATTTCATGAAAGGAAATGAAATCCCAAATTCAGAGAAGGAGTGTAACAAGCACTTGGGACAGGAGATATGAGCAAAGAGAAGGTGAGCGGAAAAAACGGCAGCATTTAAAAATGCAGCACATGGAAGGCAATGCATTGGGATGAAATGAGGGCCAGGGAAAAAACCAGAGAGTTGCCCAAATTCTAGGGGTTGAATCACTGAAATCCAAAGAGAAAGGAACAAGGTGAGAGGCGAGAAGAAAGTGAGGAAGGGAAGGGCTCCAAAAGAAAAAGGGAAAAATAATTTGTCACCGAAGTTCAAACAAGCAAATGGCATGGCATGAGCTGCAGGGCAGAGAGCTGGACCAAAGCGTGCCAACTTGATCCTCACTGAAAATGCAAGATATCCTTTCCTTTCATGACATGAAATTCTTCATTTCATGTCATGAAAGGACAGTAGCTGAAGAAAAATGGAAAAATTTGTCACCGAAGTTCAAACAAGCAAATGGCATGGCATGAGCTGAAGTGCAGAGAAGTGGCCCAAAGCTTGCCAGCTTGATCCTCACTGAAATCACAAGATTTCATTTCCTTTCATGAAATGAATTTCATGAAAGGAAATGAAATCCCAAATTCAGAGAAGGAGTGTAACAAGCACTGGGGACAGGAGATATGAGCAAAGAGAAGGTGAGCGGAAAAAACGGCAGCATTAGAAATGCAGCATGTGGAAGGCAATGCATTGGGATGAAATGAGGGCCAGGGAAAAAACCAGAGAGTTGCCCAAATTCTAGGGGTTGAATCTCTGAAATGCAAAGAGAAAGGAACAACGCGAGAGGCGTGAAGAAAGTGAGGAAGGGAAGGGCTCAAAAGAAAAAGGGAAAAATAATTTCTCACCGAAGTTCAAACAAGCACATGGCATGGCATGAGCTGAAGTGCAGAGAACTGGCCCAAAGCTTGCCAGCTTGATCCTCACTGAAATCGCAAGATTTCATTTCCTTTCATGAAATGAATTTCATGAAAGGAAATGAAATCCCAAATTCAGAGAAGGAGTGTAACAAGCACTGGGGACAGGAGATATGAGCAAAGAGAAGGTGAGCGGAAAAAACGGCAGCATTTGGAAATGCAGCACATGGAAGGCAATGCATTGGGTTGAATTGAGAGCCAGGGAGAAAACCAGAGAGTTGCCCAAATTCTAGGGGTTGAATCTCTGAAATCCAAAAAGAAAGGAACAAGGTGAGAGGCGAGAAGAATGTGAGGAAGGGAAGGACTCCAAAAGAAAAAGGGAAAAATAATTTCTCACCCAAGTTCAAACAAGCACATGGCATGGCATGAGCTGCAGGGCAGAGAGCTGGACCAAAGCGTGCCAACTTGATCCTCAATGAAATTGCAAGATATCCTTTCATTTCCTGACATGAAATTCTTCATTTCATGTCATGAAACGAGAAGGGCTAAGAAAAAATGGAAAAATTTGTCACCGAAGTTCAAACAAGCACATGGCATGGCATGAGCTGAAGTGCAGAGAACTGGCCCAAAGCTTGCCAGCTTGATCCTCACTGAAATCGCAAGATTTCATTTCCTTTCATGAAATGAATTTCATGAAAGGAAATGAAATCCCAAATTCAGAGAAGGAGTGTAACAAGCACTTGGGACAGGAGATATGAGCAAAGAGAAGGTGAGCGGAAAAAACGGCAGCATTTGGAAATGCAGCACATGGAAGGCAATGCATTGGGATGAAATGAGGGCCAGGGAAAAAACCAGAGAGTTGCCCAAATTCTAGGGGTTGAATCTCTGAAATCCAAAGAGAAAGGAACAAGGTGAGAGGCGAGAAGAATGTGAGGAAGGGAAGGACTCCAAAAGAAAAAGCGAAAAATAATTTGTCACCGAAGTTCAAACAAGCAAATGGCATGGCATGAGCTGCAGGGCAGAGAGCTGGACCAAAGCGTGCCAACTTGATCCTCACTGAAATTGCAAGATATCCTTTCCTTTCATGACATGAAATTCTTCATTTCATGCCATGAAAGGAGATGTGCTGAAAAAAAAAGGAAAAGTTTGTCACCGAAGTTCATACAAGCAAATGGGATGGCATGAGCTGAAGTGCAGAGAACTGGCCCAAAGCTTGCCAGCTTGATCCTCACTGAAATCGCAAGATTTCATTTCCTTTCATGAAATGAATTTCATGAAAGGAAATGAAATCCCAAATTCAGAGAAGGAGTGTAACAAGCACTTGGGACAGGAGATATGAGCAAAGAGAAGGTGAGCGGAAAAAATGGCAGTATTTGGAAATGCAGCATATGGAAGGCAATGCATTGGGATGAAATGAGAGCCAGGGAAAAAACCAGAGAGTTGCCAAAATTCTAGGGGTTGAATCTCTGAAATCCAAAGAGAAAGGAACAAGGTGAGAGGCGAGAAGAATGTGAGGAAGGGAAGGACTCCAAAAGAAAAAGGGAAAAATAATTTGTCACCGAAGTTCAAACAAGCAAATGGCATGGCATGAGCAGAAGGGCAGAGAGCTGGACCAAAGCGTGCCAACTTGATCCTCACTGAAATTGCAAGATATCCTTTCCTTTCATGACATGAAATTCTTCATTTCATGTCATGAAAGGAGAAGTGGGGAAAAAAAAAGCAAAAGTTTGTCACCGAAGTTCATACAAGCAAATGGGATGGCATGAGCTGAAGTGCAGAGAACTGGCCCAAAGCTTGCCAGCTTGATCCTCACTGAAATCGCAAGATTTCATTTCCTTTCATGAAATGAATTTCATGAAAGGAAATGAAATCCCAAATTCAGAGAAGGAGTGTAACAAGCACTGGGGACAGGAGATATGAGCAAAAAGAAGGTGAGCGGAAAAAACGGCAGCATTTGGAAATGCAACACATGGAAGGCAATGCATTGGGATGAAATGAGGGCCAGGGAAAAAACCAGAGAGTTGCCCAAATTCTAGGGGTTGAATCTCTGAAATGCAAAGAGAAAGGAACAAGGCGAGAGGCGTGAAGAAAGTGAGGAAGGGAAGGGCTCAAAAGAAAAAGGGAAAAATAATTTGTCACCGAAGTTCAAACAAGCAAATGGCATGGCATGAGCTGCAGGGCAGAGAGCTGGACCAAAGCGTGCCAACTTGATCCTCACTGAAATTGCAAGATATCCTTTCCTTTCATGACATGAAATTCTTCATTTCATGTCATGAAAGGAGAAGGGCTGAAAAAAAATGGAAAAATTTGTCACCGAAGTTCAAACAAGCAAATGGCATGGCATGAGCTGAAGTGCAGAGAACTGGCCCAAAGCTTGCCAGCTTGATCCTCACTGAAATCGCAAGATTTCATTTCCTTTCATGAAATGAATTTCATGAAAGGAAATGAAATCCCAAATTCAGAGAAGGAGTGTAACAAGCACTTGGGACAGGAGATATGAGCAAAGAGAAGGTGAGCGGAAAAAACGGCAGCATTTGGAAATGCAGCACATGGAAGGCAATGCATTGGGATGAAATGAGGGCCAGGGAAAAAACCAGAGCTTTGCCCAAATTCTAGGGGTTGAATCTCTGAAATCCAAAGAGAAAGGAACAAGGTGAGAGGCGAGAAGAAAGTGAGGAAGGGAAGGGCTCCAAAAGAAAAAGGGAAAAATAATTTGTCACCGAAGTTCAAACAAGCAAATGGCATGGCATGAGCTGCAGGGCAGAGAGCCTGACCAAAGCGTGCCAACTTGATCCTCACTGAAATTGCAAGATATCCTTTCCTTTCATGACATGAAATTCTTCATTTCATGTCATGAAACGAGAAGGGCTGAAAAAAAAAGGAAAAATTTGTCACCGAAGTTCAAACAAGCACATGGCATGGCATGAGCTGAAGTGCAGAGAACTGGCCCAAAGCTTGCCAGCTTGATCCTCACTGAAATCGCAAGATTTCATTTCCTTTCATGAAATGAATTTCATGAAAGGAAATGAAATCCCAAATTCAGAGAAGGAGTGTAACAAGCACTTGGGACAGGAGATATGAGCAAAGAGAAGGTGAGCGGAAAAAACGGCAGCATTTGGAAATGCAGCATATGGAAGGCAATGCATTGGGATGAAATGAGAGCCAGGGAAAAAACCAGAGAGTTGCCCAAATTCTAGGGGTTGAATCTCTGAAATCCAAAAAGAAAGGAACAAGGTGAGAGGCGAGAAGAATGTGAGGAAGGGAAGGACTCCAAAAGAAAAAGGGAAAAATAATTTCTCACCGAAGTTCAAACAAGCAAATGGCATGGCATGAGCTGCAGGGCAGAGAGCTGGACCAAAGCGTGCCAACTTGATCCTCACTGAAATTGCAAGATATCCTTACCTTTCATGACATGAAATTCTTCATTTCATGTCATGAAAGGAGAAGTGGTGAAAAAAAAAGGAAAAATTTGTCACCGAAGTTCATACAAGCAAATGGGATGGCATGAGCTGAAGTGCAGAGAACTGGCCCAAAGCTTGCCAGCTTGATCCTCACTGAAATCGCAAGATTTCATTTCCTTTCATGAAATGAATTTCATGAAAGGAAATGAAATCCCAAATTCAGAGAAGGAGTGTAACAAGCACTTGGGACAGGAGATATGAGCAAAGAGAAGGTGAGCGGAAAAAACGGCAGCATTTAAAAATGCAGCACATGGAAGGCAATGCATTGGGATGAAATGAGGGCCAGGGAAAAAACCAGAGCGTTGCCCAAATTCTAGGGGTTGAATCTCTGAAATCCAAAGAGAAAGGAACAAGGTGAGAGGCGAGAAGAAAGTGAGGAAGGGAAGGGCTCCAAAAGAAAAAGGGAAAAATAATTTCTCACCGAAGTTCAAACAAGGAAATGGCATGGCATGAGCTGCAGGGCAGAGAGCCTGACCAAAGCGTGCCAACTTGATCCTCACTGAAATTGCAAGATATCCTTTCCTTTCATGACATGAAATCCTTCATTTCATGTCATGAAAGGACAATAGCTGAAAAAAAATGGAAAAATGTGTCACCGAAGTTCAAACAAGCAAATGGCATGGCATGAGCTGAAGTGCAGAGAAGTGGCCCAAAGCTTGCCAGCTTGATCCTCACTGAAATCGCAAGATTTCATTTCCTTTCATGAAATGAATTTCATGAAAGGAAATGAAATCCCAAATTCAGAGAAGGAGTGTAACAAGCACTGGGGACAGGAGATATGAGCAAAGAGAAGGTGAGCGGAAAAAACGGCAGCATTTGGAAATGCAACACATGGAAGGCAATGCATTGGGATGAAATGAGGGCCAGGGAAAAAACCAGAGAGTTGCCCAAATTCTAGGGGTTGAATCTCTGAAATGCAAAGAGAAAGGAACAAGGCGAGAGGCGTGAAGAAAGTGAGGAAGGGAAGGGCTCAAAAGAAAAAGGGAAAAATAATTTGTCACCGAAGTTCAAACAAGCAAATGGCATGGCATGAGCTGCAGGGCAGAGAGCTGGACCAAAGCGTGCCAACTTGATCCTCACTGAAATTGCAAGATATCCTTTCCTTTCATGACATGAAATTCTTCATTTCATGTCATGAAAGGAGAAGGGCTGAAAAAAAATGGAAAATTTGTCACCGAAGTTCAAACAAGCAAATGGCATGGCATGAGCTGAAGTGCAGAGAACTGGCCCAAAGCTTGCCAGCTTGATCCTCACTGAAATCGCAAGATTTCATTTCCTTTCATGAAATGAATTTCATGAAAGGAAATGAAATCCCAAATTCAGAGAAGGAGTGTAACAAGCACTTGGGACAGGAGATATGAGCAAAGAGAAGGTGAGCGGAAAAAACGGCAGCATTTGGAAATGCAGCACATGGAAGGCAATGCATTGGGATGAAATGAGGGCCAGGGAAAAAACCAGAGCTTTGCCCAAATTCTAGGGGTTGAATCTCTGAAATCCAAAGAGAAAGGAACAAGGTGAGAGGCGAGAAGAAAGTGAGGAAGGGAAGGGCTCCAAAAGAAAAAGGGAAAAATAATTTCTCACCGAAGTTCAAACAAGCAAATGGCATGGCATGAGCTGCAGGGCAGAGAGCTGGACCAAAGCGTGCCAACTTGATCCTCACTGAAATTGCAAGATATCCTTACCTTTCATGACATGAAATTCTTCATTTCATGCCATGAAAGGAGATGTGCTGAAAAAAAAAGGAAAAGTTTGTCACCGAAGTTCATACAAGCAAATGGGATGGCATGAGCTGAAGTGCAGAGAACTGGCCCAAAGCTTGCCAGCTTGATCCTCACTGAAATCGCAAGATTTCATTTCCTTTCATGAAATGAATTTCATGAAAGGAAATGAAATCCCAAATTCAGAGAAGGAGTGTAACAAGCACTTGGGACAGGAGATATGAGCAAAGAGAAGGTGAGCGGAAAAAATGGCAGTATTTGGAAATGCAGCATATGGAAGGCAATGCATTGGGATGAAATGAGAGCCAGGGAAAAAACCAGAGAGTTGCCAAAATTCTAGGGGTTGAATCTCTGAAATCCAAAGAGAAAGGAACAAGGTGAGAGGCGAGAAGAATGTGAGGAAGGGAAGGACTCCAAAAGAAAAAGGGAAAAATAATTTGTCACCGAAGTTCAAACAAGCAAATGGCATGGCATGAGCAGAAGGGCAGAGAGCTGGACCAAAGCGTGCCAACTTGATCCTCACTGAAATTGCAAGATATCCTTTCCTTTCATGACATGAAATTCTTCATTTCATGTCATGAAAGGAGAAGTGGGGAAAAAAAAAGCAAAAGTTTGTCACCGAAGTTCATACAAGCAAATGGGATGGCATGAGCTGAAGTGCAGAGAACTGGCCCAAAGCTTGCCAGCTTGATCCTCACTGAAATCGCAAGATTTCATTTCCTTTCATGAAATGAATTTCATGAAAGGAAATGAAATCCCAAATTCAGAGAAGGAGTGTAACAAGCACTGGGGACAGGAGATATGAGCAAAAAGAAGGTGAGCGGAAAAAACGGCAGCATTTGGAAATGCAACACATGGAAGGCAATGCATTGGGATGAAATGAGGGCCAGGGAAAAAACCAGAGAGTTGCCCAAATTCTAGGGGTTGAATCTCTGAAATGCAAAGAGAAAGGAACAAGGCGAGAGGCGTGAAGAAAGTGAGGAAGGGAAGGGCTCAAAAGAAAAAGGGAAAAATAATTTGTCACCGAAGTTCAAACAAGCAAATGGCATGGCATGAGCTGCAGGGCAGAGAGCTGGACCAAAGCGTGCCAACTTGATCCTCACTGAAATTGCAAGATATCCTTTCCTTTCATGACATGAAATTCTTCATTTCATGTCATGAAAGGAGAAGGGCTGAAAAAAAAAGGAAAAATTTGTCACCGAAGTTCAAACAAGCACATGGCATGGCATGAGCTGAAGTGCAGAGAACTGGCCCAAAGCTTGCCAGCTTGATCCTCACTGAAATCGCAAGATTTCATTTCCTTTCATGAAATGAATTTCATGAAAGGAAATGAAATCCCAAATTCAGAGAAGGAGTGTAACAAGCACTTGGGACAGGAGATATGAGCAAAGAGAAGGTGAGCGGAAAAAACGGCAGCATTTGGAAATGCAGCATATGGAAGGCAATGCATTGGGATGAAATGAGAGCCAGGGAAAAAACCAGAGAGTTGCCCAAATTCTAGGGGTTGAATCTCTGAAATCCAAAAAGAAAGGAACAAGGTGAGAGGCGAGAAGAATGTGAGGAAGGGAAGGACTCCAAAAGAAAAAGGGAAAAATAATTTCTCACCGAAGTTCAAACAAGCAAATGGCATGGCATGAGCTGCAGGGCAGAGAGCTGGACCAAAGCGTGCCAACTTGATCCTCACTGAAATTGCAAGATATCCTTACCTTTCATGACATGAAATTCTTCATTTCATGTCATGAAAGGAGAAGTGGTGAAAAAAAAAGGAAAAATTTGTCACCGAAGTTCATACAAGCAAATGGGATGGCATGAGCTGAAGTGCAGAGAACTGGCCCAAAGCTTGCCAGCTTGATCCTCACTGAAATCGCAAGATTTCATTTCCTTTCATGAAATGAATTTCATGAAAGGAAATGAAATCCCAAATTCAGAGAAGGAGTGTAACAAGCACTTGGGACAGGAGATATGAGCAAAGAGAAGGTGAGCGGAAAAAACGGCAGCATTTAAAAATGCAGCACATGGAAGGCAATGCATTGGGATGAAATGAGGGCCAGGGAAAAAACCAGAGCGTTGCCCAAATTCTAGGGGTTGAATCTCTGAAATCCAAAGAGAAAGGAACAAGGTGAGAGGCGAGAAGAAAGTGAGGAAGGGAAGGGCTCCAAAAGAAAAAGGGAAAAATAATTTCTCACCGAAGTTCAAACAAGGAAATGGCATGGCATGAGCTGCAGGGCAGAGAGCCTGACCAAAGCGTGCCAACTTGATCCTCACTGAAATTGCAAGATATCCTTTCCTTTCATGACATGAAATCCTTCATTTCATGTCATGAAAGGACAATAGCTGAAAAAAAATGGAAAAATGTGTCACCGAAGTTCAAACAAGCAAATGGCATGGCATGAGCTGAAGTGCAGAGAAGTGGCCCAAAGCTTGCCAGCTTGATCCTCACTGAAATCGCAAGATTTCATTTCCTTTCATGAAATGAATTTCATGAAAGGAAATGAAATCCCAAATTCAGAGAAGGAGTGTAACAAGCACTGGGGACAGGAGATATGAGCAAAGAGAAGGTGAGCGGAAAAAACGGCAGCATTTGGAAATGCAACACATGGAAGGCAATGCATTGGGATGAAATGAGGGCCAGGGAAAAAACCAGAGAGTTGCCCAAATTCTAGGGGTTGAATCTCTGAAATGCAAAGAGAAAGGAACAAGGCGAGAGGCGTGAAGAAAGTGAGGAAGGGAAGGGCTCAAAAGAAAAAGGGAAAAATAATTTGTCACCGAAGTTCAAACAAGCAAATGGCATGGCATGAGCTGCAGGGCAGAGAGCTGGACCAAAGCGTGCCAACTTGATCCTCACTGAAATTGCAAGATATCCTTTCCTTTCATGACATGAAATTCTTCATTTCATGTCATGAAAGGAGAAGGGCTGAAAAAAAATGGAAAATTTGTCACCGAAGTTCAAACAAGCAAATGGCATGGCATGAGCTGAAGTGCAGAGAACTGGCCCAAAGCTTGCCAGCTTGATCCTCACTGAAATCGCAAGATTTCATTTCCTTTCATGAAATGAATTTCATGAAAGGAAATGAAATCCCAAATTCAGAGAAGGAGTGTAACAAGCACTTGGGACAGGAGATATGAGCAAAGAGAAGGTGAGCGGAAAAAACGGCAGCATTTGGAAATGCAGCACATGGAAGGCAATGCATTGGGATGAAATGAGGGCCAGGGAAAAAACCAGAGCTTTGCCCAAATTCTAGGGGTTGAATCTCTGAAATCCAAAGAGAAAGGAACAAGGTGAGAGGCGAGAAGAAAGTGAGGAAGGGAAGGGCTCCAAAAGAAAAAGGGAAAAATAATTTCTCACCGAAGTTCAAACAAGCAAATGGCATGGCATGAGCTGCAGGGCAGAGAGCTGGACCAAAGCGTGCCAACTTGATCCTCACTGAAATTGCAAGATATCCTTACCTTTCATGACATGAAATTCTTCATTTCATGTCATGAAAGGAGAAGTGGTGAAAAAAAAAGGAAAAATTTGTCACCGAAGTTCATACAAGCAAATGGGATGGCATGAGCTGAAGTGCAGAGAACTGGCCCAAAGCTTGCCAGCTTGATCCTCACTGAAATCGCAAGATTTCATTTCCTTTCATGAAATGAATTTCATGAAAGGAAATGAAATCCCAAATTCAGAGAAGGAGTGTAACAAGCACTTGGGACAGGAGATATGAGCAAAGAGAAGGTGAGCGGAAAAAACGGCAGCATTTAAAAATGCAGCACATGGAAGGCAATGCATTGGGATGAAATGAGGGCCAGGGAAAAAACCAGAGCGTTGCCCAAATTCTAGGGGTTGAATCTCTGAAATCCAAAGAGAAAGGAACAAGGTGAGAGGCGAGAAGAAAGTGAGGAAGGGAAGGGCTCCAAAAGAAAAAGGGAAAAATAATTTCTCACCGAAGTTCAAACAAGCAAATGGCATGGCATGAGCTGCAGGGCAGAGAGCTGGACCAAAGCGTGCCAACTTGATCCTCACTGAAATTGCAAGATATCCTTTCCTTTCATGACATGAAATTCTTCATTTCATGTCATGAAAGGACAATGGCTGAAAAAAAATGGAAAAATTTGTCACCGAAGTTCAAACAGGCACACGGCATGGCATGAGCTGAAGTGCAGAGAAGTGGCCCAAAGCTTGCCAGCTTGATCCTCACTGAAATCGCAAGATTTCATTTCCTTTCATGAAATGAATTTCATGAAAGGAAATGAAATCCCAAATTCAGAGAAGGAGTGTAACAAGCACTGGGGACAGGAGATATGAGCAAAGAGAAGGTGAGCGGAAAAAACGGCAGCATTTGGAAATGCAGCACATGGAAGGCAATGCATTGGGATGAAATGAGAGCCAGGGAAAAAACCAGAGAGTTGCCCAAATTCTAGGGGTTGAATCTCTGAAATCCAAAAAGAAAGGAACAAGGTGAGAGGCGAGAAGAATGTGAGGAAGGGAAGGACTCCAAAAGAAAAAGGGAAAAATAATTTGTCACAGAAGTTCAAACAAGCAAATGGCATGGCATGAGCAGAAGGGCAGAGAGCTGGACCAAAGCGTGCCAACTTGATCCTCACTGAAATTGCAAGATATCCTTTCCTTTCATGACATGAAATTCTTCATTTCATGTCATGAAAGGAGATGTGCTGAAAAAAAAAGGAAAAATTTGTCACCGAAGTTCATACAAGCAAATGGGATGGCATGAGCTGAAGTGCAGAGAACTGGCCCAAAGCTTGCCAGCTTGATCCTCACTGAAATCGCAAGATTTCATTTCCTTTCATGAAATGAATTTCATGAAAGGAAATGAAATCCCAAATTCAGAGAAGGAGTGTAACAAGCACTTGGGACAGGAGATATGAGCAAAGAGAAGGTGAGCGGAAAAAACGGCAGCATTTAAAAATGCAGCACATGGAAGGCAATGCATTGGGATGAAATGAGGGCCAGGGAAAAAACCAGAGCGTTGCCCAAATTCTAGGGGTTGAATCTCTGAAATCCAAAGAGAAAGGAACAAGGTGAGAGGCGAGAAGAAAGTGAGGAAGGGAAGGACTCCAAAAGAAAAAGGGAAAAATAATTTCTCACCGAAGTTCAAACAAGGAAATGGCATGGCATGAGCTGCAGGGCAGAGAGCCTGACCAAAGCGTGCCAACTTGATCCTCACTGAAATTGCAAGATATCCTTTCCTTTCATGACATGAAATTCTTCATTTCATGTCATGAAAGGACAATAGCTGAAAAAAAATGGAAAAATGTGTCACCGAAGTTCAAACAAGCAAATGGCATGGCATGAGCTGAAGTGCAGAGAAGTGGCCCAAAGCTTGCCAGCTTGATCCTCACTGAAATCGCAAGATTTCATTTCCTTTCATGAAATGAATTTCATGAAAGGAAATGAAATCCCAAATTCAGAGAAGGAGTGTAACAAGCACTGGGGACAGGAGATATGAGCAAAGAGAAGGTGAGCGGAAAAAACGGCAGCATTTGGAAATGCAACACATGGAAGGCAATGCATTGGGATGAAATGAGGGCCAGGGAAAAAACCAGAGAGTTGCCCAAATTCTAGGGGTTGAATCTCTGAAATGCAAAGAGAAAGGAACAAGGCGAGAGGCGTGAAGAAAGTGAGGAAGGGAAGGGCTCAAAAGAAAAAGGGAAAAATAATTTGTCACCGAAGTTCAAACAAGCAAATGGCATGGCATGAGCTGCAGGGCAGAGAGCTGGACCAAAGCGTGCCAACTTGATCCTCACTGAAATTGCAAGATATCCTTTCCTTTCATGACATGAAATTCTTCATTTCATGTCATGAAAGGAGAAGTGGGGAAAAAAAAAGGAAAAGTTTGTCACCGAAGTTCATACAAGCAAATGGGATGGCATGAGCTGAAGTGCAGAGAACTGGCCCAAAGCTTGCCAGCTTGATCCTCACTGAAATCGCAAGATTTCATTTCCTTTCAAGAAATGAATTTCATGAAAGGAAATGAAATCCCAAATTCAGAGAAGGAGTGTAACAAGCACTGGGGACAGGAGATATGAGCAAAGAGAAGGTGAGCGGAAAAAACGGCAGCATTTGGAAATGCAGCACATGGAAGGCAATGCATTGGGATGAAATGAGAGCCAGGGAAAAAACCAGAGAGTTGCCCAAATTCTAGGGGTTGAATCTCTGAAATCCAAAAAGAAAGGAACAAGGTGAGAGGCGAGAAGAATGTGAGGAAGGGAAGGACTCCAAAAGAAAAAGGGAAAAATAATTTGTCACAGAAGTTCAAACAAGCAAATGGCATGGCATGAGCTGCAGGGAAGAGAGCTGGACCAAAGCGTGCCAACTTGATCCTCACTGAAATTGCAAGATATCCTTTCCTTTCATGACATGAAATTCTTCATTTCATGTCATGAAAGGAGAAGGGCTGAAAAAAAAAGGAAAAATTTGTCACCGAAGTTCAAACAAGCACATGGCATGGCATGAGCTGAAGTGCAGAGAAGTGGCCCAAAGCTTGCCAGCTTGATCCTCACTGAAATCGCAAGATTTCATTTCCTTTCATGAAATGAATTTCATGAAAGGAAATGAAATCCCAAATTCAGAGAAGGAGTGTAACAAGCACTTGGGACAGGAGATATGAGCAAAGAGAAGGTGAGCGGAAAAAACGGCAGCATTTGGAAATGCAGCATATGGAAGGCAACGCATTGGGATGAAATGAGAGCCAGGGAAAAAACCAGAGAATTGCCCAAATTCTAGGGGTTGAATCTCTGAAATCCAAAGAGAAAGGGACAAGGTGAGAGGCGAGAAGAATGTGAGTTAGGGAAGGACTCCAAAAGAAAAAGGGAAAAATAATTTGTCACCAAAGTTCAAACAAGCAAATGGCATGGCATGAGCTGCAGGGCAGAGAGCTGGACCAAAGCGTGCCAACTTGATCCTCACTGAAATTGCAAGATATCCTTTCCTTTCATGACATGAATTTCTTCATTTCATGTCATGAAAGGAGAAGGGCTGAAAAAAAAAGGAAAAATTTGTCACCGAAGTTCAAACAAGCACATGGCATGGCATGAGCTGAAGTGCAGAGCAGTGGCCCAAAGCTTGCCAGCTTGATCCTCACTGAAATCGCAAGATTTCATTTCCTTTCATGAAATGAATTTCATGAAAGGAAATGAAATCCCAAATTCAGAGAAGGAGTGTAACAAGCACTTGGGACAGGAGATATGAGCAAAGAGAAGGTGAGCGGAAAAAACGGTAGCATTTGGAAATGCAGCACATGGAAGGCAATGCATTGGGATGAAATGAGAGCCAGGGAAAAAACCAGAGAGTTGCCCAAATTCTAGGGGTTGAATCTCTGAAATCCAAAGAGAAAGGAACAAGGTGAGAGGCGAGAAGAATGTGAGGAAGGGAAGGGCTCCAAAAGAAAAAGGGAAAAATAATTTGTCACCGAAGTTCAAACAAGCAAATGGCATGGCATGAGCTGCAGGGCAGAGAGCTGGACCAAAGCGTGCCAACTTGATCCTCACTGAAATTGCAAGATATCCTTTCCTTTCATGACATGAAATTCTTCATTTCATGTCATGAAAGGACAATAGCTGAAAAGAAATGGAAAAATGTGTCACCGAAGTTTAAACAGGCACACGGCATGGCATGAGCGGAAGTGCAGAGAACTGGCCCAAAGCTTGCCAGCTTGATCCTCACTGAAATCGCATGATTTCATTTCCTTTCATGAAATGAATTTCATGAAAGGAAATGAAATCCCAAATTCAGAGAAGGAGTGTAACAAGCACTGGGGACAGGAGATATGAGCAAAGAGAAGGTGAGCGGAAAAAACGGCAGCATTTGGAAATGAAGCATGTGGAAGGCAATGCATTGGGATGAAATGAGGGCAGGGAAAAAACCAGAGAGTTGCCCAAATTCTAGGGGTTGAATCTCTGAAATCCAAAGAAAAAGGAACAAGGTGAGAGGCATGAAGAAAGTGAAGAAGGGAAGGGCTCAAAAGGAAAAGGGAAAAATAATTTCTCACCGAAGTTCAAAAAAGCAAATGGCATGGCATGAGCTGCAGGGAAGAGAGCTGGACCAAAGCGTGCCAACTTGATCCTCACTGAAATTGCAAGATATCCTTTCCTTTCATGACATGAAATTCTTCATTTCATGTCATGAAAGGAGAAGGGCTGAAAAAAAAAGGAAAAATTTGTCACCGAAGTTCAAACAAGCACATGGCATGGCATGAGCTGAAGTGCAGAGAAGTGGCCCAAAGCTTGCCAGCTTGATCCTCACTGAAATCGCAAGATTTCATTTCCTTTCATGAAATGAATTTCATGAAAGGAAATGAAATCCCAAATTCAGAGAAGGAGTGTAACAAGCACTTGGGACAGGAGATATGAGCAAAGAGAAGGTGAGCGGAAAAAACGGCAGCGTTTGGAAATGCAGCACATGGAAGGCAATGCATTGGGATGAAATGAGAGCCAGGGAAAAAATCAGAGAGTTGCTCAAATTCTAGGGGTTGAATCTCTGAAATCCAAAAAGAAAGGAACAAGGTGAGAGGCGAGAAGAATGTGAGGAAGGGAAGGACTCCAAAAGAAAAAGGGAAAAATAATTTGTCACCGAAGTTCAAACAAGCAAATGGCATGGCATGAGCAGAAGGGCAGAGAGCTGGACCAAAGTTGCCAACTTGATCCTCACTGAAATTGCAAGATTTCCTCTCCTTTCATGACATGAAATTCTTCATTTCATGTCATGAAAGGACAATAGCTGAAAAAAAGGGAAAAATTTGTCACCGAAGTTCAAACAAGCAAATGGCATGGCATGAGCTGAAGTGCAGAGAAGTGGCCCAAAGCTTGCCAGCTTGATCCTCACTGAAATCGCAAGATTTCATTTCCTTTCATGAAATGAATTTCATGAAAGGAAATGAAATCCCAAATTCAGAGAAGGAGTGTAACAAGCACTGGGGACAGGAGATATGAGGAAAGAGAAGGTGAGCGGAAAAAACGGCAGCATTTGGAAATGCAACACATGGAAGGCAATGCATTGGGATGAAATGAGGGCCAGGGAAAAAACCAGAGAGTTGCCAAAATTCTAGGGGTTGAATCTCTGAAATCCAAAGAGAAAGGAACAAGGTGAGAGGCGTGAAGAAAGTGAGGAAGGGAAGGGCTCAAAAGAAAAAGGGAAAAATAATTTCTCACCGAAGTTCAAACAAGCAAATGGCATGGCATGAGCTGCAGGGCAGAGCGCTGGACCAAAGCGTGCCAACTTGATCCTCACTGAAATTGCAAGATATCCTTTCCTTTCCTGACATGAAATTCTTCATTTCATGTCATGAAAGGAGAAGGGCTGAAAAAAAAAGGAAAAATTTGTCACCGAAGTTCAAACAAGCACATGGCATGGCATGAGCTGAAGTGCAGAGAAGTGGCCCAAAGCTTGCCAGCTTGATCCTCACTGAAATCGCAAGATTTCATTTCCTTTCATGAAATGAATTTCATGAAAGGAAATGAAATCCCAAATTCAGAGAAGGAGTGTAACAAGCACTTGGGACAGGAGATATGAGCAAAGAGAAGGTGAGCGGAAAAAACGGCAGCATTTGGAAATGCAGCACATGGAAGGCAATGCATTGGGATGAAATGAGAGCCAGGGAAAAAATCAGAGAGTTGCTCAAATTCTAGGGGTTGAATCTCTGAAATCCAAAAAGAAAGGAACAAGGTGAGAGGCGAGAAGAATGTGAGGAAGGGAAGGACTCCAAAAGAAAAAGGGAAAAATAATTTGTCACCGAAGTTCAAACAAGCAAATGGCATGGCATGAGCAGAAGGGCAGAGAGCTGGACCAAAGTTGCCAACTTGATCCTCACTGAAATTGCAAGATTTCCTCTCCTTTCATGACATGAAATTCTTCATTTCATGTCATGAAAGGACAATAGCTGAAAAAAAGGGAAAAATTTGTCACCGAAGTTCAAACAAGCAAATGGCATGGCATGAGCTGAAGTGCAGAGAAGTGGCCCAAAGCTTGCCAGCTTGATCCTCACTGAAATCGCAAGATTTCATTTCCTTTCATGAAATGAATTTCATGAAAGGAAATGAAATCCCAAATTCAGAGAAGGAGTGTAACAAGCACTGGGGACAGGAGATATGAGGAAAGAGAAGGTGAGCGGAAAAAACGGCAGCATTTGGAAATGCAACACATGGAAGGCAATGCATTGGGATGAAATGAGGGCCAGGGAAAAAACCAGAGAGTTGCCAAAATTCTAGGGGTTGAATCTCTGAAATCCAAAGAGAAAGGAACAAGGTGAGAGGCGTGAAGAAAGTGAGGAAGGGAAGGGCTCAAAAGAAAAAGGGAAAAATAATTTCTCACCGAAGTTCAAACAAGCAAATGGCATGGCATGAGCTGCAGGGCAGAGCGCTGGACCAAAGCGTGCCAACTTGATCCTCACTGAAATTGCAAGATATCCTTTCCTTTCCTGACATGAAATTCTTCATTTCATGTCATGAAAGGAGAAGGGCTGAAAAAAAAAGGAAAAATTTGTCACCGAAGTTCAAACAAGCACATGGCATGGCATGAGCTGAAGTGCAGAGAAGTGGCCCAAAGCTTGCCAGCTTGATCCTCACTGAAATCGCAAGATTTCATTTCCTTTCATGAAATGAATTTCATGAAAGGAAATGAAATCCCAAATTCAGAGAAGGAGTGTAACAAGCACTTGGGACAGGAGATATGAGTAAAGAGAAGGTGAGCGGAAAAAACGGCAGCATTTGGAAATGCAGCACATGGAAGGCAATGCATTGGGATGAAATGAGGGCCAGGGAAAAAACCAGAGAGTTGCCCAAATTCTAGGGGTTGAATCTCTGAAATGCAAAGAGAAAGGAACAACGCGAGAGGCGTGAAGAAAGTGAGGAAGGGAAGGGCTCAAAAGAAAAAGGGAAAAATAATTTCACACCGAAGTTCAAACAAGCACATGGCATGGCATGAGCTGAAGTGCAGAGAACTGGCCCAAATCTTGCCAGCTTGATCCTCACTGAAATCGCAAGATTTCATTTCCTTTCATGAAATGAATTTCATGAAAGGAAATGAAATCCCAAATTCAGAGAAGGAGTGTAACAAGCACTTGGGACAGGAGATATGAGCAAAGAGAAGGTGAGCGGAAAAAATGGCAGCATTTGGAAATGCAGCATATGGAAGGCAATGCATTGGGATGAAAGGAGAGCCAGGGAAAAAACCAGAGAGTTGCCAAAATTCTAGGGGTTGAATCTCTGAAATCCAAAGAGAAAGGAACAAGGTGAGAGGCGAGAAGAATGTGAGGAAGGGAAGGACTCCAAAAGAAAAAGGGAAAAATAATTTGTCACCGAAGTTCAAACAAGCAAATGGCATGGCATGAGCAGAAGGGCAGAGAGCTGGACCAAAGCGTGCCAACTTGATCCTCACTGAAATTGCAAGATATCCTTTCCTTTCATGACATGAAATTCTTCATTTCATGTCATGAAAGGAGAAGTGGGGAAAAAAAAAGCAAAAGTTTGTCACCGAAGTTCATACAAGCAAATGGGATGGCATGAGCTGAAGTGCAGAGAACTGGCCCAAAGCTTGCCAGCTTGATCCTCACTGAAATCGCAAGATTTCATTTCCTTTCATGAAATGAATTTCATGAAAGGAAATGAAATCCCAAATTCAGAGAAGGAGTGTAACAAGCACTTGGGACAGGAGATATGAGCAAAGAGAAGGTGAGCGGAAAAAACGGCAGCATTTAAAAATGCAGCACATGGAAGGCAATGCATTGGGATGAAATGAGGGCCAGGGAAAAAACCAGAGCGTTGCTCAGATTCTAGGGGTTGAATCTCTGAAATCCAAAGAGAAAGGAACAAGGTGAGAGGCGAGAAGAAAGTGAGGAAGGGAAGGGTTCCAAAAGAAAAAGGGAAAAATAATTTCTCACCGAAGTTCAAACAAGGAAATGGCATGGCATGAGCTGCAGGGCAGAGAGCTGGACCAAAGCGTGCCAACTTGATCCTCACTGAAATTGCAAGATATCCTTTCCTTTCATGACATGAAATTCTTCATTTCATGTCATGAAAGGAGAAGGGCTGAAAAAAAATGGAAAAATTTGTCACCGAAGTTCAAACAAGCAAATGGCATGGCATGAGCTGAAGTGCAGAGAAGTGGCCCAAAGCTTGCCAGCTTGATCCTCACTGAAATCGCAAGATTTCATTTCCTTTCATGAAATGAATTTCATGAAAGGAAATGAAATCCCAAATTCAGAGAAGGAGTGTAACAAGCACTTGGGACAGGAGATATGAGCAAAGAGAAGGTGAGCGGAAAAAACGGCAGCATTTGGAAATGAAGCATGTGGAAGGCAATGCATTGGGATGAAATGAGGGCCAGGGAAAAAACCAGAGAGTTGCCAAAATTCTAGGGGTTGAATCTCTGAAATCCAAAGGAAAAGGAACAAGGTGAGAGGCATGAAGAAAGTGAAGAAGGGAAGGGCTCAAAAGAAAAAGGGAAAAATAATTTCTCACCGAAGTTCAAACAAGCAAATGGCATGGCATGAGCTGCAGGGCAGAGAGCTGGACCAAAGCGTGCCAACTTGATCCTCAATGAAATTGCAAGATATCCTTTCCTTTCCTGACATGAAATTCTTCATTTCATGTCATGAAAGGAGAAGGGCTGAAAAAAAAAGGAAAAATTTGTCACCGAAGTTCAAACAAGAACATGGCATGGCATGAGCTGAAGTGCAGAGAACTGGCCCAAAGCTTGCCAGCTTGATCCTCACTGAAATCGCAAGATTTCATTTCCTTTCATGAAATGAATTTCATGAAAGGAAATGAAATCCCAAATTCAGAGAAGGAGTGTAACAAGCACTGGGGACAGGAGATATGAGCAAAGAGAAGGTGAGCGGAAGAAACGGCAGCATTTGGAAATGCAGCATATGGAAGGCAATGCATTGGGATGAATTGAGAGCCAGGGAGAAAACCAGAGAGTTGCCCAAATTCTAGGGGTTGAATCTCTGAAATCCAAAAAGAAAGGAACAAGGTGAGAGGCGAGAAGAATGTGAGGAAGGGAAGGACTCCAAAAGAAAAAGGGAAAAATAATTTCTCACCGAAGTTCAAACAAGCACATGGCATGGCATGAGCTGCAGGGCAGAGAGCTGGACCAAAGCGTGCCAACTTGATCCTCACTGAAATTGCAAGATATCCTTTCCTTTCATGACATGAAATTCTTCATTTCATATCATGAAAGGACAATAGCTGAAAAAAAAAGGAAAAATTTGTCACCGAAGTTCAAACTATCAAATGGCATGGCATGAGCTGAAGTGCAGAGAACTGGCCCAAAGCTTGCCAGCTTGATCCTCACTGAAATTGCAAGATATCCTTTCCTTTCATGACATGAAATTCTTCATTTCATGTCATGAAAGGAGAAGTGGTTAAAAAAAAAATGAAAAATTTGTCACCGAAGTTCATACAAGCAAATGGGATGGCATGAGCTGAAGTGCAGAGAACTGGCCCAAAGCTTGCCAGCTTGATCCTCACTGAAATCGCAAGATTTCATTTCCTTTCATGAAATGAATTTCATGAAAGGAAATGAAATCCCAAATTCAGAGAAGGAGTGTAACAAGCACTTGGGACAGGAGATATGAGCAAAGAGAAGGTGAGCGGAAAAAACGGCAGCATTTAAAAATGCAGCACATGGAAGGCAATGCATTGGGATGAAATGAGGGCCAGGGAAAAAACCAGAGAGTTGCCCAAATTCTAGGGGTTGAATCTCTGAAATGCAAAGAGAAAGGAACAAGGCGAGAGGCGTGAAGAAAGTGAGGAAGGGAAGGGCTCAAAAGAAAAAGGGAAAAATAATTTGTCACCGAAGTTCAAACAAGCAAATGGCATGGCATGAGCTGCAGGGCAGAGAGCTGGACCAAAGCGTGCCAACTTGATCCTCACTGAAATTGCAAGATATCCTTTCCTTTCATGACATGAAATTCTTCATTTCATGTCATGAAAGGAGAAGTGGGGAAAAAAAAAGGAAAAGTTTGTCACCGAAGTTCATACAAGCAAATGGGATGGCATGAGCTGAAGTGCAGAGAACTGGCCCAAAGCTTGCCAGCTTGATCCTCACTGAAATCGCAAGATTTCATTTCCTTTCAAGAAATGAATTTCATGAAAGGAAATGAAATCCCAAATTCAGAGAAGGAGTGTAACAAGCACTGGGGACAGGAGATATGAGCAAAGAGAAGGTGAGCGGAAAAAACGGCAGCATTTGGAAATGCAGCACATGGAAGGCAATGCATTGGGATGAAATGAGAGCCAGGGAAAAAACCAGAGAGTTGCCCAAATTCTAGGGGTTGAATCTCTGAAATCCAAAAAGAAAGGAACAAGGTGAGAGGCGAGAAGAATGTGAGGAAGGGAAGGACTCCAAAAGAAAAAGGGAAAAATAATTTGTCACAGAAGTTCAAACAAGCAAATGGCATGGCATGAGCTGCAGGGAAGAGAGCTGGACCAAAGCGTGCCAACTTGATCCTCACTGAAATTGCAAGATATCCTTTCCTTTCATGACATGAAATTCTTCATTTCATGTCATGAAAGGAGAAGGGCTGAAAAAAAAAGGAAAAATTTGTCACCGAAGTTCAAACAAGCAAATGGCATGGCATGAGCTGAAGTGCAGAGAAGTGGCCCAAAGCTTGCCAGCTTGATCCTCACTGAAATCGCAAGATTTCATTTCCTTTCATGAAATGAATTTCATGAAAGGAAATGAAATCCCAAATTCAGAGAAGGAGTGTAACAAGCACTTGGGACAGGAGATATGAGCAAAGAGAAGGTGAGCGGAAAAAACGGCAGCATTTGGAAATGCAGCATATGGAAGGCAACGCATTGGGATGAAATGAGAGCCAGGGAAAAAACCAGAGAGTTGCCCAAATTCTAGGGGTTGAATCTCTGAAATCCAAAGAGAAAGGGACAAGGTGAGAGGCGAGAAGAATGTGAGTTAGGGAAGGACTCCAAAAGAAAAAGGGAAAAATAATTTGTCACCAAAGTTCAAACAAGCAAATGGCATGGCATGAGCTGCAGGGCAGAGAGCTGGACCAAAGCGTGCCAACTTGATCCTCACTGAAATTGCAAGATATCCTTTCCTTTCATGACATGAATTTCTTCATTTCATGTCATGAAAGGAGAAGGGCTGAAAAAAAAAGGAAAAATTTGTCACCGAAGTTCAAACAAGCACATGGCATGGCATGAGCTGAAGTGCAGAGCAGTGGCCCAAAGCTTGCCAGCTTGATCCTCACTGAAATCGCAAGATTTCATTTCCTTTCATGAAATGAATTTCATGAAAGGAAATGAAATCCCAAATTCAGAGAAGGAGTGTAACAAGCACTTGGGACAGGAGATATGAGCAAAGAGAAGGTGAGCGGAAAAAACGGTAGCATTTGGAAATGCAGCACATGGAAGGCAATGCATTGGGATGAAATGAGAGCCAGGGAAAAAACCAGAGAGTTGCCCAAATTCTAGGGGTTGAATCTCTGAAATCCAAAGAGAAAGGAACAAGGTGAGAGGCGAGAAGAATGTGAGGAAGGGAAGGGCTCCAAAAGAAAAAGGGAAAAATAATTTGTCACCGAAGTTCAAACAAGCAAATGGCATGGCATGAGCTGCAGGGCAGAGAGCTGGACCAAAGCGTGCCAACTTGATCCTCACTGAAATTGCAAGATATCCTTTCCTTTCATGACATGAAATTCTTCATTTCATGTCATGAAAGGACAATAGCTGAAAAGAAATGGAAAAATGTGTCACCGAAGTTTAAACAGGCACACGGCATGGCATGAGCGGAAGTGCAGAGAACTGGCCCAAAGCTTGCCAGCTTGATCCTCACTGAAATCGCATGATTTCATTTCCTTTCATGAAATGAATTTCATGAAAGGAAATGAAATCCCAAATTCAGAGAAGGAGTGTAACAAGCACTGGGGACAGGAGATATGAGCAAAGAGAAGGTGAGCGGAAAAAACGGCAGCATTTGGAAATGAAGCATGTGGAAGGCAATGCATTGGGATGAAATGAGGGCAGGGAAAAAACCAGAGAGTTGCCCAAATTCTAGGGGTTGAATCTCTGAAATCCAAAGAAAAAGGAACAAGGTGAGAGGCATGAAGAAAGTGAAGAAGGGAAGGGCTCAAAAGGAAAAGGGAAAAATAATTTCTCACCGAAGTTCAAAAAAGCAAATGGCATGGCATGAGCTGCAGGGAAGAGAGCTGGACCAAAGCGTGCCAACTTGATCCTCACTGAAATTGCAAGATATCCTTTCCTTTCATGACATGAAATTCTTCATTTCATGTCATGAAAGGAGAAGGGCTGAAAAAAAAAGGAAAAATTTGTCACCGAAGTTCAAACAAGCACATGGCATGGCATGAGCTGAAGTGCAGAGAAGTGGCCCAAAGCTTGCCAGCTTGATCCTCACTGAAATCGCAAGATTTCATTTCCTTTCATGAAATGAATTTCATGAAAGGAAATGAAATCCCAAATTCAGAGAAGGAGTGTAACAAGCACTTGGGACAGGAGATATGAGCAAAGAGAAGGTGAGCGGAAAAAACGGCAGCGTTTGGAAATGCAGCACATGGAAGGCAATGCATTGGGATGAAATGAGAGCCAGGGAAAAAATCAGAGAGTTGCTCAAATTCTAGGGGTTGAATCTCTGAAATCCAAAAAGAAAGGAACAAGGTGAGAGGCGAGAAGAATGTGAGGAAGGGAAGGACTCCAAAAGAAAAAGGGAAAAATAATTTGTCACCGAAGTTCAAACAAGCAAATGGCATGGCATGAGCAGAAGGGCAGAGAGCTGGACCAAAGTTGCCAACTTGATCCTCACTGAAATTGCAAGATTTCCTCTCCTTTCATGACATGAAATTCTTCATTTCATGTCATGAAAGGACAATAGCTGAAAAAAAGGGAAAAATTTGTCACCGAAGTTCAAACAAGCAAATGGCATGGCATGAGCTGAAGTGCAGAGAAGTGGCCCAAAGCTTGCCAGCTTGATCCTCACTGAAATCGCAAGATTTCATTTCCTTTCATGAAATGAATTTCATGAAAGGAAATGAAATCCCAAATTCAGAGAAGGAGTGTAACAAGCACTGGGGACAGGAGATATGAGGAAAGAGAAGGTGAGCGGAAAAAACGGCAGCATTTGGAAATGCAACACATGGAAGGCAATGCATTGGGATGAAATGAGGGCCAGGGAAAAAACCAGAGAGTTGCCAAAATTCTAGGGGTTGAATCTCTGAAATCCAAAGAGAAAGGAACAAGGTGAGAGGCGTGAAGAAAGTGAGGAAGGGAAGGGCTCAAAAGAAAAAGGGAAAAATAATTTCTCACCGAAGTTCAAACAAGCAAATGGCATGGCATGAGCTGCAGGGCAGAGCGCTGGACCAAAGCGTGCCAACTTGATCCTCACTGAAATTGCAAGATATCCTTTCCTTTCCTGACATGAAATTCTTCATTTCATGTCATGAAAGGAGAAGGGCTGAAAAAAAAAGGAAAAATTTGTCACCGAAGTTCAAACAAGCACATGGCATGGCATGAGCTGAAGTGCAGAGAAGTGGCCCAAAGCTTGCCAGCTTGATCCTCACTGAAATCGCAAGATTTCATTTCCTTTCATGAAATGAATTTCATGAAAGGAAATGAAATCCCAAATTCAGAGAAGGAGTGTAACAAGCACTTGGGACAGGAGATATGAGCAAAGAGAAGGTGAGCGGAAAAAACGGCAGCGTTTGGAAATGCAGCACATGGAAGGCAATGCATTGGGATGAAATGAGAGCCAGGGAAAAAATCAGAGAGTTGCTCAAATTCTAGGGGTTGAATCTCTGAAATCCAAAAAGAAAGGAACAAGGTGAGAGGCGAGAAGAATGTGAGGAAGGGAAGGACTCCAAAAGAAAAAGGGAAAAATAATTTGTCACCGAAGTTCAAACAAGCAAATGGCATGGCATGAGCAGAAGGGCAGAGAGCTGGACCAAAGTTGCCAACTTGATCCTCACTGAAATTGCAAGATTTCCTCTCCTTTCATGACATGAAATTCTTCATTTCATGTCATGAAAGGACAATAGCTGAAAAAAAGGGAAAAATTTGTCACCGAAGTTCAAACAAGCAAATGGCATGGCATGAGCTGAAGTGCAGAGAAGTGGCCCAAAGCTTGCCAGCTTGATCCTCACTGAAATCGCAAGATTTCATTTCCTTTCATGAAATGAATTTCATGAAAGGAAATGAAATCCCAAATTCAGAGAAGGAGTGTAACAAGCACTGGGGACAGGAGATATGAGGAAAGAGAAGGTGAGCGGAAAAAACGGCAGCATTTGGAAATGCAACACATGGAAGGCAATGCATTGGGATGAAATGAGGGCCAGGGAAAAAACCAGAGAGTTGCCAAAATTCTAGGGGTTGAATCTCTGAAATCCAAAGAGAAAGGAACAAGGTGAGAGGCGTGAAGAAAGTGAGGAAGGGAAGGGCTCAAAAGAAAAAGGGAAAAATAATTTCTCACCGAAGTTCAAACAAGCAAATGGCATGGCATGAGCTGCAGGGCAGAGCGCTGGACCAAAGCGTGCCAACTTGATCCTCACTGAAATTGCAAGATATCCTTTCCTTTCCTGACATGAAATTCTTCATTTCATGTCATGAAAGGACAATAGCTGAAAAAAAATGGAAAAATTTGTCACCGAAGTTCAAACAAGCACATGGCATGGCATGAGCTGAAGTGCAGAGAAGTGGCCCAAAGCTTGCCAGCTTGATCCTCACTGAAATCGCAAGATTTCATTTCCTTTCATGAAATGAATTTCATGAAAGGAAATGAAATCCCAAATTCAGAGAAGGAGTGTAACAAGCACTTGGGACAGGAGATATGAGTAAAGAGAAGGTGAGCGGAAAAAACGGCAGCATTTGGAAATGCAGCACATGGAAGGCAATGCATTGGGATGAAATGAGGGCCAGGGAAAAAACCAGAGAGTTGCCCAAATTCTAGGGGTTGAATCTCTGAAATGCAAAGAGAAAGGAACAACGCGAGAGGCGTGAAGAAAGTGAGGAAGGGAAGGGCTCAAAAGAAAAAGGGAAAAATAATTTCACACCGAAGTTCAAACAAGCACATGGCATGGCATGAGCTGAAGTGCAGAGAACTGGCCCAAATCTTGCCAGCTTGATCCTCACTGAAATCGCAAGATTTCATTTCCTTTCATGAAATGAATTTCATGAAAGGAAATGAAATCCCAAATTCAGAGAAGGAGTGTAACAAGCACTTGGGACAGGAGATATGAGCAAAGAGAAGGTGAGCGGAAAAAATGGCAGCATTTGGAAATGCAGCATATGGAAGGCAATGCATTGGGATGAAAGGAGAGCCAGGGAAAAAACCAGAGAGTTGCCAAAATTCTAGGGGTTGAATCTCTGAAATCCAAAGAGAAAGGAACAAGGTGAGAGGCGAGAAGAATGTGAGGAAGGGAAGGACTCCAAAAGAAAAAGGGAAAAATAATTTGTCACCGAAGTTCAAACAAGCAAATGGCATGGCATGAGCAGAAGGGCAGAGAGCTGGACCAAAGCGTGCCAACTTGATCCTCACTGAAATTGCAAGATATCCTTTCCTTTCATGACATGAAATTCTTCATTTCATGTCATGAAAGGAGAAGTGGGGAAAAAAAAAGCAAAAGTTTGTCACCGAAGTTCATACAAGCAAATGGGATGGCATGAGCTGAAGTGCAGAGAACTGGCCCAAAGCTTGCCAGCTTGATCCTCACTGAAATCGCAAGATTTCATTTCCTTTCATGAAATGAATTTCATGAAAGGAAATGAAATCCCAAATTCAGAGAAGGAGTGTAACAAGCACTTGGGACAGGAGATATGAGCAAAGAGAAGGTGAGCGGAAAAAACGGCAGCATTTAAAAATGCAGCACATGGAAGGCAATGCATTGGGATGAAATGAGGGCCAGGGAAAAAACCAGAGCGTTGCTCAGATTCTAGGGGTTGAATCTCTGAAATCCAAAGAGAAAGGAACAAGGTGAGAGGCGAGAAGAAAGTGAGGAAGGGAAGGGTTCCAAAAGAAAAAGGGAAAAATAATTTCTCACCGAAGTTCAAACAAGGAAATGGCATGGCATGAGCTGCAGGGCAGAGAGCTGGACCAAAGCGTGCCAACTTGATCCTCACTGAAATTGCAAGATATCCTTTCCTTTCATGACATGAAATTCTTCATTTCATGTCATGAAAGGAGAAGGGCTGAAAAAAAATGGAAAAATTTGTCACCGAAGTTCAAACAAGCAAATGGCATGGCATGAGCTGAAGTGCAGAGAAGTGGCCCAAAGCTTGCCAGCTTGATCCTCACTGAAATCGCAAGATTTCATTTCCTTTCATGAAATGAATTTCATGAAAGGAAATGAAATCCCAAATTCAGAGAAGGAGTGTAACAAGCACTTGGGACAGGAGATATGAGCAAAGAGAAGGTGAGCGGAAAAAACGGCAGCATTTGGAAATGAAGCATGTGGAAGGCAATGCATTGGGATGAAATGAGGGCCAGGGAAAAAACCAGAGAGTTGCCAAAATTCTAGGGGTTGAATCTCTGAAATCCAAAGGAAAAGGAACAAGGTGAGAGGCATGAAGAAAGTGAAGAAGGGAAGGGCTCAAAAGAAAAAGGGAAAAATAATTTCTCACCGAAGTTCAAACAAGCAAATGGCATGGCATGAGCTGCAGGGCAGAGAGAGAGCTGGACCAAAGCGTGCCAACTTGATCCTCAATGAAATTGCAAGATATCCTTTCCTTTCCTGACATGAAATTCTTCATTTCATGTCATGAAAGGAGAAGGGCTGAAAAAAAAAGGAAAAATTTGTCACCGAAGTTCAAACAAGAACATGGCATGGCATGAGCTGAAGTGCAGAGAACTGGCCCAAAGCTTGCCAGCTTGATCCTCACTGAAATCGCAAGATTTCATTTCCTTTCATGAAATGAATTTCATGAAAGGAAATGAAATCCCAAATTCAGAGAAGGAGTGTAACAAGCACTGGGGACAGGAGATATGAGCAAAGAGAAGGTGAGCGGAAGAAACGGCAGCATTTGGAAATGCAGCATATGGAAGGCAATGCATTGGGATGAATTGAGAGCCAGGGAGAAAACCAGAGAGTTGCCCAAATTCTAGGGGTTGAATCTCTGAAATCCAAAAAGAAAGGAACAAGGTGAGAGGCGAGAAGAATGTGAGGAAGGGAAGGACTCCAAAAGAAAAAGGGAAAAATAATTTCTCACCGAAGTTCAAACAAGCACATGGCATGGCATGAGCTGCAGGGCAGAGAGCTGGACCAAAGCGTGCCAACTTGATCCTCACTGAAATTGCAAGATATCCTTTCCTTTCATGACATGAAATTCTTCATTTCATATCATGAAAGGACAATAGCTGAAAAAAAAAGGAAAAATTTGTCACCGAAGTTCAAACTATCAAATGGCATGGCATGAGCTGAAGTGCAGAGAACTGGCCCAAAGCTTGCCAGCTTGATCCTCACTGAAATCGCAAGATTTCATTTCCTTTCATGAAATGAATTTCATGAAAGGAAATGAAATCCCAAATTCAGAGAAGGAGTGTAACAAGCACTTGGGACAGGAGATATGAGCAAAGAGAAGGTGAGCGGAAAAAACGGCAGCATTTGGAAATGCAGCATATGGAAGGCAATGCATTGGGATGAAATGAGAGCCAGGGAAAAAACCAGAGAGTTGCCAAAATTCTAGGGGTTTAATCTCTGAAATCCAAAAAGAAAGGAACAAGGTGAGAGGCGAGAAGAATGTGAGGAAGGGAAGGACTCCAAAAGAAAATGGGAAAAATAATTTGTCACCGAAGTTCAAACTAGCAAATGGCATGGCAGGAGCAGAAGGGCAGAGAGCTGGACCAAAGCGTGCCAACTTGATCCTCACTGAAATTGCAAGATATCCTTTCCTTTCATGACATGAAATTCTTCATTTCATGTCATGAAAGGAGAAGTGGTTAAAAAAAAAATGAAAAATTTGTCACCGAAGTTCATACAAGCAAATGGGATGGCATGAGCTGAAGTGCAGAGAACTGGCCCAAAGCTTGCCAGCTTGATCCTCACTGAAATCGCAAGATTTCATTTCCTTTCATGAAATGAATTTCATGAAAGGAAATGAAATCCCAAATTCAGAGAAGGAGTGTAACAAGCACTTGGGACAGGAGATATGAGCAAAGAGAAGGTGAGCGGAAAAAACGGCAGCATTTAAAAATGCAGCACATGGAAGGCAATGCATTGGGATGAAATGAGGGCCAGGGAAAAAACCAGAGAGTTGCCCAAATTCTAGGGGTTGAATCTCTGAAATCCAAAGAGAAAGGAACAAGGTGAGAGGCGAGAAGAAAGTGAGGAAGGGAAGGGCTCCAAAAGAAAAAGGGAAAAATAATTTCTCACCGAAGTTCAAACAAGCAAATGGCATGGCATGAGCTGCAGGGCAGAGAGCTGGACCAAAGCGTGCCAACTTGATCCTCACTGAAATTGCAAGATATCCTTTCCTTTCATGACATGAAATTCTTCATTTCATGTCATGAAAGGACAGTAGCTGAAGAAAAATGGAAAAATTTGTCACCGAAGTTCAAACAAGCAAATGGCATGGCATGAGCTGAAGTGCAGAGAAGTGGCCCAAAGCTTGCCAGCTTGATCCTCACTGAAATCGCAAGATTTCATTTCCTTTCATGAAATGAATTTCATGAAAGGAAATGAAATCCCAAATTCAGAGAAGGAGTGTAACAAGCACTGGGGACAGGAGATATGAGCAAAGAGAAGGTGAGCGGAAAAAACGGCAGCATTAGAAATGCAGCATGTGGAAGGCAATGCATTGGGATGAAATGAGGGCCAGGGAATAAACCAGAGAGTTGCCCAAATTCTAGGGGTTGAATCTCTGAAATGCAAAGAGAAAGGAACAACGCGGGAGGCGTGAAGAAAGTGAGGAAGGGAAGGGCTCAAAAGAAAAAGGGAAAAATAATTTCTCACCGAAGTTCAAACAAGCACATGGCATGGCATGAGCTGAAGTGCAGAGAACTGGCCCAAAGCTTGCCAGCTTGATCCTCACTGAAATCGCAAGATTTCATTTCCTTTCATGAAATGAATTTCATGAAAGGAAATGAAATCCCAAATTCAGAGAAGGAGTGTAACAAGCACTGGGGACAGGAGATATGAGCAAAGAGAAGGTGAGCGGAAAAAACGGCAGCATTTGGAAATGCAGCACATGGAAGGCAATGCATTGGGATGAATTGAGAGCCAGGGAGAAAACCAGAGAGTTGCCCAAATTCTAGGGGTTGAATCTCTGAAATCCAAAAAGAAAGGAACAAGGTGAGAGGCGAGAAGAATGTGAGGAAGGGAAGGACTCCAAAAGAAAAAGGGAAAAATAATTTCTCACCGAAGTTCAAACAAGCACATGGCATGGCATGAGCTGCAGGGCAGAGAGCTGGACCAAAGCGTGCCAACTTGATCCTCAATGAAATTGCAAGATATCCTTTCATTTCCTGACATGAAATTCTTCATTTCATGTCATGAAACGAGAAGGGCTAAGAAAAAATGGAAAAATTTGTCACCGAAGTTCAAACAAGCACATGGCATGGCATGAGCTGAAGTGCAGAGAACTGGCCCAAAGCTTGCCAGCTTGATCCTCACTGAAATCGCAAGATTTCATTTCCTTTCATGAAATGAATTTCATGAAAGGAAATGAAATCCCAAATTCAGAGAAGGAGTGTAACAAGCACTTGGGACAGGAGATATGAGCAAAGAGAAGGTGAGCGGAAAAAACGGCAGCATTTGGAAATGCAGCACATGGAAGGCAATGCATTGGGATGAAATGAGGGCCAGGGAAAAAACCAGAGAGTTGCCCAAATTCTAGGGGTTGAATCTCTGAAATCCAAAGAGAAAGGAACAAGGTGAGAGGCGAGAAGAATGTGAGGAAGGGAAGGACTCCAAAAGAAAAAGGGAAAAATAATTTCTCACCGAAGTTCAAACAAGCAAATGGCATGGCATGAGCTGCAGGGCAGAGAGCTGGACCAAAGCGTGCCAACTTGATCCTCACTGAAATTGCAAGATATCCTTTCCTTTCATGACATGAAATTCTTCATTTCATGTCATGAAAGGAGAAGTGGGGAAAAAAAAAGCAAAAGTTTGTCACCGAAGTTCATACAAGCAAATGGGATGGCATGAGCTGAAGTGCAGAGAACTGGCCCAAAGCTTGCCAGCTTGATCCTCACTGAAATCGCAAGATTTCATTTCCTTTCATGAAATGAATTTCATGAAAGGAAATGAAATCCCAAATTCAGAGAAGGAGTGTAACAAGCACTTGGGACAGGAGATATGAGCAAAGAGAAGGTGAGCGGAAAAAATGGCAGTATTTGGAAATGCAGCATATGGAAGGCAATGCATTGGGATGAAATGAGAGCCAGGGAAAAAACCAGAGAGTTGCCAAAATTCTAGGGGTTGAATCTCTGAAATCCAAAGAGAAAGGAACAAGGTGAGAGGCGAGAAGAATGTGAGGAAGGGAAGGACTCCAAAAGAAAAAGGGAAAAATAATTTGTCACCGAAGTTCAAACAAGCAAATGGCATGGCATGAGCAGAAGGGCAGAGAGCTGGACCAAAGCGTGCCAACTTGATCCTCACTGAAATTGCAAGATATCCTTTCCTTTCATGACATGAAATTCTTCATTTCATGTCATGAAAGGAGAAGGGCTGAAAAAAAATGGAAAAATTTGTCATTGAAGTTCAAACAAGCAAATGGCATGGCATGAGCTGAAGTGCAGAGAAGTGGCCCAAAGCTTGCCAGCTTGATCCTCACTGAAATCGCAAGATTTCATTTCCTTTCATGAAATGAATTTCATGAAAGGAAATGAAATCCCAAATTCAGAGAAGGAGTGTAACAAGCACTGGGGACAGGAGATATGAGCAAAGAGAAGGTGAGCGGAAAAAACGGCAGCATTTGGAAATGCAGCACGTGGAAGGCAATGCATTGGGATGAAATGAGGGCCAGGGAAAAAACCAGAGAGTTGCCAAAATTCTAGGGGTTGAATCTCTGAAATCCAAAGGAAAAGGAACAAGGTGAGAGGCATGAAGAAAGTGAAGAAGGGAAGGGCTCAAAAGAAAAAGGGAAAAATAATTTCTCACCGAAGTTCAAACAAGCAAATGGCATGGCATGAGCTGCAGGGCAGAGAGCTGGACCAAAGCGTGCCAACTTGATCCTCAATGAAATTGCAAGATATCCTTTCCTTTCCTGACATGAAATTCTTCATTTCATGTCATGAAACGAGAAGGGCTGAAAAAAAATGGAAAAATTTGTCACCGAAGTTCAAACAAGCACATGGCATGGCATGAGCTGAAGTGCAGAGAACTGGCCCAAAGCTTGCCAGCTTGATCCTCACTGAAATCGCAAGATTTCATTTCCTTTCATGAAATGAATTTCATGAAAGGAAATGAAATCCCAAATTCAGAGAAGGAGTGTAACAAGCACTGGGGACAGGAGATATGAGCAAAGAGAAGGTGAGCGAAAGAAACGGCAGCATTTGGAAATGAAGCATATGGAAGGCAATGCATTGGGATGAATTGAGGGCCAGGGAAAAAACCAGAGAGTTGCCCAAATTCTAGGGGTTGAATCTCTGAAATCCAAAAAGAAAGGAACAAGGTGAGAGGCGAGAAGAATGTGAGGAAGGGAAGGACTCCAAAAGAAAAAGGGAAAAATAATTTCTCACCGAAGTTCAAACAAGCACATGGCATGGCATGAGCTGCAGGGCAGAGAGCTGGACCAAAGCGTGCCAACTTGATCCTCACTGAAATTGCAAGATATCCTTTCCTTTCATGACATGAAATTCTTCATTTCATATCATGAAAGGACAATAGCTGAAAAAAAATGGAAAAATTTGTCACCGAAGTTCAAACAATCAAATGGCATGGCATGAGCAGAAGGGCAGAGAGCTGGACCAAAGCGTGCCAACTTGATCCTCACTGAAATTGCAAGATATCCTTTCCTTTCATGACATGAAATTCTTCATTTCATGTCATGAAAGGAGAAGTGGTTAAAAAAAAAATGAAAAATTTGTCACCGAAGTTCATACAAGCAAATGGGATGGCATGAGCTGAAGTGCAGAGAACTGGCCCAAAGCTTGCCAGCTTGATCCTCACTGAAATCGCAAGATTTCATTTCCTTTCATGAAATGAATTTCATGAAAGGAAATGAAATCCCAAATTCAGAGAAGGAGTGTAACAAGCACTTGGGACAGGAGATATGAGCAAAGAGAAGGTGAGCGGAAAAAACGGCAGCATTTGGAAATGCAGCACATGGAAGGCAATGCATTGGGATGAAATGAGGGCCAGGGAAAAAACCAGAGAGTTGCCCAAATTCTAGGGGTTGAATCTCTGAAATCCAAAGAGAAAGGAACAAGGTGAGAGGCGAGAAGAAAGTGAGGAAGGGAAGGACTCCAAAAGAAAAAGGGAAAAATAATTTCTCACCGAAGTTCAAACAAGCAAATGGCATGGCATGAGCTGCAGGGCAGAGAGCTGGACCAAAGCGTGCCAACTTGATCCTCACTGAAATTGCAAGATATCCTTTCCTTTCATGACATGAAATTCTTCATTTCATGTCATGAAAGGACAGTAGCTGAAAAAATATGGAAAAATTTGTCACCGAAGTTCAAACAAGCAAATGGCATGGCATGAGCTGAAGTGCAGAGAAGTGGCCCAAAGCTTGCCAGCTTGATCCTCACTGAAATCGCAAGATTTCATTTCCTGTCATGAAATGAATTTCATGAAAGGAAATGAAATCCCAAATTCAGAGAAGGAGTGTAACAAGCACTGGGGACAGGAGATATGAGCAAAGAGAAGGTGAGCGGAAAAAACGGCAGCATTAGAAATGCAGCATGTGGAAGGCAATGCATTGGGATGAAATGAGGGCCAGGGAAAAAACCAGAGAGTTGCCCAAATTCTAGGGGTTGAATCTCTGAAATCCAAAGAAAAAGGAACAAGGTGAGAGGCATGAAGAAAGTGAAGAAGGGAAGGACTCCAAAAGAAAAAGGGAAAAATAATTTGTCACCGAAGTTCAAATAAGCAAATGGCATGGCATGAGCAGAAGGGCAGAGAGCTGGACCAAAGCGTGCCAACTTGATCCTCACTGAAATTGCAAGATATCCTTTCCTTTCATGACATGAAATTCTTCATTTCATGTCATGAAAGGAGAAGTGGTGAAAAAAAAAGCAAAAGTTTGTCACCGAAGCTCATACAAGCAAATGGGATGGCATGAGCTGAAGTGCAGAGAACTGGCCCAAAGCTTGCCAGCTTGATCCTCACTGAAATCGCAAGATTTCATTTCCTTTCATGAAATGAATTTCATGAAAGGAAATGAAATCCCAAATTCAGAGAAGGAGTGTAACAAGCACTTGGGACAGGAGATATGAGCAAAGAGAAGGTGAGCGGAAAAAACGGCAGCATTTTAAAATGCAGCACATGGAAGGCAATGCATTGGGATGAAATGAGGGCCAGGGAAAAAACCAGAGCGTTGCCCAAATTCTAGGGGTTGAATCTCTGAAATCCAAAGAGAAAGGAACAAGGTGAGAGGCGAGAAGAAAGTGAGGAAGGGAAGGGCTCCAAAAGAAAAAGGGAAAAATAATTTCTCACCGAAGTTCAAACAAGGAAATGGCATGGCATGAGCTGCAGGGCAGAGAGCTGGACTAAAGCGTGCCAACTTGATCCTCACTGAAATTGCAAGATATCCTTTCCTTTCATGACATGAAATTCTTCATTTCATGTCATGAAAGGAGAAGGGCTGAAAAAAAATGGAAAAATTTGTCACCGAAGTTCAAACAAGCACATGGCATGGCATGAGCTGAAGTGCAGAGAACTGGCCCAAAGCTTGCCAGCTTGATCCTCACTGAAATCGCAAGATTTCATTTCCTTTCATGAAATGAATTTCATGAAAGGAAATGAAATCCCAAATTCAGAGAAGGAGTGTAACAAGCACTGGGGACAGGAGATATGAGCAAAGAGAAGGTGAGCGAAAGAAACGGCAGCATTTGGAAATGAAGCATATGGAAGGCAATGCATTGGGATGAATTGAGGGCCAGGGAAAAAACCAGAGAGTTGCCCAAATTCTAGGGGTTGAATCTCTGAAATCCAAAAAGAAAGGAACAAGGTGAGAGGCGAGAAGAATGTGAGGAAGGGAAGGACTCCAAAAGAAAAAGGGAAAAATAATTTCTCACCGAAGTTCAAACAAGCACATGGCATGGCATGAGCTGCACGGCAGAGAGCTGGACCAAAGCGTGCCAACTTGATCCTCACTGAAATTGCAAGATATCCTTTCCTTTCATGACATGAAATTCTTCATTTCATATCATGAAAGGACAATAGCTGAAAAAAAATGGAAAAATTTGTCACCGAAGTTCAAACAATCAAATGGCATGGCATGAGCAGAAGGGCAGAGAGCTGGACCAAAGCGTGCCAACTTGATCCTCACTGAAATTGCAAGATATCCTTTCCTTTCATGACATGAAATTCTTCATTTCATGTCATGAAAGGAGAAGTGGTTAAAAAAAAAATGAAAAATTTGTCACCGAAGTTCATACAAGCAAATGGGATGGCATGAGCTGAAGTGCAGAGAACTGGCCCAAAGCTTGCCAGCTTGATCCTCACTGAAATCGCAAGATTTCATTTCCTTTCATGAAATGAATTTCATGAAAGGAAATGAAATCCCAAATTCAGAGAAGGAGTGTAACAAGCACTTGGGACAGGAGATATGAGCAAAGAGAAGGTGAGCGGAAAAAACGGCAGCATTTGGAAATGCAGCACATGGAAGGCAATGCATTGGGATGAAATGAGGGCCAGGGAAAAAACCAGAGAGTTGCCCAAATTCTAGGGGTTGAATCTCTGAAATCCAAAGAGAAAGGAACAAGGTGAGAGGCGAGAAGAAAGTGAGGAAGGGAAGGACTCCAAAAGAAAAAGGGAAAAATAATTTCTCACCGAAGTTCAAACAAGCAAATGGCATGGCATGAGCTGCAGGGCAGAGAGCTGGACCAAAGCGTGCCAACTTGATCCTCACTGAAATTGCAAGATATCCTTTCCTTTCATGACATGAAATTCTTCATTTCATGTCATGAAAGGACAGTAGCTGAAAAAATATGGAAAAATTTGTCACCGAAGTTCAAACAAGCAAATGGCATGGCATGAGCTGAAGTGCAGAGAAGTGGCCCAAAGCTTGCCAGCTTGATCCTCACTGAAATCGCAAGATTTCATTTCCTGTCATGAAATGAATTTCATGACAGGAAATGAAATCCCAAATTCAGAGAAGGAGTGTAACAAGCACTGGGGACAGGAGATATGAGCAAAGAGAAGGTGAGCGGAAAAAACGGCAGCATTAGAAATGCAGCATGTGGAAGGCAATGCATTGGGATGAAATGAGGGCCAGGGAAAAAACCAGAGAGTTGCCCAAATTCTAGGGGTTGAATCTCTGAAATCCAAAGAAAAAGGAACAAGGTGAGAGGCATGAAGAAAGTGAAGAAGGGAAGGACTCCAAAAGAAAAAGGGAAAAATAATTTGTCACCGAAGTTCAAATAAGCAAATGGCATGGCATGAGCAGAAGGGCAGAGAGCTGGACCAAAGCGTGCCAACTTGATCCTCACTGAAATTGCAAGATATCCTTTCCTTTCATGACATGAAATTCTTCATTTCATGTCATGAAAGGAGAAGTGGTGAAAAAAAAAGCAAAAGTTTGTCACCGAAGCTCATACAAGCAAATGGGATGGCATGAGCTGAAGTGCAGAGAACTGGCCCAAAGCTTGCCAGCTTGATCCTCACTGAAATCGCAAGATTTCATTTCCTTTCATGAAATGAATTTCATGAAAGGAAATGAAATCCCAAATTCAGAGAAGGAGTGTAACAAGCACTTGGGACAGGAGATATGAGCAAAGAGAAGGTGAGCGGAAAAAACGGCAGCATTTTAAAATGCAGCACATGGAAGGCAATGCATTGGGATGAAATGAGGGCCAGGGAAAAAACCAGAGCGTTGCCCAAATTCTAGGGGTTGAATCTCTGAAATCCAAAGAGAAAGGAACAAGGTGAGAGGCGAGAAGAAAGTGAGGAAGGGAAGGGCTCCAAAAGAAAAAGGGAAAAATAATTTCTCACCGAAGTTCAAACAAGGAAATGGCATGGCATGAGCTGCAGGGCAGAGAGCTGGACTAAAGCGTGCCAACTTGATCCTCACTGAAATTGCAAGATATCCTTTCCTTTCATGACATGAAATTCTTCATTTCATGTCATGAAAGGAGAAGGGCTGAAAAAAAATGGAAAAATTTGTCACCGAAGTTCAAACAAGCACATGGCATGGCATGAGCTGAAGTGCAGAGAACTGGCCCAAAGCTTGCCAGCTTGATCCTCACTGAAATCGCAAGATTTCATTTCCTTTCATGAAATGAATTTCATGAAAGGAAATGAAATCCCAAATTCAGAGAAGGAGTGTAACAAGCACTGGGGACAGGAGATATGAGCAAAGAGAAGGTGAGCGGAAAAAACGGCAGCATTTGGAAATGCAGCATGTGGAAGGCAATGCATTGGGATGAAATGAGGGCCAGGGAAAAAACCAGAGAGTTGCCCAAATTCTAGGGGTTGAATCTCTGAAATCCAAAGGAAAAGGAACAAGGTGAGAGGCATGAAGAAAGTGAAGAAGGGAAGGGCTCAAAAGAAAAAGGGAAAAATAATTTCTCACCGAAGTTCAAACAAGCAAATGGCATGGCATGAGCTGCAGGGCAGAGAGCTGGACCAAAGCGTGCCAACTTGATCCTCAATGAAATTGCAAGATATCCTTTCATTTCCTGACATGAAATTCTTCATTTCATGTCATGAAACGAGAAGGGCTGAAAAAAAATGGAAAAATTTGTCACCGAAGTTCAAACAAGCACATGGCATGGCATGAGCTGAAGTGCAGAGAACTGGCCCAAAGCTTGCCAGCTTGATCCTCACTGAAATCGCAAGATTTCATTTCCTTTCATGAAATGAATTTCATGAAAGGAAATGAAATCCCAAATTCAGAGAAGGAGTGTAACAAGCACTGGGGACAGGAGATATGAGCAAAGAGAAGGTGAGCGGAAAAAACGGCAGCATTAGAAATGCAGCATGTGGAAGGCAATGCATTGGGATGAAATGAGGGCCAGGGAATAAACCAGAGAGTTGCCCAAATTCTAGGGGTTGAATCTCTGAAATGCAAAGAGAAAGGAACAACGCGAGAGGCGTGAAGAAAGTGAGGAAGGGAAGGGCTCAAAAGAAAAAGGGAAAAATAATTTCTCACCGAAGTTCAAACAAGCACATGGCATGGCATGAGCTGAAGTGCAGAGAACTGGCCCAAAGCTTGCCAGCTTGATCCTCACTGAAATCGCAAGATTTCATTTCCTTTCATGAAATGAATTTCATGAAAGGAAATGAAATCCCAAATTCAGAGAAGGAGTGTAACAAGCACTGGGGACAGGAGATATGAGCAAAGAGAAGGTGAGCGGAAAAAACGGCAGCATTTGGAAATGCAGCACATGGAAGGCAATGCATTGGGATGAATTGAGAGCCAGGGAGAAAACCAGAGAGTTGCCCAAATTCTAGGGGTTGAATCTCTGAAATCCAAAAAGAAAGGAACAAGGTGAGAGGCGAGAAGAATGTGAGGAAGGGAAGGACTCCAAAAGAAAAAGGGAAAAATAATTTCTCACCGAAGTTCAAACAAGCACATGGCATGGCATGAGCTGCAGGGCAGAGAGCTGGATTAAAGCGTGCCAACTTGATCCTCAATGAAATTGCAAGATATCCTTTCATTTCCTGACATGAAATTCTTCATTTCATGTCATGAAACGAGAAGGGCTAAGAAAAAATGGAAAAATTTGTCACCGAAGTTCAAACAAGCACATGGCATGGCATGAGCTGAAGTGCAGAGAAGTGGCCCAAAGCTTGCCAGCTTGATCCTCACTGAAATCGCAAGATTTCATTTCCTTTCATGAAATGAATTTCATGAAAGGAAATGAAATCCCAAATTCAGAGAAGGAGTGTAACAAGCACTTGGGACAGGAGATATGAGCAAAGAGAAGGTGAGCGGAAAAAACGGCAGCATTTGGAAATGCAGCACATGGAAGGCAATGCATTGGGATGAAATGAGGGCCAGGGAAAAAACCAGAGAGTTGCCCAAATTCTAGGGGTTGAATCTCTGAAATCCAAAGAGAAAGGAACAAGGTGAGAGGCGAGAAGAATGTGAGGAAGGGAAGGACTCCAAAAGAAAAAGGGAAAAATAATTTCTCACCGAAGTTCAAACAAGCAAATGGCATGGCATGAGCTGCAGGGCAGAGAGCTGGACCAAAGCGTGCCAACTTGATCCTCACTGAAATTGCAAGATATCCTTTCCTTTCATGACATGAAATTCTTCATTTCATGTCATGAAAGGAGAAGTGGGGAAAAAAAAAGCAAAAGTTTGTCACCGAAGTTCATACAAGCAAATGGGATGGCATGAGCTGAAGTGCAGAGAACTGGCCCAAAGCTTGCCAGCTTGATCCTCACTGAAATCGCAAGATTTCATTTCCTTTCATGAAATGAATTTCATGAAAGGAAATGAAATCCCAAATTCAGAGAAGGAGTGTAACAAGCACTTGGGACAGGAGATATGAGCAAAGAGAAGGTGAGCAGAAAAAATGGCAGTATTTGGAAATGCAGCATATGGAAGGCAATGCATTGGGATGAAATGAGAGCCAGGGAAAAAACCAGAGAGTTGCCAAAATTCTAGGGGTTGAATCTCTGAAATCCAAAGAGAAAGGAACAAGGTGAGAGGCGAGAAGAATGTGAGGAAGGGAAGGACTCCAAAAGAAAAAGGGAAAAATAATTTCTCACCGAAGTTCAAACAAGCAAATGGCATGGCATGAGCAGAAGGGCAGAGAGCTGGACCAAAGCGTGCCAACTTGATCCTCACTGAAATTGCAAGATATCCTTTCCTTTCATGACATGAAATTCTTCATTTCATGTCATGAAAGGAGAAGGGCTGAAAAAAAATGGAAAAATTTGTCATTGAAGTTCAAACAAGCAAATGGCATGGCATGAGCTGAAGTGCAGAGAAGTGGCCCAAAGCTTGCCAGCTTGATCCTCACTGAAATCGCAAGATTTCATTTCCTTTCATGAAATGAATTTCATGAAAGGAAATGAAATCCCAAATTCAGAGAAGGAGTGTAACAAGCACTGGGGACAGGAGATATGAGCAAAGAGAAGGTGAGCGGAAAAAACGGCAGCATTTGGAAATGCAGCATGTGGAAGGCAATGCATTGGGATGAAATGAGGGCCAGGGAAAAAACCAGAGAGTTGCCAAAATTCTAGGGGTTGAATCTCTGAAATCCAAAGGAAAAGGAACAAGGTGAGAGGCATGAAGAAAGTGAAGAAGGGAAGGGCTCAAAAGAAAAAGGGAAAAATAATTTCTCACCGAAGTTCAAACAAGCAAATGGCATGGCATGAGCTGCAGGGCAGAGAGCTGGACCAAAGCGTGCCAACTTGATCCTCAATGAAATTGCAAGATATCCTTTCCTTTCCTGACATGAAATTCTTCATTTCATGTCATGAAACGAGAAGGGCTGAAAAAAAATGGAAAAATTTGTCACCGAAGTTCAAACAAGCACATGGCATGGCATGAGCTGAAGTGCAGAGAACTGGCCCAAAGCTTGCCAGCTTGATCCTCACTGAAATCGCAAGATTTCATTTCCTTTCATGAAATGAATTTCATGAAAGGAAATGAAATCCCAAATTCAGAGAAGGAGTGTAACAAGCACTGGGGACAGGAGATATGAGCAAAGAGAAGGTGAGCGAAAGAAACGGCAGCATTTGGAAATGAAGCATATGGAAGGCAATGCATTGGGATGAATTGAGGGCCAGGGAAAAAACCAGAGAGTTGCCCAAATTCTAGGGGTTGAATCTCTGAAATCCAAAAAGAAAGGAACAAGGTGAGAGGCGAGAAGAATGTGAGGAAGGGAAGGACTCCAAAAGAAAAAGGGAAAAATAATTTCTCACCGAAGTTCAAACAAGCACATGGCATGGCATGAGCTGCAGGGCAGAGAGCTGGACCAAAGCGTGCCAACTTGATCCTCACTGAAATTGCAAGATATCCTTTCCTTTCATGACATGAAATTCTTCATTTCATATCATGAAAGGACAATAGCTGAAAAAAAATGGAAAAATTTGTCACCGAAGTTCAAACAATCAAATGGCATGGCATGAGCAGAAGGGCAGAGAGCTGGACCAAAGCGTGCCAACTTGATCCTCACTGAAATTGCAAGATATCCTTTCCTTTCATGACATGAAATTCTTCATTTCATGTCATGAAAGGAGAAGTGGTTAAAAAAAAAATGAAAAATTTGTCACCGAAGTTCATACAAGCAAATGGGATGGCATGAGCTGAAGTGCAGAGAACTGGCCCAAAGCTTGCCAGCTTGATCCTCACTGAAATCGCAAGATTTCATTTCCTTTCATGAAATGAATTTCATGAAAGGAAATGAAATCCCAAATTCAGAGAAGGAGTGTAACAAGCACTTGGGACAGGAGATATGAGCAAAGAGAAGGTGAGCGGAAAAAACGGCAGCATTTAAAAATGCAGCACATGGAAGGCAATGCATTGGGATGAAATGAGGGCCAGGGAAAAAACCAGAGAGTTGCCCAAATTCTAGGGGTTGAATCTCTGAAATCCAAAGAGAAAGGAACAAGGTGAGAGGCGAGAAGAAAGTGAGGAAGGGAAGGACTCCAAAAGAAAAAGGGAAAAATAATTTCTCACCGAAGTTCAAACAAGCAAATGGCATGGCATGAGCTGCAGGGCAGAGAGCTGGACCAAAGCGTGCCAACTTGATCCTCACTGAAATTGCAAGATATCCTTTCCTTTCATGACATGAAATTCTTCATTTCATGTCATGAAAGGACAGTAGCTGAAAAAATATGGAAAAATTTGTCACCGAAGTTCAAACAAGCAAATGGCATGGCATGAGCTGAAGTGCAGAGAAGTGGCCCAAAGGTTGCCAGCTTGATCCTCACTGAAATCGCAAGATTTCATTTCCTGTCATGAAATGAATTTCATGAAAGGAAATGAAATCCCAAATTCAGAGAAGGAGTGTAACAAGCACTGGGGACAGGAGATATGAGCAAAGAGAAGGTGAGCGGAAAAAACGGCAGCATTAGAAATGCAGCATGTGGAAGGCAATGCATTGGGATGAAATGAGGGCCAGGGAAAAAGCCAGAGAGTTGCCCAAATTCTAGGGGTTGAATCTCTGAAATCCAAAGAAAAAGGAACAAGGTGAGAGGCATGAAGAAAGTGAAGAAGGGAAGGACTCCAAAAGAAAAAGGGAAAAATAATTTGTCACCGAAGTTCAAATAAGCAAATGGCATGGCATGAGCAGAAGGGCAGAGAGCTGGACCAAAGCGTGCCAACTTGATCCTCACTGAAATTGCAAGATATCCTTTCCTTTCATGACATGAAATTCTTCATTTCATGTCATGAAAGGAGAAGTGGTGAAAAAAAAAGCAAAAGTTTGTCACCGAAGCTCATACAAGCAAATGGGATGGCATGAGCTGAAGTGCAGAGAACTGGCCCAAAGCTTGCCAGCTTGATCCTCACTGAAATCGCAAGATTTCATTTCCTTTCATGAAATGAATTTCATGAAAGGAAATGAAATCCCAAATTCAGAGAAGGAGTGTAACAAGCACTTGGGACAGGAGATATGAGCAAAGAGAAGGTGAGCGGAAAAAACGGCAGCATTTTAAAATGCAGCACATGGAAGGCAATGCATTGGGATGAATTGAGAGCCAGGGAGAAAACCAGAGAGTTGCCCAAATTCTAGGGGTTGAATCTCTGAAATCCAAAAAGGAAGGAACAAGGTGAGAGGCGAGAAGAATGTGAGGAAGGGAAGGACTCCAAAAGAAAAAGGGAAAAATAATTTCTCACCGAAGTTCAAACAAGCACATGGCATCTCATGAGCTGCAGGGCAGAGAGCTGGACCAAAGCGTGCCAACTTGATCCTCACTGAAATTGCAAGATATCCTTTCCTTTCATGACATGAAATTCTTCATTTCATGTCATGAAAGGACAATAGCTGAAAAAAAATGGAAAAATTTGTCACCAAAGTTCAAACAAGCACATGGCATGGCATGAGCTGAAGTGCAGAGAACTGGCCCAAAGCTTGCCAGCTTGATCCTCACTGAAATCGCAAGATTTCATTTCCTTTCATGAAATGAATTTCATGAAAGGAAATGAAATCCCAAATTCAGAGAAGGAGTGTAACAAGCACTTGGGACAGGAGATATGAGCAAAGAGAAGGTGAGCGGAAAAAACGGCAGCATTTGGAAATGCAGCATATGGAAGGCAATGCATTTGGATGAAATGAGAGCCAGGGAAAAAACCAGAGAGTTGCCAAAATTCTAGGGGTTGAATCTCTGAAATCCAAAAAGAAAGGAACAAGGTGAGAGGCGAGAAGAATGTGAGGAAGGGAAGGACTCCAAAAGAAAAAGAGAAAAATAATTTGTCACCGAAGTTCAAATAAGCAAATGGCATGGCAGGAGCAGAAGGGCAGAGAGCTGGACCAAAGCGTGCCAACTTGATCCTCACTGAAATTGCAAGATATCCTTTCCTTTCATGACATGAAATTCTTCATTTCATGTCATGAAAGGAGAAGTGGTGAAAAAAAAAGGAAAAATTTTTCAGCGAAGTTCATACAAGCAAATGGGATGGCATGAGATGAAGTGCAGAGAACTGGCCCAAAGCTTGCCAGCTTGATCCTCACTGAAATCGCAAGATTTCATTTCCTTTCATGAAATGAATTTCATGAAAGGAAATGAAATCCCAAATTCAGAGAAGGAGTGTAACAAGCACTTGGGACAGGAGATATGAGCAAAGAGAAGGTGAGCGGAAAAAACGGCAGCATTTAAAAATGCAGCACATGGAAGGCAATGCATTGGGATGAAATGAGGGCCAGGGAAAAAACCAGAGAGTTGCCCAAATTCTAGGGGTTGAATCTCTGAAATCCAAAGAGAAAGGAACAAGGTGAGAGGCGAGAAGAAAGTGAGGAAGGGAAGGGCTCCAAAAGAAAAAGGGAAAAAAAATTTCTCACCGAAGTTCAAACAAGCAAATGGCAAGGCATGAGCTGCAGGGCAGAGAGCTGGACCAAAGCGTGCCAACTTGATCCTCACTGAAATTGCAAGATATCCTTTCCTTTCATGACATGAAAGTCTTCATTTCATGTCATGAAAGGACAATAGCTGAAAAAAAATGGAAAAATTTGTCACCGAAGTTCAAACAAGCAAATGGCATGGCATGAGCTGAAGTGCAGAGAACTGGCCCAAAGCTTGCCAGCTTGATCCTCACTGAAATCGCAAGATTTCATTTCCTTTCATGAAATGAATTTCATGAAAGGAAATGAAATCCCAAATTCAGAGAAGGAGTGTAACAAGCACTGGGGACAGGAGATATGAGCAAAGAGAAGGTGAGCGGAAAAAACGGCAGCATTAGAAATGCAGCATGTGGAAGGCAATGCATTGGGATGAAATGAGAGCCAGGGAAAAAACCAGAGAGTTGCCCAAATTCTAGGGGTTGAATCTCTGAAATCCAAAGAAAAAGGAACAAGGTGAGAGGCATGAAGAAAGTGAAGAAGGGAAGGGCTCAAAAGAAAAAGGGAAAAATAATTTGTCACCGAAGTTCAAACAAGCAAATGGCATGGCATGAGCTGCAGGGCAGAGAGCTGGACCAAAGCGTGCCAACTTGATCCTCAATGAAATTGCAAGATATCCTTTCCTTTCATGACATGAAATTCTTCATTTCATGTCATGAAAGGAGAAGGGCTGAAAAAAAAAGGAAAAATCTGTCACCGAAGTTCAAACAAGCACATGGCATGGCATGAGCTGAAGTGCAGAGAACTGGCCCAAAGCTTGCCAGCTTGATCCTCACTGAAATCGCAAGATTTCATTTCCTTTCATGAAATGAATTTCATGAAAGGAAATGAAATCCCAAATTCAGAGAAGGAGTGTAACAAGCACTTGGGACAGGAGATATGAGCAAAGAGAAGGTGAGCGGAAAAAACGGCAGCATTTGGAAATGCAGCACATGGAAGGCAATGCATTGGGATGAAATGAGAGCCAGGGAAAAAACCAGAGAGTTGCCCAAATTCTAGGGGTTGAATCTCTGAAATCCAAAAAGAAAGGAACAAGGTGAGAGGCGAGAAGAATGTGAGGAAGGGAAGGACTCCAAAAGAAAAAGGGAAAAATAATTTCTCACCGAAGTTCAAACAAGCAAATGGCATGGCATGAGCAGAAGGGCAGAGAGCTGGACCAAAGCGTGCCAACTTGATCCTCACTGAAATTGCAAGATTTCCTCTCCTTTCATGACATGAAATTCTTCATTTCATGTCATGAAAGGACAATAGCTGAAAAAAAAGGAAAAAGTTGTCACCGAAGTTCAAACAAGCAAATGGCATGGCATGAGCTGAAGTGCAGAGAACTGGCCCAAAGCTTGCCAGCTTGATCCTCACTGAAATCGCAAGATTTCATTTCCTTTCATGAAATGAATTTCATGAAAGGAAATGTAATCCCAAATTCAGAGAAGGAGTGTAACAAGCACTGGGGACAGGAGATATGAGCAAAGAGAAGGTGAGCGGAAAAAACGGCAGCATTTGGAAATGCAACACATGGAAGGCAATGCATTGGGATGAAATGAGGGCCAGGGAAAAATCCAGAGAGTTGCCCAAATTCTAGGGGTTGAATCTCTGAAATCCAAAGAGAAAGGAACAAGGTGAGAGGCGTGAAGAAAGTGAGGAAGGGAAGGGCTCAAAAGAAAAAGGGAAAAATAATTTCTCACCAAAGTTCAAAAAAGCAAATGGCATGGCATGAGCAGAAGGGCAGAGAGCTGGACCAAAGCGTGCCAACTTGATCCTCACTGAAATTGCAAGATATCCTTTCCTTTCCTGACATGAAATTCTTCATTTCATGTCATGAAAGGAGAAGGGCTGAAAAAAAAATGAAAAATTTGTCACCGAAGTTCAAACAAGCACATGGCATGGCATGAGCTGAAGTGCAGAGAACTGGCCCAAAGCTTGCCAGCTTGATCCTCACTGAAATCGCAAGATTTCATTTCCTTTCATGAAATGAATTTCATGAAAGGAAATGAAATCCCAAATTCAGAGAAGGAGTGTAACAAGCACTTGGGACAGGAGATATGAGTAAAGAGAAGGTGAGCGGAAAAAACGGCAGCATTTGGAAATGCAGCATATGGAAGGCAATGCATTGGGATGAAATGAGGGCCAGGGAAAAAACCAGAGAGTTGCCCAAATTCTAGGGGTTGAATCTCTGAAATGCAAAGAGAAAGGAACAACGCGAGAGGCGTGAAGAAAGTGAGGAAGGGAAGGGCTCAAAAGAAAAAGGGAAAAATAATTTCTCACCGAAGTTCAAACAAGCACATGGCATGGCATGAGCTGAAGTGCAGAGAACTGGCCCAAAGCTTGCCAGCTTGATCCTCACTGAAATCGCAAGATTTCATTTCCTTTCATGAAATGAATTTCATGAAAGGAAATGAAATCCCAAATTCAGAGAAGGAGTGTAACAAGCACTGGGGACAGGAGATATGAGCAAAGAGAAGGTGAGCGGAAAAAACGGCAGCATTTGGAAATGCAGCATATGGAAGGCAATGCATTGGGATGAATTGAGAGCCAGGGAGAAAACCAGAGAGTTGCCCAAATTCTAGGGGTTGAATCTCTGAAATCCAAAAAGAAAGGAACAAGGTGAGAGGCGAGAAGAATGTGAGGAAGGGAAGGACTCCAAAAGAAAAAGGGAAAAATAATTTCTCACCGAAGTTCAAACAAGCACATGGCATGGCATGAGCTGCAGGGCAGAGAGCTGGACCAAAGCGTGCCAACTTGATCCTCACTGAAATTGCAAGATATCCTTTCCTTTCATGACATGAAATTCTTCATTTCATGTCATGAAAGGAGAAGGGCTGAAAAAAAAAGGAAAAATTTGTCACCGAAGTTCAAACAAGCACATGGCATGGCATGAGCTGAAGTGCAGAGAACTGGCCCAAAGCTTGCCAGCTTGATCCTCACTGAAATCGCAAGATTTCATTTCCTTTCATGAAATGAATTTCATGAAAGGAAATGAAATCCCAAATTCAGAGAAGGAGTGTAACAAGCACTGGGGACAGGAGATATGAGCAAAGAGAAGGTGAGCGGAAAAACGGCAGTATTTGGAAATGCAGCATATGGAAGGCAATGCATTGGGATGAATTGAGAGCCAGGGAGAAAACCAGAGAGTTGCCCAAATTCTAGGGGTTGAATCTCTGAAATCCAAAAAGAAAGGAACAAGGTGAGAGGCGAGAAGAATGTGAGGAAGGGAAGGACTCCAAAAGAAAAAGGGAAAAATAATTTGTCACCGAAGTTCAAACAAGCAAATGGCAAGGCATGAGCTGCAGTGCAGAGAGCTGGACCAAAGCGTGCCAACTTGATCCTCACTGAAATTGCAAGATATCCTTTCCTTTCATGACATGAAATTCTTCATTTCATGTCATGAAAGGAGAAGGGGTGAAAAAAAAAGGAAAAGTTTGTCACCGAAGTTCATACAAGCAAATGGGATGGCATGAGTTGAAGTGCAGAGAAGTGGCCCAAAGCTTGCCAGCTTGATCCTCACTGAAATCGCAAGATTTCATTTCCTTTCATGAAATGAATTTCATGAAAGGAAATGAAATCCCAAATTCAGAGAAGGAGTGTAACAAGCACTTGGGACAGGAGATATGAGCAAAGAGAAGGTGAGCGGAAAAAACGGCAGCATTTAAAAATGCAGCACATGGAAGGCAATGCATTGGGATGAAATGAGGGCGAGGGAAAAAACCAGAGAGTTGCCCAAATTCTAGGGGTTGAATCTCTGAAATCCAAAGAGAAAGGAACAAGGTGAGAGGCGAGAAGAAAGTGAGGAAGGGAAGGGCTCCAAAAGAAAAAGGGAAAAATAATTTCTCACCGAAGTTCCAACAAGGAAATGGCATGGCATGAGCTGCAGGGCAGAGAGCTGGACCAAAGCGTGCCAACTTGATCCTCACTGAAATTGCAAGATATCCTTTCCTTTCATGACATGAAATTCTTCATTTCATGTCACGAAAGGAGAAGGGCTGAAAAAAAATGGAAAAATTTGTCACCGAAGTTCAAACAAGCAAATGGCATGGCATGAGCTGAAGTGCAGAGAAGTGGCCCAAAGCTTGCCAGCTTGATCCTCACTGAAATCGCAAGATTTCATTTCCTTTCATGAAATGAATTTCATGAAAGGAAATGAAATCCCAAATTCAGAGAAGGAGTGTAACAAGCACTTGGGACAGGAGATATGAGCAAAGAGAAGGTGAGCGGAAAAAACGGCAGCATTTGGAAATGCAGCACATGGAAGGCAATGCATTGGGATGAAATGAGAGCCAGGGAAAAAACCAGAGAGTTGCCCAAATTCTAGGGGTTGAATCTCTGAAATCCAAAAAGAAAGGAACAAGGTGAGAGGCGAGAAGAATGTGAGGAAGGGAAGGACTCCAAAAGAAAAAGGGAAAAATAATTTCTCACCGAAGTTCAAACAAGCAAATGGCATGGCATGAGCAGAAGGGCAGAGAGCTGGACCAAAGCGTGCCAACTTGATCCTCACTGAAATTGCAAGATTTCCTCTCCTTTCATGACATGAAATTCTTCATTTCATGTCATGAAAGGACAATAGCTGAAAAAAAAGGAAAAATTTGTCACCGAAGTTCAAACAAGCAAATGGCATGGCATGAGCTGAAGTGCAGAGAACTGGCCCAAAGCTTGCCAGCTTGATCCTCACTGAAATCGCAAGATTTCATTTCCTTTCATGAAATGAATTTCATGAAAGGAAATGAAATCCCAAATTCAGAGAAGGAGTGTAACAAGCACTGGGGACAGGAGATATGAGCAAAGAGAAGGTGAGCGGAAAAAACGGCAGCATTTGGAAATGCAACACATGGAAGGCAATGCATTGGGATGAAATGAGGGCCAGGGAAAAATCCAGAGAGTTGCCCAAATTCTAGGGGTTGAATCTCTGAAATCCAAAGAGAAAGGAACAAGGTGAGAGGCGTGAAGAAAGTGAGGAAGGGAAGGGCTCAAAAGAAAAAGGGAAAAATAATTTCTCACCAAAGTTCAAAAAAGCAAATGGCATGGCATGAGCAGAAGGGCAGAGAGCTGGACCAAAGCATGCCAACTTGATCCTCACTGAAATTGCAAGATATCCTTTCCTTTCCTGACATGAAATTCTTCATTTCATGTCATGAAAGGAGAAGGGCTGAAAAAAAAAGGAAAAATTTGTCACCGAAGTTCAAACAAGCACATGGCATGGCATGAGCTGAAGTGCAGAGAACTGGCCCAAAGCTTGCCAGCTTGATCCTCACTGAAATCGCAAGATTTCATTTCCTTTCATGAAATGAATTTCATGAAAGGAAATGAAATCCCAAATTCAGAGAAGGAGTGTAACAAGCACTTGGGAAAGGAGATATGAGTAAAGAGAAGGTGAGCGGAAAAAACGGCAGCATTTGGAAATGCAGCATATGGAAGGCAATGCATTGGGATGAAATGAGGGCCAGGGAAAAAACCAGAGAGTTGCCCAAATTCTAGGGGTTGAATCTCTGAAATGCAAAGAGAAAGGAACAACGCGAGAGGCGTGAAGAAAGTGAGGAAGGGAAGGGCTCAAAAGAAAAAGGGAAAAATAATTTCTCACCGAAGTTCAAACAAGCACATGGCATGGCATGAGCTGAAGTGCAGAGAACTGGCCCAAAGCTTGCCAGCTTGATCCTCACTGAAATCGCAAGATTTCATTTCCTTTCATGAAATGAATTTCATGAAAGGAAATGAAATCCCAAATTCAGAGAAGGAGTGTAACAAGCACTGGGGACAGGAGATATGAGCAAAGAGAAGGTGAGCGGAAAAAACGGCAGCATTTGGAAATGCAGCATATGGAAGGCAATGCATTGGGATGAATTGAGAGCCAGGGAGAAAACCAGAGAGTTGCCCAAATTCTAGGGGTTGAATCTCTGAAATCCAAAAAGAAAGGAACAAGGTGAGAGGCGAGAAGAATGTGAGGAAGGGAAGGACTCCAAAAGAAAAAGGGAAAAATAATTTCTCACCGAAGTTCAAACAAGCACATGGCATGGCATGAGCTGCAGGGCAGAGAGCTGGACCAAAGCGTGCCAACTTGATCCTCACTGAAATTGCAAGATATCCTTTCCTTTCATGACATGAAATTCTTCATTTCATGTCATGAAAGGAGAAGTGGTGAAAAAAAAAGGAAAAGTTTGTCACCGAAGTTCATACAAGCAAATGGGATGGCATGAGTTGAAGTGCAGAGAACTGGCCCAAAGCTTGCCAGCTTGATCCTCACTGAAATCGCAAGATTTCATTTCCTTTCATGAAATGAATTTCATGAAAGGAAATGAAATCCCAAATTCAGAGAAGGAGTGTAACAAGCACTTGGGACAGGAGATATGAGCAAAGAGAAGGTGAGCGGAAAAAACGGCAGCATTTAAAAATGCAGCACATGGAAGGCAATGCATTGGGATGAAATGAGGGCGAGGGAAAAAACCAGAGAGTTGCCCAAATTCTAGGGGTTGAATCTCTGAAATCCAAAGAGAAAGGAACAAGGTGAGAGGCGAGAAGAATGTGAGGAAGGGAAGGACTCCAAAAGAAAAAGGGAAAAATAATTTGTCACCGAAGTTCCAACAAGGAAATGGCATGGCATGAGCTGCAGGGCAGAGAGCTGGACCAAAGCGTGCCAACTTGATCCTCACTGAAATTGCAAGATATCCTTTCCTTTCATGACATGAAATTCTTCATTTCATGTCACGAAAGGAGAAGGGCTGAAAAAAAATGGAAAAATTTGTCACCGAAGTTCAAACAAGCAAATGGCATGGCATGAGCTGAAGTGCAGAGAAGTGGCCCAAAGCTTGCCAGCTTGATCCTCACTGAAATCGCAAGATTTCATTTCCTTTCATGAAATGAATTTCATGAAAGGAAATGAAATCCCAAATTCAGAGAAGGAGTGTAACAAGCACTGGGGACAGGAGATATGAGCAAAGAGAAGGTGAGCGGAAAAAACGGCAGCATTTGGAAATGCAGCATGTGGAAGGCAATGCATTGGGATGAAATGAGGGCCAGGGAAAAAACCAGAGAGTTGCCCAAATTCTAGGGGTTGAATCTCTGAAATCCAAAGAAAAAGGAACAAGGTGAGAGGCATGAAGAAAGTGAAGAAGGGAAGGGCTCAAAAGAAAAAGGGAAAAATAATTTCTCACCGAAGTTCAAACAAGCAAATGGCATGGCATGAGCTGCAGGGCAGAGAGCTGGACCAAAGCGTGCCAACTTGATCCTCAATGAAATTGCAAGATATCCTTTCCTTTCCTGACATGAAATTCTTCATTTCATGTCATGAAAGGAGAAGGGCTGAAAAAAAAAGGAAAAATTTGTCACCGAAGTTCAAACAAGCACATGGCATGGCATGAGCTGAAGTGCAGAGAACTGGCCCAAATCTTGCCAGCTTGATCCTCACTGAAATCGCAAGATTTCATTTCCTTTCATGAAATGAATTTCATGAAAGGAAATGAAATCCCAAATTCAGAGAAGGAGTGTAACAAGCACTGGGGACAGGAGATATGAGCAAAGAGAAGGTGAGCGGAAAAACGGCAGCATTTGGAAATGCAGCATATGGAAGGCAATGCATTGGGATGAATTGAGAGCCAGGGAGAAAACCAGAGAGTTGCCCAAATTCTAGGGGTTGAATCTCTGAAATCCAAAAAGAAAGGAACAAGGTGAGAGGCGAGAAGAATGTGAGGAAGGGAAGGACTCCAAAAGAAAAAGGGAAAAATAATTTCTCACCGAAGTTCAAACAAGCACATGGCATGGCATGAGCTGCAGGGCAGAGAGCTGGACCAAAGCGTGCCAACTTGATCCTCACTGAAATTGCAAGATATCCTTTCCTTTCATGACATGAAATTCTTCATTTCATGTCATGAAAGGACAATAGCTGAAAAAAAATGGAAAAATTTGTCACCAAAGTTCAAACAAGCACATGGCATGGCATGAGCTGAAGTGCAGAGAACTCGCCGAAATCTTGCCAGCTTGATCATCACTGAAATCGCAAGATTTCATTTCCTTTCATGAAATGAATTTCATGAAAGGAAATGAAATCCCAAATTCAGAGAAGGAGTGTAACAAGCACTTGGGACAGGAGATATGAGCAAAGAGAAGGTGAGCGGAAAAAACGGCAGCATTTGGAAATGCAGCATATGGAAGGCAATGCATTGGGATGAAATGAGGGCCAGGGAAAAACCAGAGAGATGCCCAAATTCTAGGGGTTGAATCTCTGAAATCCAAAGAGAAAGGAACAAGGCGAGAGGCGAGAAGAATGTGAGGAAGGGAAGGGCTCCAAAAGAAAAAGGGAAAAATAATTTGTCACCGAAGTTCAAACAAGCACATGGCATGGCATGAGCTGCAGTGCAGAGAGCTGGACCAAAGCTTGCCAACGTGATCCTCACTGAAATTGCAAGATTTCCTTTCCTTTCATGACATGAAATTCTTCATTTCATGTCATGAAAGGGCAAGGGCTGGAAAAAAAAGGAAAAATTTGTCACCGAAGATCAAACAAGCAAATGGCATGGCATGAGCTGAAGTGCAGAGAACTCGCCGAAATCTTGCCAGCTTGATCCTCACTGAAATCGCAAGATTTCATTTCCTTGCATGAAATGAATTTCATGCAAGGAAATGAAATCCCAAATTCAGAGAAGGAGTGTAACAAGCACTTGGGACAGGAGATATGAGCAAAGAGAAGGTGAGCGGAAAAAACGGCAGCATTTGGAAATGCAGCACATGGAAGGCAATGCATTGGGATGAAATGAGAGCCAGGGAAAAAACCAGAGAGATGCCCAAATTCTAGGGGTTGAATCTCTGAAATCCAAAGAGAAAGGAACAAGGCGAGAGGCGAGAAGAATGTGAGGAAGGGAAGGGCTCCAAAAGAAAAAGGGAAAAAAAATTTGTCACCGAAGTTCAAACAAGCAAATGGCATGGCATGAGCAGAAGGGCAGAGAGCTGGACCAAAGCGTGCCAACTTGATCCTCACTGAAATTGCAAGATTTCCTCTCCTTTCATGACATGAAATTCTTCATTTCATGTCATGAAAGGAGAAGGGCTGAAAAAAAATGGAAAAATTTGTCACCGAAGTTCAAACAAGCACATGGCATGGCATGAGCTGAAGTGCAGAGAACTGGCCCAAAGCTTGCCAGCTTGATCCTCACTGAAATCGCAAGATTTCATTTCCTTTCATGAAATGAATTTCATGAAAGGAAATGAAATCCCAAATTCAGAGAAGGAGTGTAACAAGCACTTGGGACAGGAGATATGAGGAAAGAGAAGGTGAGCGGAAAAAACGGCAGCATTTGGAAATGCAGCACATGGAAGGCAATGCATTGGGATGAAATGAGGGCCAGGGAAAAAACCAGAGAGTTGCCCAAATTCTAGGGGTTGAATCTCTGAAATCCAAAAAGAAAGGAACAAGGTGAGAGGCGAGAAGAATGTGAGGAAGGGAAGGACTCCAAAAGAAAAAGGGAAAAATAATTTCTCACCGAAGTTCAAACAAGCACATGGCATGGCATGAGCTGCAGGGCAGAGAGCTGGACCAAAGCGTGCCAACTTGATCCTCACTGAAATTGCAAGATATCCTTTCCTTTCATGACATGAAATTCTTCATTTCATGTCATGAAAGGACAATAGATGAAAAAAAATGGAAAAATTTGTCACCAAAGTTCAAACAAGCACATGGCATGGCATGAGCTGAAATGCAGAGAACTGGCCCAAAGCTTGCCAGCTTGATCCTCACTGAAATCGCAAGATTTCATTTCCTTTCATGAAATGAATTTCATGAAAGGAAATGAAATCCCAAATTCAGAGAAGGAGTGTAACAAGCACTTGGGACAGGAGATATGAGCAAAGGGAAGGTGAGTGGAAAAAACGGCAGCATTTGGAAATGCAGCATATGGAAGGCAATGCATTGGGATGAAATGAGAGCCAGGGAGGAAACCAGAGAGTTGCCAAAATTCTAGGGGTTGAATCTCTGAAATCCAAAAAGAAAGGAACAAGGTGAGAGGCGAGAAGAATGTGAGGAAGGGAAGGACTCCAAAAGAAAAAGGGAAAAATAATTTGTCACCGAAGTTCAAACAAGCAAATGGCATGGCATGAGCAGAAGGGCAGAGAGCTGGACCAAAGCGTGCCAACTTGATCCTCACTGAAATTGCAAGATATCCTTTCCTTTCATGACATGAAATTCTTCATTTCATGTCATGAAAGGAGAAGTGGTGAAAAAAAAAGGAAAAATTTGTCACCGAAGTTCATACAAGCAAATGGGATGGCATGAGCTGAAGTGCAGAGAACTGGCCCAAAGCTTGCCAGCTTGATCCTCACTGAAATCGCAAGATTTCATTTCCTTTCATGAAATGAATTTCATGAAAGGAAATGAAATCCCAAATTCAGAGAAGGAGTGTAACAAGCACTGGGGACAGGAGATATGAGCAAAGAGAAGGTGAGCGGAAAAAACGGCAGCATTAGAAATGCAGCATGTGGAAGGCAATGCATTGGGATGAAATGAGGGCCAGGGAAAAAACCAGAGAGTTGCCCAAATTCTAGGGGTTGAATCTCTGAAATCCAAAGAAAAAGGAACAAGGTGAGAGGCATGAAGAAAGTGAAGAAGGGAAGGGCTCAAAAGAAAAAGGGAAAAATAATTTGTCACCGAAGTTCAAACAAGCAAATGGCATGGCATGAGCAGAAGGGCAGAGAGCTGGACCAAAGCGTGCCAACTTGATCCTCAATGAAATTGCAAGATATCCTTTCCTTTCATGACATGAAATTCTTCATTTCATGTCATGAAAGGAGAAGGGCTGAAAAAAAAAAGGAAAAATTTGTCACCGAAGTTCAAACAAGCACATGGCATGGCATGAGCTGAAGTGCAGAGAACTGGCCAAAAGCTTGCCAGCTTGATCCTCACTGAAATCGCAAGATTTCATTTCCTTTCATGAAATGAATTTCATGAAAGGAAATGAAATCCCAAATTCAGAGAAGGAGTGTAACAAGCACTTGGGACAGGAGATATGAGCAAAGAGAAGGTGAGCGGAAAAAACGGCAGCATTTGGAAATGCAGCATATGGAAGGCAATGCATTGGGATGAAATGAGAGCCAGGGAAAAAACCAGAGAGTTGCCCAAATTCTAGGGGTTGAATCTCTGAAATCCAAAAAGAAAGGAACAAGGTGAGAGGCGAGAAGAATGTGAGGAAGGGAAGGACTCCAAAAGAAAAAGGGAAAAATAATTTCTCACCGAAGTTCAAACAAGCAAATGGCATGGCATGAGCAGAAGGGCAGAGAGCTGGACCAAAGCGTGCCAACTTGATCCTCACTGAAATTGCAAGATTTCCTCTCCTTTCATGACATGAAATTCTTCATTTCATGTCATGAAAGGACAATAGCTGAAAAAAAAGGAAAAATTTGTCACCGAAGTTCAAACAAGCAAATGGCATGGCATGAGCTGAAGTGCAGAGAACTGGCCCAAAGCTTGCCAGCTTGATCCTCACTGAAATCGCAAGATTTCATTTCCTTTCATGAAATGAATTTCATGAAAGGAAATGAAATCCCAAATTCAGAGAAGGAGTGTAACAAGCACTTACAACAGGAGATATGAGGAAAGAGAAGGTGAGCGGAAAAAACGGCAGCATTTGGAAATGCAGCACATGGAAGGCAATGCATTGGGATGAAATGAGGGCCAGGGAAAAAACCAGAGAGTTGCCCAAATTCTAGGGGTTGAATCTCTGAAATGCAAAGAGAAAGGAACAAGGCGAGAGGCGTGAAGAAAGTGAGGAAGGGAAGGGCTCAAAAGAAAAAGGGAAAAATAATTTGTCACCGAAGTTCAAACAAGCACATGGCATGGCATGAGCTGAAGTGCAGAGAACTGGCCCAAAGCTTGCCAGCTTGATCCTCACTGAAATCGCAAGATTTCATTTCCTTTCATGAAATGAATTTCATGAAAGGAAATGAAATCCCAAATTCAGAGAAGGAGTGTAACAAGCACTGGGGACAGGAGATATGAGCAAAGAGAAGGTGAGCGGAAAAACGGCAGCATTTGGAAATGCAGCATATGGAAGGCAATGCATTGGGATGAATTGAGAGCCAGGGAGAAAACCAGAGAGTTGCCCAAATTCTAGGGGTTGAATCTCTGAAATCCAAAAAGAAAGGAACAAGGTGAGAGGCGAGAAGAATGTGAGGAAGGGAAGGACTCCAAAAGAAAAAGGGAAAAATAATTTCTCACCGAAGTTCAAACAAGCACATGGCATGGCATGAGCTGCAGGGCAGAGAGCTGGACCAAAGCGTGCCAACTTGATCCTCACTGAAATTGCAAGATATCCTTTCCTTTCATGACATGAAATTCTTCATTTCATGTCATGAAAGGACAATAGCTGAAAAAAAATGGAAAAATTTTTCACCGAAGTTCAAACAATCAAATGGCATGGCATGAGCTGAAGTGCAGAGAACTGGCCCAAAGCTTGCCAGCTTGATCCTCACTGAAATCGCAAGATTTCATTTCCTTTCATGAAATGAATTTCATGAAAGGAAATGAAATCCCAAATTCAGAGAAGGAGTGTAACAAGCACTTGGGACAGGAGATATGAGCAAAGAGAAGGTGAGCGGAAAAAACGGCAGCATTTGGAAATGCAGCACATGGAAGGCAATGCATTGGGATGAAATGAGGGCCAGGGAAAAAACCAGAGAGTTGCCCAAATTCTAGGGGTTGAATCTCTGAAATCCAAAGAGAAAGGAACAAGGTGAGAGGCGAGAAGAAAGTGAGGAAGGGAAGGGTTCCAAAAGAAAAAGGGAAAAATAATTTCTCAACGAAGTTCAAACAAGCAAATGGCATGGCATGAGCTGCAGGGCAGAGAGCTGGACCAAAGCGTGCCAACTTGATCCTCACTGAAATTGCAAGATATCCTTTCCTTTCATGACATGAAATTCTTCATTTCATGTCATGAAAGGAGAAGGGCTGAAAAAAAATGGAAAAAGTTGTCACCGAAGTTCAAACAAGCAAATGGCATGGCATGAGCTGAAGTGCAGAGAAGTGGCCCAAAGCTTGCCAGCTTGATCCTCACTGAAATCGCAAGATTTCATTTCCTTTCATGAAATGAATTTCATGAAAGGAAATGAAATCCCAAATTCAGAGAAGGAGTGTAACAAGCACTGGGGACAGGAGATATGAGCAAAGAGAAGGTGAGCGGAAAAAACGGCAGCATTAGAAATGCAGCATGTGGAAGGCAATGCATTGGGATGAAATGAGGGCCAGGGAAAAAACCAGAGAGTTGCCCAAATTCTAGGGGTTGAATCTCTGAAATCCAAAGAAAAAGGAACAAGGTGAGAGGCATGAAGAAAGTGAAGAAGGGAAGGGCTCAAAAGAAAAAGGGAAAAACAATTTGTCACCGAAGTTCAAACAAGCAAATGGCATGGCATGAGCTGCAGGGCAGAGAGCTGGACCAAAGCGTGCCAACTTGATCCTCACTGAAATTGCAAGATATCCTTTCCTTTCATGACATGAAATTCTTCATTTCATGTCATGAAAGGAGAAGGGCTGAAAAAAAAAGGAAAAATTTGTCACCGAAGTTCAAACAAGCACATGGCATGGCATGAGCTGAAGTGCAGAGAAGTGGCCCAAAGCTTGCCAGCTTGATCCTCACTGAAATTGCAAGATTTTCTCTCCTTTCATGACATGAAATTCTTCATTTCATGTCATGAAAGGACAATAGCTGAAAAAAAAGGAAAAATTTGTCACCGAAGTTCAAACAAGCAAATGGCATGGCATGAGCTGAAGTGCAGAGAACTGGCCCAAAGCTTGCCAGCTTGATCCTCACTGAAATCGCAAGATTTCATTTCCTTTCATGAAATGAATTTCATGAAAGGAAATGAAATCCCAAATTCAGAGAAGGAGTGTAACAAGCACTGGGGACAGGAGATATGAGCAAAGAGAAGGTGAGCGGAAAAAACGGCAGCATTTGGAAATGCAGCACATGGAAGGCAATGCATTGGGATGAAATGAGGGCCAGGGAAAAAACCAGAGAGTTGCCCAAATTCTAGGGGTTGAATCTCTGAAATCCAAAGAGAAAGGAACAAGGCGAGAGGCGTGAAGAAAGTGAGGAAGGGAAGGGCTCAAAAGAAAAAGGGAAAAATAATTTTTCACCGTAGCTGAAACAATCAAATGGCATGGCATGAGCTGCAGGGAAGAGAGCTGGACCAAAGCGTGCCAACTTGATCCTCACTGAAATTGCAAGATATCCTTTCCTTTCATGACATGAAATTCTTCATTTCATGTCATGAATGGACAATAGCTGAAAAAAAAAGGAAAAATTTGTCACCGAAGTTCAAACAAGCACATGGCATGGCATGAGCTGAAGTGCAGAGCAGTGGCCCAAAGCTTGCCAGCTTGATCCTCACTGAAATCGCAAGATTTCATTTCCTTTCATGAAATGAATTTCATGAAAGGAAATGAAATCCCAAATTCAGAGAAGGAGTGTAACAAGCACTGGGGACAGGAGATATGAGCAAAGAGAAGGTGAGCGGAAAAAACGGCAGCATTTGCAAATGCAGCATGTGGAAGTCAATGCATTGGGATGAAATGAGGGCCAGGGAAAAAACCAGAGATTTGCCCAAATTCTAGGGGTTGAATCTCTGAAATCCAAAGAGAAAGGAACAAGGCGAGAGGCGTGAAGAAAGTGAGGAAGGGAAGGGCTCAAAAGAAAAAGGGAAAAATAATTTGTCACCGAAGTTGAAACAAGCAAATGGCATGGCATGATCTGCAGGGCAGAGAGCTGGACCAAAGCGTGCCAACTTGATCCTCACTGAAATTGCAAGATATCCTTTCCTTTCATGACATGAAATTCTTCATTTCATGTCATGAAAGGAGAAGGGCTGAAAAAAAAAGGAAAAATTTGTCACCGAAGTTCAAACAAGCACATGGCATGGCATGAGCTGAAGTGCAGAGAACTGGCCCAAAGCTTGCCAGCTTGATCCTCACTGAAATCGCAAGATTTCATTTCCTTTCATGAAATGAATTTCATGAAAGGAAATGAAATCTCAAATTCAGAGAAGGAGTGTAACAAGCACTGGGGACAGGAGATATGAGCAAAGAGAAGGTGAGCGGAAAAAACGGCAGCATTTGGAAATGCAGCATGTGGAAGGCAATGCATTGGGATGAAATGAGGGCCAGGGAAAAAACCAGAGAGTTGCCCAAATTCTAGGGGTTGAATCTCTGAAATCCAAAGAGAAAGGAACAAGGCGAGAGGCGCGAAGAAAGTGAGGAAGGGAAGGGCTCAAAAGAAAAAGGGAAAAATAATTTTTCACCGAAGTTGAAATAAGCAAATGGCATGGCATGATCTGCAGGGCAGAGAGCTGGACCAAAGCGTGCCAACTTGATCCTCACTGAAATTGCAAGATATCCTTTCCTTTCATGACATGAAATTCTTCATTTCATGTCATGAAAGGAGATGGGTTAAAAAAAAAAGGAAAAATTTGTCACCGAAGTTCAAACAAGCACATGGCATGGCATGAGCTGAAGTGCAGAGAACTGGCCCAAAGCTTGCCAGCTTGATCCTCACTGAAATCGCAGGATTTCATTTCCTTTCATGAAATGAATTTCATGAAAGGAAATGAAATCCCAAATTCAGAGAAGGAGTGTAACAAGCACTTGGGACAGGAGATATGAGCAAAGAGAAGGTGAGCGGAAAAAACGGCAGCATTTGGAAATGCAGCACATGGAAGGCAATGCATTGGGATGAAATGAGAGCCAGGGAAAAAACCAGAGAGTTGCCCAAATTCTAGGGGTTGAATCTCTGAAATCCAAAGAGAAAGGAACAAGGCGAGAGGCGTGAAGAAAGTGAGGAAGGGAAGGGCTCAAAAGAAAAAGGGAAAAATAATTTGTCACCGAAGTTCAAACAAGCAAATGGCATGGCATGAGCTGCAGGGCAGAGAGCTGGACCAAAGCGTGCCAACTTGATCCTCACTGAAATTGCAAGATATCCTTTCCTTTCATGACATGAAATTCTTCATTTCATGTTATGAAAGGAGACGGGCTGAAAAAAAAAGAAAAATTTGTCACCGAAGTTCAAACAAGCACATGGCATGGCATGAGCTGAAGTGCAGAGAACTGGCCCAAAGCTTGCCAGCTTGATCCTCACTGAAATCGCAAGATTTCATTTCCTTTCATGAAATGAATTTCATGAAAGGAAATGAAATCCCAAATTCAGAGAAGGAGTGTAACAAGCACTTGGGACAGGAGATATGAGCAAAGAGAAGGTGAGCGGAAAAAACGGCAGCATTTGGAAATGCAGCATATGGAAGGCAATGCATTGGGATGAAATGAGAGCCAGGGAAAAAACCAGAGAGTTGCCCAAATTCTAGGGGTTGAATCTCTGAAATCCAAAAAGAAAGGAACAAGGTGAGAGGCGAGAAGAAAGTGAGGAAGGGAAGGGCTCCAAAAGAAAAAGGGAAAAATAATTTGTCACCGAAGTTCAAACAAGGAAATGACATGGCATGAGCAGCAGGGCAGAGAGCTGGACCAAAGTTGACAACTTGATCCTCACTGAAATTGCAAGATTTCCTCTCCTTTCATGACATGAAATTCTTCATTTCATGTCATGAAAGGACAATAGCTGAAAAAAAAGGAAAAATTTGTCACCGAAGTTCAAACAAGCACATGGCATGGCATGAGCTGAAGTGCAGAGAAGTGGCCCAAAGCTTGCCAGCTTGATCCTCACTGAAATCGCAAGATTTCATTTCCTTTCATGAAATGAATTTCATGAAAGGAAATGAAATCCCAAATTCAGAGAAGGAGTGTAACAAGCACTTGGGACAGGAGATATGAGCAAAGAGAAGGTGAGCGGAAAAAACGGCAGCATTTGGAAATGCAGCACATGGAAGGCAATGCATTGGGATGAAATGAGGGCCAGGGAAAAAACCAGAGAGTTGCCCAAATTCTAGGGGTTGAATCTCTGAAATCCAAAGAGAAAGGAACAAGGCGAGAGGCGAGAAGAATGTGAGGAAGGGAAGGGCTCCAAAAGAAAAAGGGAAAAATAATTTCTCACCGAAGTTCAAAAAAGCAAATGGCATGCCATGAGCAGAAGGGCAGAGAGCTGGACCAAAGCGTGCCAACTTGATCCTCACTGAAATTGCAAGATATCCTTTCCTTTCATGACATGAAATTCTTCATTTCATGTCATGAAAGGAGAAGGGCTGAAAAAAAATGGAAAAATTTGTCACCAAAGTTCAAACAAGCAAATGGCATGGCATGAGCTGAGATGCAGAGAACTGGCCCAAAGCTTGCCAGCTTGATCCTCACTGAAATCGCAAGATTTCATTTCCTTTCATGAAATGAATTTCATGAAAGGAAATGAAATCCCAAATTCAGAGAAGGAGTGTAACAAGCACTTGGGACAGGAGATATGAGCAAAGAGAAGGTGAGCGGAAAAAACGGCAGCATTTGGAAATGCAGCACATGGAAGGCAATGCATTGGGATGAAATGAGGGCCAGGGAAAAAACCAGAGAGTTGCCCAAATTCTAGGGGTTGAATCTCTGAAATCCAAAGAGAAAGGAACAAGGTGAGAGGCGTGAAGAAAGTGAGGAAGGGAAGGGCTCAAAAGAAAAAGGGAAAAATAATTTGTCACCGAAGTTCAAACAAGCAAATGGCATGGCATGAGCAGAAGGGCAGAGCGCTGGACCAAAGCGTGCCAACTTGATCCTCACTGAAATTGCAAGATATCCTTTCCTTTCATGACATGAAATTCTTCATTTCATGTCATGAATGGAGAAGGGCTGAAAAAAAAAGGAAAAATTTGTCACCGAAGTTCAAACAAGCAAATGGCATGGCATGAGCTGAAGTGCAGAGAAGTGGCCCAAAGCTTGCCAGCTTGATCCTCACTGAAATCGCAAGATTTCATTTCCTTTCATGAAATGAATTTCATGAAAGGAAATGAAATCCCAAATTCAGAGAAGGAGTGTAACAAGCACTTGGGACAGGAGATATGAACAAAGAGAAGGTGAGCGGAAAAAACGGCAGCATTTGGAAATGCAGCACATGGAAGGCAATGCATTGGGATGAAATGAGGGCCAGGGAAAAAACCAGAGAGTTGCCCAAATTCTAGGGGTTGAATCTCTGAAATCCAAAGAGAAAGGAACAAGGCGAGAGGCGTGAAGAAAGTGAGGAAGGGAAGGGCTCAAAAGAAAAAGGGAAAAATAATTTCTCACCGAAGTTCAAACAAGCAAATGGCATGGCATGAGCTGCAGGGCAAAGAGCTGGACCAAAGCGTGCCAACTTGATCCTCACTGAAATTGCAAGATATCCTTTCCTTTCATGACATGAAATTCTTCATTTCATGTCATGAAAGGAGAAGGGCTGAAAAAAAATGGAAAAATTTGTCACCGAAGTTCAAACAAGCACATGGCATGGCATGAGCTGAAGTGCAGAGAAGTGGCCCAAAGCTTGCCAGCTTGATCCTCACTGAAATCGCAAGATTTCATTTCCTTTCATGAAATGAATTTCATGAAAGGAAATGAAATCCCAAATTCAGAGAAGGAGTGTAACAAGCACTTGGGACAGGAGATATGAGCAAAGAGAAGGTGAGCGGAAAAAACGGCAGCATTTGGAAATGCAGCACATGGAAGGCAATGCATTGGGATGAAATGAGGGCCAGGGAAAAAACCAGAGAGTTGCCCAAATTCTAGGGGTTGAATCTCTGAAATCCAAAAAGAAAGGAACAAGGTGAGAGGCGAGAAGAAAGTGAGGAAGGGAAGGGCTCCAAAAGAAAAAGGGAAAAATAATTTCTCACCGAAGTTCAAAAAAGCAAATGGCATGGCATGAGCAGAAGGGCAGAGCGCTGGACCAAAGCGTGCCAACTTGATCCTCACTGAAATTGCAAGATATCCTTTCCTTTCATGACATGAAATTCTTCATTTCAAGTCATGAATGGAGAAGGGCTGAAAAAAAAGGAAAAATTTGTCACCGAAGTTCAAACAAGCAAATGGCATGGCATGAGCTGAAGTGCAGAGAAGTGGCCCAAAGCTTGCCAGCTTGATCCTCACTGAAATCGCAAGATTTCATTTCCTTTCATGAAATGAATTTCATGAAAGGAAATGAAATCCCAAATTCAGAGAAGGAGTGTAACAAGCACTTGGGACAGGAGATATGAGCAAAGAGAAGGTGAGCGGAAAAAACGGCAGCATTTGGAAATGCAGCACATGGAAGGCAATGCATTGGGATGAAATGAGGGCCAGGGAAAAAACCAGAGAGTTGCCCAAATTCTAGGGGTTGAATCTCTGAAATCCAAAAAGAAAGGAACAAGGCGAGAGGCGTGAAGAAAGTGCGGAAGGGAAGGGCTCAAAAGAAAAAGGGAAAAATAATTTCTCACCGAAGTTCAAACAAGCAAATGGCATGGCATGAGCTGCAGGGCAGAGAGCTGGACCAAAGCGTGCCAACTTGATCCTCACTGAAATTGCAAGATATCCTTTCCTTTCATGACATGAAATTCTTCATTTCATGTTATGAAAGGAGACGGGCTGAAAAAAAAAGAAAAATTTGTCACCGAAGTTCAAACAAGCACATGGCATGGCATGAGCTGAAGTGCAGAGAACTGGCCCAAAGCTTGCCAGCTTGATCCTCACTGAAATCGCAAGATTTCATTTCCTTTCATGAAATGAATTTCATGAAAGGAAATGAAATCCCAAATTCAGAGAAGGAGTGTAACAAGCACTTGGGACAGGAGATATGAGCAAAGAGAAGGTGAGCGGAAAAAACGGCAGCATTTGGAAATGCAGCATATGGAAGGCAATGCATTGGGATGAAATGAGGGCCAGGGAAAAAACCAGAGAGTTGCCCAAATTCTAGGGGTTGAATCTCTGAAATCCAAAGAGAAAGGAACAAGGCGAGAGGCGTGAAGAAAGTGAGGAAGGGAAGGGCTCAAAAGAAAAAGGAAAAAATAATTTCTCACCGAAGTTCAAAAAAGCAAATGGCATGGCATGAGCAGAAGGGCAGAGAGCTGGACCAAAGCGTGCCAACTTGATCCTCACTGAAATTGCAAGATATCCTTTCCTTTCATGACATGAAATTCTTCATTTCATGTCATGAAAGGAGAAGGGCTGAAAAAAAAAGGAAAAATTTGTCACCGAAGTTCAAACAAGCACATGGCATGGCATGAGCTGAAGTGCAGAGAACTGGCCCAAAGCTTGCCAGCTTGATCCTCACTGAAATCGCAAGATTTCATTTCCTTTCATGAAATGAATTTCATGAAAGGAAATGAAATCCCAAATTCAGAGAAGGAGTGTAACAAGCACTTGGGACAGGAGATATGAGCAAAGAGAAGGTGAGCGGAAAAAACGGCAGCATTTGGAAATGCAGCACATGGAAGGCAATGCATTGGGATGAAATGAGGGCCAGGGAAAAAACCAGAGAGTTGCCCAAATTCTAGGGGTTGAATCTCTGAAATCCAAAGAGAAAGGAACAAGGCGAGAGGCGTGAAGAAAGTGAGGAAGGGAAGGGCTCAAAAGAAAAAGGGAAAAATAATTTCTCACCGAAGTTCAAACAAGCAAATGGCATGGCATGAGCTGCAGGGCAAAGAGCTGGACCAAAGCGTGCCAACTTGATCCTCACTGAAATTGCAAGATATCCTTTCCTTTCATGACATGAAATTCTTCATTTCATGTCATGAAAGGAGAAGGGCTGAAAAAAAATGGAAAAATTTGTCACCGAAGTTCAAACAAGCACATGGCATGGCATGAGCTGAAGTGCAGAGAAGTGGCCCAAAGCTTGCCAGCTTGATCCTCACTGAAATCGCAAGATTTCATTTCCTTTCATGAAATGAATTTCATGAAAGGAAATGAAATCCCAAATTCAGAGAAGGAGTGTAACAAGTACTTGGGACAGGAGATATGAGCAAAGAGAAGGTGAGCGGAAAAAACGGCAGCATTTGGAAATGCAGCACATGGAAGGCAATGCATTGGGATGAAATGAGGGCCAGGGAAAAAACCAGAGAGTTGCCCAAATTCTAGGGGTTGAATCTCTGAAATCCAAAAAGAAAGGAACAAGGTGAGAGGCGCGAAGAAAGTGAGGAAGGGAAGGGCTCCAAAAGAAAAAGGGAAAAATAATTTCTCACCGAAGTTCAAACAAGCAAATGGCATGGCATGAGCAGAAGGGCAGAGCGCTGGACCAAAGCGTGCCAACTTGATCCTCACTGAAATTGCAAGATATCCTTTCCTTTCATGACATGAAATTCTTCATTTCATGTCATGAATGGAGAAGGGCTGAAAAAAAAGGAAAAATTTGTCACCGAAGTTCAAACAAGCAAATGGCATGGCATGAGCTGAAGTGCAGAGAAGTGGCCCAAAGCTTGCCAGCTTGATCCTCACTGAAATCGCAAGATTTCATTTCCTTTCATGAAATGAATTTCATGAAAGGAAATGAAATCCCAAATTCAGAGAAGGAGTGTAACAAGCACTTGGGACAGGAGATATGAGCAAAGAGAAGGTGAGCGGAAAAAACGGCAGCATTTGGAAATGCAGCACATGGAAGGCAATGCATTGGGATGAAATGAGGGCGAGGGAAAAAACCAGAGAGTTGCCCAAATTCTAGGGGTTGAATCTCTGAAATCCAAAGAGAAAGGAACAAGGCGAGAGGCGAGAAGAAAGTGAGGAAGGGAAGGGCTCCAAAAGAAAAAGGGAAAAATAATTTCTCACCGAAGTTCAAAAAAGCAAATGGCATGGCATGAGCAGAAGGGCAGAGCGCTGGACCAAAGCGTGCCAACTTGATCCTCACTGAAATTGCAAGATATCCTTTCCTTTCATGACATGAAATTCTTCATTTCATGTCATGAATGGAGAAGGGCTGAAAAAAAAGGAAAAATTTGTCACCGAAGTTCAAACAAGCAAATGGCATGGCATGAGCTGAAGTGCAGAGAAGTGGCCCAAAGCTTGCCAGCTTGATCCTCACTGAAATCGCAAGATTTCATTTCCTTTCATGAAATGAATTTCATGAAAGGAAATGAAATCCCAAATTCAGAGAAGGAGTGTAACAAGCACTTGGGACAGGAGATATGAGCAAAGAGAAGGTGAGCGGAAAAAACGGCAGCATTTGGAAATGCAGCACATGGAAGGCAATGCATTGGGATGAAATGAGGGCCAGGGAAAAAACCAGAGAGTTGCCCAAATTCTAGGGGTTGAATCTCTGAAATCCAAAAAGAAAGGAACAAGGCGAGAGGCGTGAAGAAAGTGAGGAAGGGAAGGGCTCAAAAGAAAAAGGGAAAAATAATTTCTCACCGAAGTTCAAACAAGCAAATGGCATGGCATGAGCTGCAGGGCAGAGAGCTGGACCAAAGCGTGCCAACTTGATCCTCACTGAAATTGCAAGATATCCTTTCCTTTCATGACATGAAATTCTTCATTTCATGTTATGAAAGGAGACGGGCTGAAAAAAAAAGAAAAATTTGTCACCGAAGTTCAAACAAGCACATGGCATGGCATGAGCTGAAGTGCAGAGAAGTGGCCCAAAGCTTGCCAGCTTGATCCTCACTGAAATCGCAAGATTTCATTTCCTTTCATGAAATGAATTTCATGAAAGGAAATGAAATCCCAAATTCAGAGAAGGAGTGTAACAAGCACTTGGGACAGGAGATATGAGCAAAGAGAAGGTGAGCGGAAAAAACGGCAGCATTTGGAAATGCAGCATGTGGAAGGCAATGCATTGGGATGAAATGAGGGCCAGGGAAAAAACCAGAGAGTTGCCCAAATTCTAGGGGTTGAATCTCTGAAATCCAAAGAGAAAGGAACAAGGCGAGAGGCGTGAAGAAAGTGAGGAAGGGAAGGGCTCAAAAGAAAAAGGAAAAAATAATTTCTCACCGAAGTTCAAAAAAGCAAATGGCATGGCATGAGCAGAAGGGCAGAGAGCTGGACCAAAGCGTGCCAACTTGATCCTCACTGAAATTGCAAGATATCCTTTCCTTTCATGACATGAAATTCTTCATTTCATGTCATGAAAGGATAATGGCGGAAAAAAAAAGGAAAAATTTGTCACCGAAGTTCAAACAAGCACATGGCATGGCATGAGCTGAAGTGCAGAGAACTGGCCCAAAGCTTGCCAGCTTGATCCTCACTGAAATCGCAAGATTTCATTTCCTTTCATGAAATGAATTTCATGAAAGGAAATGAAATCCCAAATTCAGAGAAGGAGTGTAACAAGCACTTGGGACAGGAGATATGAGCAAAGAGAAGGTGAGCGGAAAAAACGGCAGCATTTGGAAATGCAGCACATGGAAGGCAATGCATTGGGATGAAATGAGGGCCAGGGAAAAAACCAGAGAGTTGCCCAAATTCTAGGGGTTGAATCTCTGAAATCCAAAGAGAAAGGAACAAGGCGAGAGGCGTGAAGAAAGTGAGGAAGGGAAGGGCTCAAAAGAAAAAGGGAAAAATAATTTCTCACCGAAGTTCAAACAAGCAAATGGCATGGCATGAGCTGCAGGGCAAAGAGCTGGACCAAAGCGTGCCAACTTGATCCTCACTGAAATTGCAAGATATCCTTTCCTTTCATGACATGAAATTCTTCATTTCATGTCATGAAAGGAGAAGGGCTGAAAAAAAATGGAAAAATTTGTCACCGAAGTTCAAACAAGCACATGGCATGGCATGAGCTGAAGTGCAGAGAAGTGGCCCAAAGCTTGCCAGCTTGATCCTCACTGAAATCGCAAGATTTCATTTCCTTTCATGAAATGAATTTCATGAAAGGAAATGAAATCCCAAATTCAGAGAAGGAGTGTAACAAGTACTTGGGACAGGAGATATGAGCAAAGAGAAGGTGAGCGGAAAAAACGGCAGCATTTGGAAATGCAGCACATGGAAGGCAATGCATTGGGATGAAATGAGGGCCAGGGAAAAAACCAGAGAGTTGCCCAAATTCTAGGGGTTGAATCTCTGAAATCCAAAAAGAAAGGAAAAAGGTGAGAGGCGCGAAGAAAGTGAGGAAGGGAAGGGCTCCAAAAGAAAAAGGGAAAAATAATTTCTCACCGAAGTTCAAACAAGCAAATGGCATGGCATGAGCAGAAGGGCAGAGCGCTGGACCAAAGCGTGCCAACTTGATCCTCACTGAAATTGCAAGATATCCTTTCCTTTCATGACATGAAATTCTTCATTTCATGTCATGAATGGAGAAGGGCTGAAAAAAAAGGAAAAATTTGTCACCGAAGTTCAAACAAGCAAATGGCATGGCATGAGCTGAAGTGCAGAGAAGTGGCCCAAAGCTTGCCAGCTTGATCCTCACTGAAATCGCAAGATTTCATTTCCTTTCATGAAATGAATTTCATGAAAGGAAATGAAATCCCAAATTCAGAGAAGGAGTGTAACAAGCACTTGGGACAGGAGATATGAGCAAAGAGAAGGTGAGCGGAAAAAACGGCAGCATTTGGAAATGCAGCACATGGAAGGCAATGCATTGGGATGAAATGAGGGCCAGGGAAAAAACCAGAGAGTTGCCCAAATTCTAGGGGTTGAATCTCTGAAATCCAAAGAGAAAGGAACAAGGCGAGAGGCGTGAAGAAAGTGAGGAAGGGAAGGGCTCAAAAGAAAAAGGGAAAAATAATTTCTCACCGAAGTTCAAACAAGCAAATGGCATGGCATGAGCTGCAGGGCAGATAGCTGGACCAAAGCGCGCCAACTTGATCCTCACTGAAATTGCAAGATATCCTTTCTTTTCATGACATGAAATTCTTCATTTCATGTTATGAAAGGAGACGGGCTGAAAAAAAAAGAAAAATTTGTCACCGAAGTTCAAACAAGCACATGGCATGGCATGAGCTGAAGTGCAGAGAACTGGCCCAAAGCTTGCCAGCTTGATCCTCACTGAAATCGCAAGATTTCATTTCCTTTCATGAAATGAATTTCATGAAAGGAAATGAAATCCCAAATTCAGAGAAGGAGTGTAACAAGCACTTGGGACAGGAGAGATGAGCAAAGAGAAGGTGAGCAGAAAAAACGGCAGCATTTGGAAATGCAGCACATGGAAGGCAATGCATTGGGATGAAATGAGGGCGACGGAAAAAACCAGAGAGTTGCCCAAATTCTAGGGGTTGAATCTCTGAAATCCAAAAGATAAAGGAACAAGGTGAGAGGCGAGAAGAAAGTGAGGAAGGGAAGGGCTCCAAAAGAAAAAGGGAAAAATAATTTCTCACCGAAGTTCAAACAAGCAAATGGCATGGCATGAGGTGAAGGGCAGAGAGCTGGACCAAAGTTGCCAACTTGATCCTCACTGAAATTGCAAGATTTCCTCTCCTTTCATGACATGAAATTCTTCATTTCATGTTATGAAAGGAGAAGGGCTGAAAAAAAAAGAAAAATTTGTCACCGAAGTTCAAACAAGCACATGGCATGGCATGAGCTGAAGTGCAGAGAACTGGCCCAAAGCTTGCCAGCTTGATCCTCACTGAAATCGCAAGATTTCATTTCCTTTCATGAAATGAATTTCATGAAAGGAAATGAAATCCCAAATTCAGAGAAGGAGTGTAACAAGCACTTGGGACAGGAGATATGAGCAAAGAGAAGGTGAGGGGAAAAAACGGCAGCATTTGGAAATGCAGCACATGGAAGTCAATGCATTGGGATGAAATGAGGGCGAGGGAAAAAACCAGAGAGTTGCCCAAATTCTAGGGGTTGAATCTCTGAAATCCAAAGAGAAAGGAACAAGGTGAGAGGCGTGAAGAAAGTGAGGAAGGGAAGGGCTCCAAAAGAAAAAGGGAAAAATAATTTGTCACCGAAGTTCAAACAAGCAAATGGCATGGCATGAGCTGCAGGGCAGAGAGCTGGACCAAAGCGTGCCAACTTGATCCTCACTGAAATTGCAAGATATCCTTTCCTTTCATGACATGAAATTCTTCATTTCATGTTATGAAAGGAGACGGGCTGAAAAAAAAAGAAAAATTTGTCACCGAAGTTCAAACAAGCACATGGCATGGCATGAGCTGAAGTGCAGAGAACTGGCCCAAAGCTTGCCAGCTTGATCCTCACTGAAATCGCAAGATTTCATTTCCTTTCATGAAATGAATTTCATGAAAGGAAATGAAATCCCAAATTCAGAGAAGGAGTGTAACAAGCACTTGGGACAGGAGATATGAGCAAAGAGAAGGTGAGCGGAAAAAACGGCAGCATTTGGAAATGCAGCACATGGAAGGCAATGCATTGGGATGAAATGAGGGCCAGGGAAAAAACCAGAGAGTTGCCCAAATTCTAGGGGTTGAATCTCTGAAATCCAAAGAGAAAGGAACAAGGCGAGAGGCGTGAAGAAAGTGAGGAAGGGAAGGGCTCAAAAGAAAAAGGGAAAAATAATTTCTCACCGAAGTTCAAACAAGCAAATGGCATGGCATGAGCTGCAGGGCAAAGAGCTGGACCAAAGTGTGCCAACTTGATCCTCACTGAAATTGCAAGATATCCTTTCCTTTCATGACATGAAATTCTTCATTTCATGTCATGAAAGGAGAAGGGCTGAAAAAAAATGGAAAAATTTGTCACCGAAGTTCAAACAAGCACATGGCATGGCATGAGCTGAAGTGCAGAGAACTGGCCCAAAGCTTGCCAGCTTGATCCTCACTGAAATCGCAAGATTTCATTTCCTTTCATGAAATGAATTTCATGAAAGGAAATGAAATCCCAAATTCAGAGAAGGAGTGTAACAAGTACTTGGGACAGGAGATATGAGCAAAGAGAAGGTGAGCGGAAAAAACGGCAGCATTTGGAAATGCAGCACATGGAAGGCAATGCATTGGGATGAAATGAGGGCCAGGGAAAAAACCAGAGAGTTGCCCAAATTCTAGGGGTTGAATCTCTGAAATCCAAAAAGAAAGGAACAAGGTGAGAGGCGCGAAGAAAGTGAGGAAGGGAAGGGCTCCAAAAGAAAAAGGGAAAAATAATTTCTCACCGAAGTTCAAACAAGCAAATGGCATGGCATGAGCAGAAGGGCAGAGCGCTGGACCAAAGCGTGCCAACTTGATCCTCACTGAAATTGCAAGATATCCTTTCCTTTCATGACATGAAATTCTTCATTTCATGTCATGAATGGAGAAGGGCTGAAAAAAAAGGAAAAATTTGTCACCGAAGTTCAAACAAGCAAATGGCATGGCATGAGCTGAAGTGCAGAGAAGTGGCCCAAAGCTTGCCAGCTTGATCCTCACTGAAATCGCAAGATTTCATTTCCTTTCATGAAATGAATTTCATGAAAGGAAATGAAATCCCAAATTCAGAGAAGGAGTGTAACAAGCACTTGGGACAGGAGATATGAGCAAAGAGAAGGTGAGCGGAAAAAACGGCAGCATTTGGAAATGCAGCACATGGAAGGCAATGCATTGGGATGAAATGAGGGCCAGGGAAAAAACCAGAGAGTTGCCCAAATTCTAGGGGTTGAATCTCTGAAATCCAAAGAGAAAGGAACAAGGCGAGAGGCGTGAAGAAAGTGAGGAAGGGAAGGGCTCAAAAGAAAAAGGGAAAAATAATTTCTCACCGAAGTTCAAACAAGCAAATGGCATGGCATGAGCTGCAGGGCAGATAGCTGGACCAAAGCGCGCCAACTTGATCCTCACTGAAATTGCAAGATATCCTTTCTTTTCATGACATGAAATTCTTCATTTCATGTTATGAAAGGAGACGGGCTGAAAAAAAAAGAAAAATTTGTCACCGAAGTTCAAACAAGCACATGGCATGGCATGAGCTGAAGTGCAGAGAACTGGCCCAAAGCTTGCCAGCTTGATCCTCACTGAAATCGCAAGATTTCATTTCCTTTCATGAAATGAATTTCATGAAAGGAAATGAAATCCCAAATTCAGAGAAGGAGTGTAACAAGCACTTGGGACAGGAGAGATGAGCAAAGAGAAGGTGAGCAGAAAAAACGGCAGCATTTGGAAATGCAGCACATGGAAGGCAATGCATTGGGATGAAATGAGGGCGACGGAAAAAACCAGAGAGTTGCCCAAATTCTAGGGGTTGAATCTCTGAAATCCAAAAGATAAAGGAACAAGGTGAGAGGCGAGAAGAAAGTGAGGAAGGGAAGGGCTCCAAAAGAAAAAGGGAAAAATAATTTCTCACCGAAGTTCAAACAAGCAAATGGCATGGCATGAGGTGAAGGGCAGAGAGCTGGACCAAAGTTGCCAACTTGATCCTCACTGAAATTGCAAGATTTCCTCTCCTTTCATGACATGAAATTCTTCATTTCATGTTATGAAAGGAGAAGGGCTGAAAAAAAAAGAAAAATTTGTCACCGAAGTTCAAACAAGCACATGGCATGGCATGAGCTGAAGTGCAGAGAACTGGCCCAAAGCTTGCCAGCTTGATCCTCACTGAAATCGCAAGATTTCATTTCCTTTCATGAAATGAATTTCATGAAAGGAAATGAAATCCCAAATTCAGAGAAGGAGTGTAACAAGCACTTGGGACAGGAGATATGAGCAAAGAGAAGGTGAGGGGAAAAAACGGCAGCATTTGGAAATGCAGCACATGGAAGTCAATGCATTGGGATGAAATGAGGGCGAGGGAAAAAACCAGAGAGTTGCCCAAATTCTAGGGGTTGAATCTCTGAAATCCAAAGAGAAAGGAACAAGGTGAGAGGCGTGAAGAAAGTGAGGAAGGGAAGGGCTCCAAAAGAAAAAGGGAAAAATAATTTGTCACCGAAGTTCAAACAAGCAAATGGCATGGCATGAGCTGCAGGGCAGAGAGCTGGACCAAAGCGTGCCAACTTGATCCTCACTGAAATTGCAAGATATCCTTTCCTTTCATGACATGAAATTCTTCATTTCATGTTATGAAAGGAGACGGGCTGAAAAAAAAAGAAAAATTTGTCACCGAAGTTCAAACAAGCACATGGCATGGCATGAGCTGAAGTGCAGAGAACTGGCCCAAAGCTTGCCAGCTTGATCCTCACTGAAATCGCAAGATTTCATTTCCTTTCATGAAATGAATTTCATGAAAGGAAATGAAATCCCAAATTCAGAGAAGGAGTGTAACAAGCACTTGGGACAGGAGATATGAGCAAAGAGAAGGTGAGCGGAAAAAACGGCAGCATTTGGAAATGCAGCACATGGAAGGCAATGCATTGGGATGAAATGAGGGCCAGGGAAAAAACCAGAGAGTTGCCCAAATTCTAGGGGTTGAATCTCTGAAATCCAAAGAGAAAGGAACAAGGCGAGAGGCGTGAAGAAAGTGAGGAAGGGAAGGGCTCAAAAGAAAAAGGGAAAAATAATTTCTCACCGAAGTTCAAACAAGCAAATGGCATGGCATGAGCTGCAGGGCAAAGAGCTGGACCAAAGTGTGCCAACTTGATCCTCACTGAAATTGCAAGATATCCTTTCCTTTCATGACATGAAATTCTTCATTTCATGTCATGAAAGGAGAAGGGCTGAAAAAAAATGGAAAAATTTGTCACCGAAGTTCAAACAAGCACATGGCATGGCATGAGCTGAAGTGCAGAGAACTGGCCCAAAGCTTGCCAGCTTGATCCTCACTGAAATCGCAAGATTTCATTTCCTTTCATGAAATGAATTTCATGAAAGGAAATGAAATCCCAAATTCAGAGAAGGAGTGTAACAAGTACTTGGGACAGGAGATATGAGCAAAGAGAAGGTGAGCGGAAAAAACGGCAGCATTTGGAAATGCAGCACATGGAAGGCAATGCATTGGGATGAAATGAGGGCCAGGGAAAAAACCAGAGAGTTGCCCAAATTCTAGGGGTTGAATCTCTGAAATCCAAAAAGAAAGGAACAAGGTGAGAGGCGAGAAGAAAGTGAGGAAGGGAAGGGCTCCAAAAGAAAAAGGGAAAAATAATTTCTCACCGAAGTTCAAACAAGCAAATGGCATGGCATGAGCAGAAGGGCAGAGCGCTGGACCAAAGCGTGCCAACTTGATCCTCACTGAAATTGCAAGATATCCTTTCCTTTCATGACATGAAATTCTTCATTTCATGTCATGAATGGAGAAGGGCTGAAAAAAAAGGAAAAATTTGTCACCGAAGTTCAAACAAGCAAATGGCATGGCATGAGCTGAAGTGCAGAGAAGTGGCCCAAAGCTTGCCAGCTTGATCCTCACTGAAATCGCAAGATTTCATTTCCTTTCATGAAATGAATTTCATGAAAGGAAATGAAATCCCAAATTCAGAGAAGGAGTGTAACAAGCACTTGGGACAGGAGATATGAGCAAAGAGAAGGTGAGCGGAAAAAACGGCAGCATTTGGAAATGCAGCACATGGAAGGCAATGCATTGGGATGAAATGAGGGCCAGGGAAAAAACCAGAGAGTTGCCCAAATTCTAGGGGTTGAATCTCTGAAATCCAAAGAGAAAGGAACAAGGCGAGAGGCGTGAAGAAAGTGAGGAAGGGAAGGGCTCAAAAGAAAAAGGGAAAAATAATTTCTCACCGAAGTTCAAACAAGCAAATGGCATGGCATGAGCTGCAGGGCAGAGAGCTGGACCAAAGCGTGCCAACTTGATCCTCACTGAAATTGCAAGATATCCTTTCCTTTCATGACATGAAATTCTTCATTTCATGTTATGAAAGGAGACGGGCTGAAAAAAAAAGAAAAATTTGTCACCGAAGTTCAAACAAGCACATGGCATGGCATGAGCTGAAGTGCAGAGAACTGGCCCAAAGCTTGCCAGCTTGATCCTCACTGAAATCGCAAGATTTCATTTCCTTTCATGAAATGAATTTCATGAAAGGAAATGAAATCCCAAATTCAGAGAAGGAGTGTAACAAGCACTTGGGACAGGAGAGATGAGCAAAGAGAAGGTGAGCAGAAAAAACGGCAGCATTTGGAAATGCAGCACATGGAAGGCAATGCATTGGGATGAAATGAGGGCGAGGGAAAAAACCAGAGAGTTGCCCAAATTCTAGGGGTTGAATCTCTGAAATCCAAAGAGAAAGGAACAAGGTGAGAGGCGAGAAGAAAGTGAGGAAGGGAAGGGCTCCAAAAGAAAAAGGGAAAAATAATTTCTCACCGAAGTTCAAACAAGCAAATGGCATGGCATGAGGTGAAGGGCAGAGAGCTGGACCAAAGTTGCCAACTTGATCCTCACTGAAATTGCAAGATTTCCTCTCCTTTCATGACATGAAATTCTTCATTTCATGTTATGAAAGGAGAAGGGCTGAAAAAAAAAGAAAAATTTGTCACCGAAGTTCAAACAAGCACATGGCATGGCATGAGCTGAAGTGCAGAGAACTGGCCCAAAGCTTGCCAGCTTGATCCTCACTGAAATCGCAAGATTTCATTTCCTTTCATGAAATGAATTTCATGAAAGGAAATGAAATCCCAAATTCAGAGAAGGAGTGTAACAAGCACTTGGGACAGGAGATATGAGCAAAGAGAAGGTGAGGGGAAAAAACGGCAGCATTTGGAAATGCAGCACATGGAAGTCAATGCATTGGGATGAAATGAGGGCGAGGGAAAAAACCAGAGAGTTGCCCAAATTCTAGGGGTTGAATCTCTGAAATCCAAAGAGAAAGGAACAAGGTGAGAGGCGAGAAGAAAGTGAGGAAGGGAAGGGCTCCAAAAGAAAAAGGGAAAAATAATTTGTCACCGAAGTTCAAACAAGCAAATGGCATGGCATGAGGTGAAGGGCAGAGAGCTGGACCAAAGTTGCCAACTTGATCCTCACTGAAATTGCAAGATTTCCTCTCCTTTCATGACATGAAATTCTTCATTTCATGTCATGAAAGGAGAAGGGCTGAAAAAAAAAGAAAAATTTGTCACCGAAGTTCAAAAAAGCACATGGCATGGCATGAGCTGAAGTGCAGAGAACTGGCCCAAAGCTTGCCAGCTTGATCCTCACTGAAATCGCAAGATTTCATTTCCTTTCATGAAATGAATTTCATGAAAGGAAATGAAATCCCAAATTCAGAGAAGGAGTGTAACAAGCACTTGGGACAGGAGATATGAGCAAAGAGAAGGTGAGCGGAAAAAACGGCAGCATTTGGAAATGCAGCATATGGAAGGCAATGCATTGGGATGAAATGAGAGCCAGGGAAAAAACCAGAGAGTTGCCCAAATTCTAGGGGTTGAATCTCTGAAATCCAAAGAGAAAGGAACAAGGTGAGAGGCGAGAAGAAAGTGAGGAAGGGAAGGGCTCCAAAAGAAAAAGGGAAAAATAATTTGTCACCGAAGTTCTAACAAGGAAATGACATGGCATGAGCTGCAGGGCAGAGAGCTGGACCAAAGTTGACAACTTGATCCTCACTGAAATTGCAAGATTTCCTCTCCTTTCATGACATGAAATTCTTCATTTCATGTCATGAAAGGACAATAGCTGAAAAAAAAGGAAAAATTTGTCACCGAAGTTCAAACAAGCACATGGCATGGCATGAGCTGAAGTGCAGAGAACTGGCCCAAAGCTTGCCAGCTTGATCCTCACTGAAATCGCAAGATTTCATTTCCTTTCATGAAATGAATTTCATGAAAGGAAATGAAATCCCAAATTCAGAGAAGGAGTGTAACAAGCACTTGGGACAGGAGATATGAGCAAAGAGAAGGTGAGCGGAAAAAACGGCAGCATTTGGAAATGCAGCACATGGAAGGCAATGCATTGGGATGAAATGAGGGCCAGGGAAAAAACCAGAGAGTTGCCCAAATTCTAGGGGTTGAATCTCTGAAATCCAAAGAGAAAGGAACAAGGTGAGAGGCGTGAAGAAAGTGAGGAAGGGAAGGGCTCAAAAGAAAAAGGGAAAAATAATTTGTCACCGAAGTTCAAACAAGCAAATGGCATGGCATGAGCTGCAGGGCAGAGAGCTGGACCAAAGCGTGCCAACTTGATCCTCACTGAAATTGCAAGATATCCTTTCCTTTCATGACATGAAATTCTTCATTTCATGTCATGAAAGGAGAAGGGCTGAAAAAAAATGGAAAAATTTGTCACCGAAGTTCAAACAAGCACATGGCATGGCATGAGCTGAAGTGCAGAGAACTGGCCCAAAGCTTGCCAGCTTGATCCTCACTGAAATCGCAAGATTTCATTTCCTTTCATGAAATGAATTTCATGAAAGGAAATGAAATCCCAAATTCAGAGAAGGAGTGTAACAAGCACTTGGGACAGGAGATATGAGTAAAGAGAAGGTGAGCGGAAAAAACGGCAGCATTTGGAAATGCAGCATGTGGAAGGCAATGCATTGGGATGAAATGAGGGCCAGGGAAAAAACCAGAGAGTTGCCCAAATTCTAGGGGTTGAATCTCTGAAATCCAAAGAGAAAGGAACAAGGCGAGAGGCGTGAAGAAAGTGAGGAAGGGAAGGGCTCAAAAGAAAAAGGGAAAAATAATTTCTCACCGAAGTTCAAACAAGCAAATGGCATGGCATGAGCTGCAGGGCAGAGAGCTGGACCAAAGCGTGCCAACTTGATCCTCACTGAAATTGCAAGATATCCTTTCCTTTCATGACATGAAATTCTTCATTTCATGTTATGAAAGGAGACGGGCTGAAAAAAAAAGAAAAATTTGTCACCGAAGTTCAAACAAGCACATGGCATGGCATGAGCTGAAGTGCAGAGAACTGGCCCAAAGCTTGCCAGCTTGATCCTCACTGAAATCGCAAGATTTCATTTCCTTTCATGAAATGAATTTCATGAAAGGAAATGAAATCCCAAATTCAGAGAAGGAGTGTAACAAGCACTTGGGACAGGAGAGATGAGCAAAGAGAAGGTGAGCAGAAAAAACGGCAGCATTTGGAAATGCAGCACATGGAAGGCAATGCATTGGGATGAAATGAGGGCGAGGGAAAAAACCAGAGAGTTGCCCAAATTCTAGGGGTTGAATCTCTGAAATCCAAAGAGAAAGGAACAAGGTGAGAGGCGAGAAGAAAGTGAGGAAGGGAAGGGCTCCAAAAGAAAAAGGGAAAAATAATTTCTCACCGAAGTTCAAACAAGCAAATGGCATGGCATGAGGTGAAGGGCAGAGAGCTGGACCAAAGTTGCCAACTTGATCCTCACTGAAATTGCAAGATTTCCTCTCCTTTCATGACATGAAATTCTTCATTTCATGTTATGAAAGGAGAAGGGCTGAAAAAAAAAGAAAAATTTGTCACCGAAGTTCAAACAAGCACATGGCATGGCATGAGCTGAAGTGCAGAGAAGTGGCCCAAAGCTTGCCAGCTTGATCCTCACTGAAATCGCAAGATTTCATTTCCTTTCATGAAATGAATTTCATGAAAGGAAATGAAATCCCAAATTCAGAGAAGGAGTGTAACAAGCACTTGGGACAGGAGATATGAGCAAAGAGAAGGTGAGCGGAAAAAACGGCAGCATTTGGAAATGCAGCACATGGAAGGCAATGCATTGGGATGAAATGAGGGCCAGGGAAAAAACCAGAGAGTTGCCCAAATTCTAGGGGTTGAATCTCTGAAATCCAAAGAGAAAGGAACAAGGTGAGAGGCGAGAAGAAAGTGAGGAAGGGAAGGGCTCCAAAAGAAAAAGGGAAAAATAATTTCTCACCGAAGTTCAAACAAGCAAATGGCATGGCATGAGGTGAAGGGCAGAGAGCTGGACCAAAGTTGCCAACTTGATCCTCACTGAAATTGCAAGATTTCCTCTCCTTTCATGACATGAAATTCTTCATTTCATGTCATGAAAGGAGAAGGGCTGAAAAAAAAAGAAAAATTTGTCACCGAAGTTCAAAAAAGCACATGGCATGGCATGAGCTGAAGTGCAGAGAACTGGCCCAAAGCTTGCCAGCTTGATCCTCACTGAAATCGCAAGATTTCATTTCCTTTCATGAAATGAATTTCATGAAAGGAAATGAAATCCCAAATTCAGAGAAGGAGTGTAACAAGCACTTGGGACAGGAGATATGAGCAAAGAGAAGGTGAGCGGAAAAAACGGCAGCATTTGGAAATGCAGCATATGGAAGGCAATGCATTGGGATGAAATGAGAGCCAGGGAAAAAACCAGAGAGTTGCCCAAATTCTAGGGGTTGAATCTCTGAAATCCAAAGAGAAAGGAACAAGGTGAGAGGCGAGAAGAAAGTGAGGAAGGGAAGGGCTCCAAAAGAAAAAGGGAAAAATAATTTGTCACCGAAGTTCTAACAAGGAAATGACATGGCATGAGCTGCAGGGCAGAGAGCTGGACCAAAGTTGCCAACTTGATCCTCACTGAAATTGCAAGATTTCCTCTCCTTTCATGACATGAAATTCTTCATTTCATGTCATGAAAGGACAATAGCTGAAAAAAAAGGAAAAATTTGTCACCGAAGTTCAAACAAGCACATGGCATGGCATGAGCTGAAGTGCAGAGAACTGGCCCAAAGCTTGCCAGCTTGATCCTCACTGAAATCGCAAGATTTCATTTCCTTTCATGAAATGAATTTCATGAAAGGAAATGAAATCCCAAATTCAGAGAAGGAGTGTAACAAGCACTTGGGACAGGAGATATGAGCAAAGAGAAGGTGAGCGGAAAAAACGGCAGCATTTGGAAATGCAGCACATGGAAGGCAATGCATTGGGATGAAATGAGGGCCAGGGAAAAAACCAGAGAGTTGCCCAAATTCTAGGGGTTGAATCTCTGAAATCCAAAGAGAAAGGAACAAGGTGAGAGGCGTGAAGAAAGTGAGGAAGGGAAGGGCTCAAAAGAAAAAGGGAAAAATAATTTGTCACCGAAGTTCAAACAAGCAAATGGCATGGCATGAGCTGCAGGGCAGAGAGCTGGACCAAAGCGTGCCAACTTGATCCTCACTGAAATTGCAAGATTTCCTCTCCTTTCATGACATGAAATTCTTCATTTCATGTCATGAAAGGACAATAGCTGAAAAAAAAGGAAAAATTTGTCACCGAAGTTCAAACAAGCACATGGCATGGCATGAGCTGAAGTGCAGAGAACTGGCCCAAAGCTTGCCAGCTTGATCCTCACTGAAATCGCAAGATTTCATTTCCTTTCATGAAATGAATTTCATGAAAGGAAATGAAATCCCAAATTCAGAGAAGGAGTGTAACAAGCACTTGGGACAGGAGATATGAGCAAAGAGAAGGTGAGCGGAAAAAACGGCAGCATTTGGAAATGCAGCACATGGAAGGCAATGCATTGGGATGAAATGAGGGCCAGGGAAAAAACCAGAGAGTTGCCCAAATTCTAGGGGTTGAATCTCTGAAATCCAAAGAGAAAGGAACAAGGTGAGAGGCGTGAAGAAAGTGAGGAAGGGAAGGGCTCAAAAGAAAAAGGGAAAAATAATTTGTCACCGAAGTTCAAACAAGCAAATGGCATGGCATGAGCTGCAGGGCAGAGAGCTGGACCAAAGCGTGCCAACTTGATCCTCACTGAAATTGCAAGATATCCTTTCCTTTCATGACATGAAATTCTTCATTTCATGTCATGAAAGGAGAAGGGCTGAAAAAAAATGGAAAAATTTGTCACCGAAGTTCAAACAAGCACATGGCATGGCATGAGCTGAAGTGCAGAGAACTGGCCCAAAGCTTGCCAGCTTGATCCTCACTGAAATCGCAAGATTTCATTTCCTTTCATGAAATGAATTTCATGAAAGGAAATGAAATCCCAAATTCAGAGAAGGAGTGTAACAAGCACTTGGGACAGGAGATATGAGCAAAGAGAAGGTGAGCGGAAAAAACGGCAGCATTTGGAAATGCAGCATGTGGAAGGCAATGCATTGGGATGAAATGAGGGCCAGGGAAAAAACCAGAGAGTTGCCCAAATTCTAGGGGTTGAATCTCTGAAATCCAAAGAGAAAGGAACAAGGCGAGAGGCGTGAAGAAAGTGAGGAAGGGAAGGGCTCAAAAGAAAAAGGAAAAAATAATTTCTCACCGAAGTTCAAAAAAGCAAATGGCATGGCATGAGGTGAAGGGCAGAGAGCTGGACCAAAGTTGCCAACTTGATCCTCACTGAAATTGCAAGATTTCCTCTCCTTTCATGACATGAAATTCTTCATTTCATGTTATGAAAGGAGAAGGGCTGAAAAAAAAAGAAAAATTTGTCACCGAAGTTCAAACAAGCACATGGCATGGCATGAGCTGAAGTGCAGAGAACTGGCCCAAAGCTTGCCAGCTTGATCCTCACTGAAATCGCAAGATTTCATTTCCTTTCATGAAATGAATTTCATGAAAGGAAATGAAATCCCAAATTCAGAGAAGGAGTGTAACAAGCACTTGGGACAGGAGATATGAGCAAAGAGAAGGTGAGGGGAAAAAACGGCAGCATTTGGAAATGCAGCACATGGAAGTCAATGCATTGGGATGAAATGAGGGCGAGGGAAAAAACCAGAGAGTTGCCCAAATTCTAGGGGTTGAATCTCTGAAATCCAAAGAGAAAGGAACAAGGTGAGAGGCGAGAAGAAAGTGAGGAAGGGAAGGGCTCCAAAAGAAAAAGGGAAAAATAATTTCTCACCGAAGTTCAAACAAGCAAATGGCATGGCATGAGGTGAAGGGCAGAGAGCTGGACCAAAGTTGCCAACTTGATCCTCACTGAAATTGCAAGATTTCCTCTCCTTTCATGACATGAAATTCTTCATTTCATGTCATGAAAGGAGAAGGGCTGAAAAAAAAAGAAAAATTTGTCACCGAAGTTCAAAAAAGCACATGGCATGGCATGAGCTGAAGTGCAGAGAACTGGCCCAAAGCTTGCCAGCTTGATCCTCACTGAAATCGCAAGATTTCATTTCCTTTCATGAAATGAATTTCATGAAAGGAAATGAAATCCCAAATTCAGAGAAGGAGTGTAACAAGCACTTGGGACAGGAGATATGAGCAAAGAGAAGGTGAGCGGAAAAAACGGCAGCATTTGGAAATGCAGCATATGGAAGGCAATGCATTGGGATGAAATGAGAGCCAGGGAAAAAACCAGAGAGTTGCCCAAATTCTAGGGGTTGAATCTCTGAAATCCAAAGAGAAAGGAACAAGGTGAGAGGCGAGAAGAAAGTGAGGAAGGGAAGGGCTCCAAAAGAAAAAGGGAAAAATAATTTGTCACCGAAGTTCTAACAAGGAAATGACATGGCATGAGCTGCAGGGCAGAGAGCTGGACCAAAGTTGACAACTTGATCCTCACTGAAATTGCAAGATTTCCTCTCCTTTCATGACATGAAATTCTTCATTTCATGTCATGAAAGGACAATAGCTGAAAAAAAAGGAAAAATTTGTCACCGAAGTTCAAACAAGCACATGGCATGGCATGAGCTGAAGTGCAGAGAACTGGCCCAAAGCTTGCCAGCTTGATCCTCACTGAAATCGCAAGATTTCATTTCCTTTCATGAAATGAATTTCATGAAAGGAAATGAAATCCCAAATTCAGAGAAGGAGTGTAACAAGCACTTGGGACAGGAGATATGAGCAAAGAGAAGGTGAGCGGAAAAAACGGCAGCATTTGGAAATGCAGCACATGGAAGGCAATGCATTGGGATGAAATGAGGGCCAGGGAAAAAACCAGAGAGTTGCCCAAATTCTAGGGGTTGAATCTCTGAAATCCAAAGAGAAAGGAACAAGGTGAGAGGCGTGAAGAAAGTGAGGAAGGGAAGGGCTCAAAAGAAAAAGGGAAAAATAATTTGTCACCGAAGTTCAAACAAGCAAATGGCATGGCATGAGCTGCAGGGCAGAGAGCTGGACCAAAGCGTGCCAACGTGATCCTCACTGAAATTGCAAGATTTCCTCTCCTTTCATGACATGAAATTCTTCATTTCATGTCATGAAAGGACAATAGCTGAAAAAAAAGGAAAAATTTGTCACCGAAGTTCAAACAAGCACATGGCATGGCATGAGCTGAAGTGCAGAGAACTGGCCCAAAGCTTGCCAGCTTGATCCTCACTGAAATCGCAAGATTTCATTTCCTTTCATGAAATGAATTTCATGAAAGGAAATGAAATCCCAAATTCAGAGAAGGAGTGTAACAAGCACTTGGGACAGGAGATATGAGCAAAGAGAAGGTGAGCGGAAAAAACGGCAGCATTTGGAAATGCAGCACATGGAAGGCAATGCATTGGGATGAAATGAGGGCCAGGGAAAAAACCAGAGAGTTGCCCAAATTCTAGGGGTTGAATCTCTGAAATCCAAAGAGAAAGGAACAAGGTGAGAGGCGTGAAGAAAGTGAGGAAGGGAAGGGCTCAAAAGAAAAAGGGAAAAATAATTTGTCACCGAAGTTCAAACAAGCAAATGGCATGGCATGAGCTGCAGGGCAGAGAGCTGGACCAAAGCGTGCCAACTTGATCCTCACTGAAATTGCAAGATATCCTTTCCTTTCATGACATGAAATTCTTCATTTCATGTCATGAAAGGAGAAGGGCTGAAAAAAAATGGAAAAATTTGTCACCGAAGTTCAAACAAGCACATGGCATGGCATGAGCTGAAGTGCAGAGAACTGGCCCAAAGCTTGCCAGCTTGATCCTCACTGAAATCGCAAGATTTCATTTCCTTTCATGAAATGAATTTCATGAAAGGAAATGAAATCCCAAATTCAGAGAAGGAGTGTAACAAGCACTTGGGACAGGAGATATGAGCAAAGAGAAGGTGAGCGGAAAAAACGGCAGCATTTGGAAATGCAGCATGTGGAAGGCAATGCATTGGGATGAAATGAGGGCCAGGGAAAAAACCAGAGAGTTGCCCAAATTCTAGGGGTTGAATCTCTGAAATCCAAAGAGAAAGGAACAAGGCGAGAGGCGTGAAGAAAGTGAGGAAGGGAAGGGCTCAAAAGAAAAAGGAAAAAATAATTTCTCACCGAAGTTCAAAAAAGCAAATGGCATGGCATGAGCAGAAGGGCAGAGAGCTGGACCAAAGCGTGCCAACTTGATCCTCACTGAAATTGCAAGATATCCTTTCCTTTCATGACATGAAATTCTTCATTTCATGTCATGAAAGGAGAAGGGCTGAAAAAAAAAGGAAAAATTTGTCACCGAAGTTCAAACAAGCACATGGCATGGCATGAGCTGAAGTGCAGAGAACTGGCCCAAAGCTTGCCAGCTTGATCCTCACTGAAATCGCAAGATTTCATTTCCTTTCATGAAATGAATTTCATGAAAGGAAATGAAATCCCAAATTCAGAGAAGGAGTGTAACAAGCACTTGGGACAGGAGATATGAGCAAAGAGAAGGTGAGCGGAAAAAACGGCAGCATTTGGAAATGCAGCACATGGAAGGCAATGCATTGGGATGAAATGAGAGCCAGGGAAAAAACCAGAGAGTTGCCCAAATTCTAGGGGTTGAATCTCTGAAATCCAAAAAGAAAGGAACAAGGTGAGAGGCGAGAAGAAAGTGAGTTAGGGAAGGGCTCCAAAAGAAAAAGGGAAAAATAATTTCTCACCGAAGTTCAAACAAGCAAATGGCATGGCATGAGCAGAAGGGCAGAGCGCTGGACCAAAGCGTGCCAACTTGATCCTCACTGAAATTGCAAGATATCCTTTCCTTTCATGACATGAAATTCTTCATTTCATGTCATGAATGGAGAAGGGCTGAAAAAAAAAGGAAAAATTTGTCACCGAAGTTCAAACAAGCACATGGCATGGCATGAGCTGAAGTGCAGAGAACTGGCCCAAAGCTTGCCAGCTTGATCCTCACTGAAATCGCAAGATTTCATTTCCTTTCATGAAATGAATTTCATGAAAGGAAATGAAATCCCAAATTCAGAGAAGGAGTGTAACAAGCACTTGGGACAGGAGATATGAGCAAAGAGAAGGTGAGCGGAAAAAACGGCAGCATTTGGAAATGCAGCACATGGAAGGCAATGCATTGGGATGAAATCAGGGCCAGGGAAAAAACCAGAGAGTTGCCCAAATTCTAGGGGTTGAATCTCTGAAATCCAAAGAGAAAGGAACAAGGCGAGAGGCGTGAAGAAAGTGAGGAAGGGAAGGGCTCAAAAGAAAAAGGGAAAAATAATTTCTCACCGAAGTTCAAACAAGCAAATGGCATGGCATGAGCTGCAGGGCAAAGAGCTGGACCAAAGAGTGCCAACTTGATCCTCACTGAAATTGCAAGATATCCTTTCCTTTCATGACATGAAATTCTTCATTTCATGTCATGAAAGGAGAAGGGCTGAAAAAAAAAGGAAAAATTTGTCACCGAAGTTCAAACAAGCACATGGCATGGCATGAGCTGAAGTGCAGAGAAGTGGCCCAAAGCTTGCCAGCTTGATCCTCACTGAAATCGCAAGATTTCATTTCCTTTCATGAAATGAATTTCATGAAAGGAAATGAAATCCCAAATTCAGAGAAGGAGTGTAACAAGCACTTGGGACAGGAGATATGAGCAAAGAGAAGGTGAGCGGTAAAAACGGCAGCATTTGGAAATGCAGCACATGGAAGGCAATGCATTGGGATGAAATGAGGGCCAGGGAAAAAACCAGAGAGTTGCCCAAATTCTAGGGGTTGAATCTCTGAAATCCAAAAAGAAAGGAACAAGGTGAGAGGCGTGAAGAAAGTGAGGAAGGGAAGGGCTCCAAAAGAAAAAGGGAAAAATAATTTCTCACCGAAGTTCAAAAAAGCAAATGGCATGGCATGAGCAGAAGGGCAGAGCGCTGGACCAAAGCGTGCCAACTTGATCCTCACTGAAATTGCAAGATATCCTTTCCTTTCATGACATGAAATTCTTCATTTCATGTCATGAATGGAGAAGGGCTGAAAAAAAAGGAAAAATTTGTCACCGAAGTTCAAACAAGCAAATGGCATGGCATGAGCTGAAGTGCAGAGAAGTGGCCCAAAGCTTGCCAGCTTGATCCTCACTGAAATCGCAAGATTTCATTTCCTTTCATGAAATGAATTTCATGAAAGGAAATGAAATCCCAAATTCAGAGAAGGAGTGTAACAAGCACTTGGGACAGGAGATATGAGCAAAGAGAAGGTGAGCGGAAAAAACGGCAGCATTTGGAAATGCAGCACGTGGAAGGCAATGCATTGGGATGAAATGAGGGCCAGGGAAAAAACCAGAGAGTTGCCCAAATTCTAGGGGTTGAATCTCTGAAATCCAAAGAGAAAGGAACAAGGCGAGAGGCGTGAAGAAAGTGAGGAAGGGAAGGGCTCAAAAGAAAAAGGGAAAAATAATTTCTCACCGAAGTTCAAAAAAGCAAATGGCATGGCATGAGCTGCAGGGCAAAGAGCTGGACCAAAGAGTGCCAACTTGATCCTCACTGAAATTGCAAGATATCCTTTCCTTTCATGACATGAAATTCTTCATTTCATGTCATGAAAGGAGAAGGGCTGAAAAAAAAAGGAAAAATTTGTCACCGAAGTTCAAACAAGCACATGGCATGGCATGAGCTGAAGTGCAGAGAACTGGCCCAAAGCTTGCCAGCTTGATCCTCACTGAAATCGCAAGATTTCATTTCCTTTCATGAAATGAATTTCATGAAAGGAAATGAAATCCCAAATTCAGAGAAGGAGTGTAACAAGCACTTGGGACAGGAGATATGAGCAAAGAGAAGGTGAGCGGAAAAAACGGCAGCATTTGGAAATGCAGCACATGGAAGGCAATGCATTGGGATGAAATGAGAGCCAGGGAAAAAACCAGAGAGTTGCCCAAATTCTAGGGGTTGAATCTCTGAAATCCAAAAAGAAAGGAACAAGGTGAGAGGCGAGTAGAAAGTGAGGAAGGGAAGGGCTCCAAAAGAAAAAGGGAAAAATAATTTCTCACCGAAGTTCAAACAAGCAAATGGCATGGCATGAGCAGAAGGGCAGAGCGCTGGACCAAAGCGTGCCAACTTGATCCTCACTGAAATTGCAAGATATCCTTTCCTTTCATGACATGAAATTCTTCATTTCATGTCATGAAAGGAGAAGGGCTGAAAAAAAATGGAAAAATTTGTCACCGAAGTTCAAACAAGCACATGGCATGGCATGAGCTGAAGTGCAGAGAACTGGCCCAAAGCTTGCCAGCTTGATCCTCACTGAAATCGCAAGATTTCATTTCCTTTCATGAAATGAATTTCATGAAAGGAAATGAAATCCCAAATTCAGAGAAGGAGTGTAACAAGCACTTGGGACAGGAGATATGAGCAAAGAGAAGGTGAGCGGAAAAAACGGCAGCATTTGGAAATGCAGCACATGGAAGGCAATGCATTGGGATGAAATGAGGGCCAGGGAAAAAACCAGAGAGTTGCCCAAATTCTAGGGGTTGAATCTCTGAAATCCAAAAAGAAAGGAACAAGGTGAGAGGCGCGAAGAAAGTGAGGAAGGGAAGGGCTCCAAAAGAAAAAGGGAAAAATAATTTCTCACCGAAGTTCAAACAAGCAAATGGCATGGCATGAGCAGAAGGGCAGAGCGCTGGACCAAAGCGTGCCAACTTGATCCTCACTGAAATTGCAAGATATCCTTTCCTTTCATGACATGAAATTCTTCATTTCATGTCATGAATGGAGAAGGGCTGAAAAAAAAGGAAAAATTTGTCACCGAAGTTCAAACAAGCAAATGGCATGGCATGAGCTGAAGTGCAGAGAACTGGCCCAAAGCTTGCCAGCTTGATCCTCACTGAAATCGCAAGATTTCATTTCCTTTCATGAAATGAATTTCATGAAAGGAAATGAAATCCCAAATTCAGAGAAGGAGTGTAACAAGCACTTGGGACAGGAGATATGAGCAAAGAGAAGGTGAGCGGAAAAAACGGCAGCATTTGGAAATGCAGCACATGGAAGGCAATGCATTGGGATGAAATGAGGGCCAGGGAAAAAACCAGAGAGTTGCCCAAATTCTAGGGGTTGAATCTCTGAAATCCAAAGAGAAAGGAACAAGGCGAGAGGCGTGAAGAAAGTGAGGAAGGGAAGGGCTCAAAAGAAAAAGGGAAAAATAATTTCTCACCGAAGTTCAAACAAGCAAATGGCATGGCATGAGCTGCAGGGCAGAGAGCTGGACCAAAGCGTGCCAACTTGATCCTCACTGAAATTGCAAGATATCCTTTCCTTTCATGACATGAAATTCTTCATTTCATGTTATGAAAGGAGACGGGCTGAAAAAAAAAGAAAAATTTGTCACCGAAGTTCAAACAAGCACATGGCATGGCATGAGCTGAAGTGCAGAGAACTGGCCCAAAGCTTGCCAGCTTGATCCTCACTGAAATCGCAAGATTTCATTTCCTTTCATGAAATGAATTTCATGAAAGGAAATGAAATCCCAAATTCAGAGAAGGAGTGTAACAAGCACTTGGGACAGGAGAGATGAGCAAAGAGAAGGTGAGCGGAAAAAACGGCAGCATTTGGAAATGCAGCACATGGAAGGCAATGCATTGGGATGAAATGAGAGCCAGGGAAAAAACCAGAGAGTTGCCCAAATTCTAGGGGTTGAATCTCTGAAATCCAAAAAGAAAGGAACAAGGTGAGAGGCGAGAAGAAAGTGAGGAAGGGAAGGGCTCCAAAAGAAAAAGGGAAAAATAATTTCTCACCGAAGTTCAAACAAGCAAGTGGCATGGCATGAGCAGAAGGGCAGAGCGCTGGACCAAAGCGTGCCAACTTGATCCTCACTGAAATTGCAAGATATCCTTTCCTTTCATGACATGAAATTCTTCATTTCATGTCATGAATGGAGAAGGGCTGAAAAAAAAAGGAAAAATTTGTCACCGAAGTTCAAACAAGCACATGGCATGGCATGAGCTGAAGTGCAGAGAACTGGCCCAAAGCTTGCCAGCTTGATCCTCACTGAAATCGCAAGATTTCATTTCCTTTCATGAAATGAATTTCATGAAAGGAAATGAAATCCCAAATTCAGAGAAGGAGTGTAACAAGCACTTGGGACAGGAGATATGAGCAAAGAGAAGGTGAGCGGAAAAAACGGCAGCATTTGGAAATGCAGCACATGGAAGGCAATGCATTGGGATGAAATGAGAGCCAGGGAAAAAACCAGAGAGTTGCCCAAATTCTAGGGGTTGAATCTCTGAAATCCAAAGAGAAAGGAACAAGGCGAGAGGCGTGAAGAAAGTGAGGAAGGGAAGGGCTCAAAAGAAAAAGGGAAAAATAATTTCTCACCGAAGTTCAAACAAGCAAATGGCATGGCATGAGCTGCAGGGCAAAGAGCTGGACCAAAGAGTGCCAACTTGATCCTCACTGAAATTGCAAGATATCCTTTCCTTTCATGACATGAAATTCTTCATTTCATGTCATGAAAGGAGAAGGGCTGAAAAAAAAAGGAAAAATTTGTCACCGAAGTTCAAACAAGCACATGGCATGGCATGAGCTGAAGTGCAGAGAACTGGCCCAAAGCTTGCCAGCTTGATCCTCACTGAAATCGCAAGATTTCATTTCCTTTCATGAAATGAATTTCATGAAAGGAAATGAAATCCCAAATTCAGAGAAGGAGTGTAACAAGCACTTGGGACAGGAGATATGAGCAAAGAGAAGGTGAGCGGAAAAAACGGCAGCATTTGGAAATGCAGCACATGGAAGGCAATGCATTGGGATGAAATGAGGGCCAGGGAAAAAACCAGAGAGTTGCCCAAATTCTAGGGGTTGAATCTCTGAAATCCAAAGAGAAAGGAACAAGGCGAGAGGCGTGAAGAAAGTGAGGAAGGGAAGGGCTCAAAAGAAAAAGGGAAAAATAATTTCTCACCGAAGTTCAAACAAGCAAATGGCATGGCATGAGCTGCAGGGCAGAGAGCTGGACCAAAGCGTGCCAACTTGATCCTCACTGAAATTGCAAGATATCCTTTCCTTTCATGACATGAAATTCTTCATTTCATGTTATGAAAGGAGACGGGCTGAAAAAAAAAGAAAAATTTGTCACCGAAGTTCAAACAAGCACATGGCATGGCATGAGCTGAAGTGCAGAGAACTGGCCCAAAGCTTGCCAGCTTGATCCTCACTGAAATCGCAAGATTTCATTTCCTTTCATGAAATGAATTTCATGAAAGGAAATGAAATCCCAAATTCAGAGAAGGAGTGTAACAAGCACTTGGGACAGGAGATATGAGCAAAGAGAAGGTGAGCGGAAAAAACGGCAGCATTTGGAAATGCAGCACATGGAAGGCAATGCATTGGGATGAAATGAGGGCCAGGGAAAAAACCAGAGAGTTGCCCAAATTCTAGGGGTTGAATCTCTGAAATCCAAAAAGAAAGGAACAAGGTGAGAGGCGCGAAGAAAGTGAGGAAGGGAAGGGCTCCAAAAGAAAAAGGGAAAAATAATTTCTCACCGAAGTTCAAACAAGCAAATGGCATGGCATGAGCAGAAGGGCAGAGCGCTGGACCAAAGCGTGCCAACTTGATCCTCACTGAAATTGCAAGATATCCTTTCCTTTCATGACATGAAATTCTTCATTTCATGTCATGAATGGAGAAGGGCTGAAAAAAAAGGAAAAATTTGTCACCGAAGTTCAAACAAGCAAATGGCATGGCATGAGCTGAAGTGCAGAGAACTGGCCCAAAGCTTGCCAGCTTGATCCTCACTGAAATCGCAAGATTTCATTTCCTTTCATGAAATGAATTTCATGAAAGGAAATGAAATCCCAAATTCAGAGAAGGAGTGTAACAAGCACTTGGGACAGGAGATATGAGCAAAGAGAAGGTGAGCGGAAAAAACGGCAGCATTTGGAAATGCAGCACATGGAAGGCAATGCATTGGGATGAAATGAGGGCCAGGGAAAAAACCAGAGAGTTGCCCAAATTCTAGGGGTTGAATCTCTGAAATCCAAAGAGAAAGGAACAAGGCGAGAGGCGTGAAGAAAGTGAGGAAGGGAAGGGCTCAAAAGAAAAAGGGAAAAATAATTTCTCACCGAAGTTCAAACAAGCAAATGGCATGGCATGAGCTGCAGGGCAGAGAGCTGGACCAAAGCGTGCCAACTTGATCCTCACTGAAATTGCAAGATATCCTTTCCTTTCATGACATGAAATTCTTCATTTCATGTTATGAAAGGAGACGGGCTGAAAAAAAAAGAAAAATTTGTCACCGAAGTTCAAACAAGCACATGGCATGGCATGAGCTGAAGTGCAGAGAACTGGCCCAAAGCTTGCCAGCTTGATCCTCACTGAAATCGCAAGATTTCATTTCCTTTCATGAAATGAATTTCATGAAAGGAAATGAAATCCCAAATTCAGAGAAGGAGTGTAACAAGCACTTGGGACAGGAGAGATGAGCAAAGAGAAGGTGAGCGGAAAAAACGGCAGCATTTGGAAATGCAGCACATGGAAGGCAATGCATTGGGATGAAATGAGAGCCAGGGAAAAAACCAGAGAGTTGCCCAAATTCTAGGGGTTGAATCTCTGAAATCCAAAAAGAAAGGAACAAGGTGAGAGGCGAGAAGAAAGTGAGGAAGGGAAGGGCTCCAAAAGAAAAAGGGAAAAATAATTTCTCACCGAAGTTCAAACAAGCAAGTGGCATGGCATGAGCAGAAGGGCAGAGCGCTGGACCAAAGCGTGCCAACTTGATCCTCACTGAAATTGCAAGATATCCTTTCCTTTCATGACATGAAATTCTTCATTTCATGTCATGAATGGAGAAGGGCTGAAAAAAAAAGGAAAAATTTGTCACCGAAGTTCAAACAAGCACATGGCATGGCATGAGCTGAAGTGCAGAGAACTGGCCCAAAGCTTGCCAGCTTGATCCTCACTGAAATCGCAAGATTTCATTTCCTTTCATGAAATGAATTTCATGAAAGGAAATGAAATCCCAAATTCAGAGAAGGAGTGTAACAAGCACTTGGGACAGGAGATATGAGCAAAGAGAAGGTGAGCGGAAAAAACGGCAGCATTTGGAAATGCAGCACATGGAAGGCAATGCATTGGGATGAAATGAGAGCCAGGGAAAAAACCAGAGAGTTGCCCAAATTCTAGGGGTTGAATCTCTGAAATCCAAAGAGAAAGGAACAAGGCGAGAGGCGTGAAGAAAGTGAGGAAGGGAAGGGCTCAAAAGAAAAAGGGAAAAATAATTTCTCACCGAAGTTCAAACAAGCAAATGGCATGGCATGAGCTGCAGGGCAAAGAGCTGGACCAAAGAGTGCCAACTTGATCCTCACTGAAATTGCAAGATATCCTTTCCTTTCATGACATGAAATTCTTCATTTCATGTCATGAAAGGAGAAGGGCTGAAAAAAAAAGGAAAAATTTGTCACCGAAGTTCAAACAAGCACATGGCATGGCATGAGCTGAAGTGCAGAGAAGTGGCCCAAAGCTTGCCAGCTTGATCCTCACTGAAATCGCAAGATTTCATTTCCTTTCATGAAATGAATTTCATGAAAGGAAATGAAATCCCAAATTCAGAGAAGGAGTGTAACAAGCACTTGGGACAGGAGATATGAGCAAAGAGAAGGTGAGCGGAAAAAACGGCAGCATTTGGAAATGCAGCACATGGAAGGCAATGCATTGGGATGAAATGAGGGCCAGGGAAAAAACCAGAGAGTTGCCCAAATTCTAGGGGTTGAATCTCTGAAATCCAAAGAGAAAGGAACAAGGCGAGAGGCGTGAAGAAAGTGAGGAAGGGAAGGGCTCAAAAGAAAAAGGGAAAAATAATTTCTCACCGAAGTTCAAACAAGCAAATGGCATGGCATGAGCTGCAGGGCAGAGAGCTGGACCAAAGCGTGCCAACTTGATCCTCACTGAAATTGCAAGATATCCTTTCCTTTCATGACATGAAATTCTTCATTTCATGTTATGAAAGGAGACGGGCTGAAAAAAAAAGAAAAATTTGTCACCGAAGTTCAAACAAGCACATGGCATGGCATGAGCTGAAGTGCAGAGAACTGGCCCAAAGCTTGCCAGCTTGATCCTCACTGAAATCGCAAGATTTCATTTCCTTTCATGAAATGAATTTCATGAAAGGAAATGAAATCCCAAATTCAGAGAAGGAGTGTAACAAGCACTTGGGACAGGAGAGATGAGCAAAGAGAAGGTGAGCGGAAAAAAAGGCAGCATTTGGAAATGCAGCACATGGAAGGCAATGCATTGGGATGAAATGAGGGCGAGGGAAAAAACCAGAGAGTTGCCCAAATTCTAGGGGTTGAATCTCTGAAATCCAAAGAGAAAGGAACAAGGTGAGAGGCGAGAAGAAAGTGAGGAAGGGAAGGGCTCCAAAAGAAAAAGGGAAAAATAATTTCTCACCGAAGTTCAAACAAGCAAATGGCATGGCATGAGGTGAAGGGCAGAGAGCTGGACCAAAGTTGCCAACTTGATCCTCACTGAAATTGCAAGATTTCCTCTCCTTTCATGACATGAAATTCTTCATTTCATGTTATGAAAGGAGAAGGGCTGAAAAAAAAAGGAAAAATTTGTCACCGAAGTTCAAACAAGCACATGGCATGGCATGAGCTGAAGTGCAGAGAACTGGCCCAAAGCTTGCCAGCTTGATCCTCACTGAAATCGCAAGATTTCATTTCCTTTCATGAAATGAATTTCATGAAAGGAAATGAAATCCCAAATTCAGAGAAGGAGTGTAACAAGCACTTGGGACAGGAGATATGAGCAAAGAGAAGGTGAGCGGAAAAAACGGCAGCATTTGGAAATGCAGCACATGGAAGGCAATGCATTGGGATGAAATGAGAGCCAGGGAAAAAACCAGAGAGTTGCCCAAATTCTAGGGGTTGAATCTCTGAAATCCAAAAAGAAAGGAACAAGGTGAGAGGCGAGAAGAAAGTGAGGAAGGGAAGGGCTCCAAAAGAAAAAGGGAAAAATAATTTCTCACCGAAGTTCAAACAAGCAAATGGCATGGCATGAGCAGAAGGGCAGAGCGCTGGACCAAAGCGTGCCAACTTGATCCTCACTGAAATTGCAAGATATCCTTTCCTTTCATGACATGAAATTCTTCATTTCATGTCATGAATGGAGAAGGGCTGAAAAAAAAAGGAAAAATTTGTCACCGAAGTTCAAACAAGCAAATGGCATGGCATGAGCTGAAGTGCAGAGAAGTGGCCCAAAGCTTGCCAGCTTGATCCTCACTGAAATCGCAAGATTTCATTTCCTTTCATGAAATGAATTTCATGAAAGGAAATGAAATCCCAAATTCAGAGAAGGAGTGTAACAAGCACTTGGGACAGGAGATATGAGCAAAGAGAAGGTGAGCGGAAAAAACGGCAGCATTTGGAAATGCAGCACATGGAAGGCAATGCATTGGGATGAAATGAGGGCCAGGGAAAAAACCAGAGAGTTGCCCAAATTCTAGGGGTTGAATCTCTGAAATCCAAAGAGAAAGGAACAAGGCGAGAGGCGTGAAGAAAGTGAGGAAGGGAAGGGCTCAAAAGAAAAAGGGAAAAATAATTTCTCACCGAAGTTCAAACAAGCAAATGGCATGGCATGAGCTGCAGGGCAAAGAGCTGGACCAAAGAGTGCCAACTTGATCCTCACTGAAATTGCAAGATATCCTTTCCTTTCATGACATGAAATTCTTCATTTCATGTCATGAAAGGAGAAGGGCTGAAAAAAAATGGAAAAATTTGTCACCGAAGTTCAAACAAGCACATGGCATGGCATGAGCTGAAGTGCAGAGAAGTGGCCCAAAGCTTGCCAGCTTGATCCTCACTGAAATCGCAAGATTTCATTTCCTTTCATGAAATGAATTTCATGAAAGGAAATGAAATCCCAAATTCAGAGAAGGAGTGTAACAAGCACTTGGGACAGGAGATATGAGCAAAGAGAAGGTGAGCGGTAAAAACGGCAGCATTTGGAAATGCAGCACATGGAAGGCAATGCATTGGGATGAAATGAGGGCCAGGGAAAAAACCAGAGAGTTGCCCAAATTCTAGGGGTTGAATCTCTGAAATCCAAAAAGAAAGGAACAAGGTGAGAGGCGCGAAGAAAGTGAGGAAGGGAAGGGCTCCAAAAGAAAAAGGGAAAAATAATTTCTCACCGAAGTTCAAAAAAGCAAATGGCATGGCATGAGCAGAAGGGCAGAGCGCTGGACCAAAGCGTGCCAACTTGATCCTCACTGAAATTGCAAGATATCCTTTCCTTTCATGACATGAAATTCTTCATTTCATGTCATGAATGGAGAAGGGCTGAAAAAAAAGGAAAAATTTGTCACCGAAGTTCAAACAAGCAAATGGCATGGCATGAGCTGAAGTGCAGAGAAGTGGCCCAAAGCTTGCCAGCTTGATCCTCACTGAAATCGCAAGATTTCATTTCCTTTCATGAAATGAATTTCATGAAAGGAAATGAAATCCCAAATTCAGAGAAGGAGTGTAACAAGCACTTGGGACAGGAGATATGAGCAAAGAGAAGGTGAGCGGAAAAAACGGCAGCATTTGGAAATGCAGCACATGGAAGGCAATGCATTGGGATGAAATGAGAGCCAGGGAAAAAACCAGAGAGTTGCCCAAATTCTAGGGGTTGAATCTCTGAAATCCAAAAAGAAAGGAACAAGGTGAGAGGCGAGAAGAAAGTGAGGAAGGGAAGGGCTCCAAAAGAAAAAGGGAAAAATAATTTCTCACCGAAGTTCAAACAAGCAAATGGCATGGCATGAGCAGAAGGGCAGAGCGCTGGACCAAAGCGTGCCAACTTGATCCTCACTGAAATTGCAAGATATCCTTTCCTTTCATGACATGAAATTCTTCATTTCATGTCATGAAAGGAGAAGGGCTGAAAAAAAATGGAAAAATTTGTCACCGAAGTTCAAACAAGCACATGGCATGGCATGAGCTGAAGTGCAGAGAACTGGCCCAAAGCTTGCCAGCTTGATCCTCACTGAAATCGCAAGATTTCATTTCCTTTCATGAAATGAATTTCATGAAAGGAAATGAAATCCCAAATTCAGAGAAGGAGTGTAACAAGCACTTGGGACAGGAGATATGAGCAAAGAGAAGGTGAGCGGAAAAAACGGCAGCATTTGGAAATGCAGCACATGGAAGGCAATGCATTGGGATGAAATGAGGGCCAGGGAAAAAACCAGAGAGTTGCCCAAATTCTAGGGGTTGAATCTCTGAAATCCAAAAAGAAAGGAACAAGGTGAGAGGCGCGAAGAAAGTGAGGAAGGGAAGGGCTCCAAAAGAAAAAGGGAAAAATAATTTCTCACCGAAGTTCAAAAAAGCAAATGGCATGGCATGAGCAGAAGGGCAGAGCGCTGGACCAAAGCGTGCCAACTTGATCCTCACTGAAATTGCAAGATATCCTTTCCTTTCATGACATGAAATTCTTCATTTCATGTCATGAATGGAGAAGGGCTGAAAAAAAAGGAAAAATTTGTCACCGAAGTTCAAACAAGCAAATGGCATGGCATGAGCTGAAGTGCAGAGAAGTGGCCCAAAGCTTGCCAGCTTGATCCTCACTGAAATCGCAAGATTTCATTTCCTTTCATGAAATGAATTTCATGAAAGGAAATGAAATCCCAAATTCAGAGAAGGAGTGTAACAAGCACTTGGGACAGGAGATATGAGCAAAGAGAAGGTGAGCGGAAAAAACGGCAGCATTTGGAAATGCAGCACATGGAAGGCAATGCATTGGGATGAAATGAGGGCCAGGGAAAAAACCAGAGAGTTGCCCAAATTCTAGGGGTTGAATCTCTGAAATCCAAAGAGAAAGGAACAAGGCGAGAGGCGTGAAGAAAGTGAGGAAGGGAAGGGCTCAAAAGAAAAAGGGAAAAATAATTTCTCACCGAAGTTCAAACAAGCAAATGGCATGGCATGAGCTGCAGGGCAGAGAGCTGGACCAAAGCGTGCCAACTTGATCCTCACTGAAATTGCAAGATATCCTTTCCTTTCATGACATGAAATTCTTCATTTCATGTTATGAAAGGAGACGGGCTGAAAAAAAAAGAAAAATTTGTCACCGAAGTTCAAACAAGCACAGGGCATGGCATGAGCTGAAGTGCAGAGAACTGGCCCAAAGCTTGCCAGCTTGATCCTCACTGAAATCGCAAGATTTCATTTCCTTTCATGAAATGAATTTCATGAAAGGAAATGAAATCCCAAATTCAGAGAAGGAGTGTAACAAGCACTTGGGACAGGAGAGATGAGCAAAGAGAAGGTGAGCGGAAAAAAAGGCAGCATTTGGAAATGCAGCACATGGAAGGCAATGCATTGGGATGAAATGAGGGCGAGGGAAAAAACCAGAGAGTTGCCCAAATTCTAGGGGTTGAATCTCTGAAATCCAAAGAGAAAGGAACAAGGTGAGAGGCGAGAAGAAAGTGAGGAAGGGAAGGGCTCCAAAAGAAAAAGGGAAAAATAATTTCTCACCGAAGTTCAAACAAGCAAATGGCATGGCATGAGGTGAAGGGCAGAGAGCTGGACCAAAGTTGCCAACTTGATCCTCACTGAAATTGCAAGATTTCCTCTCCTTTCATGACATGAAATTCTTCATTTCATGTCATGAAAGGAGAAGGGCTGAAAAAAAAAGAAAAATTTGTCACCGAAGTTCAAACAAGCACATGGCATGGCATGAGCTGAAGTGCAGAGAAGTGGCCCAAAGCTTGCCAGCTTGATCCTCACTGAAATCGCAAGATTTCATTTCCTTTCATGAAATGAATTTCATGAAAGGAAATGAAATCCCAAATTCAGAGAAGGAGTGTAACAAGCACTTGGGACAGGAGATATGAGCAAAGAGAAGGTGAGTGGAAAAAACGGCAGCATTTGGAAATGCAGCACATGGAAGTCAATGCATTGGGATGAAATGAGGGCGAGGGAAAAAACCAGAGAGTTGCCCAAATTCTAGGGGTTGAATCTCTGAAATCCAAAGAGAAAGGAACAAGGTGAGAGGCGAGAAGAAAGTGAGGAAGGGAAGGGCTCCAAAAGAAAAAGGGAAAAATAATTTGTCACCGAAGTTCAAACAAGCAAATGGCATGGCATGAGGTGAAGGGCAGAGAGCTGGACCAAAGTTGCCAACTTGATCCTCACTGAAATTGCAAGATTTCCTCTCCTTTCATGACATGAAATTCTTCATTTCATGTCATGAAAGGAGAAGGGCTGAAAAAAAAAGAAAAATTTGTCACCGAAGTTCAAACAAGCACATGGCATGGCATGAGCTGAAGTGCAGAGAACTGGCCCAAAGCTTGCCAGCTTGATCCTCACTGAAATCGCAAGATTTCATTTCCTTTCATGAAATGAATTTCATGAAAGGAAATGAAATCCCAAATTCAGAGAAGGAGTGTAACAAGCACTTGGGACAGGAGATATGAGCAAAGAGAAGGTGAGCGGAAAAAACGGCAGCATTTGGAAATGCAGCACATGGAAGGCAATGCATTGGGATGAAATGAGAGCCAGGGAAAAAACCAGAGAGTTGCCCAAATTCTAGGGGTTGAATCTCTGAAATCCAAAAAGAAAGGAACAAGGTGAGAGGCGAGAAGAAAGTGAGGAAGGGAAGGGCTCAAAAGAAAAAGGGAAAAACAATTTCTCACCGAAGTTCAAAAAAGCAAATAGCATGGCATGAGCAGAAGGGCAGAGAGCTGGACCAAAGCGTGCCAACTTGATCCTCACTGAAATTGCAAGATATCCTTTCCTTTCATGACATGAAATTCTTCATTTCATGTCATGAAAGGAGAAGGGCTGAAAAAAAATGGAAAAATTTGTCACCGAAGTTCAAACAAGCAAATGGCAAGGCATGAGCTGAAGTGCAGAGAACTGGCCCAAAGCTTGCCAGCTTGATCCTCACTGAAATCGCAAGATTTCATTTCCTTTCATGAAATGAATTTCATGAAAGGAAATGAAATCCCAAATTCAGAGAAGGAGTGTAACAAGCACTTGGGACAGGAGAAATGAGCAAAGAGAAGGTGAGCGGAAAAAACGGCAGCATTTGGAAATGCAGCACGTGGAAGGCAATGCATTGGGATGAAATGAGGGCGAGGGAAAAAACCAGAGAGTTGCCCAAATTCTAGGGGTTGAATCTCTGAAATCCAAAGAGAAAGGAACAAGGTGAGAGGCGTGAAGAAAGTGAGAAAGGGAAGGGCTCAAAAGAAAAAGGGAAAAATAATTTCTCACCGAAGTTCAAAAAAGCAAATGGCATGGCATGAGCTGCAGGGCAAAGAGCTGGACCAAAGTGTGCCAACGTGATCCTCACTGAAATTGCAAGATATCCTTTCCTTTCATGACATGAAATTCTTCATTTCATGTCATGAAAGGAGAAGGGCTGAAAAAAAAATGAAAAATTTGTCACCGAAGTTCAAACAAGCACATGGCATGGCATGAGCTGAAGTGCAGAGAAGTGGCCCAAAGCTTGCCAGCTTGATCCTCACTGAAATCGCAAGATTTCATTTCCTTTCATGAAATGAATTTCATGAAAGGAAATGAAATCCCAAATTCAGAGAAGGAGTGTAACAAGCACTTGGGACAGGAGATATGAGCAAAGAGAAGGTGAGCGGAAAAAACGGCAGCATTTGGAAATGCAGCACGTGGAAGGCAATGCATTGGGATGAAATGAGAGCCAGGGAAAAAACCAGAGAGTTGCCCAAATTCTAGGGGTTGAATCTCTGAAATCCAAAGAGAAAGGAACAAGGCGAGAGGCGTGAAGAAAGTGAGGAAGGGAAGGGCTCAAAAGAAAAAGGGAAAAATAATTTGTCACCGAAGTTCAAACAAGCAAATGGCATGGCATGAGCTGCAGGGCAGAGAGCTGGACCAAAGCGTGCCAACTTGATCCTCACTGAAAATGCAAGATATCCTTTCCTTTCATGACATGAAATTCTTCATTTCATGTTATGAAAGGAGATGGGCTGAAAAAAAAAGAAAAATTTGTCACCGAAGTTCAAACAAGCACATGGCATGGCATGAGCTGAAGTGCAGAGAACTGGCCCAAAGCTTGCCAGCTTGATCCTCACTGAAATCGCAAGATTTCATTTCCTTTCATGAAATGAATTTCATGAAAGGAAATGAAATCCCAAATTCAGAGAAGGAGTGTAACAAGCACTGGGGACAGGAGATATGAGCAAAGAGAAGGTGAGCGGAAAAAACGGCAGCATTTGGAAATGCAGCACATGGAAGGCAATGCATTTGGATGAAATGAGAGCCAGGGAAAAAACCAGAGAGTTGCCCAAATTCTAGGGGTTGAATCTCTGAAATCCAAAAAGAAAGGAACAAGGTGAGAGGCGAGAAGAAAGTGAGGAAGGCAAGGGCTCAAAAGAAAAAGGGAAAAATAATTTCTCACCGAAGTTCAAAAAAGCAAATGGCATGGCATGAGCAGAAGGGCAGAGAGCTGGACCAAAGCGTGCCAACTTGATCCTCACTGAAATTGCAAGATATCCTTTCCTTTCATGACGTGAAATTCTTCATTTCACGTCATGAAAGGAGAAGGGCTGAAAAAAAAAGAAAAATTTGTCACCGAAGTTCAAACAAGCACATGGCATGGCATGAGCTGAAGTGCAGAGAACTGGCCCAAAGCTTGCCAGCTTGATCCTCACTGAAATCGCAAGATTTCATTTCCTTTCATGAAATGAATTTCATGAAAGGAAATGAAATCCCAAATTCAGAGAAGGAGTGTAACAAGCACTTGGGACAGGAGATATGAGCAAAGAGAAGGTGAGCGGAAAAAACGGCAGCATTTGGAAATGCAGCACATGGAAGGCAATGCATTGGGATGAAATGAGAGCCAGGGAAAAAACCAGAGAGTTGCCCAAATTCTAGGGGTTGAATCTCTGAAATCCAAAAAGAAAGGAACAAGGTGAGAGGCGAGAAGAAAGTGAGGAAGGGAAGGGCTCAAATGAAAAAGGGAAAAATAATTTGTCACCGAAGTTCAAACAAGCAAATGGCATGGCATGAGGTGAAGGGCAGAGAGCTGGACCAAAGCGTGCCAACTTGATCCTCACTGAAATTGCAAGATTTCCTCTCCTTTCATGACATGAAATTCTTCATTTCATGTTATGAAAGGAGAAGGGCTGAAAAAAAAAGGAAAAATTTGTCACCGAAGTTCAAACAAGCACATGGCATGGCATGAGCTGAAGTGCAGAGAACTGGCCCAAAGCTTGCCAGCTTGATCCTCACTGAAATCGCAAGATTTCATTTCCTTCCATGAAATGAATTTCATGGAAGGAAATGAAATCCCAAATTCAGAGAAGGAGTGTAACAAGCACTGGGGACAGGAGATATGAGCAAAGGGAAGGTGAGCGGAAAAAACGGCAGCATTTGGAAATGCAGCACATGGAAGGCAATGCATTGGGATGAAATGAGAGCCAGGGAAAAAACCAGAGAGTTGCCCAAATTCTAGGGGTTGAATCTCTGAAATCCAAAAAGAAAGGAACAAGGTGAGAGGCGAGAAGAAAGTGAGGAAGGGAAGGGCTCAAAAGAAAAAGGGAAAAATAATTTGTCACCGAAGTTCAAAAAAGCAAATGGCATGGCATGAGCTGCAGGGCAGAGAGCTGGACCAAAGCGTGCCAACTTGATCCTCACTGAAATTGCAAGATATCCTTTCCTTTCATGACATGAAATTCTTCATTTCATGTCATGAAAGGAGAAGGGCTGAAAAAAAAAGGAAAAATTTGTCACCGAAGTTCAAACAAGCACATGGCATGGCATGAGCTGAAGTGCAGAGAACTGGCCCAAAGCTTGCCAGCTTGATCCTCACTGAAATCGCAAGATTTCATTTCCTTTCATGAAATGAATTTCATGAAAGGAAATGAAATCCCAAATTCAGAGAAGGAGTGTAACAAGCACTTGGGACAGGAGATATGAGCAAAGAGAAGGTGAGCGGAGAAAACGGCAGCATTTGGAAATGCAGCACATGGAAGGCAATGCATTGGGATGAAATGAGAGCCAGGGAAAAAACCAGAGAGTTGCCCAAATTCTAGGGGTTGAATCTCTGAAATCCAAAAAGAAAGGAACAAGGTGAGAGGCGAGAAGAAAGTGAGGAAGGGAAGGGCTCAAAAGAAAAAGGGAAAAATAATTTCTCACCGAAGTTCAAAAAACAAATGGCATGGCATGAGCAGAAGGGCAGAGAGCTGGACCAAAGCGTGCCAACTTGATCCTCACTGAAATTGCAAGATATCCTTTCCTTTCATGACATGAAATTCTTCATTTCACGTCATGAAAGGAGAAGGGCTGAAAAAAAATGGAAAAATTTGTCACCGAAGTTCAAACAAGCAAATGGCAAGGCATGAGCTGAAGTGCAGAGAAGTGGCCCAAAGCTTGCCAGCTTGATCCTCACTGAAATCGCAAGATTTCATTTCCTTTCATGAAATGAATTTCATGAAAGGAAATGAAATCCCAAATTCAGAGAAGGAGTGTAACAAGCACTTGGGACAGGAGATATGAGCAAAGAGAAGGTGAGCGGAAAAAACGGCAGCATTTGGAAATGCAGCACATGGAAGGCAATGCATTGGGATGAAATGAGGGCCAGGGAAAAAACCAGAGAGTTGCCCAAATTCTAGGAGTTGAATCTCTGAAATCCAAAGAGAAAGGAACAAGGTGAGAGGCGAGAAGAAAGTGAGGAAGGGAAGGGCTCCAAAAGAAAAAGGGAAAAATAATTTGTCACCGAAGTTCAAACAAGCAAATGGCATGGCATGAGCTGCAGGGCAGAGAGCTGGACCAAAGCGTGCCAACTTGATCCTCACTGAAATTGCAAGATATCCTTTCCTTTCATGACATGAAATTCTTCATTTCATGTCATGAAAGGAGAAGGGCTGAAAAAAAAAGGAAAAATTTGTCACCGAAGTTCAAACAAGCACATGGCATGGCATGAGCTGAAGTGCAGAGAACTGGCCCAAAGCTTGCCAGCTTGATCCTCACTGAAATCACAAGATTTCATTTCCTTTCATGAAATGAATTTCATGAAAGGAAATGAAATCCCAAATTCAGAGAAGGAGTGTAACAAGCACTTGGGACAGGAGATATGAGCAAAGAGATGGTGAGCGGAAAAAACGGCAGCATTTGGAAATGCAGCACGTGGAAGGCAATGCATTGGGATGAAATGAGAGCCAGGGAAAAAACCAGAGAGTTGCCCAAATTCTAGGGGTTGAATCTCTGAAATCCAAAGAGAAAGGAACAAGGCGAGAGGCGTGAAGAAAGTGAGGAAGGGAAGGGCTCAAACGAAAAAGGGAGAAATAATTTGTCACCGAAGTTCAAACAAGCAAATGGCATGGCATGAGCTGCAGGGCAGAGAGCTGGACCAAAGCGTGCCAACTTGATCCTCACTGAAATTGCAAGATATCCTTTCCTTTCATGACATGAAATTCTTCATTTCATGTCATGAAAGGAGAAGGGCTGAAAAAAAATGGAAAAATTTGTCACCGAAGTTCAAACAAGCAAATGGCATGGCATGAGCTGCAGGGCAGAGAGCTGGACCAAAGCGTGCCAACGTGATCCTCACTGAAATTGCAAGATATCCTTTCCTTTCATGACATGAAATTCTTCATTTCATGTCATGAAAGGAGAAGTGCGGAAAAAAAAAGGAAAAATTTGTCACCGAAGTTCATACAAGCAAATGGGATGGCATGAGCTGAAGTGCAGAGAACTGGCCCAAAGCTTGCCAGCTTGATCCTCACTGAAATCGCAAGATTTCATTTCCTTTCATGAAATGAATTTCATGAAAGGAAATGAAATCCCAAATTCAGAGAAGGAGTGTAACAAGCACTTGGGACAGGAGATATGAGCAAAGAGAAGGTGAGCGGAAAAAACGGCAGCATTTGGAAATGCAGCATATGGAAGGCAATGCATTGGGATGAAATGAGAGCCAGGGAAAAAACCAGAGAGTTGCCCAAATTCTAGGGGTTGAATCTCTGAAATCCAAAGAGAAAGGAACAAGGTGAGAGGCGAGAAGAAAGTGAGGAAGGGAAGGACTCCAAAAGAAAAAGGGAAAAATAATTTGTCACCGAAGTTCAAACAAGCAAATGGCATGGCATGAGCTGCAGGGCAGAGAGCTGGACCAAAGCGTGCCAACGTGATCCTCACTGAAATTGCAAGATGTCCTTTCCTTTCATGACATGAAATTCTTCATTTCATGTCATGAAAGGAGAAGGGCTGAAAAAAAAAGGAAAAATTTGTCACCGAAGTTCAAACAAGCACATGGCATGGCATGAGCTGAAGTGCAGAGAACTGGCCCAAAGCTTGCCAGCTTGATCCTCACTGAAATTGCAAGATATCCTTTCCTTTCATGACATGAAATTCTTCATTTCATGTCATGAAACGAGAAGGGCTGAAAAAAAATCGAAAAATTTGTCACCGAACTTCAAACAAGCAAATGGCATGGCATGAGCTGAAGTGCAGAGAACTGGCCCAAAGCTTGCCAGCTTGATCCTCACTGAAATCGCAAGATTTCATTTCCTTTCATGAAATGAATTTCATGAAAGGAAATGAAATCCCAAATTCAGAGAAGGAGTGTAACAAGCACTTGGGACAGGAGATATGAGCAAAGAGAAGGTGAGCGGAAAAAACGGCAGCATTTGGAAATGTAGCACATGGAAGGCAATGCATTGGGATGAAATGAGGGCGAGGGAAAAAACCAGAGAGTTGCCCAAATTCTAGGGGTTGAATCTCTGAAATCCAAAGAGAAAGGAACAAGGTGAGAGGCGAGAAGAAAGTGAGGAAGGGAAGGGCTCCAAAAGAAAAAGGGAAAAATAATTTGTCACCGAAGTTCAAACAAGCAAATGGCATGGCAAGAGCTGCAGGGCAGAGAGCTGGACCAAAGCGTGCCAACTTGATCCTCACTGAAATTGCAAGATATCCTTTCCTTTCATGACATGAAATTCTTCATTTCATGTTACGAAAGGAGAAGGGCTGAAAAAAAAAGGAAAAATTTGTCACCGAAGTTCATACAAGCAAATGGGATGGCATGAGCTGAAGTGCAGAGAACTGGCCCAAAGCTTGCCAGCTTGATCCTCACTGAAATCGCAAGATTTCATTTCCTTTCATGAAATAAATTTCATGAAAGGAAATGAAATCCCAAATTCAGAGAAGGAGTGTAACAAGCACTTGGGACAGGAGATATGAGCAAAGAGAAGGTGAGCGGAAAAAACGGCAGCATTTAAAAATGCAGCACAAGGAAGGCAATGCATTGGGATGAAATGAGGGCCAGGGAAAAAACCAGAGCGTTGCCCAAATTCTAGGGGTTGAATCTCTGAAATCCAAAAAGAAAGGAACAAGGTGAGAGGCGAGAAGAAAGTGAGGAAGGGAAGGGCTCAAAAGAAAAAGGGAAAAATAATTTCTCACCGAAGTTCAAACAAGCAAATGGCATGGCATGAGCAGAAGGGCAGAGAGCTGGACCAAAGCGTGCCAACTTGATCCTCACTGAAATTGCAAGATATCCTTTCCTTTCATGACATGAAATTCTTCATTTCATGTCATGAAAGGAGAAGGGCTGAAAAAAAATGGAAAAATTTGTCACCGAAGTTCAAACAAGCAAATGGCAAGGCATGAGCTGAAGTACAGAGACCTGGCCCAAAGCTTGCCAGCTTGATCCTCACTGAAATCGCAAGATTTCATTTCCTTTCATGAAATGAATTTCATGAAAGGAAATGAAATCCCAAATTCAGAGAAGGAGTGTAACAAGCACTTGGGACAGGAGATATGAGCAAAGAGAAGGTGAGCGGAAAAAACGGCAGCATTTGGAAATGCAGCACATGGAAGGCAATGCATTGGGATGAAATGAGGGCCAGGGAAAAAACCAGAGAGTTGCCCAAATTCTAGGGGTTGAATCTCTGAAATCCAAAGAGAAAGGAACAAGGTGAGAGGCGAGAAGAAAGTGAGGAAGGGAAGGGCTCCAAAAGAAAAAGGGAAAAATAATTTGTCACCGAAGTTCAAAAAAGCAAATGGCATGGCATGAGCAGAAGGGCAGAGAGCTGGACCAAAGCGTGCCAACTTGATCCTCACTGAAATTGCAAGATATCCTTTCCTTTCATGACATGAAATTCTTCATTTCATGTCATGAAAGGAGAAGGGCTGAAAAAAAATGGAAAAATTTGTCACCGAAGTTCAAACAAGCAAATGGCATGGCATGAGCTGCAGGGCAGAGAGCTGGACCAAAGCGTGCCAACGTGATCCTCACTGAAATTGCAAGATATCCTTTCCTTTCATGACATGAAATTCTTCATTTCATGTCATGAAAGGAGAAGTGCGGAAAAAAAAAGGAAAAATTTGTCACCGAAGTTCATACAAGCAAATGGGATGGCATGAGCTGAAGTGCAGAGAACTGGCCCAAAGCTTGCCAGCTTGATCCTCACTGAAATCGCAAGATTTCATTTCCTTTCATGAAATGAATTTCATGAAAGGAAATGAAATCCCAAATTCAGAGAAGGAGTGTAACAAGCACTTGGGACAGGAGATATGAGCAAAGAGAAGGTGAGCGGAAAAAACGGCAGCATTTGGAAATGCAGCATATGGAAGGCAATGCATTGGGATGAAATGAGAGCCAGGGAAAAAACCAGAGAGTTGCCCAAATTCTAGGGGTTGAATCTCTGAAATCCAAAGAGAAAGGAACAAGGTGAGAGGCGAGAAGAAAGTGAGGAAGGGAAGGACTCCAAAAGAAAAAGGGAAAAATAATTTGTCACCGAAGTTCAAACAAGCAAATGGCATGGCATGAGCTGCAGGGCAGAGAGCTGGACCAAAGCGTGCCAACGTGATCCTCACTGAAATTGCAAGATATCCTTTCCTTTCATGACATGAAATTCTTCATTTCATGTCATGAAAGGAGAAGTGCGGAAAAAAAAAGGAAAAATTTGTCACCGAAGTTCATACAAGCAAATGGGATGGCATGAGCTGAAGTGCAGAGAACTGGCCCAAAGCTTGCCAGCTTGATCCTCACTGAAATCGCAAGATTTCATTTCCTTTCATGAAATGAATTTCATGAAAGGAAATGAAATCCCAAATTCAGAGAAGGAGTGTAACAAGCACTTGGGACAGGAGATATGAGCAAAGAGAAGGTGAGCGGAAAAAACGGCAGCATTTGGAAATGCAGCATATGGAAGGCAATGCATTGGGATGAAATGAGAGCCAGGGAAAAAACCAGAGAGTTGCCCAAATTCTAGGGGTTGAATCTCTGAAATCCAAAGAGAAAGGAACAAGGTGAGAGGCGAGAAGAAAGTGAGGAAGGGAAGGACTCCAAAAGAAAAAGGGAAAAATAATTTGTCACCGAAGTTCAAACAAGCAAATGGCATGGCATGAGCTGCAGGGCAGAGAGCTGGACCAAAGCGTGCCAACGTGATCCTCACTGAAATTGCAAGATGTCCTTTCCTTTCATGACATGAAATTCTTCATTTCATGTCATGAAAGGAGAAGGGCTGAAAAAAAAAGGAAAAATTTGTCACCGAAGTTCAAACAAGCACATGGCATGGCATGAGCTGAAGTGCAGAGAACTGGCCCAAAGCTTGCCAGCTTGATCCTCACTGAAATTGCAAGATATCCTTTCCTTTCATGACATGAAATTCTTCATTTCATGTCATGAAACGAGAAGGGCTGAAAAAAAATGGAAAAATTTGTCACCGAAGTTCAAACAAGCAAATGGCATGGCATGAGCTGAAGTGCAGAGAACTGGCCCAAAGCTTGCCAGCTTGATCCTCACTGAAATCGCAAGATTTCATTTCCTTTCATGAAATGAATTTCATGAAAGGAAATGAAATCCCAAATTCAGAGAAGGAGTGTAACAAGCACTTGGGACAGGAGATATCAGCAAAGAGAAGGTGAGCGGAAAAAACGGCAGCATTTGGAAATGCAGCACATGGAAGGCAATGCATTGGGATGAAATGAGGGCGAGGGAAAAAACCAGAGAGTTGCCCAAATTCTAGGGGTTGAATCTCTGAAATCCAAAGAGAAAGGAACAAGGTGAGAGGCGAGAAGAAAGTGAGGAAGGGAAGGGCTCCAAAAGAAAAAGGGAAAAATAATTTGTCACCGAAGTTCAAACAAGCAAATGGCATGGCAGGAGCAGAAGGGCAGAGAGCTGGACCAAAGTTGCCAACTAGATCCTCACTGAAATTGCAAGATTTCCTCTCCTTTCATGACATGAAATTCTTCATTTCATGTTATGAAAGGAGAAGGGCTGAAAAAAAAAGAAAAATTTGTCACCGAAGTTCAAACAAGCACATGGCATGGCATGAGCTGAAGTGCAGAGAACTGGCCCAAAGCTTGCCAGCTTGATCCTCACTGAAATCGCAAGATTTCATTTCCTTTCATGAAATGAATTTCATGAAAGGAAATGAAATCCCAAATTCAGAGAAGGAGTGTAACAAGCACTTGGGACAGGAGATATGAGCAAAGAGAAGGTGAGCGGAAAAAACGGCAGCATTTGGAAATGCAGCATGTGGAAGGCAATGCATTGGGATGAAATGAGAGCCAGGGAAAAAACCAGAGAGTTGCCCAAATTCTAGGGGTTGAATCTCTGAAATCCAAAGAGAAAGGAACAAGGCGAGAGGCGTGAAGAAAGTGAGGAAGGGAAGGGCTCAAACGAAAAAGGGAAAAATGATTTGTCACCGAAGATCAAACAAGCAAATGGCATGGCATGAGCTGCAGGGCAGAGAGCTGGACCAAAGCGTGCCAACTTGATCCTCACTGAAATTGCAAGATATCCTTTCCTTTCATGACATGAAATTCTTCATTTCATGTCATGAAAGGAGAAGGGCTGAAAAAAAAAGGAAAAATTTGTCACCGAAGTTCAAACAAGCACATGGCATGGCATGAGCTGAAGTGCAGAGAACTGGCCCAAAGCTTGCCAGCTTGATCCTAACTGAAATCGCAAGATTTCATTTCCTTTCATGAAATGAATTTCATGAAAGGAAATGAAATCCCAAATTCAGAGAAGGAGTGTAACAAGCACTTGGGACAGGAGATATGAGCAAAGAGAAGGTGAGCGGAAAAAACGGCAGCATTTGGAAATGCAGCACATGGAAGGCAATGCATTGGGATGAAATGAGAGCCAGGGAAAAAACCAGAGAGTTGCCCAAATTCTAGGGGTTGAATCTCTGAAATCCAAAGAGAAAGGAACAAGGTGAGAGGCGAGAAGAAAGTGAGGAAGGGAAGGGCTCAAAAGAAAAAGGGAAAAATAATTTCTCACCGAAGTTCAAACAAGCAAATGGCATGGCATGAGGTGAAGGGCAGAGAGCTGGACCAAAGTTGCCAACTTGATCCTCACTGAAATTGCAAGATTTCCTCTCCTTTCATGACATGAAATTCTTCATTTCATGTTATGAAAGGAGAAGGGCTGAAAAAAAAAATAAAATTTGTCACCGAAGTTCAAACAAGCACAGGGCATGGCATGAGCTGAAGTGCAGAGAACTGGCCCAAAGCTTGCCAGCTTGATCCTCACTGAAATCGCAAGATTTCATTTCCTTTCATGAAATGAATTTCATGAAAGGAAATGAAATCCCAAATTCAGAGAAGGAGTGTAACAAGCACTTGGGACAGGAGATATGAGCAAAGAGAAGGTGAGCGGAAAAAACGGCAGCATTTGGAAATGCAGCACATGGAAGGCAATGCATTGGGATGAAATGAGGGCCAGGGAAAAAACCAGAGAGTTGCCCAAATTCTAGGGGTTGAATCTCTGAAATCCAAAGAGAAAGGAACAAGGTGAGAGGCGAGAAGAAAAGGAGGAAGGGAAGGACTCCAAAAGAAAAAGGGAAAAATAATTTGTCACCGAAGTTCAAACAAGGAAATGGCATGGCATGAGCTGCAGGGCAGAGAGCTGGACCAAAGCGTGCCAACGTGATCCTCACTGAAATTGCAAGATGTCCTTTCCTTTCATGACATCAAATTCTTCATTTCATGTCATGAAAGGAGAAGGGCTGAAAAAAAATGGAAAAATTTGTCACCAAAGTTCAAACAAGCACATGGCATGGCATGAGCTGAAGTGCAGAGAACTGGCCCAAAGCTTGCCAGCTTGATCCTCACTGAAATTGCAAGATATCCTTTCCTTTCATGACATGAAATTCTTCATTTCATGTCATGAAAGGAGAAGGGCTGAAAAAAAATTGAAAAATTTTTCACCGATGTTCAAACAAGCAAATGGCATGGCATGAGCTGAAGTGCAGAGAACTGGCCCAAAGCTTGCCAGCTTGATCCTCACTGAAATCGCAAGATTTCATTTCCTTTCATGAAATGAATTTCATGAAAGGAAATGAAATCCCAAATTCAGAGAAGGAGTGTAACAAGCACTTGGGACAGGAGATATCAGCAAAGAGAAGGTGAGCGGAAAAAACGGCAGCATTTGGAAATGCAGCACATGGAAGGCAATGCATTGGGATGAAATGAGGGCGAGGGAAAAAACCAGAGAGTTGCCCAAATTCTAGGGGTTGAATCTCTGAAATCCAAAGAGAAAGGAACAAGGTGAGAGGCGAGAAGAAAGTGAGGAAGGGAAGGGCTCCAAAAGAAAAAGGGAAAAATAATTTGTCACCGAAGTTCAAACAAGCAAATGGCATGGCATGAGCTGCAGGGCAGAGAGCTGGACCAAAGCGTGCCAACTTGATCCTCACTGAAATTGCAAGATATCCTTTCCTTTCATGACATGAAATTCTTCATTTCATGTCATGAAAGGAGAAGGGCTGAAAAAAAAAGGAAAAATTTGTCACCGAAGTTCAAACAAGCACATGGCATGGCATGAGCTGAAGTGCAGAGAACTGGCCCAAAGCTTGCCAGCTTGATCCTCACTGAAATCACAAGATTTCATTTCCTTTCATGAAATGAATTTCATGAAAGGAAATGAAATCCCAAATTCAGAGAAGGAGTGTAACAAGCACTTGGGACAGGAGATATGAGCAAAGAGATGGTGAGCGGAAAAAACGGCAGCATTTGGAAATGCAGCACGTGGAAGGCAATGCATTGGGATGAAATGAGAGCCAGGGAAAAAACCAGAGAGTTGCCCAAATTCTAGGGGTTGAATCTCTGAAATCCAAAGAGAAAGGAACAAGGCGAGAGGCGTGAAGAAAGTGAGGAAGGGAAGGGCTCAAACGAAAAAGGGAGAAATAATTTGTCACCGAAGTTCAAACAAGCAAATGGCATGGCATGAGCTGCAGGGCAGAGAGCTGGACCAAAGCGTGCCAACTTGATCCTCACTGAAATTGCAAGATATCCTTTCCTTTCATGACATGAAATTCTTCATTTCATGTCATGAAAGGAGAAGGGCTGAAAAAAAATGGAAAAATTTGTCACCGAAGTTCAAACAAGCAAATGGCATGGCATGAGCTGCAGGGCAGAGAGCTGGACCAAAGCGTGCCAACGTGATCCTCACTGAAATTGCAAGATATCCTTTCCTTTCATGACATGAAATTCTTCATTTCATGTCATGAAAGGAGAAGTGCGGAAAAAAAAAGGAAAAATTTGTCACCGAAGTTCATACAAGCAAATGGGATGGCATGAGCTGAAGTGCAGAGAACTGGCCCAAAGCTTGCCAGCTTGATCCTCACTGAAATCGCAAGATTTCATTTCCTTTCATGAAATGAATTTCATGAAAGGAAATGAAATCCCAAATTCAGAGAAGGAGTGTAACAAGCACTTGGGACAGGAGATATGAGCAAAGAGAAGGTGAGCGGAAAAAACGGCAGCATTTGGAAATGCAGCATATGGAAGGCAATGCATTGGGATGAAATGAGAGCCAGGGAAAAAACCAGAGAGTTGCCCAAATTCTAGGGGTTGAATCTCTGAAATCCAAAGAGAAAGGAACAAGGTGAGAGGCGAGAAGAAAGTGAGGAAGGGAAGGACTCCAAAAGAAAAAGGGAAAAATAATTTGTCACCGAAGTTCAAACAAGCACATGGCATGGCATGAGCTGAAGTGCAGAGAACTGGCCCAAAGCTTGCCAGCTTGATCCTCACTGAAATTGCAAGATATCCTTTCCTTTCATGACATGAAATTCTTCATTTCATGTCATGAAACGAGAAGGGCTGAAAAAAAATGGAAAAATTTGTCACCGAACTTCAAACAAGCAAATGGCATGGCATGAGCTGAAGTGCAGAGAACTGGCCCAAAGCTTGCCAGCTTGATCCTCACTGAAATCGCAAGATTTCATTTCCTTTCATGAAATGAATTTCATGAAAGGAAATGAAATCCCAAATTCAGAGAAGGAGTGTAACAAGCACTTGGGACAGGAGATATGAGCAAAGAGAAGGTGAGCGGAAAAAACGGCAGCATTTGGAAATGTAGCACATGGAAGGCAATGCATTGGGATGAAATGAGGGCGAGGGAAAAAACCAGAGAGTTGCCCAAATTCTAGGGGTTGAATCTCTGAAATCCAAAGAGAAAGGAACAAGGTGAGAGGCGAGAAGAAAGTGAGGAAGGGAAGGGCTCCAAAAGAAAAAGGGAAAAATAATTTGTCACCGAAGTTCAAACAAGCAAATGGCATGGCATGAGCTGCAGGGCAGAGAGCTGGACCAAAGCGTGCCAACTTGATCCTCACTGAAATTGCAAGATATCCTTTCCTTTCATGACATGAAATTCTTCATTTCATGTCATGAAACGAGAAGGGCTGAAAAAAAAAGGAAAAATTTGTCACCGAACTTCAAACAAGCAAATGGCATGGCATGAGCTGAAGTGCAGAGAACTGGCCCAAAGCTTGCCAGCTTGATCCTCACTGAAATCGCAAGATTTCATTTCCTTTCATGAAATGAATTTCATGAAAGGAAATGAAATCCCAAATTCAGAGAAGGAGTGTAACAAGCACTTGGGACAGGAGATATGAGCAAAGAGAAGGTGAGCGGAAAAAACGGCAGCATTTGGAAATGTAGCACATGGAAGGCAATGCATTGGGATGAAATGAGGGCGAGGGAAAAAACCAGAGAGTTGCCCAAATTCTAGGGGTTGAATCTCTGAAATCCAAAGAGAAAGGAACAAGGTGAGAGGCGAGAAGAAAGTGAGGAAGGGAAGGGCTCCAAAAGAAAAAGGGAAAAATAATTTGTCACCGAAGTTCAAACAAGCAAATGGCATGGCATGAGCTGCAGGGCAGAGAGCTGGACCAAAGCGTGCCAACTTGATCCTCACTGAAATTGCAAGATATCCTTTCCTTTCATGACATGAAATTCTTCATTTCATGTTACGAAAGGAGAAGGGCTGAAAAAAAAAGGAAAAATTTGTCACCGAAGTTCATACAAGCAAATGGGATGGCATGAGCTGAAGTGCAGAGAACTGGCCCAAAGCTTGCCAGCTTGATCCTCACTGAAATCGCAAGATTTCATTTCCTTTCATGAAATAAATTTCATGAAAGGAAATGAAATCCCAAATTCAGAGAAGGAGTGTAACAAGCACTTGGGACAGGAGATATGAGCAAAGAGAAGGTGAGCGGAAAAAACGGCAGCATTTAAAAATGCAGCACAAGGAAGGCAATGCATTGGGATGAAATGAGGGCCAGGGAAAAAACCAGAGCGTTGCCCAAATTCTAGGGGTTGAATCTCTGAAATCCAAAAAGAAAGGAACAAGGTGAGAGGCGAGAAGAAAGTGAGGAAGGGAAGGGCTCAAAAGAAAAAGGGAAAAATAATTTCTCACCGAAGTTCAAAAAAGCAAATGGCATGGCATGAGCAGAAGGGCAGAGAGCTGGACCAAAGCGTGCCAACTTGATCCTCACTGAAATTGCAAGATATCCTTTCCTTTCATGACATGAAATTCTTCATTTCATGTCATGAAAGGAGAAGGGCTGAAAAAAAATGGAAAAATTTGTCACCGAAGTTCAAACAAGCAAATGGCAAGGCATGAGCTGAAGTGCAGAGAACTGGCCCAAAGCTTGCCAGCTTGATCCTCACTGAAATCGCAAGATTTCATTTCCTTTCATGAAATGAATTTCATGAAAGGAAATGAAATCCCAAATTCAGAGAAGGAGTGTAACAAGCACTTGGGACAGGAGATATGAGCAAAGAGAAGGTGAGCGGAAAAAACGGCAGCATTTGGAAATGCAGCACATGGAAGGCAATGCATTGGGATGAAATGAGGGCCAGGGAAAAAACCAGAGAGTTGCCCAAATTCTAGGGGTTGAATCTCTGAAATCCAAAGAGAAAGGAACAAGGTGAGAGGCGAGAAGAAAGTGAGGAAGGGAAGGGCTCCAAAAGAAAAAGGGAAAAATAATTTGTCACCGAAGTTCAAAAAAGCAAATGGCATGGCATGAGCAGAAGGGCAGAGAGCTGGACCAAAGCGTGCCAACTTGATCCTCACTGAAATTGCAAGATATCCTTTCCTTTCATGACATGAAATTCTTCATTTCATGTCATGAAAGGAGAAGGGCTGAAAAAAAATGGAAAAATTTGTCACCGAAGTTCAAACAAGCAAATGGCATGGCATGAGCTGCAGGGCAGAGAGCTGGACCAAAGCGTGCCAACGTGATCCTCACTGAAATTGCAAGATGTCCTTTCCTTTCATGACATGAAATTCTTCATTTCATGTCATGAAAGGAGAAGGGCTGAAAAAAAAAGGAAAAATTTGTCACCGAAGTTCAAACAAGCACATGGCATGGCATGAGCTGAAGTGCAGAGAACTGGCCCAAAGCTTGCCAGCTTGATCCTCACTGAAATTGCAAGATATCCTTTCCTTTCATGACATGAAATTCTTCATTTCATGTCATTAAACGAGAAGGGCTGAAAAAAAATGGAAAAATTTGTCACCGAAGTTCAAACAAGCACATGGCATGGCATGAGCTGAAGTGCAGAGAACTGGCCCAAAGCTTGCCAGCTTGATCCTCACTGAAATCGCAAGATTTCATTTCCTTTCATGAAATAAATTTCATGAAAGGAAATGAAATCCCAAATTCAGAGAAGGAGTGTAACAAGCACTTGGGACAGGAGATATGAGCAAAGAGAAGGTGAGCGGAAAAAACGGCAGCATTTGGAAATGCAGCACATGGAAGGCAATGCATTGGGATGAAATGAGGGCGAGGGAAAAAACCAGAGAGTTGCCCAAATTCTAGGGGTTGAATCTCTGAAATCCAAAGAGAAAGGAACAAGGTGAGAGGCGAGAAGAAAGTGAGGAAAGGAAGGGCTCCAAAAGAAAAAGGGAAAAATAATTTGTCACCGAAGTTCAAACAAGCAAATGGCATGGCAGGAGCAGAAGGGCAGAGAGCTGGACCAAAGTTGCCAACTAGATCCTCACTGAAATTGCAAGATTTCCTCTCCTTTCATGACATGAAATTCTTCATTTCATGTCATGAAAGGAGAAGGGCAAAAAGAAAAAGGAAAAATTTGTCACCGACGTTCATACAAGCAAATGGGATGGCATGAGCTGAAGTGCAGAGAACTGGCCCAAAGCTTGCCAGCTTGATCCTCACTGAAATCGCAAGATTTCATTTCCTTTCATGAAATAAATTTCATGAAAGGAAATGAAATCCCAAATTCAGAGAAGGAGTGTAACAAGCACTTGGGACAGGAGATATGAGCAAAGAGAAGGTGAGCGGAAAAAACGGCAGCATTTGGAAATGCAGCACATGGAAGGCAATGCATTGGGATGAAATGAGGGCCAGGGAAAAAACCAGAGAGTTGCCCAAATTCTAGGGGTTGAATCTCTGAAATCCAAAGAGAAAGGAACAAGGTGAGAGGCATGAAGAAAGTTAGGAAGGGAAAGGCTCAAAAGAAAAAGGGAAAAATAATTTGTCACCGAAGTTCAAACAAGCAAATGGCATGGCATGAGCTGCAGGGCAGAGAGCTGGACCAAAGTTTGCCAACTTGATCCTCACTGAAATTGCAAGATATCCTTTCCTTTCATGACATGAAATCCTTCATTTCATGTCATGAAAGGAGAAGGGCTGAAAAAAAAAGGAAAAATTTGTCACCGACGTTCAAACAAGCAAATGGCATGGCATGAGCTGAAGTTCAGAGAACTGGCCCAAAGCTTGCCAGCTTGATCCTCACTGAAATCGCAAGATTTCATTTCCTTTCATGAAATGAATTTCATGAAAGGAAATGAAATCCCAAATTCAGAGAAGGAGTGTAACAAGCACTTGGGACAGGAGATATGAGCAAAGAGAAGGTGAGCGGAAAAAACGGCAGCATTCGGAAATGCAGCATATGGAAGGCAATGCATTGGGATGAAATGAGAGCCAGGGAAAAAACCAGAGAGTTGCCCAAATTCTAGGGGTTGAATCTCTGAAATCCAAAAAGAAAGGAACAAGGTGAGAGGCGAGAAGAATGTGAGGAAGGGAAGGACTCCAAAAGAAAAAGGGAAAAATAATTTCTCACCGAAGTTCAAACAAGCAAATGGCATGGCATGAGCAGAAGGGCAGAGAGCTGGACCAAAGCGTGCCAACATGATCCTCACTGAAATTGCAAGATATCCTTTCCTTTCATGACATGAAATTCTTCATTTCATGTCATGAAAGGAGAAGGGCTGAAAAAAAAAGGAAAAATTTGTCACCGAAGTTCATACAAGCAAATGGGATGGCATGAGCTGAAGTGCAGAGAACTGGCCCAAAGCTTGCCAGCTTGATCCTCACTGAAATCGCAAGATTTCATTTCCTTCCATGAAATAAATTTCATGAAAGGAAATGAAATCCCAAATTCAGAGAAGGAGTGTAACAAGCACTTGGGACAGGAGATATGAGCAAAGAGAAGGTGAGCGGAAAAAACGGCAGCATTTAAAAATGCAGCACATGGAAGGCAATGCATTGGGATGAAATGAGGGCCAGGGAAAAAACCAGAGCGTTGCCCAAATTCTAGGGGCTGAATCTCTGAAATCCAAAGAGAAAGGAACAAGGTGAGAGGCGAGAAGAAAGTGAGGAAGGGAAGGGCTCCAAAAGAAGAAGGGAAAAATAATTTGTCACCGAAGTTCAAACAAGCAAATGGCATGGCATGAGCTGAAGTGCAGAGAACTGGCCCAAAGCTTGCCAGCTTGATCCTCACTGAAATCGCAAGATTTCATTTCCTTTCATGAAATGAATTTCATGAAAGGAAATGAAATCCCAAATTCAGAGAAGGAGTGTAACAAGCACTTGGGACAGGAGATATGAGCAAAGAGAAGGTGAGCGGAAAAAACGGCAGCATTTGGAAATGCAGCACATGGAAGGCAATGCATTGGGATGAAATGAGGGCCAGGGAAAAAACCAGAGAGTTGCCCAAATTCTAGGGGTTGAATCTCTGAAATCCAAAAAGAAAGGAACAAGGTGAGAGGCGAGAAGAATGTGAGGAAGGGAAGGACTCCAAAAGAAAAAGGGAAAAATAATTTCTCACCGAAGTTCAAACAAGCAAATGGCATGGCATGAGCAGAAGGGCAGAGAGCTGGACCAAAGCGTGCCAACATGATCCTCACTGAAATTGCAAGATATCCTTTCCTTTCATGACATGAAATTCTTCATTTCATGTCATGAAAGGAGAAGGGCTGAAAAAAAAAAAGGAAAAATTTGTCACCGAAGTTCATACAAGCAAATGGGATGGCATGAGCTGAAGTGCAGAGAACTGGCCCAAAGCTTGCCAGCTTGATCCTCACTGAAATTGCAAGATATCCTTTCCTTTCATGACATGAAATTCTTCATTTCATGTCATGAAACGAGAAGGGCTGAAAAAAAATGGAAAAATTTGTCACCGAAGTTCAAACAAGCAAATGGCATGGCATGAGCTGAAGTGCAGAGAACTGGCCCAAAGCTTGCCAGCTTGATCCTCACTGAAATCGCAAGATTTCATTTCCTTTCATGAAATAAATTTCATGAAAGGAAATGAAATCCCAAATTCAGAGAAGGAGTGTAACAAGCACTTGGGACAGGAGATATGAGCAAAGAGAAGGTGAGCGGAAAAAACGGCAGCATTTAAAAATGCAGCACAAGGAAGGCAATGCATTGGGATGAAATGAGGGCCAGGGAAAAAACCAGAGCGTTGCCCAAATTCTAGGGGTTGAATCTCTGAAATCCAAAAAGAAAGGAACAAGGTGAGAGGCGAGAAGAAAGTGAGGAAGGGAAGGGCTCAAAAGAAAAAGGGAAAGATAATTTCTCACCGAAGTTCAAAAAAGCAAATGGCATGGCATGAGCAGAAGGGCAGAGAGCTGGACCAAAGCGTGCCAACTTGATCCTCACTGAAATTGCAAGATATCCTTTCCTTTCATGACATGAAATCCTTCATTTCATGTCATGAAAGGAGAAGGGCTGAAAAAAAAAGGAAAAATTTGTCACCGAAGTTCAAACAAGCACATGGCATGGCATGAGCTGAAGTGCAGAGAACTGGCCCAAAGCTTGCCAGCTTGATCCTAACTGAAATCGCAAGATTTCATTTCCTTTCATGAAATGAATTTCATGAAAGGAAATGAAATCCCAAATTCAGAGAAGGAGTGTAACAAGCACTTGGGACAGGAGATATGAGCAAAGAGAAGGTGAGCGGAAAAAACGGCAGCATTTGGAAATGCAGCACATGGAAGGCAATGCATTGGGATGAAATGAGAGCCAGGGAAAAAACCAGAGAGTTGCCCAAATTCTAGGGGTTGAATCTCTGAAATCCAAAAAGAAAGGAACAAGGTGAGAGGCGAGAAGAAAGTGAGGAAGGGAAGGGCTCAAAAGAAAAAGGGAAAAATAATTTCTCACCGAAGTTCAAAAAAGCAAATGGCATGGCATGAGGTGAAGGGCAGAGAGCTGGACCAAAGTTGCCAACTTGATCCTCACTGAAATTGCAAGATTTCCTCTCCTTTCATGACATGAAATTCTTCATTTCATGTTATGAAAGGAGAAGGGCTGAAAAAAAAAATAAAATTTGTCACCGAAGTTCAAACAAGCACAGGGCATGGCATGAGCTGAAGTGCAGAGAACTGGCCCAAAGCTTGCCAGCTTGATCCTCACTGAAATCGCAAGATTTCATTTCCTTTCATGAAATGAATTTCATGAAAGGAAATGAAATCCCAAATTCAGAGAAGGAGTGTAACAAGCACTTGGGACAGGAGATATGAGCAAAGAGAAGGTGAGCGGAAAAAACGGCAGCATTTGGAAATGCAGCACATGGAAGGCAATGCATTGGGATGAAATGAGGGCCAGGGAAAAAACCAGAGAGTTGCCCAAATTCTAGGGGTTGAATCTCTGAAATCCAAAGAGAAAGGAACAAGGTGAGAGGCATGAAGAAAGTGAGGAAGGGAAGGGCTCAAAAGAAAAAGGGAAAAATAATTTGTCACCGAAGTTCAAACAAGGAAATGGCATGGCATGAGCTGCAGGGCAGAGAGCTGGACCAAAGCTTGCCAACTTGATCCTCACTGAAATTGCAAGATATCCTTTCCTTTCATGACATGAAATCCTTCATTTCATGTCATGAAAGGAGAAGGGCTGAAAAAAAAAGGAAAAATTTGTCACCGAAGTTCAAACAAGCACATGGCATGGCATGAGCTGAAGTGCAGAGAACTGGCCCAAAGCTTGCCAGCTTGATCCTCACTGAAATCGCAAGATTTCATTTCCTTTCATGAAATGAATTTCATGAAAGGAAATGAAATCCCAAATTCAGAGAAGGAGTGTAACAAGCACTTGGGACAGGAGATATGAGCAAAGAGAAGGTGAGCGGAAAAAACGGCAGCATTTGGAAATGCAGCATGTGGAAGGCAATGCATTGGGATGAAATGAGGGCCAGGGAAAAAACCAGAGAGTTGCCCAAATTCTAGGGGTTGAATCTCTGAAATCCAAAGAGAAAGGAACAAGGCGAGAGGCGTGAAGAAAGTGAGGAAGGGAAGGGCTCAAACGAAAAAGGGAAAAATAATTTGTCACCGAAGATCAAAAAAGCAAATGGCATGGCATGAGCTGCAGGGCAGAGAGCTGGACCAAAGCGTGCCAACTTGATCCTCACTGAAATTGCAAGATATCCTTTCCTTTCATGACATGAAATTCTTCATTTCATGTCATGAAAGGAGAAGGGCTGAAAAAAAAAGGAAAAATTTGTCACCGAAGTTCAAACAAGCACATGGCATGGCATGAGCTGAAGTGCAGAGAACTGGCCCAAAGCTTGCCAGCTTGATCCTAACTGAAATCGCAAGATTTCATTTCCTTTCATGAAATGAATTTCATGAAAGGAAATGAAATCCCAAATTCAGAGAAGGAGTGTAACAAGCACTTGGGACAGGAGATATGAGCAAAGAGAAGGTGAGCGGAAAAAACGGCAGCATTTGGAAATGCAGCACATGGAAGGCAATGCATTGGGATGAAATGAGAGCCAGGGAAAAAACCAGAGAGTTGCCCAAATTCTAGGGGTTGAATCTCTGAAATCCAAAAAGAAAGGAACAAGGTGAGAGGCGAGAAGAAAGTGAGGAAGGGAAGGGCTCAAAAGAAAAAGGGAAAAATAATTTCTCACCGAAGTTCAAAAAAGCAAATGGCATGGCATGAGGTGAAGGGCAGAGAGCTGGACCAAAGTTGCCAACTTGATCCGCACTGAAATTGCAAGATTTCCTCTCCTTTCATGACATGAAATTCTTCATTTCATGTCATGAAAGGAGAAGGGCTGAAAAAAAAAAAAAATTTGTCACCGAAGTTCAAACAAGCACATGGCATGGCATGAGCTGAAGTGCAGAGAACTGGCCCAAAGCTTGCCAGCTTGATCCTCACTGAAATCGCAAGATTTCATTTCCTTTCATGAAATGAATTTCATGAAAGGAAATGAAATCCCAAATTCAGAGAAGGAGTGTAACAAGCACTTGGGACAGGAGATATGAGCAAAGAGAAGGTGAGCGGAAAAAACGGCAGCATTTGGAAATGCAGCACATGGAAGGCAATGCATTGGGATGAAATGAGGGCCAGGGAAAAAACCAGAGAGTTGCCCAAATTCTAGGGGTTGAATCTCTGAAATCCAAAGAGAAAGGAACAAGGTGAGAGGCATCAAGAAAGTGAGGAAGGGAAGGGCTCCAAAAGAAAAAGGGAAAAATAATTTGTCACCGAAGTTCAAACAAGGAAATGGCATGGCATGAGCTGCAGGGCAGAGAGCTGGACCAAAGCTTGGCAACTTGATCCTCACTGAAATTGCAAGATATCCTTTCCTTTCATGACATGAAATCCTTCATTTCATGTCATGAAAGGAGAAGGGCAGAAAAAAAAAGGAAAAATTTGTCACCGAAGTTCAAACAAGCACATGGCATGGCATGAGCTGAAGTGCAGAGAACTGGCCCAAAGCTTGCCAGCTTGATCCTAACTGAAATCGCAAGATTTCATTTCCTTTCATGAAATGAATTTCATGAAAGGAAATGAAATCCCAAATTCAGAGAAGGAGTGTAACAAGCACTTGGGACAGGAGATATGAACAAAGAGAAGGTGAGCGGAAAAAACGGCAGCATTTGGAAATGCAGCACATGGAAGGCAATGCATTGGGATGAAATGAGAGCCAGGGAAAAAACCAGAGAGTTGCCCAAATTCTAGGGGTTGAATCTCTGAAATCCAAAAAGAAAGGAACAAGGTGAGAGGCGAGAAGAAAGTGAGGAAGGGAAGGGCTCAAAAGAAAAAGGGAAAAATAATTTCTCACCGAAGTTCAAAAAAGCAAATGGCATGGCATGAGGTGAAGGGCAGAGAGCTGGACCAAAGTTGCCAACTTGATCCTCACTGAAATTGCAAGATTTCCTCTCCTTTCATGACATGAAATTCTTCATTTCATGTTATGAAAGGAGAAGGGCTGAAAAAAAAAATAAAATTTGTCACCGAAGTTCAAACAAGCACAGGGCATGGCATGAGCTGAAGTGCAGAGAACTGGCCCAAAGCTTGCCAGCTTGATCCTCACTGAAATCGCAAGATTTCATTTCCTTTCATGAAATGAATTTCATGAAAGGAAATGAAATCCCAAATTCAGAGAAGGAGTGTAACAAGCACTTGGGACAGGAGATATGAGCAAAGAGAAGGTGAGCGGAAAAAACGGCAGCATTTGGAAATGCAGCACATGGAAGGCAATGCATTGGGATGAAATGAGGGCCAGGGAAAAAACCAGAGAGTTGCCCAAATTCTAGGGGTTGAATCTCTGAAATCCAAAGAGAAAGGAACAAGGTGAGAGGCGAGAAGAAAGTGAGGAAGGGAAGGGCTCAAAAGAAAAAGGGAAAAATAATTTGTCACCGAAGTTCAAACAAGGAAATGGCATGGCATGAGCTGCAAGGCAGAGAGCTGGACCAAAGCTTGCCAACTTGATCCTCACTGAAATTGCAAGATATCCTTTCCTTTCATGACATGAAATCCTTCATTTCATGTCATGAAAGGAGAAGGGCTGAAAAAAAAAGGAAAAATTTGTCACCGAAGTTCAAACAAGCACATGGCATGGCATGAGCTGAAGTGCAGAGAACTGGCCCAAAGCTTGCCAGCTTGATCCTCACTGAAATCGCAAGATTTCATTTCCTTTCATGAAATGAATTTCATGAAAGGAAATGAAATCCCAAATTCAGAGAAGGAGTGTAACAAGCACTTGGGACAGGAGATATGAGCAAAGAGAAGGTGAGCGGAAAAAACGGCAGCATTTGGAAATGCAGCATGTGGAAGGCAATGCATTGGGATGAAATGAGGGCCAGGGAAAAAACCAGAGAGTTGCCCAAATTCTAGGGGTTGAATCTCTGAAATCCAAAGAGAAAGGAACAAGGCGAGAGGCGTGAAGAAAGTGAGGAAGGGAAGGGCTCAAACGAAAAAGGGAAAAATAATTTGTCACCGAAGATCAAAAAAGCAAATGGCATGGCATGAGCTGCAGGGCAGAGAGCTGGACCAAAGCGTGCCAACTTGATCCTCACTGAAATTGCAAGATATCCTTTCCTTTCATGACATGAAATTCTTCATTTCATGTCATGAAAGGAGAAGGGCTGAAAAAAAAAGGAAAAATTTGTCACCGAAGTTCAAACAAGCACATGGCATGGCATGAGCTGAAGTGCAGAGAACTGGCCCAAAGCTTGCCAGCTTGATCCTAACTGAAATCGCAAGATTTCATTTCCTTTCATGAAATGAATTTCATGAAAGGAAATGAAATCCCAAATTCAGAGAAGGAGTGTAACAAGCACTTGGGACAGGAGATATGAGCAAAGAGAAGGTGAGCGGAAAAAACGGCAGCATTTGGAAATGCAGCACATGGAAGGCAATGCATTGGGATGAAATGAGAGCCAGGGAAAAAACCAGAGAGTTGCCCAAATTCTAGGGGTTGAATCTCTGAAATCCAAAAAGAAAGGAACAAGGTGAGAGGCGAGAAGAAAGTGAGGAAGGGAAGGGCTCAAAAGAAAAAGGGAAAAATAATTTCTCACCGAAGTTCAAAAAAGCAAATGGCATGGCATGAGGTGAAGGGCAGAGAGCTGGACCAAAGTTGCCAACTTGATCCGCACTGAAATTGCAAGATTTCCTCTCCTTTCATGACATGAAATTCTTCATTTCATGTCATGAAAGGAGAAGGGCTGAAAAAAAAAAAAAATTTGTCACCGAAGTTCAAACAAGCACATGGCATGGCATGAGCTGAAGTGCAGAGAACTGGCCCAAAGCTTGCCAGCTTGATCCTCACTGAAATCGCAAGATTTCATTTCCTTTCATGAAATGAATTTCATGAAAGGAAATGAAATCCCAAATTCAGAGAAGGAGTGTAACAAGCACTTGGGACAGGAGATATGAGCAAAGAGAAGGTGAGCGGAAAAAACGGCAGCATTTGGAAATGCAGCACATGGAAGGCAATGCATTGGGATGAAATGAGGGCCAGGGAAAAAACCAGAGAGTTGCCCAAATTCTAGGGGTTGAATCTCTGAAATCCAAAGAGAAAGGAACAAGGTGAGAGGCATCAAGAAAGTGAGGAAGGGAAGGGCTCCAAAAGAAAAAGGGAAAAATAATTTGTCACCGAAGTTCAAACAAGGAAATGGCATGGCATGAGCTGCAGGGCAGAGAGCTGGACCAAAGCTTGGCAACTTGATCCTCACTGAAATTGCAAGATATCCTTTCCTTTCATGACATGAAATCCTTCATTTCATGTCATGAAAGGAGAAGGGCTGAAAAAAAAAGGAAAAATTTGTCACCGACGTTCAAACAAGCAAATGGCATGGCATGAGCTGAAGTTCAGAGAACTGGCCCAAAGCTTGCCAGCTTGATCCTCACTGAAATCGCAAGATTTCATTTCCTTTCATGAAATGAATTTCATGAAAGGAAATGAAATCCCAAATTCAGAGAAGGAGTGTAACAAGCACTTGGGACAGGAGATATGAGCAAAGAGAAGGTGAGCGGAAAAAACGGCAGCATTCGGAAATGCAGCATATGGAAGGCAATGCATTGGGATGAAATGAGAGCCAGGGAAAAAACCAGAGAGTTGCCCAAATTCTAGGGGTTGAATCTCTGAAATCCAAAAAGAAAGGAACAAGGTGAGAGGCGAGAAGAATGTGAGGAAGGGAAGGACTCCAAAAGAAAAAGGGAAAAATAATTTCTCACCGAAGTTCAAACAAGCAAATGGCATGGCATGAGCAGAAGGGCAGAGAGCTGGACCAAAGCGTGCCAACATGATCCTCACTGAAATTGCAGGATATCCTTTCCTTTCATGACAAGAAATTCTTCATTTCATGTCATGAAAGGAGAAGGGCAAAAAAAAAAAGGAAAAATTTGTCACCGACGTTCAAACAAGCAAATGGCATGGCATGAGCTGAAGTGCAGAGAACTGGCCCAAAGCTTGCCAGCTTGATCCTCACTGAAATCGCAAGATTTCATTTCCTTTCATGAAATGAATTTCATGAAAGGAAATGAAATCCCAAATTCAGAGAAGGAGTGTAACAAGCACTTGGGACAGGAGATATGAGCAAAGAGAAGGTGAGCGGAAAAAACGGCAGCATTCGGAAATGCAGCATATGGAAGGCAATGCATTGGGATGAAATGAGAGCCAGGGAAAAAACCAGAGAGTTGCCCAAATTCTAGGGGTTGAATCTCTGAAATCCAAAAAGAAAGGAACAAGGTGAGAGGCGAGAAGAATGTGAGGAAGGGAAGGACTCCAAAAGAAAAAGGGAAAAATAATTTCTCACCGAAGTTCAAACAAGGAAATGGCATGGCATGAGCAGAAGGGCAGAGAGCTGGACCAAAGCGTGCCAACATGATCCTCACTGAAATTGCAAGATATCCTTTCCTTTCATGACATGAAATTCTTCATTTCATGTCATGAAAGGAGAAGGGCTGAAAAAAAAAGGAAAAATTTGTCACCGAAGTTCAAACAAGCACATGGCATGGCATGAGCTGGAGTGCAGAGAAGTGGCCCAAAGCTTGCCAGCTTGATCCTCACTGAAATCGCAAGATTTCATTTCCTTTCATGAAATGAATTTCATGAAAGGAAATGAAATCCCAAATTCAGAGAAGGAGTGTAACAAGCACTTGGGACAGGAGATATGAGCAAAGAGAAGGTGAGCGGAAAAAACGGCAGCATTTGGAAATGCAGCACATGGAAGGCAATGCATTGGGATGAAATGAGGGCCAGGGAAAAAACCAGAGATTTGCCCAAATTCTAGGGGTTGAATCTCTGAAATCCAAAGAGAAAGGAACAAGGTGAGAGGCGAGAAGAAAGTGAGGAAGGGAAGGGCTCCAAAAGAAAAAGGGAAAAATAATTTCTCACCGAAGTTCAAACAAGTAAATGGCATGGCATGAGCTGCAGGGCAGAGAGCTGGACCAAAGTTGACAACTTGATCCTCACTGAAATTGCAAGATTTCCTCTCCTTTCATGACATGAAATTCTTCATTTCATGTCATGAAAGGACAATAGCTGAAAAAAAAGGAAAAATTTGTCACCGAAGTTCAAACAAGCAAATGGCATGGCATGAGCTGAAGTGCAGAGAACTGGCCCAAACCTCGCCAGCTTGATCCTCACTGAAATCGCAAGATTTCATTTCCTTTCATGAAATGAATTTCATGAAAGGAAATGAAATCCCAAATTCAGAGAAGGAGTGTAACAAGCACTTGGGACAGGAGATATGAGCAAAGAGAAGGTGAGCGGAAAAAACGGCAGCATTTGGAAATGCAGCACATGGAAGGCAATGCATTGGGATGAAATGAGAGCCAGGGAAAAAACCAGAGAGTTGCCCAAATTCTAGGGGTTGAATCTCTGAAATCCAAAGAGAAAGGAACAAGGCGAGAGGCGTGAAGAAAGTGAGGAAGGGAAGGGCTCAAAAGAAAAAGGGAAAAATAATTTGTCACCGAAGTTCAAAAAAGCAAATGGCATGGCATGAGGTGAAGGGCAGAGAGCTGGACCAAAGTTGCCAACTAGATCCTCACTGAAATTGCAAGATTTCCTCTCCTTTCATGACATGAAATTCTTCATTTCATGTTATGAAAGGAGAAGGCCTGAAAAAAAAAATAAAATTTGTCACCGAAGTTCAAACAAGCACAGGGCATGGCATGAGCTGAAGTGCAGAGAACTGGCCCAAAGCTTGCCAGCTTGATCCTCACTGAAATCGCAAGATTTCATTTCCTTTCATGAAATGAATTTCATGAAAGGAAATGAAATCCCAAATTCAGAGAAGGAGTGTAACAAGCACTTGGGACAGGAGATATGAGCAAAGAGAAGGTGAGCGGAAAAAACGGCAGCATTTGGAAATGCAGCACATGGAAGGCAATGCATTGGGATGAAATGAGGGCCAGGGAAAAAACCAGAGAGTTGCCCAAATTCTAGGGGTTGAATCTCTGAAATCCAAAGAGAAAGGAACAAGGTGAGAGGCATCAAGAAAGTGAGGAAGGGAAGGGCTCAAAAGAAAAAGGGAAAAATAATTTGTCACCGAAGTTCAAACAAGGAAATGGCATGGCATGAGGTGAAGGGCAGAGAGCTGGACCAAAGCTTGCCAACTTGATCCTCACTGAAATTGCAAGATATCCTTTCCTTTCATGACATGAAATTCTTCATTTCATGTCATGAAAGGAGAAGGGCTGAAAAAAAAAGGAAAAATTTGTCACCGACGTTCAAACAAGCAAATGGCATGGCATGAGCTGAAGTTCAGAGAACTAGCCCAAAGCTTGCCAGCTTGATCCTCACTGAAATCGCAAGATTTCATTTCCTTTCATGAAATAAATTTCATGAAAGGAAATGAAATCCCAAATTCAGAGAAGGAGTGTAACAAGCACTTGGGACAGGAGATATGAGCAAAGAGAAGGTGAGCGGAAAAAACAGCAGCATTTAAAAATGCAGCACATGGAAGGCAATGCATTGGGATGAAATGAGGGCCAGGGAAAAAACCAGAGCGTTGCCCAAATTCTAGGGGTTGAATCTCTGAAATCCAAAGAGAAAGGAACAAGGCGAGAGGCGTGAAGAAAGTGAGGAAGGGAAGGGCTCAAAAGAAAAAGGGAAAAATAATTTCTCACCGAAGTTCAAACAAGCAAATGGCATGGCATGAGCTGCAGGGCAGAGAGCTGGACCAAAGCGTGCCAACTTGATCCCCACTGAAATTGCAAGATATCCTTTCCTTTCATGACATGAAATTCTTCATTTCATGTCATGAAAGGAGAAGGGCTGAAAAAAAAAGGAAAAATTTGTCACCGAAGTTCAAACAAGCACATGGCATGGCATGAGCTGAAGTGCAGAGAACTGGCCCAAAGCTTGCCAGCTTGATCCTAACTGAAATCGCAAGATTTCATTTCCTTTCATGAAATGAATTTCATGAAAGGAAATGAAATCCCAAATTCAGAGAAGGAGTGTAACAAGCACTTGGGACAGGAGATATGAGCAAAGAGAAGGTGAGCGGAAAAAACGGCAGCATTTGGAAATGCAGCACATGGAAGGCAATGCATTGGGATGAAATGAGGGCCAGGGAAAAAATCAGAGAGTTGCCCAAATTCTAGGGGTTGAATCTCTGAAATCCAAAGAGAAAGGAACAAGGTGAGAGGCATGAAGAAAGTGAGGAAGGGAAGGGCTCAAAAGAAAAAGGGAAAAATAATTTGTCACCGAAGTTCAAAAAAGCAAATGGCATGGCATGAGCTGCAGGGCAGAGAGCTGGACCAAAGTTTGCCAACTTGATCCTCACTGAAATTGCAAGATATCCTTTCCTTTCATGACATGAAATCCTTCATTTCATGTCATGAAAGGAGAAGGGCTGAAAAAAAAAGGAAAAATTTGTCACCGACGTTCAAACAAGCAAATGGCATGGCATGAGCTGAAGTGCAGAGAACTGGCCCAAAGCTTGCCAGCTTGATCCTCACTGAAATCGCAAGATTTCATTTCCTTTCATGAAATGAATTTCATGAAAGGAAATGAAATCCCAAATTCAGAGAAGGAGTGTAACAAGCACTTGGGACAGGAGATATGAGCAAAGAGAAGGTGAGCGGAAAAAACGGCAGCATTTGGAAATGCAGCACATGGAAGGCAATGCATTGGGATGAAATGAGGGCCAGGGAAAAAACCAGAGAGTTGCCCAAATTCTAGGGGTTGAATCTCTGAAATCCAAAGAGAAAGGAACAAGGTGAGAGGCGAGAAGAAAGTGAGGAAGGGAAGGGCTCCAAAAGAAAAAGGGAAAAATAATTTCTCACCGAAGTTCAAACAAGTAAATGGCATGGCATGAGCTGTAGGGCAGAGAGCTGGACCAAAGTTGACAACTTGATCCTCACTGAAATTGCAAGATTTCCTCTCCTTTCATGACATGAAATTCTTCATTTCATGTCATGAAAGGACAATAGCTGAAAAAAAAGGAAAAATTTGTCACCGAAGTTCAAACAAGCAAATGGCATGGCATGAGCTGAAGTGCAGAGAAGTGGCCCAAAGCTTGCCAGCTTTATCCTCACTGAAATCGCAAGATTTCATTTCCTTTCATGAAATGAATTTCATGAAAGGAAATGAAATCCCAAATTCAGAGAAGGAGTGTAACAAGCACTTGGGACAGGAGATATGAGCAAAGAGAAGGTGAGCGGAAAAAACGGCAGCATTTGGAAATGCAGCACATGGAAGGCAATGCATTGGGATGAAATGAGGGCCAGGGAAAAAACCAGAGAGTTGCCCAAATTCTAGGGGTTGAATCTCTGAAATCCAAAGAGAAAGGAACAAGGTGAGAGGCATGAAGAAAGTGAGGAAGGGAAGGGCTCAAAAGAAAAAGGGAAAAATAATTTGTCACCGAAGTTCAAACAAGGAAATGGCATGGCATGAGCTGCAGGGCAGAGAGCTGGACCAAAGCCTGCCAACTTGATCCTCACTGAAATTGCAAGATATCCTTTCCTTTCATGACATGAAATCCTTCATTTCATGTCATGAAAGGAGAAGGGCTGAAAAAAAAAGGAAAAATTTGTCACCGACGTTCAAACAAGCAAATGGCATGGCATGAGCTGAAGTTCAGAGAACTGGCCCAAAGCTTGCCAGCTTGATCCTCACTGAAATCGCAAGATTTCATTTCCTTTCATGAAATGAATTTCATGAAAGGAAATGAAATCCCAAATTCAGAGAAGGAGTGTAACAAGCACTTGGGACAGGAGATATGAGCAAAGAGAAGGTGAGCGGAAAAAACGGCAGCATTCGGAAATGCAGCATATGGAAGGCAATGCATTGGGATGAAATGAGGGCCAGGGAAAAAAACAGAGAGTTGCCCAAATTCTAGGGGTTGAATCTCTGAAATCCAAAAAGAAAGGAACAAGGTGAGAGGCGAGAAGAATGTGAGGGAGGGAAGGACTCCAAAAGAAAAAGGGAAAAATAATTTCTCACCGAAGTTCAAACAAGCAAATGGCATGGCATGAGCAGAAGGGCAGAGAGCTGGACCAAAGCGTGCCAACATGATCCTCACTGAAATTGCAAGATATCCTTTCCTTTCATGACATGAAATTCTTCATTTCATGTCATGAAAGGAGAAGGGCTGAAAAAAAAAGGAAAAATTTGTCACCGAAGTTCAAACAAGCACATGGCATGGCATGAGCTGAAGTGCAGAGAACTGGCCCAAAGCTTGCCAGCTTGATCCTCACTGAAATCGCAAGATTTCATTTCCTTTCATGACATGAAATTCTTCATTTCATGTCATGAAAGGACAATAGCTGAAAAAAAAGGAAAAATTTGTCACCGAAGTTCAAACAAGCACATGGCATGGCATGAGCTGAAGAGCAGAGAACTGGCCCAAAGCTTGCCAGCTTGATCCTCACTGAAATCGCAAGATTTCATTTCCTTTCATGAAATGAATTTCATGAAAGGAAATGAAATCCCAAATTCAGAGAAGGAGTGTAACAAGCAATTGGGACAGGAGATATCAGCAAAGAGAAGGTGAGTGGAAAAAACGGCAGCATTTGGAAATGCAGCATGTGGAAGGCAATGCATTGGGATGAAATGAGGGCCAGGGAAAAAACCAGAGAGTTGCCCAAATTCTAGGGGTTGAATCTCTGAAATCCAAAGAGAAAGGAACAAGGCGAGAGGCGTGAAGAAAGTGAGGAAGGGAAGGGCTCAAAAGAAAAAGGGAAAAATAATTTTTCACCGAAGTTCAAACAAGCAAATGGCATGGCAGGAGCTGCAGGGCAGAGAGCTGGACCAAAGCGTGCCAACTTGATCCTCACTGAAATTGCAAGATATCCTTTCCTTTCATGACATGAAATTCTTCATTTCATGTCATGAAAGGAGAAGGGCTGAAAAAAAAAGGAAAAATTTGTCACCGAAGTTCAAACAAGCAAATGGCATGGCATGAGCTGAAGTGCAGAGAACTGGCCCAAAGCTTGCCAGCTTGATCCTCACTGAAATCGCAAGATTTCATTTCCTTTCATGAAATGAATTTCATGAAAGGAAATGAAATCCCAAATTCAGAGAAGGAGCGTAACAAGCACTTGGGACAGGAGATATGAGCAAAGAGAAGGTGAGCAGAAAAAACGGCAGCATTTGGAAATGCAGCACATGGAAGGAAATGCATTGGGATGAAATGAGAGCCAGGGAAAAAACCAGAGAGTTGCCCAAATTCTAGGGGTTGAATCTCTGAAATCCAAAAAGAAAGGAACAAGGTGAGAGGCGAGAAGAATGTGAGGAAGGGAAGGGCTCCAAAAGAAAAAGGGAAAAATAATTTCTCACCGAAGTTCAAAAAAGCAAATGGCATGGCATGAGCTGCAGGGCAGAGAGCTGGACCAAAGCGTGCCAACTTGATCCTCACTGAAATTGCAAGATATCCTTTCCTTTCATGACATGAAATTCTTCATTTCATGTCATGAAAGGATAATGGCGGAAAAAAAATGGAAAAATTTGTCACCGAAGTTCAAACAAGCACATGGCATGGCATGAGCTGAAGTGCAGAGAACTGGCCCAAAGCTTGCCAGCTTGATCCTCACTGAAATCGCAAGATTTCATTTCCTTTCATGAAATAAATTTCATGAAAGGAAATGAAATCCCAAATTCAGAGAAGGAGTGTAACAAGCACTTGGGACAGGAGATATGAGCAAAGAGAAGGTGAGCGGAAAAAACGGCAGCATTTAAAAATGCAGCACATGGAAGGCAATGCATTGGGATGAAATGAGGGCAAGGGAAAAAACCAGAGAGTTGCCCAAATTCTAGGGGTTGAATCTCTGAAATCCAAAGAGAAAGGAACAAGGTGAGAGGCGAGAAGAAAGTGAGGAAGGGAAGGGCTCCAAAAGAAAAAGGGAAAAATAATTTCTCACCGAAGTTCAAACAAGCAAATGGCATGGCATGAGCTGCAGGGCAGAGAGCTGGACCAAAGTTGACAACTTGATCCTCACTGAAATTGCAAGATTTCCTCTCCTTTCATGACATTAAATTCTTCATTTCATGTCATGAAAGGACAATAGCTGAAAAAAAAGGAAAAATTTGTCACCGAAGTTCAAACAAGCAAATGGCAAGGCATGAGCTGAAGTGCAGAGAACTGGCCCAAAGCTTGCCAGCTTGATCCTCACTGAAATCGCAAGATTTCATTTCCTTTCATGAAATGAATTTCATGAAAGGAAATGAAATCCCAAATTCAGAGAAGGAGTGTAACAAGCACTGGGGACAGGAGATATGAGCAAAGAGAAGGTGAGCGGAAAAAACGGCAGCATTTGGAAATGCAGCATGTGGAAGGCAATGCATTGGGATGAAATGAGGGCGAGGGAAAAAACCAGAGAGTTGCCCAAATTTTAGGGGTTGAATCTCTGAAATCCAAAGAGAAAGGAACAAGGTGAGAGGCGTGAAGAAAGTGAGGAAGGGAAGGGCTCAAAAGAAAAAGGGAAGAATAATTTCTCACCGAAGTTCAAACAAGCAAATGGCATGGCATGAGCAGAAGGGCAGAGAGCTGGACCAAAGCGTGCCAACTTGATCCTCACTGAAATTGCAAGATATCCTTTCCTTTCATGACATGAAATTCTTCATTTCATGTCATGAAAGGAGAAGGGCTGAAAAAAAAAGGAAATATTTGTCACCGAAGTTCAAACAAGCACATGGCATGGCATGAGCTGAAGTGCAGAGAACTGGCCCAAAGCTTGCCAGCTTGATCCTCACTGAAATCGCAAGATTTCATTTCCTTTCATGAAATGAATTTCATGAAAGGAAATGAAATCCCAAATTCAGAGAAGGAGTGTAACAAGCACTTGGGACAGGAGATATGAGCAAAGAGAAGGTGAGCGGAAAAAACGGCAGCATTTGGAAATGCAGCACATGGAAGGCAATGCATTGGGATGAAATGAGGGCCAGGGAAAAAACCAGAGCGTTGCCCAAATTCTAGGGGTTGAATCTCTGAAATCCAAAGAGAAAGGAACAAGGTGAGAGGCGTGAAGAAAGTGAGGAACGGAAGGGCTCAAAAGAAAAAGGGAAAAATAATTTGTCACTGAAGTTCAAACAAGCAAATGGCATGGCATGAGCTGCAGGGCAGAGAGCTGGACCAAAGTTGCCAACTTGATCCTCACTGAAATTGCAAGATTTCCTCTCCTTTCATGACATGAAATTCTTCATTTCATGTCATGAAAGGAGAAGGGCTGAAAAAAAATGGAAAAATTTGTCACCGAAGTTCATACAAGCAAATGGGATGGCATGAGCTGAAGTGCAGAGAACTGGCCCAAAGCTTGCCAGCTTGATCCTCACTGAAATCGCAAGATTTCATTTCCTTTCATGAAATGAATTTCATGAAAGGAAATGAAATCCCAAATTCAGAGAAGGAGTGTAACAAGCACTTGGGACAGGAGATATGAGCAAAGAGAAGGTGAGCGGAAAAAACGGCAGCATTTGGAAATGCAGCACATGGAAGGCAATGCATTGGGATGAAATGAGGGCCAGGGAAAAAACCAGAGAGTTGCCCAAATTCTAGGGGTTGAATCTCTGAAATCCAAAGAGAAAGGAACAAGGTGAGAGGCGAGAAGAAAGTGAGGAAGGGAAGGGCTCCGAAAGAAAAAGGGAAAAATAATTTGTCACCGAAGTTCAAACAAGGAAATGGCATGGCATGAGCTGCAGGGCAGAGAGCTGGACCAAAGCGTGCCAACTTGATCCTCACTGAAATTGCAAGATATCCTTTCCTTTCATGACATGAAATTCTTCATTTCATGTCATGAAAGGAGAAGGGCTGAAAAAAAAAGGAAAAATTTGTCACCGAAGTTCAAACAAGCAAATGGCATGGCATGAGCTGAAGTGCAGAGAACTGGCCCAAAGCTTGCCAGCTTGATCCTCACTGAAATCACAAGATTTCATTTCCTTTCATGAAATGAATTTCATGAAAGGAAATGAAATCCCAAATTCAGAGAAGGAGCGTAACAAGCACTTGGGACAGGAGATATGAGCAAAGAGAAGGTGAGCGGAAAAAACGGCAGCATTTGGAAATGCAGCACATGGAAGGCAATGCATTGGGATGAAATGAGAGCCAGGGAAAAAACCAGAGAGTTGCCCAAATTCTAGGGGTTGAATCTCTGAAATCCAAAAAGAAAGGAACAAGGTGAGAGGCGAGAAGAATGTGAGGAAGGGAAGGGCTCCAAAAGAAAAAGGGAAGAATAATTTCTCACCGAAGTTCAAACAAGCAAATGGCATGGCAGGAGCTGCAGGGCAGAGAGCTGGACCAAAGTTGACAACTTGATCCTCACTGAAATTGCAAGATTTCCTCTCCTTTCATGACATGAAATTCTTCATTTCATGTCATGAAAGGAGAAGGGCTGAAAAAAAAAGGAAAAATTTGTCACCGAAGTTCAAACAAGCACATGGCATGGCATGAGCTGAAGTGCAGAGAACTGGCCCAAAGCTTGCCAGCTTGATCCTCACTGAAATCGCAAGATTTCATTTCCTTTCATGAAATGAATTTCATGAAAGGAAATGAAATCCCAAATTCAGAGAAGGAGTGTAACAAGCACTTGGGACAGGAGATATGAGCAAAGAGAAGGTGAGCGGAAAAAACGGCAGCATTTGGAAATGCAGCACATGGAAGGCAATGCATTGGGATGAAATGAGGGCCAGGGAAAAAACCAGAGAGTTGCCCAAATTCTAGGGGTTGAATCTCTGAAATCCAAAGAGAAAGGAACAAGGTGAGAGGCGAGAAGAAAGTGAGGAAGGGAAGGGCTCCAAAAGAAAAAGGGAAAAATAATTTCTCACCGAAGTTCAAACAAGTAAATGGCATGGCATGAGCTGTAGGGCAGAGAGCTGGACCAAAGTTGACAACTTGATCCTCACTGAAATTGCAAGATTTCCTCTCCTTTCATGACATGAAATTCTTCATTTCATGTCATGAAAGGACAATAGCTGAAAAAAAAGGAAAAATTTGTCACCGAAGTTCAAACAAGCAAATGGGATGGCATGAGCTGAAGTGCAGAGAAGTGGCCCAAAGCTTGCCAGCTTGATCCTCACTGAAATCGCAAGATTTCATTTCCTTTCATGAAATGAATTTCATGAAAGGAAATGAAATCCCAAATTCAGAGAAGGAGTGTAACAAGCACTTGGGACAGGAGATATGAGCAAAGAGAAGGTGAGCGGAAAAAACGGCAGCATTCGGAAATGCAGCATATGGAAGGCAATGCATTGGGATGAAATGAGGGCCAGGGAAAAAACCAGAGAGTTGCCCAAATTCTAGGGGTTGAATCTCTGAAATCCAAAAAGAAAGGAACAAGGTGAGAGGCGAGAAGAATGTGAGGGAGGGAAGGACTCCAAAAGAAAAAGTGAAAAATAATTTCTCACCGAAGTTCAAACAAGCAAATGGCATGGCATGAGCAGAAGGGCAGAGAGCTGGACCAAAGCGTGCCAACATGATCCTCACTGAAATTGCAAGATATCCTTTCCTTTCATGACATGAAATTCTTCATTTCATGTCATGAAAGGAGAAGGGCTGAAAAAAAAAGGAAAAATTTGTCACCGAAGTTCATACAAGCAAATGGGATGGCATGAGCTGAAGTGCAGAGAACTGGCCCAAAGCTTGCCAGCTTGATCCTCACTGAAATCACAAGATTTCATTTCCTTTCATGAAATGAATTTCATGAAAGGAAATGAAATCCCAAATTCAGAGAAGGAGTGTAACAAGCACTTGGGACAGGAGATATGAGCAAAGAGAAGGTGAGCGGAAAAAACGGCAGCATTTGGAAATGCAGCACATGGAAGGCAATGCATTGGGATGAAATGAGGGCCAGGGAAAAAACCAGAGATTTGCCCAAATTCTAGGGGTTGAATCTCTGAAATCCAAAGAGAAAGGAACAAGGTGAGAGGCGAGAAGAAAGTGAGGAAGGGAAGGGCTCCAAAAGAAAAAGGGAAAAATAATTTCTCACCGAAGTTCAAACAAGTAAATGGCATGGCATGAGCTGCAGGGCAGAGAGCTGGACCAAAGTTGACAACTTGATCCTCACTGAAATTGCAAGATTTCCTCTCCTTTCATGACATGAAATTCTTCATTTCATGTCATGAAAGGACAATAGCTGAAAAAAAAGGAAAAATTTGTCACCGAAGTTCAAACAAGCAAATGGCATGGCATGAGCTGAAGTGCAGAGAACTGGCCCAAACCTCGCCAGCTTAATCCTCACTGAAATCGCAAGATTTCATTTCCTTTCATGAAATGAATTTCATGAAAGGAAATGAAATCCCAAATTCAGAGAAGGAGTGTAACAAGCACTTGGGACAGGAGATATGAGCAAAGAGAAGGTAAGCGGAAAAAACGGCAGCATTTGGAAATGCAGCACATGGAAGGCAATGCATTGGGATGAAATGAGAGCCAGGGAAAAAACCAGAGAGTTGCCCAAATTCTAGGGGTTGAATCTCTGAAATCCAAAGAGAAAGGAACAAGGCGAGAGGCGTGAAGAAAGTGAGGAAGGGAAGGGCTCAAAAGAAAAAGGGAAAAATAATTTGTCACCGAAGTTCAAAAAAGCAAATGGCATGGCATGAGGTGAAGGGCAGAGAGCTGGACCAAAGTTGCCAACTAGATCCTCACTGAAATTGCAAGATTTCCTCTCCTTTCATGACATGAAATTCTTCATTTCATGTTATGAAAGGAGAAGGCCTGAAAAAAAAAATAAAATTTGTCACCGAAGTTCAAACAAGCACAGGGCATGGCATGAGCTGAAGTGCAGAGAACTGGCCCAAAGCTTGCCAGCTTGATCCTCACTGAAATCGCAAGATTTCATTTCCTTTCATGAAATGAATTTCATGAAAGGAAATGAAATCCCAAATTCAGAGAAGGAGTGTAACAAGCACTTGGGACAGGAGATATGAGCAAAGAGAAGGTGAGCGGAAAAAACGGCAGCATTTGGAAATGCAGCACATGGAAGGCAATGCATTGGGATGAAATGAGGGCCAGGGAAAAAACCAGAGAGTTGCCCAAATTCTAGGGGTTGAATCTCTGAAATCCAAAGAGAAAGGAACAAGGTGAGAGGCATGAAGAAAGTGAGGAAGGGAAGGGCTCAAAAGAAAAAGGGAAAAATAATTTGTCACCGAAGTTCAAACAAGGAAATGGCATGGCATGAGGTGAAGGGCAGAGAGCTGGACCAAAGCTTGCCAACTTGATCCTCACTGAAATTGCAAGATATCCTTTCCTTTCATGACATGAAATTCTTCATTTCATGTCATGAAAGGAGAAGGGCTGAAAAAAAAAAGGAAAAATTTGTCACCGACGTTCAAACAAGCAAATGGCATGGCATGAGCTAGAAGTTCAGAGAACTAGCCCAAAGCTTGCCAGCTTGATCCTCACTGAAATCGCAAGATTTCATTTCCTTTCATGAAATGAATTTCATGAAAGGAAATGAAATCCCAAATTCAGAGAAGGAGTGTAACAAGCACTTGGGACAGGAGATATGAGCAAAGAGAAGGTGAGCGGAAAAAACGGCAGCATTCGGAAATGCAGCATATGGAAGGCAATGCATTGGGATGAAATGAGAGCCAGGGAAAAAACCAGAGAGTTGCCCAAATTCTAGGGGTTGAATCTCTGAAATCCAAAAAGAAAGGAACAAGGTGAGAGGCGAGAAGAATGTGAGGAAGGGAAGGACTCCAAAAGAAAAAGGGAAAAATAATTTGTCACCGAAGTTCAAACAAGCAAATGGCATGGCATGAGGAGAAGGGCAGAGAGCTGGACCAAAGCGTGCCAACATGATCCTCACTGAAATTGCAAGATATCCTTTCCTTTCATGACATGAAATTCTTCATTTCATGTCATGAAAGGAGAAGGGCAAAAAAAAAAAGGAAAAATTTGTCACCGAAGTTCATACAAGCAAATGGGATGGCATGAGCTGAAGTGCAGAGAACTGGCCCAAAGCTTGCCAGCTTGATCCTCACTGAAATCGCAAGATTTCATTTCCTTTCATGAAATAAATTTCATGAAAGGAAATGAAATCCCAAATTCAGAGAAGGAGTGTAACAAGCACTTGGGACAGGAGATATGAGCAAAGAGATGGTGAGCGGAAAAAACAGCAGCATTTAAAAATGCAGCACATGGAAGGCAATGCATTGGGATGAAATGAGGGCCAGGGAAAAAACCAGAGCGTTGCCCAAATTCTAGGGGTTGAATCTCTGAAATCCAAAGAGAAAGGAACAAGGCGAGAGGCGTGAAGAAAGTGAGGAAGGGAAGGGCTCAAAAGAAAATGGGAAAAATAATTTCTCACCGAAGTTCAAACAAGCAAATGGCATGGCATGAGCTGCAGGGCAGAGAGCTGGACCAAAGCGTGCCAACTTGATCCCCACTGAAATTGCAAGATATCCTTTCCTTTCATGACATGAAATTCTTCATTTCATGTCATGAAAGGAGAAGGGCTGAAAAAAAAAGGAAAAATTTGTCACCGAAGTTCAAACAAGCACATGGCATGGCATGAGCTGAAGTGCAGAGAACTGGCCCAAAGCTTGCCAGCTTGATCCTAACTGAAATCGCAAGATTTCATTTCCTTTCATGAAATGAATTTCATGAAAGGAAATGAAATCCCAAATTCAGAGAAGGAGTGTAACAAGCACTTGGGACAGGAGATATGAGCAAAGAGAAGGTGAGCGGAAAAAACGGCAGCATTTGGAAATGCAGCACATGGAAGGCAATGCATTGGGATGAAATGAGGGCCAGGGAAAAAATCAGAGAGTTGCCCAAATTCTAGGGGTTGAATCTCTGAAATCCAAAGAGAAAGGAACAAGGTGAGAGGCATGAAGAAAGTGAGGAAGGGAAGGGCTCAAAAGAAAAAGGGAAAAATAATTTGTCACCGAAGTTCAAAAAAGCAAATGGCATGGCATGAGCTGCAGGGCAGAGAGCTGGACCAAAGTTTGCCAACTTGATCCTCACTGAAATTGCAAGATATCCTTTCCTTTCATGACATGAAATCCTTCATTTCATGTCATGAAAGGAGAAGGGCTGAAAAAAAAAGGAAAAATTTGTCACCGACGTTCAAACAAGCAAATGGCATGGCATGAGCTGAAGTGCAGAGAACTGGCCCAAAGCTTGCCAGCTTGATCCTCACTGAAATCGCAAGATTTCATTTCCTTTCATGAAATGAATTTCATGAAAGGAAATGAAATCCCAAATTCAGAGAAGGAGTGTAACAAGCACTTGGGACAGGAGATATGAGCAAAGAGAAGGTGAGCGGAAAAAACGGCAGCATTTGGAAATGCAGCACATGGAAGGCAATGCATTGGGATGAAATGAGGGCCAGGGAAAAAACCAGAGAGTTGCCCAAATTCTAGGGGTTGAATCTCTGAAATCCAAAGAGAAAGGAACAAGGTGAGAGGCGAGAAGAAAGTGAGGAAGGGAAGGGCTCCAAAAGAAAAAGGGAAAAATAATTTCTCACCGAAGTTCAAACAAGTAAATGGCATGGCATGAGCTGTAGGGCAGAGAGCTGGACCAAAGTTGACAACTTGATCCTCACTGAAATTGCAAGATTTCCTCTCCTTTCATGACATGAAATTCTTCATTTCATGTCATGAAAGGACAATAGCTGAAAAAAAAGGAAAAATTTGTCACCGAAGTTCAAACAAGCAAATGGCATGGCATGAGCTGAAGTGCAGAGAAGTGGCCCAAAGCTTGCCAGCTTTATCCTCACTGAAATCGCAAGATTTCATTTCCTTTCATGAAATGAATTTCATGAAAGGAAATGAAATCCCAAATTCAGAGAAGGAGTGTAACAAGCACTTGGGACAGGAGATATGAGCAAAGAGAAGGTGAGCGGAAAAAACGGCAGCATTTGGAAATGCAGCACATGGAAGGCAATGCATTGGGATGAAATGAGGGCCAGGGAAAAAACCAGAGAGTTGCCCAAATTCTAGGGGTTGAATCTCTGAAATCCAAAGAGAAAGGAACAAGGTGAGAGGCATGAAGAAAGTGAGGAAGGGAAGGGCTCAAAAGAAAAAGGGAAAAATAATTTGTCACCGAAGTTCAAACAAGGAAATGGCATGGCATGAGCTGCAGGGCAGAGAGCTGGACCAAAGCCTGCCAACTTGATCCTCACTGAAATTGCAAGATATCCTTTCCTTTCATGACATGAAATCCTTCATTTCATGTCATGAAAGGAGAAGGGCTGAAAAAAAAAGGAAAAATTTGTCACCGACGTTCAAACAAGCAAATGGCATGGCATGAGCTGAAGTTCAGAGAACTGGCCCAAAGCTTGCCAGCTTGATCCTCACTGAAATCGCAAGATTTCATTTCCTTTCATGAAATGAATTTCATGAAAGGAAATGAAATCCCAAATTCAGAGAAGGAGTGTAACAAGCACTTGGGACAGGAGATATGAGCAAAGAGAAGGTGAGCGGAAAAAACGGCAGCATTCGGAAATGCAGCATATGGAAGGCAATGCATTGGGATGAAATGAGGGCCAGGGAAAAAAACAGAGAGTTGCCCAAATTCTAGGGGTTGAATCTCTGAAATCCAAAAAGAAAGGAACAAGGTGAGAGGCGAGAAGAATGTGAGGGAGGGAAGGACTCCAAAAGAAAAAGGGAAAAATAATTTCTCACCGAAGTTCAAACAAGCAAATGGCATGGCATGAGCAGAAGGGCAGAGAGCTGGACCAAAGCGTGCCAACATGATCCTCACTGAAATTGCAAGATATCCTTTCCTTTCATGACATGAAATTCTTCATTTCATGTCATGAAAGGAGAAGGGCTGAAAAAAAAAGGAAAAATTTGTCACCGAAGTTCAAACAAGCACATGGCATGGCATGAGCTGAAGTGCAGAGAACTGGCCCAAAGCTTGCCAGCTTGATCCTCACTGAAATCGCAAGATTTCATTTCCTTTCATGACATGAAATTCTTCATTTCATGTCATGAAAGGACAATAGCTGAAAAAAAAGGAAAAATTTGTCACCGAAGTTCAAACAAGCACATGGCATGGCATGAGCTGAAGAGCAGAGAACTGGCCCAAAGCTTGCCAGCTTGATCCTCACTGAAATCGCAAGATTTCATTTCCTTTCATGAAATGAATTTCATGAAAGGAAATGAAATCCCAAATTCAGAGAAGGAGTGTAACAAGCAATTGGGACAGGAGATATCAGCAAAGAGAAGGTGAGTGGAAAAAACGGCAGCATTTGGAAATGCAGCATGTGGAAGGCAATGCATTGGGATGAAATGAGGGCCAGGGAAAAAACCAGAGAGTTGCCCAAATTCTAGGGGTTGAATCTCTGAAATCCAAAGAGAAAGGAACAAGGCGAGAGGCGTGAAGAAAGTGAGGAAGGGAAGGGCTCAAAAGAAAAAGGGAAAAATAATTTTTCACCGAAGTTCAAACAAGCAAATGGCATGGCAGGAGCTGCAGGGCAGAGAGCTGGACCAAAGCGTGCCAACTTGATCCTCACTGAAATTGCAAGATATCCTTTCCTTTCATGACATGAAATTCTTCATTTCATGTCATGAAAGGAGAAGGGCTGAAAAAAAAAGGAAAAATTTGTCACCGAAGTTCAAACAAGCAAATGGCATGGCATGAGCTGAAGTGCAGAGAACTGGCCCAAAGCTTGCCAGCTTGATCCTCACTGAAATCGCAAGATTTCATTTCCTTTCATGAAATGAATTTCATGAAAGGAAATGAAATCCCAAATTCAGAGAAGGAGCGTAACAAGCACTTGGGACAGGAGATATGAGCAAAGAGAAGGTGAGCAGAAAAAACGGCAGCATTTGGAAATGCAGCACATGGAAGGAAATGCATTGGGATGAAATGAGAGCCAGGGAAAAAACCAGAGAGTTGCCCAAATTCTAGGGGTTGAATCTCTGAAATCCAAAAAGAAAGGAACAAGGTGAGAGGCGAGAAGAATGTGAGGAAGGGAAGGGCTCCAAAAGAAAAAGGGAAAAATAATTTCTCACCGAAGTTCAAAAAAGCAAATGGCATGGCATGAGCTGCAGGGCAGAGAGCTGGACCAAAGCGTGCCAACATGATCCTCACTGAAATTGCAAGATATCCTTTCCTTTCATGACATGAAATTCTTCATTTCATGTCATGAAAGGATAATGGCGGAAAAAAAATGGAAAAATTTGTCACCGAAGTTCAAACAAGCACATGGCATGGCATGAGCTGAAGTGCAGAGAACTGGCCCAAAGCTTGCCAGCTTGATCCTCACTGAAATCGCAAGATTTCATTTCCTTTCATGAAATAAATTTCATGAAAGGAAATGAAATCCCAAATTCAGAGAAGGAGTGTAACAAGCACTTGGGACAGGAGATATGAGCAAAGAGAAGGTGAGCGGAAAAAACGGCAGCATTTAAAAATGCAGCACATGGAAGGCAATGCATTGGGATGAAATGAGGGCGAGGGAAAAAACCAGAGAGTTGCCCAAATTCTAGGGGTTGAATCTCTGAAATCCAAAGAGAAAGGAACAAGGTGAGAGGCGAGAAGAAAGTGAGGAAGGGAAGGGCTCCAAAAGAAAAAGGGAAAAATAATTTCTCACCGAAGTTCAAACAAGCAAATGGCATGGCATGAGCTGCAGGGCAGAGAGCTGGACCAAAGTTGACAACTTGATCCTCACTGAAATTGCAAGATTTCCTCTCCTTTCATGACATTAAATTCTTCATTTCATGTCATGAAAGGACAATAGCTGAAAAAAAAGGAAAAATTTGTCACCGAAGTTCAAACAAGTAAATGGCAAGGCATGAGCTGAAGTGCAGAGAACTGGCCCAAAGCTTGCCAGCTTGATCCTCACTGAAATCGCAAGATTTCATTTCCTTTCATGAAATGAATTTCATGAAAGGAAATGAAATCCCAAATTCAGAGAAGGAGTGTAACAAGCACTGGGGACAGGAGATATGAGCAAAGAGAAGGTGAGCGGAAAAAACGGCAGCATTTGGAAATGCAGCATGTGGAAGGCAATGCATTGGGATGAAATGAGGGCGAGGGAAAAAACCAGAGAGTTGCCCAAATTTTAGGGGTTGAATCTCTGAAATCCAAAGAGAAAGGAACAAGGTGAGAGGCGTGAAGAAAGTGAGGAAGGGAAGGGCTCAAAAGAAAAAGGGAAGAATAATTTCTCACCGAAGTTCAAACAAGCAAATGGCATGGCATGAGCAGAAGGGCAGAGAGCTGGACCAAAGCGTGCCAACTTGATCCTCACTGAAATTGCAAGATATCCTTTCCTTTCATGACATGAAATTCTTCATTTCATGTCATGAAAGGAGAAGGGCTGAAAAAAAAAGGAAATATTTGTCACCGAAGTTCAAACAAGCACATGGCATGGCATGAGCTGAAGTGCAGAGAACTGGCCCAAAGCTTGCCAGCTTGATCCTCACTGAAATCGCAAGATTTCATTTCCTTTCATGAAATGAATTTCATGAAAGGAAATGAAATCCCAAATTCAGAGAAGGAGTGTAACAAGCACTTGGGACAGGAGATATGAGCAAAGAGAAGGTGAGCGGAAAAAACGGCAGCATTTGGAAATGCAGCACATGGAAGGCAATGCATTGGGATGAAATGAGGGCCAGGGAAAAAACCAGAGCGTTGCCCAAATTCTAGGGGTTGAATCTCTGAAATCCAAAGAGAAAGGAACAAGGTGAGAGGCGAGAAGAAAGTGAGGAAGGGAAGGGCTCCAAAAGAAGAAGGGAAAAATAATTTGTCACCGAAGTTCAAACAAGCACATGGCATGGCATGAGCTGAAGTGCAGAGAACTGGCCCAAAGCTTGCCAACTTGATCCTCACTGAAATCGCAAGATTTCATTTCCTTTCATGAAATGAATTTCATGAAAGGAAATGAAATCCCAAATTCAGAGAAGGAGTGTAACAAGCACTTGGGACAGGAGATATGAGCAAAGAGAAGGTGAGTGGAAAAAACGGCAGCATTTGGAAATGCAGCACATGGAAGGCAATGCATTGGGATGAAATGAGGGCCAGGGAAAAAACCAGAGAGTTGCCCAAATTCTAGGGGTTGAATCTCTGAAATCCAAAGAGAAAGGAACAAGGTGAGAGGCATCAAGAAAGTGAGGAAGGGAAGGACTCCAAAAGAAAAAGGGAAAAATAATTTGTCACCGAAGTTCAAACAAGGAAATGGCATGGCATGAGCTGCAGGGCAGAGAGCTGGACCAAAGCTTGCCAACTTGATCCTCACTGAAATTGCAAGATATCCTTTCCTTTCATGACATGAAATCCTTCATTTCATGTCATGAAAGGAGAAGGGCTGAAAAAAAAAGGAAAAATTTGTCACCGACGTTCAAACAAGCAAATGGCATGGCATGAGCTGAAGTTCAGAGAACTGGCCCAAAGCTTGCCAGCTTGATCCTCACTGAAATCGCAAGATTTCATTTCCTTTCATGAAATGAATTTCATGAAAGGAAATGAAATCCCAAATTCAGAGAAGGAGTGTAACAAGCACTTGGGACAGGAGATATGAGCAAAGAGAAGGTGAGCGGAAAAAACGGCAGCATTCGGAAATGCAGCATATGGAAGGCAATGCATTGGGATGAAATGAGAGCCAGGGAAAAAACCAGAGAGTTGCCCAAATTCTAGGGGTTGAATCTCTGAAATCCAAAAAGAAAGGAACAAGGTGAGAGGCGAGAAGAAAGTGAGGAAGGGAAGGGCTCCGAAAGAAAAAGGGAAAAATAATTTGTCACCGAAGTTCAAACAAGGAAATGGCATGGCATGAGCTGCAGGGCAGAGAGCTGGACCAAAGCGTGCCAACTTGATCCTCACTGAAATTGCAAGATATCCTTTCCTTTCATGACATGAAATTCTTCATTTCATGTCATGAAAGGAGAAGGGCTGAAAAAAAAAAGGAAAAATTTGTCACCGACGTTCAAACAAGCAAATGGCATGGCATGAGCTGAAGTGCAGAGAACTGGCCCAAAGCTTGCCAGCTTGATCCTCACTGAAATCGCAAGATTTCATTTCCTTTCATGAAATGAATTTCATGAAAGGAAATGAAATCTCAAATTCAGAGAAGGAGCGTAACAAGCACTTGGGACAGGAGATATGAGCAAAGAGAAGGTGAGCGGAAAAAACGGCAGCATTTGGAAATGCAGCACATGGAAGGCAATGCATTGGGATGAAATGAGAGCCAGGGAAAAAACCAGAGAGTTGCCCAAATTCTAGGGGTTGAATCTCTGAAATCCAAAAAGAAAGGAACAAGGTGAGAGGCGAGAAGAATGTGAGGAAGGGAAGGGCTCCAAAAGAAAAAGGGAAGAATAATTTCTCAGCGAAGTTCAAACAAGCAAATGGCATGGCAGGAGCTGCAGGGCAGAGAGCTGGACCAAAGTTGCCAACTTGATCCTCACTGAAATTGCAAGATTTCCTCTCCTTTCATGACATGAAATTCTTCATTTCATGTCATGAAAGGAGAAGGGCTGAAAAAAAAAGGAAAAATTTGTCACCGAAGTTCAAACAAGCACATGGCATGGCATGAGCTGAAGTGCAGAGAACTGGCCCAAAGCTTGCCAGCTTGATCCTCACTGAAATCGCAAGATTTCATTTCCTTTCATGAAATGAATTTCATGAAAGGAAATGAAATCCCAAATTCAGAGAAGGAGTGTAACAAGCACTGGGGACAGGAGATATGAGCAAAGAGAAGGTGAGCGGAAAAAACGGCAGCATTTGGAAATGCAGCACATGGAAGGCAATGCATTGGAATGAAATGAGGGCGAGGGAAAAAACCAGAGAGTTGCCCAAATTCTAGAGGTTAAATCTCTGAAATCCAAAGAGAAAGGAACAAGGTGAGATGCGAGAAGAAAGTGAGGAAGGGAAGGGCTCCAAAAGAAAAAGCGAAAAAAAATTTCTCACTGAAGTCCAAACAAGCAAATGGCATGGCATGAGCAGAAGGGCAGAGAGCTGGACCAAAGTTGACAACTTGATCCTCACTGAAATTGCAAGATTTCCTCTCCTTTCATGACATGAAATTCTTCATTTCATGTCATGAAAGGATAATAGCCGAAAAAAAAGGAAAAATTTGTCACCGAAGTTCAAACAAGCACATGGCATGGCATGAGCTGAAGTGCAGAGAACTGGCCCAAAGCTTGCCAGCTTGATCCTCACTGAAATCGCAAGATTTCATTTCCTTTCATGAAATGAATTTCATGAAAGGAAATGAAATCCCAAATTCAGAGAAGGAGTGTAACAAGCACTTGGGACAGGAGATATGAGCAAAGAGAAGGTGAGCGGAAAAAACGGCAGCATTTGGAAATGCAGCATGTGGAAGGCAATGCATTGGGATGAAATGAGGGCCAGGGAAAAAACCAGAGAGTTGCCCAAATTCTAGGGGTTGAATCTCTGAAATCCAAAGAGAAAGGAACAAGGTGAGAGGCGAGAAGAAAGTGAGGAAGGGAAGGGCTCCAAAAGAAGAAGGGAAAAATAATTTGTCACCGAAGTTCAAACAAGCACATGGCATGGCATGAGCTGAAGTGCAGAGAACTGGCCCAAAGCTTGCCAACTTGATCCTCACTGAAATCGCAAGATTTCATTTCCTTTCATGAAATGAATTTCATGAAAGGAAATGAAATCCCAAATTCAGAGAAGGAGTGTAACAAGCACTTGGGACAGGAGATATGAGCAAAGAGAAGGTGAGTGGAAAAAACGGCAGCATTTGGAAATGCAGCACATGGAAGGCAATGCATTGGGATGAAATGAGGGCCAGGGAAAAAACCAGAGAGTTGCCCAAATTCTAGGGGTTGAATCTCTGAAATCCAAAGAGAAAGGAACAAGGTGAGAGGCATCAAGAAAGTGAGGAAGGGAAGGGCTCAAAAGAAAAAGGGAAAAATAATTTGTCACAGAAGTTCAAACAAGCAAATGGCATGGCATGAGCTGCAGGGCAGAGAGCTGGACCAAAGCTTGCCAACTTGATCCTCACTGAAATTGCAAGATATCCTTTCCTTTCATGACATGAAATCCTTCATTTCATGTCATGAAAGGAGAAGGGCTGAAAAAAAAAGGAAAAATTTGTCACCGACGTTCAAACAAGCAAATGGCATGGCATGAGCTGAAGTTCAGAGAACTGGCCCAAAGCTTGCCAGCTTGATCCTCACTGAAATCGCAAGATTTCATTTCCTTTCATGAAATGAATTTCATGAAAGGAAATGAAATCCCAAATTCAGAGAAGGAGTGTAACAAGCACTTGGGACAGGAGATATGAGCAAAGAGAAGGTGAGCGGAAAAAACGGCAGCATTCGGAAATGCAGCATATGGAAGGCAATGCATTGGGATGAAATGAGAGCCAGGGAAAAAACCAGAGAGTTGCCCAAATTCTAGGGGTTGAATCTCTGAAATCCAAAAAGAAAGGAACAAGGTGAGAGGCGAGAAGAATGTGAGGAAGGGAAGGACTCCAAAAGAAAAAGGGAAAAATAATTTCTCACCAAAGTTCAAAGAAGCAAATGGCATGGCATGAGCAGAAGGGCAGAGAGCTGGACCAAAGCGTGCCAACATGATCCTCACTGAAATTGCAAGATATCCTTTCCTTTCATGACATGAAATTCTTCATTTCATGTCATGAAAGGAGAAGGGCTGAAAAAAAAAGGAAAAATTTGTCACCGAAGTTCATACAAGCAAATGGGATGGCATGAGCTGAAGTGCAGAGAACTGGCCCAAAGCTTGCCAGCTTGATCCTCACTGAAATCGCAAGATTTCATTTCCTTTCATGAAATGAATTTCATGAAAGGAAATGAAATCCCAAATTCAGAGAAGGAGTGTAACAAGCACTTGGGACAGGAGATATGAGCAAAGAGAAGGTGAGCGGAAAAAACGGCAGCATTTGGAAATGCAGCACATGGAAGGCAATGCATTGGGATGAAATGAGGGCCAGGGAAAAAACCAGAGAGTTGCCCAAATTCTAGGGGTTGAATCTCTGAAATCCAAAGAGAAAGGAACAAGGTGAGAGGCGAGAAGAAAGTGAGGAAGGGAAGGGCTCCGAAAGAAAAAGGGAAAAATAATTTGTCACCGAAGTTCAAACAAGGAAATGGCATGGCATGAGCTGCAGGGCAGAGAGCTGGACCAAAGCGTGCCAACTTGATCCTCACTGAAATTGCAAGATATCCTTTCCTTTCATGACATGAAATTCTTCATTTCATGTCATGAAAGGAGAAGGGCTGAAAAAAAAAAGGAAAAATTTGTCACCGACGTTCAAACAAGCAAATGGCATGGCATGAGCTGAAGTGCAGAGAACTGGCCCAAAGCTTGCCAGCTTGATCCTCACTGAAATCGCAAGATTTCATTTCCTTTCATGAAATGAATTTCATGAAAGGAAATGAAATCTCAAATTCAGAGAAGGAGCGTAACAAGCACTTGGGACAGGAGATATGAGCAAAGAGAAGGTGAGCGGAAAAAACGGCAGCATTTGGAAATGCAGCACATGGAAGGCAATGCATTGGGATGAAATGAGAGCCAGGGAAAAAACCAGAGAGTTGCCCAAATTCTAGGGGTTGAATCTCTGAAATCCAAAAAGAAAGGAACAAGGTGAGAGGCGAGAAGAATGTGAGGAAGGGAAGGGCTCCAAAAGAAAAAGGGAAGAATAATTTCTCAGCGAAGTTCAAACAAGCAAATGGCATGGCAGGAGCTGCAGGGCAGAGAGCTGGACCAAAGTTGACAACTTGATCCTCACTGAAATTGCAAGATTTCCTCTCCTTTCATGACATGAAATTCTTCATTTCATGTCATGAAAGGACAATAGCTGAAAAAAAAGGAAAAATTTGTCACCGAAGTTCAAACAAGCACATGGCATGGCATGAGCTGAAGAGCAGAGAACTGGCCCAAAGCTTGCCAGCTTGATCCTCACTGAAATCGCAAGATTTCATTTCCTTTCATGAAATGAATTTCATGAAAGGAAATGAAATCCCAAATTCAGAGAAGGAGTGTAACAAGCACTGGGGACAGGAGATATGAGCAAAGAGAAGGTGAGCGGAAAAAACGGCAGCATTTGGAAATGCAGCACATGGAAGGCAATGCATTGGGATGAAATGAGGGCCAGGGAAAAAACCAGAGAGTTGCCCAAATTCTAGGGGTTGAATCTCTGAAATCCAAAGAGAAAGGAACAAGGCGAGAGGCGTGAAGAAAGTGAGGAACGGAAGGGCTCAAAAGAAAAAGGGAAAAATAATTTGTCACTGAAGTTCAAACAAGCAAATGGCATGGCATGAGCTGCAGGGCAGAGAGCTGGACCAAAGTTGCCAACTTGATCCTCACTGAAATTGCAAGATTTCCTCTCCTTTCATGACATGAAATTCTTCATTTCATGTCATGAAAGGAGAAGGGCTGAAAAAAAATGGAAAAATTTGTCACCGAAGTTCATACAAGCAAATGGGATGGCATGAGCTGAAGTGCAGAGAACTGGCCCAAAGCTTGCCAGCTTGATCCTCACTGAAATCGCAAGATTTCATTTCCTTTCATGAAATGAATTTCATGAAAGGAAATGAAATCCCAAATTCAGAGAAGGAGTGTAACAAGCACTTGGGACAGGAGATATGAGCAAAGAGAAGGTGAGCGGAAAAAACGGCAGCATTTGGAAATGCAGCACATGGAAGGCAATGCATTGGGATGAAATGAGGGCCAGGGAAAAAACCAGAGAGTTGCCCAAATTCTAGGGGTTGAATCTCTGAAATCCAAAGAGAAAGGAACAAGGTGAGAGGCGAGAAGAAAGTGAGGAAGGGAAGGGCTCCGAAAGAAAAAGGGAAAAATAATTTGTCACCGAAGTTCAAACAAGGAAATGGCATGGCATGAGCTGCAGGGCAGAGAGCTGGACCAAAGCGTGCCAACTTGATCCTCACTGAAATTGCAAGATATCCTTTCCTTTCATGACATGAAATTCTTCATTTCATGTCATGAAAGGAGAAGGGCTGAAAAAAAAAGGAAAAATTTGTCACCGAAGTTCAAACAAGCAAATGGCATGGCATGAGCTGAAGTGCAGAGAACTGGCCCAAAGCTTGCCAGCTTGATCCTCACTGAAATCACAAGATTTCATTTCCTTTCATGAAATGAATTTCATGAAAGGAAATGAAATCCCAAATTCAGAGAAGGAGCGTAACAAGCACTTGGGACAGGAGATATGAGCAAAGAGAAGGTGAGCGGAAAAAACGGCAGCATTTGGAAATGCAGCACATGGAAGGCAATGCATTGGGATGAAATGAGAGCCAGGGAAAAAACCAGAGAGTTGCCCAAATTCTAGGGGTTGAATCTCTGAAATCCAAAAAGAAAGGAACAAGGTGAGAGGCGAGAAGAATGTGAGGAAGGGAAGGGCTCCAAAAGAAAAAGGGAAGAATAATTTCTCACCGAAGTTCAAACAAGCAAATGGCATGGCATGAGCTGCAGGGCAGAGAGCTGGACCAAAGTTGACAACTTGATCCTCACTGAAATTGCAAGATTTCCTCTCCTTTCATGACATGAAATTCTTCATTTCATGTCATGAAAGGAGAAGGGCTGAAAAAAAAAGGAAAAATTTGTCACCGAAGTTCAAACAAGCACATGGCATGGCATGAGCTGAAGTGCAGAGAACTGGCCCAAAGCTTGCCAGCTTGATCCTCACTGAAATCGCAAGATTTCATTTCCTTTCATGAAATGAATTTCATGAAAGGAAATGAAATCCCAAATTCAGAGAAGGAGTGTAACAAGCACTGGGGACAGGAGATATGAGCAAAGAGAAGGTGAGCGGAAAAAACGGCAGCATTTGGAAATGCAGCACATGGAAGGCAATGCATTGGAATGAAATGAGGGCGAGGGAAAAAACCAGAGAGTTGCCCAAATTCTAGAGGTTAAATCTCTGAAATCCAAAGAGAAAGGAACAAGGTGAGATGCGAGAAGAAAGTGAGGAAGGGAAGGGCTCCAAAAGAAAAAGCGAAAAAAAATTTCTCACTGAAGTTCAAACAAGCAAATGGCATGGCATGAGCAGAAGGGCAGAGAGCTGGACCAAAGTTGACAACTTGATCCTCACTGAAATTGCAAGATTTCCTCTCCTTTCATGACATGAAATTCTTCATTTCATGTCATGAAAGGATAATAGCCGAAAAAAAAGGAAAAATTTGTCACCGAAGTTCAAACAAGCACATGGCATGGCATGAGCTGAAGTGCAGAGAACTGGCCCAAAGCTTGCCAGCTTGATCCTCACTGAAATCGCAAGATTTCATTTCCTTTCATGAAATGAATTTCATGAAAGGAAATGAAATCCCAAATTCAGAGAAGGAGTGTAACAAGCACTTGGGACAGGAGATATGAGCAAAGAGAAGGTGAGCGGAAAAAACGGCAGCATTTGGAAATGCAGCATGTGGAAGGCAATGCATTGGGATGAAATGAGGGCCAGGGAAAAAACCAGAGAGTTGCCCAAATTCTAGGGGTTGAATCTCTGAAATCCAAAGAGAAAGGAACAAGGTGAGAGGCGAGAAGAATGTGAGGAAGGGAAGGACTCCAAAAGAAAAAGGGAAAAATAATTTGTCACCGAAGTTCAAACAAGCAAATGGCATGCCATGAGGTGAAGGGCAGAGAGCTGGACCAAAGCGTGCCAACATGATCCTCACTGAAATTACAAGATATCCTTTCCTTTCATGACATGAAATTCTTCATTTCATGTCATGAAAGGAGAAGGGCTGAAAAAAAAAGGAAAAATTTGTCACCGAAGTTCATACAAGCAAATGGGATGGCATGAGCTGAAGTGCAGAGAACTGGCCCAAAGCTTGCCAGCTTGATCCTCACTGAAATCGCAAGATTTCATTTCCTTTCATGAAATAAATTTCATGAAAGGAAATGAAATCCCAAATTCAGAGAAGGAGTGTAACAAGCACTGGGGACAGGAGATATGAGCAAAGAGAAGGTGAGCGGAAAAAACGGCAGCATTTGGAAATGCAACACATGGAAGGCAATGCATTGGGATAAAATGAGGGCCAGGGAAAAAACCAGAGAGTTGCCCAAATTCTAGGGGTTGAATCTCTGAAATCCAAAGAGAAAGGAACAAGGTGAGGCATCAAGAAAGTGAGGAAGGGAAGGGCTTAAAGAAAAAGGGAAGAATAATTTCTCACCGAAGTTCAAACAAGCAAATGGCATGGCATGAGCAGAAGGGCAGAGAGCTGGACCAAAGCGTGCCAACTTGATCCTCACTGAAATTGCAAGATATCCTTTCCTTTCATGACATGAAATTCTTCATTTCATGTCATGAAAGGAGAAGGGCTGAAAAAAAAAGGAAAAATTTGTCACCGAAGTTCAAACAAGCACATGGCATGGCATGAGCTGAAGTGCAGAGAACTGGCCCAAAGCTTGCCAGCTTGATCCTCACTGAAATCGCAAGATTTCATTTCCTTTCATGAAATGAATTTCATGAAAGGAAATGAAATCCCAAATTCAGAGAAGGAGTGTAACAAGCACTGGGGACAGAAGATATGAGCAAAGAGAAGGTGAGCGGAAAAAACGGCAGCATTTGGAAATGCAGCATGTGGAAGGCAATGCATTGGGATGAAATGAGGGCCAGGGAAAAAACCAGAGAGTTGCCCAAATTCTAGGGGTTGAATCTCTGAAATCCAAAGAGAAAGGAACAAGGCGAGAGGCGTGAAGAACGTGAGGAAGGGAAGGGCTCAAAAGAAAAAGGGAAAAATAATTTTTCACCGAAGTTCAAACAAGCAAATGGCATGGCATGAGCTGCAGGGCAGAGAGCTGGACCAAAGCGTGCCAACTTGATCCTCACTGAAATTGCAAGATATCCTCTCCTTTCATGACATGAAATTCTTCATTTCATGTCATGAAAGGAGAAGGGCTGAAAAAAAATGGAAAAATTTGTCACCAAAGTTCAAACAAGCACATGGCATGGCATGAGCTGAAGTGCAGAGAACTGGCCCAAAGCTTGCCAGCTTGATCCTCACTGAAATCGCAAGATTTCATTTCCTTTCATGAAATGAATTTCATGAAAGGAAATGAAATCCCAAATTCAGAGAAGGAGTGTAACAAGCACTGGGGACAGGAGATATGAGCAAAGAGAAGGTGAGCGGAAAAAACGGCAGCATTTGGAAATGCAGCACATGGAAGGCAATGCATTGGGATGAAATGAGGGCCAGGGAAAAAACCAGAGAGTTGCCCAAATTCTAGGGGTTGAATCTCTGAAATCCAAAGAGAAAGGAACAAGGTGAGAGGCGTGAAGAAAGTGAGGAAGGGAAGGGCTCCAAAAGAAAAAGGGAAAAATAATTTGTCACCGAAGTTCAAACAAGCAAATGGCATGGCATGAGCTGCAGGGCAGAGAGCTGGACCAAAGCGTGCCAACTTGATCCTCACTGAAATTGCAAGATATCCTTTTCTTTCATGACATGAAATTCTTCATTTCATGTCATGAAAGGAGAAGGGCTGAAAAAAAAAGGAAAAATTTGTCACCGAAGTTCAAACAAGCACATGGCATGGCATGAGCTGAAGTGCAGAGAACTGGCCCAAAGCTTGCCAGCTTGATCCTCACTGAAATCGCAAGATTTCATTTTATTTCATGAAATGAATTTCATGAAAGGAAATGAAATCCCAAATTCAGAGAAGGAGTGTAACAAGCACTTGGGACAGGAGATATGAGCAAAGAGAAGGTGAGCGGAAAAAACGGCAGCATTTGGAAATGCAGCACATGGAAGGCAATGCATTGGAATGAAATGAGGGCGAGGGAAAAAACCAGAGAGTTGCCCAAATTCTAGGGGTTGAATCTCTGAAATCCAAAGAGAAAGGAACAAGGAGAGAGGCGAGAAGAAAGTGAGGAAGGGAAGGGCTCCAAAAGAAAAAGGGAAAAATAATTTGTCACCGAAGTTCAAACAAGCAAATGGCATGCCATGAGGTGAAGGGCAGAGAGCTGGACCAAAGTTGCCAACTTGATCCTCACTGAAATTGCAAGATTTCCTCTCCTTTCATGACATGAAATTCTTCATTTCATGTCATGAAAGGAGAAGGGCTGAAAAAAAAAGAAAAGTTTGTCACCGAAGTTCAAACAAGCACATGGCATGGCATGAGCTGAAGTGCAGAGAACTGGCCCAAAGCTTGCCAGCTTGATCCTCACTGAAATCGCAAGATTTCATTTCCTTTCATGAAATGAATTTCATGAAAGGAAATGAAATCCCAAATTCAGAGAAGGAGTGTAACAAGCACTGGGGACAGGAGATATGAGCAAAGAGAAGGTGAGCGGAAAAAACGGCAGCATTTGGAAATGCAGCACATGGAAGGCAATGCATTGGGATGAAATGAGGGCCAGGGAAAAAACCAGAGAGTTGCCCAAATTCTAGGGGTTGAATCTCTGAAATCCAAAGAGAAAGGGACAAGGTGAGAGGCGAGAAGAAAGTGAGGGAGGGAAGGGCTCCAAAAGAAAAAGCGAAAAATAATTTCTCACCGAAGTTCAAACAAGCAAATGGCATGGCATGAGCAGAAGGGCAGAGAGCTGGACCAAAGTTGACAACTTGATCCTCACTGAAATTGCAAGATTTCCTATCCTTTCATGACATGAAATTCTTCATTTCATGTCATGAAAGGATAATAGCCGAAAAAAAAGGAAAAATTTGTCACCGACGTTCAAACAAGCACATGGCATGGCATGAGCTGAAGTGCAGAGAACTGGCCCAAAGCTTGCCAGCTTGATCCTCACTGAAATCGCAAGATTTCATTTCCTTTCATGAAATGAATTTCATGAAAGGAAATGAAATCCCAAATTCAGAGAAGGAGTGTAACAAGCACTGGGGACAGGAGATATGAGCAAAGAGAAGGTGAGCGGAAAAAACGGCAGCATTTGGAAATGCAGCACATGGAAGGCAATGCATTGGGATGAAATGAGGGCAAGGGAAAAAACCAGAGAGTTGCCCAAATTCTAGGGGTTGAATCTCTGAAATCCAAATAGAAAGGAACAAGGCGAGAGGCGTGAAGAAAGTGAGGAAGGGAAGGGCTCAAAAGAAAAAGGGAAAAATAATTTCTCACCGAAGTTCAAACAAGCAAATGGCATGGCATGAGCTGCAGGGCAGAGAGCTGGACCAAAGTTGCCAACTTGATCCTCACTGAAATTGCAAGATTTCCTCTCCATTCATGACATGAAATTCTTCATTTCATGTTATGAAAGGAAAAGGGCTGAAAAAAAAGGAAAAATTTGTCACCGAAGTTCAAACAAGCACATGGCATGGCATGAGCTGAAGTGCAGAGAACTGGCCCAAAGCTTGCCAGCTTGATCCTCACTGAAATCGCAAGATTTCATTTCCTTTCATGAAATGAATTTCATGAAAGGAAATGAAATCCCAAATTCAGAGAAGGAGTGTAACAAGCACTTGGGACAGGAGATATGAGCAAAGAGAAGGTGAGCGGAAAAAACGGCAGCATTTGGAAATGCAGCATGTGGAAGGCAATGCATTGGGATGAAATGAGGGCCAGGGAAAAAACCAGAGAGTTGCCCAAATTCTAGGGGTTGAATCTCTGAAATCCAAAGAGAAAGGAACAAGGTGAGAGGCGTGAAGAAAGTGAGGAAGGGAAGGGCTCCAAAAGAAAAAGGGAAAAATAATTTGTCACCGAAGTTCAAACAAGCAAATGGCATGGCATGAGCTGCAGGGCAGAGAGCTGGACCAAAGCGTGCCAACTTGATCCTCACTGAAATTGCAAGATATCCTTTTCTTTCATGACATGAAATTCTTCATTTCATGTCATGAAAGGAGAAGGGCTGAAAAAAAAAGGAAAAATTTGTCACCGAAGTTCAAACAAGCACATGGCATGGCATGAGCTGAAGTGCAGAGAACTGGCCCAAAGCTTGCCAGCTTGATCCTCACTGAAATCGCAAGATTTCATTTCCTTTCATGAAATGAATTTCATGAAAGGAAATGAAATCCCAAATTCAGAGAAGGAGTGTAACAAGCACTTGGGACAGGAGATATGAGCAAAGAGAAGGTGAGCGGAAAAAACGGCAGCATTTGGAAATGCAGCACATGGAAGGCAATGCATTGGAATGAAATGAGGGCGAGGGAAAAAACCAGAGAGTTGCCCAAATTCTAGGGGTTGAATCTCTGAAATCCAAAGAGAAAGGAACAAGGTGAGAGGCGAGAAGAAAGTGAGGAAGGGAAGGGCTCCAAAAGAAAAAGGGAAAAATAATTTGTCACCGAAGTTCAAACAAGCAAATGGCATGCCATGAGGTGAAGGGCAGAGAGCTGGACCAAAGTTGCCAACTTGATCCTCACTGAAATTGCAAGATTTCCTCTCCTTTCATGACATGAAATTCTGCATTTCATGTCATGAAAGGAGAAGGGCTGAAAAAAAAAGAAAAGTTTGTCACCGAAGTTCAAACAAGCACATGGCATGGCATGAGCTGAAGTGCAGAGAACTGGCCCAAAGCTTGCCAGCTTGATCCTCACTGAAATCGCAAGATTTCATTTCCTTTCATGAAATGAATTTCATGAAAGGAAATGAAATCCCAAATTCAGAGAAGGAGTGTAACAAGCACTGGGGACAGGAGATATGAGCAAAGAGAAGGTGAGCGGAAAAAACGGCAGCATTTGGAAATGCAGCACATGGAAGGCAATGCATTGGGATGAAATGAGGGCCAGGGAAAAAACCAGAGAGTTGCCCAAATTCTAGGGGTTGAATCTCTGAAATCCAAAGAGAAAGGGACAAGGTGAGAGGCGAGAAGAAAGTGAGGGAGGGAAGGGCTCCAAAAGAAAAAGCGAAAAATAATTTCTCACCGAAGTTCAAACAAGCAAATGGCATGGCATGAGCAGAAGGGCAGAGAGCTGGACCAAAGTTGACAACTTGATCCTCACTGAAATTGCAAGATTTCCTCTCCTTTCATGACATGAAATTCTTCATTTCATGTCATGAAAGGATAATAGCCGAAAAAAAAGGAAAAATTTGTCACCGACGTTCAAACAAGCACATGGCATGGCATGAGCTGAAGTGCAGAGAACTGGCCCAAAGCTTGCCAGCTTGATCCTCACTGAAATCGCAAGATTTCATTTCCTTTCATGAAATGAATTTCATGAAAGGAAATGAAATCCCAAATTCAGAGAAGGAGTGTAACAAGCACTGGGGACAGGAGATATGAGCAAAGAGAAGGTGAGCGGAAAAAACGGCAGCATTTGGAAATGCAGCACATGGAAGGCAATGCATTGGGATGAAATGAGGGCCAGGGAAAAAACCAGAGAGTTGCCCAAATTCTAGGGGTTGAATCTCTGAAATCCAAATAGAAAGGAACAAGGCGAGAGGCGTGAAGAAAGTGAGGAAGGGAAGGGCTCAAAAGAAAAAGGGAAAAATAATTTCTCACCGAAGTTCAAACAAGCAAATGGCATGGCATGAGCTGCAGGGCAGAGAGCTGGACCAAAGTTGCCAACTTGATCCTCACTGAAATTGCAAGATTTCCTCTCCTTTCATGACATGAAATTCTTCATTTCATGTTATGAAAGGAAAAGGGCTGAAAAAAAAGGAAAAATTTGTCACCGAAGTTCAAACAAGCACATGGCATGGCATGAGCTGAAGTGCAGAGAACTGGCCCAAAGCTTGCCAGCTTGATCCTCACTGAAATCGCAAGATTTCATTTCCTTTCATGAAATGAATTTCATGAAAGGAAATGAAATCCCAAATTCAGAGAAGGAGTGTAACAAGCACTTGGGACAGGAGATATGAGCAAAGAGAAGGTGAGCGGAAAAAACGGCAGCATTTGGAAATGCAGCATGTGGAAGGCAATGCATTGGGATGAAATGAGGGCCAGGGAAAAAACCAGAGAGTTGCCCAAATTCCAGGGGTTGAATCTCTGAAATCCAAAGAGAAAGGAACAAGGTGAGAGGCGAGAAGAATGTGAGGAAGGGAAGGACTCCAAAAGAAAAAGGGAAAAATAATTTCTCACCGAAGTTCAAACAAGCAAATGGCATGGCATGAGCTGCAGGGCAGAGAGCTGGACCAAAGCGTGCCAACTTGATCCTCACTGAAATTACAAGATATCCTTTCCTTTCCTGACATGAAATTCTTCATTTCATGTCATGAAAGGAGAAGGGCTGAAAAAAAAAGGAAAAATTTGTCACCGAAGTTCAAACAAGCAAATGGCATGGCATGAGCAGAAGGGCAGAGAGCTGGACCAAAGCGTGCCAACTTGATCCTCACTGAAATTGCAAGATATCCTTTCCTTTCATGACATGAAATTCTTCATTTCATGTCATGAAAGGAGAAGGGCTGAAAAAAAATGGAAAAATTTGTCACCGAAGTTCAAACAAGCACATGGCATGGCATGAGCTGAAGTGCAGAGAACTGGCCCAAAGCTTGCCAGCTTGATCCTCACTGAAATCGCAAGATTTCATTTCCTTTCATGAAATGAATTTCATGAAAGGAAATGAAATCCCAAATTCAGAGAAGGAGTGTAACAAGCACTGGGGACAGAAGATATGAGCAAAGAGAAGGTGAGCGGAAAAAACGGCAGCATTTGGAAATGCAGCATGTGGAAGGCAATGCATTGGGATGAAATGAGGGCCAGGGAAAAAACCAGAGAGTTGCCCAAATTCTAGGGGTTGAATCTCTGAAATCGAAAGAGAAAGGAACAAGGCGAGAGGCGTGAAGAACGTGAGGAAGGGAAGGGCTCAAAAGAAAAAGGGAAAAATAATTTTTCACCGAAGTTCAAACAAGCAAATGGCATGGCATGAGCTGCAGGGCAGAGAGCTGGACCAAAGCGTGCCAACTTGATCCTCACTGAAATTGCAAGATATCCTTTCCTTTCATGACATGAAATTCTTCATTTCATGTCATGAAAGGAGAAGGGCTGAAAAAAAAAGGAAAAATTTGTCACCGAAGTTCAAACAAGAACATGGCATGGCATGAGCTGAAGTGCAGAGAACTGGCCCAAAGCTTGCCAGCTTGATCCTCACTGAAATCGCAAGATTTCATTTCCTTTCATGAAATGAATTTCATGAAAGGAAATGAAATCCCAAATTCAGAGAAGGAGTGTAACAAGCACTTGGGACAGGAGATATGAGCAAAGAGAAGGTGAGCGGAAAAAACGGCAGCATTTGGAAATGCAGCACATGGAAGGCAATGCATTGGAATGAAATGAGGGCGAGGGAAAAAACCAGAGAGTTGCCCAAATTCTAGGGGTTGAATCTCTGAAATCCAAAGAGAAAGGAACAAGGTGAGAGGCGAGAAGAATGTGAGGAAGGGAAGGGCTCCAAAAGAAAAAGGGAAAAATAATTTGTCACCGAAGTTCAAACAAGCAAATGGCATGCCATGAGGTGAAGGGCAGAGAGCTGGACCAAAGTTGCCAACTTGATCCTCACTGAAATTGCAAGATTTCCTCTCCTTTCATGACATGAAATTCTGCATTTCATGTCATGAAAGGAGAAGGGCTGAAAAAAAAAGAAAAATTTGTCACCGAAGTTCAAACAAGCACATGGCATGGCATGAGCTGAAGTGCAGAGAACTGGCCCAAAGCTTGCCAGCTTGATCCTCACTGAAATCGCAAGATTTCATTTCCTTTCATGAAATGAATTTCATGAAAGGAAATGAAATCCCAAATTCAGAGAAGGAGTGTAACAAGCACTTGGGACAGGAGATATGAGCAAAGAGAAGGTGAGCGGAAAAAACGGCAGCATTTGGAAATGCAGCACATGGAAGGCAATGCATTGGGATGAAATGAGGGCCAGGGAAAAAACCAGAGAGTTGCCCAAATTCTAGGGGTTGAATCTCTGAAATCCAAAGAGAAAGGGACAAGGTGAGAGGCGAGAAGAAAGTGAGGGAGGGAAGGGCTCCAAAAGAAAAAGCGAAAAATAATTTCTCACCGAAGTTCAAACAAGCAAATGGCATGGCATGAGCAGAAGGGCAGAGAGCTGGACCAAAGTTGACAACTTGATCCTCACTGAAATTGCAAGATTTCCTCTCCTTTCATGACATGAAATTCTTCATTTCATGTCATGAAAGGATAATAGCCGAAAAAAAAGGAAAAATTTGTCACCGAAGTTCAAACAAGCACATGGCATGGCATGAGCTGAAGTGCAGAGAACTGGCCCAAAGCTTGCCAGCTTGATCCTCACTGAAATCGCAAGATTTCATTTCCTTTCATGAAATGAATTTCATGAAAGGAAATGAAATCCCAAATTCAGAGAAGGAGTGTAACAAGCACTTGGGACAGGAGATATGAGCAAAGAGAAGGTGAGCGGAAAAAACGGCAGCATTTGGAAATGCAGCATGTGGAAGGCAATGCATTGGGATGAAATGAGGGCCAGAGAAAAAACCAGAGAGTTGCCCAAATTCCAGGGGTTGAATCTCTGAAATCCAAAGAGAAAGGAACAAGGTGAGAGGCGAGAAGAATGTGAGGAAGGGAAGGACTCCAAAAGAAAAAGGGAAAAATAATTTCTCACCGAAGTTCAAACAAGCAAATGGCATGGCATGAGCTGCAGGGCAGAGAGCTGGACCAAAGCGTGCCAACTTGATCCTCACTGAAATTACAAGATATCCTTTCCTTTCCTGACATGAAATTCTTCATTTCATGTCATGAAAGAAGAAGGGCTGAAAAAAAAAGGAAAAATTTGTCACCGAAGTTCAAACAAGCAAATGGCATGGCATGAGCAGAAGGGCAGAGAGCTGGACCAAAGCGTGCCAACTTGATCCTCACTGAAATTGCAAGATATCCTTTCCTTTCATGACATGAAATTCTTCATTTCATGTCATGAAAGGAGAAGGGCTGAAAAAAAATGGAAAAATTTGTCACCGAAGTTCAAACAAGCAAATGGCATGGCATGAGCTGAAGTGCAGAGAACTGGCCCAAAGCTTGCCAGCTTGATCCTCACTGAAATCGCAAGATTTCATTTCCTTTCATGAAATGAATTTCATGAAAGGAAATGAAATCCCAAATTCAGAGAAGGAGTGTAACAAGCACTGGGGACAGGAGATATGAGCAAAGAGAAGGTGAGCGGAAAAAACGGCAGCATTTGGAAATGCAGCATGTGGAAGGCAATGCATTGGGATGAAATGAGGGCCAGGGAAAAAACCAGAGAGTTGCCCAAATTCTAGGGGTTGAATCTCTGAAATCCAAAGAGAAAGGAACAAGGCGAGAGGCGAGAAGAAAGTGAGGAAGGGAAGGGCTCCAAAAGAAAAAGGGAAAAATAATTTGTCACCGAAGTTCAAACAAGCACATGGCATGGCATGAGCTGAAGTGCAGAGAACTGGCCCAAAGCTTGCCAGCTTGATCCTCACTGAAATCGCAAGATTTCATTTCCTTTCATGAAATGAATTTCATGAAAGGAAATGAAATCCCAAATTCAGAGAAGGAGTGTAACAAGCACTTGGGACAGGAGATATGAGCAAAGAGAAGGTGAGCGGAAAAAACGGCAGCATTTGGAAATGCAGCATGTGGAAGGCAATGCATTGGGATGAAATGAGGGCCAGGGAAAAAACCAGAGAGTTGCCCAAATTCTAGGGGTTGAATCTCTGAAATCCAAAGAGAAAGGAACAAGGTGAGAGGCGAGAAGAAAGTGAGGAAGGGAAGGGCTCCAAAAGAAAAAGGGAAAAATAATTTCTCACCGAAGTTCAAACAAGCAAATGGCATGGCATGAGCTGCAGGGCAGAGAGCTGGACCAAAGCGTGCCAACTTGATCCTCACTGAAATTGCAAGATATCCTTTCCTTTCATGACATGAAATTCTTCATTTCATGTCATGAAAGGAGAAGGGCTGAAAAAAAAAGGAAAAATTTGTCACCGAAGTTCAAAAAAGCACATGGCATGGCATGAGCTGAAGTGCAGAGAACTGGCCCAAAGCTTGCCAGCTTGATCCTCACTGAAATCGCAAGATTTCATTTCCTTTCATGAAATGAATTTCATGAAAGGAAATGAAATCCCAAATTCAGAGAAGGAGTGTAACAAGCACTGGGGACAGGAGATATGAGCAAAGAGAAGGTGAGCGGAAAAAACGGCAGCATTTGGAAATGCAGCACATGGAAGGCAATGCATTGGGATGAAATGAGGGCCAGGGAAAAAACCAGAGAGTTGCCCAAATTCTAGGGGTTGAATCTCTGAAATCCAAGGAGAAAGGAACAAGGCGAGAGGCGTGAAGAAAGTGAGGAAGGGAAGGGCTCCAAAAGAAAAAGGGAAAAATAATTTGTCACCGAAGTTCAAACAAGCAAATGGCATGGCATGAGCTGCAGGGCAGAGAGCTGGACCAAAGCGTGCCAACTTGATCCTCACTGAAATTGCAAGATATCCTTTCCTTTCATGACATGAAATTCTTCATTTCATGTCATGAAAGGAGAAGGGCTGAAAAAAAAAGGAAAAATTTGTCACCGAAGTTCAAACAAGCACATGGCATGGCATGAGCTGAAGTGCAGAGAACTGGCCCAAAGCTTGCCAGCTTGATCCTCACTGAAATCGCAAGATTTCATTTCCTTTCATGAAATGAATTTCATGAAAGGAAATGAAATCCCAAATTCAGAGAAGGAGTGTAACAAGCACTTGGGACAGGAGATATGAGCAAAGAGAAGGTGAGCGGAAAAAACGGCAGCATTTGGAAATGCAGCATGAGGAAGGAAATGCATTGGGATGAAATGAGGGCCAGGGAAAAAACCAGAGAGTTGCCCAAATTCTAGGGGTTGAATCTCTGAAATCCAAAGAGAAAGGAACAAGGCGAGAGGCGTGAAGAAAGTGAGGAACGGAAGGGCTCAAAAGAAAAAGGGAAAAATAATTTGTCACTGAAGTTCAAACAAGCAAATGGCATGGCATGAGCTGCAGGGCAGAGAGCTGGACCAAAGTTGCCAACTTGATCCTCACTGAAATTGCAAGATTTCCTCTCCTTTCATGACATGAAATTCTTCATTTCATGTCATGAAAGGATAATGGCGGAAAAAAAAAGGAAAAATTTGTCACCGAAGTTCAAACAAGCACATGGCATGGCATGAGCTGAAGTGCAGAGAACTGGCCCAAAGCTTGCCAGCTTGATCCTCACTGAAATCGCAAGATTTCATTTCCTTTCATGAAATAAATTTCATGAAAGGAAATGAAATCCCAAATTCAGAGAAGGAGTGTAACAAGCACTTGGGACAGGAGATATGAGCAAAGAGAAGGTGAGCGGAAAAAACGGCAGCATTTAAAAATGCAGCACATGGAAGGCAATGCATTGGGATGAAATGAGGGCGAGGGAAAAAACCAGAGCGTTGCCCAAATTCTAGGGGTTGAATCTCTGAAATCCAAAGAGAAAGGAACAAGGTGAGAGGCGAGAAGAATGTGAGGAAGGGAAGGGCTCCAAAAGAAAAAGGGAAAAATAATTTGTCACCGAAGTTCAAACAAGCAAATGGCATGCCATGAGGTGAAGGGCAGAGAGCTGGACCAAAGTTGCCAACTTGATCCTCACTGAAATTGCAAGATTTCCTCTCCTTTCATGACATGAAATTCTGCATTTCATGTCATGAAAGGAGAAGGGCTGAAAAAAAAAGAAAAATTTGTCACCGAAGTTCAAACAAGCACATGGCATGGCATGAGCTGAAGTGCAGAGAACTGGCCCAAAGCTTGCCAGCTTGATCCTCACTGAAATCGCAAGATTTCATTTCCTTTCATGAAATGAATTTCATGAAAGGAAATGAAATCCCAAATTCAGAGAAGGAGTGTAACAAGCACTTGGGACAGGAGATATGAGCAAAGAGAAGGTGAGCGGAAAAAACGGCAGCATTTGGAAATGCAGCACATGGAAGGCAATGCATTGGGATGAAATGAGGGCCAGGGAAAAAACCAGAGAGTTGCCCAAATTCTAGGGGTTGAATCTCTGAAATCCAAAGAGAAAGGGACAAGGTGAGAGGCGAGAAGAAAGTGAGGGAGGGAAGGGCTCCAAAAGAAAAAGCGAAAAATAATTTCTCACCGAAGTTCAAACAAGCAAATGGCATGGCATGAGCAGAAGGGCAGAGAGCTGGACCAAAGTTGACAACTTGATCCTCACTGAAATTGCAAGATTTCCTCTCCTTTCATGACATGAAATTCTTCATTTCATGTCATGAAAGGATAATAGCCGAAAAAAAAGGAAAAATTTGTCACCGAAGTTCAAACAAGCACATGGCATGGCATGAGCTGAAGTGCAGAGAACTGGCCCAAAGCTTGCCAGCTTGATCCTCACTGAAATCGCAAGATTTCATTTCCTTTCATGAAATGAATTTCATGAAAGGAAATGAAATCCCAAATTCAGAGAAGGAGTGTAACAAGCACTTGGGACAGGAGATATGAGCAAAGAGAAGGTGAGCGGAAAAAACGGCAGCATTTGGAAATGCAGCATGTGGAAGGCAATGCATTGGGATGAAATGAGGGCCAGAGAAAAAACCAGAGAGTTGCCCAAATTCCAGGGGTTGAATCTCTGAAATCCAAAGAGAAAGGAACAAGGTGAGAGGCGAGAAGAATGTGAGGAAGGGAAGGACTCCAAAAGAAAAAGGGAAAAATAATTTCTCACCGAAGTTCAAACAAGCAAATGGCATGGCATGAGCTGCAGGGCAGAGAGCTGGACCAAAGCGTGCCAACTTGATCCTCACTGAAATTACAAGATATCCTTTCCTTTCCTGACATGAAATTCTTCATTTCATGTCATGAAAGAAGAAGGGCTGAAAAAAAAAGGAAAAATTTGTCACCGAAGTTCAAACAAGCAAATGGCATGGCATGAGCAGAAGGGCAGAGAGCTGGACCAAAGCGTGCCAACTTGATCCTCACTGAAATTGCAAGATATCCTTTCCTTTCATGACATGAAATTCTTCATTTCATGTCATGAAAGGAGAAGGGCTGAAAAAAAATGGAAAAATTTGTCACCGAAGTTCAAACAAGCAAATGGCATGGCATGAGCTGAAGTGCAGAGAACTGGCCCAAAGCTTGCCAGCTTGATCCTCACTGAAATCGCAAGATTTCATTTCCTTTCATGAAATGAATTTCATGAAAGGAAATGAAATCCCAAATTCAGAGAAGGAGTGTAACAAGCACTGGGGACAGGAGATATGAGCAAAGAGAAGGTGAGCGGAAAAAACGGCAGCATTTGGAAATGCAGCATGTGGAAGGCAATGCATTGGGATGAAATGAGGGCCAGGGAAAAAACCAGAGAGTTGCCCAAATTCTAGGGGTTGAATCTCTGAAATCCAAAGAGAAAGGAACAAGGCGAGAGGCGAGAAGAAAGTGAGGAAGGGAAGGGCTCCAAAAGAAAAAGGGAAAAATAATTTGTCACCGAAGTTCAAACAAGCACATGGCATGGCATGAGCTGAAGTGCAGAGAACTGGCCCAAAGCTTGCCAGCTTGATCCTCACTGAAATCGCAAGATTTCATTTCCTTTCATGAAATGAATTTCATGAAAGGAAATGAAATCCCAAATTCAGAGAAGGAGTGTAACAAGCACTGGGGACAGGAGATATGAGCAAAGAGAAGGTGAGCGGAAAAAACGGCAGCATTTGGAAATGCAGCATGTGGAAGGCAATGCATTGGGATGAAATGAGGGCCAGGGAAAAAACCAGAGAGTTGCCCAAATTCTAGGGGTTGAATCTCTGAAATCCAAAGAGAAAGGAACAAGGTGAGAGGCGAGAAGAAAGTGAGGAAGGGAAGGGCTCCAAAAGAAAAAGGGAAAAATAATTTCTCACCGAAGTTCAAACAAGCAAATGGCATGGCATGAGCTGCAGGGCAGAGAGCTGGACCAAAGCGTGCCAACTTGATCCTCACTGAAATTGCAAGATATCCTTTCCTTTCATGACATGAAATTCTTCATTTCATGTCATGAAAGGAGAAGGGCTGAAAAAAAATGGAAAAATTTGTCACCGAAGTTCAAAAAAGCACATGGCATGGCATGAGCTGAAGTGCAGAGAACTGGCCCAAAGCTTGCCAGCTTGATCCTCACTGAAATCGCAAGATTTCATTTCCTTTCATGAAATGAATTTCATGAAAGGAAATGAAATCCCAAATTCAGAGAAGGAGTGTAACAAGCACTGGGGACAGGAGATATGAGCAAAGAGAAGGTGAGCGGAAAAAACGGCAGCATTTGGAAATGCAGCACATGGAAGGCAATGCATTGGGATGAAATGAGGGCCAGGGAAAAAACCAGAGAGTTGCCCAAATTCTAGGGGTTGAATCTCTGAAATCCAAGGAGAAAGGAACAAGGCGAGAGGCGTGAAGAAAGTGAGGAAGGGAAGGGCTCCAAAAGAAAAAGGGAAAAATAATTTGTCACCGAAGTTCAAACAAGCAAATGGCATGGCATGAGCTGCAGGGCAGAGAGCTGGACCAAAGCGTGCCAACTTGATCCTCACTGAAATTGCAAGATATCCTTTCCTTTCATGACATGAAATTCTTCATTTCATGTCATGAAAGGAGAAGGGCTGAAAAAAAAAGGAAAAATTTGTCACCGAAGTTCAAACAAGCACATGGCATGGCATGAGCTGAAGTGCAGAGAACTGGCCCAAAGCTTGCCAGCTTGATCCTCACTGAAATCGCAAGATTTCATTTCCTTTCATGAAATGAATTTCATGAAAGGAAATGAAATCCCAAATTCAGAGAAGGAGTGTAACAAGCACTTGGGACAGGAGATATGAGCAAAGAGAAGGTGAGCGGAAAAAACGGCAGCATTTGGAAATGCAGCATGAGGAAGGAAATGCATTGGGATGAAATGAGGGCCAGGGAAAAAACCAGAGAGTTGCCCAAATTCTAGGGGTTGAATCTCTGAAATCCAAAGAGAAAGGAACAAGGAGAGAGGCGAGAAGAAAGTGAGGAACGGAAGGGCTCAAAAGAAAAAGGGAAAAATAATTTGTCACTGAAGTTCAAACAAGCAAATGGCATGGCATGAGCTGCAGGGCAGAGAGCTGGACCAAAGTTGCCAACTTGATCCTCACTGAAATTGCAAGATTTCCTCTCCTTTCATGACATGAAATTCTTCATTTCATGTCATGAAAGGATAATGGCGGAAAAAAAAAGGAAAAATTTGTCACCGAAGTTCAAACAAGCACATGGCATGGCATGAGCTGAAGTGCAGAGAACTGGCCCAAAGCTTGCCAGCTTGATCCTCACTGAAATCGCAAGATTTCATTTCCTTTCATGAAATAAATTTCATGAAAGGAAATGAAATCCCAAATTCAGAGAAGGAGTGTAACAAGCACTTGGGACAGGAGATATGAGCAAAGAGAAGGTGAGCGGAAAAAACGGCAGCATTTAAAAATGCAGCACATGGAAGGCAATGCATTGGGATGAAATGAGGGCGAGGGAAAAAACCAGAGCGTTGCCCAAATTCTAGGGGTTGAATCTCTGAAATCCAAAGAGAAAGGAAAAAGGTGAGAGGCGAGAAGAAAGTGAGGAAGGGAAGGCTCCAAAAGAAAAAGGGAAAAATAATTTCTCACCGAAGTTCAAACAAGCAAATGGCATGGCATGAGCTGCAGGGCAGAGAGCTGGACCAAAGTTGCCAACTTGATCCTCACTGAAATTGCAAGATTTCCCCTCCTTTCATGACATGAAATTCTTCATTTCATGTCATGAAAGGACAATAGCTGAAAAAAAAGGAAAAATTTGTCACCGAAGTTCAAACAAGCACATGGCATGGCATGAGCTGAAGTGCAGAGAACTGGCCCAAAGCTTGCCAGCTTGATCCTCACTGAAATCGCAAGATTTCATTTCCTTTCATGAAATGAATTTCATGAAAGGAAATGAAATCCCAAATTCAGAGAAGGAGTGTAACAAGCACTGGGGACAGGAGATATGAGCAAAGAGAAGGTGAGCGGAAAAAACGGCAGCATTTGGAAATGCAGCATGTGGAAGGCAATGCATTGGGATGAAATGAGGGCCAGGGAAAAAACCAGAGAGTTGCCCAAATTCTAGGGGTTGAATCTCTGAAATCCAAAGAGAAAGGAACAAGGTGAGAGGCGTGAAGAAAGTGAGGAAGGGAAGGGCTCAAAAGAAAAAGCGAAAAATATTTTCTCACCGAAGTTCAAACAAGCAAATGGCATGGCATGAGCAGAAGGGCAGAGAGCTGGACCAAAGCGTGCCAACTTGATCCTCACTGAAATTGCAAGATATCCTTTCCTTTCATGACATGAAATTCTTCATTTCATGTCATGAAAGGAGAAGGGCTGAAAAAAAATGGAAAAACTTGTCACCGAAGTTCAAACAAGCACATGGCATGGCATGAGCTGAAGTGCAGAGAACTGGCCCAAAGCTTGCCAGCTTGATCCTCACTGAAATCGCAAGATTTCATTTCCTTTCATGAAATGAATTTCATGAAAGGAAATGAAGTCCCAAATTCAGAGAAGGAGTGTAACAAGCACTGGGGACAGGAGATATGAGCAAAGAGAAGGTGAGCGGAAAAAACGGCAGCATTTGGAAATGCAGCACATGGAAGGCAATGCATTGGAATGAAATGAGGGCGAGGGAAAAAACCAGAGAGTTGCCCAAATTCTAGGGGTTAAATCTCTGAAATCCAAAGAGAAAGGAACAAGGTGAGAGGCGAGAAGAAAGTGAGGAAGGGAAGGGCTCCAAAAGAAAAAGCGAAAAAAAATTTCTCACCGAAGTTCAAACAAGCAAATGGCATGGCATGAGCAGAAGGGCAGAGAGCTGGACCAAAGTTGACAACTTGATCCTCACTGAAATTGCAAGATTTCCTCTCCTTTCATGACATGAAATTCTTCATTTCATGTCATGAAAGGATAATAGCCGAAAAAAAAGGAAAAATTTGTCACCGAAGTTCAAACAAGCACATGGCATGGCATGAGCTGAAGTGCAGAGAACTGGCCCAAAGCTTGCCAGCTTGATCCTCACTGAAATCGCAAGATTTCATTTCCTTTCATGAAATGAATTTCATGAAAGGAAATGAAATCCCAAATTCAGAGAAGGAGTGTAACAAGCACTTGGGACAGGAGATATGAGCAAAGAGAAGGTGAGCGGAAAAAACGGCAGCATTTGGAAATGCAGCATGTGGAAGGCAATGCATTGGGATGAAATGAGAGCCAGGGAAAAAACCAGAGAGTTGCCCAAATTCTAGGGGTTGAATCTCTGAAATCCAAAAAGAAAGGAACAAGGTGAGAGGCGAGAAGAATGTGAGGAAGGGAAGGACTCCAAAAGAAAAAGGGAAAAATAATTTCTCACCGAAGTTCAAACAAGCAAATGGCATGGCATGAGCAGAAGGGCAGAGAGCTGGACCAAAGCGTGCCAACATGATCCTCACTGAAATTGCAAGATATCCTTTCCTTTCATGACATGAAATTCTTCATTTCATGTCATGAAAGGAGAAGGGCTGAAAAAAAAAGGAAAAATTTGTCACCGAAGTTCATACAAGCAAATGGGATGGCATGAGCTGAAGTGCAGAGAACTGGCCCAAAGCTTGCCAGCTTGATCCTCACTGAAATCGCAAGATTTCATTTCCTTTCATGAAATGCATTTCATGAAAGGAAATGAAATCCCAAATTCAGAGAAGGAGTGTAACAAGCACTTGGGACAGGAGATATGAGCAAAGAGAAGGTGAGCGGAAAAAACGGCAGCATTTGGAAATGCAGCACATGGAAGGCAATGCATTGGGATGAAATGAGGGCCAGGGAAAAAACCAGAGAGTTGCCCAAATTCTAGGGGTTGAATCTCTGAAATCCAAAGAGAAAGGAACAAGGTGAGAGGCGAGAAGAAAGTGAGGAAGGGAAGGGCTCCGAAAGAAAAAGGGAAAAATAATTTGTCACCGAAGTTCAAACAAGGAAATGGCATGGCATGAGCTGCAGGGCAGAGAGCTGGACCAAAGCGTGCCAACTTGATCCTCACTGAAATTGCAAGATATCCTTTCCTTTCATGACATGAAATTCTTCATTTCATGTCATGAAAGGAGAAGGGCTGAAAAAAAAAGGAAAAATTTGTCACCGAAGTTCAAACAAGCAAATGGCATGGCATGAGCTGAAGTGCAGAGAACTGGCCCAAAGCTTGCCAGCTTGATCCTCACTGAAATCACAAGATTTCATTTCCTTTCATGAAATGAATTTCATGAAAGGAAATGAAATCCCAAATTCAGAGAAGGAGCGTAACAAGCACTTGGGACAGGAGATATGAGCAAAGAGAAGGTGAGCGGAAAAAACGGCAGCATTTGGAAATGCAGCACATGGAAGGCAATGCATTGGGATGAAATGAGAGCCAGGGAAAAAACCAGAGAGTTGCCCAAATTCTAGGGGTTGAATCTCTGAAATCCAAAGAGAAAGGAACAAGGTGAGAGGCGAGAAGAAAGTGAGGAAGGGAAGGGCTCCAAAAGAAAAAGCGAAAAAAAATTTCTCACCGAAGTTCAAACAAGCAAATGGCATGGCATGAGCAGAAGGGCAGAGAGCTGGACCAAAGTTGACAACTTGATCCTCACTGAAATTGCAAGATTTCCTCTCCTTTCATGACATGAAATTCTTCATTTCATGTCATGAAAGGATAATAGCCGAAAAAAAAGGAAAAATTTGTCACCGAAGTTCAAACAAGCACATGGCATGGCATGAGCTGAAGTGCAGAGAACTGGCCCAAAGCTTGCCAGCTTGATCCTCACTGAAATCGCAAGATTTCATTTCCTTTCATGAAATGAATTTCATGAAAGGAAATGAAATCCCAAATTCAGAGAAGGAGTGTAACAAGCACTTGGGACAGGAGATATGAGCAAAGAGAAGGTGAGCGGAAAAAAAGGCAGCATTTGGAAATGCAGCATGTGGAAGGCAATGCATTGGGATGAAATGAGGGCCAGGGAAAAAACCAGAGAGTTGCCCAAATTCTAGGGGTTGAATCTCTGAAATCCAAAGAGAAAGGAACAAGGTGAGAGGCGAGAAGAATGTGAGGAAGGGAAGGACTCCAAAAGAAAAAGGGAAAAATAATTTGTCACCGAAGTTCAAACAAGCAAATGGCATGGCATGAGCAGAAGGGCAGAGAGCTGGACCAAAGCGTGCCAACATGATCCTCACTGAAATTGCAAGATATCCTTTCCTTTCATGACATGAAATTCTTCATTTCATGTCATGAAAGGAGAAGGGCTGAAAAAAAAAGGAAAAATTTGTCCCCGAAGTTCATACAAGCAAATGGGATGGCATGAGCTGAAGTGCAGAGAACTGGCCCAAAGCTTGCCAGCTTGATCCTCACTGAAATCGCAAGATTTCATTTCCTTTCATGAAATAAATTTCATGAAAGGAAATGAAATCCCAAATTCAGAGAAGGAGTGTAACAAGCACTGGGGACAGGAGATATGAGCAAAGAGAAGGTGAGCGGAAAAAACGGCAGCATTTGGAAATGCAACACATGGAAGGCAATGCATTGGGATAAAATGAGGGCCAGGGAAAAAACCAGAGAGTTGCCCAAATTCTAGGGGTTGAATCTCTGAAATCCAAAGAGAAAGGAACAAGGTGAGAGGCATCAAGAAAGTGAGGAAGGGAAGGGCTCAAAAGAAAAAGGGAAGAATAATTTCTCACCGAAGTTCAAACAAGCAAATGGCATGGCATGAGCAGAAGGGCAGAGAGCTGGACCAAAGCGTGCCAACTTGATCCTCACTGAAATTGCAAGATATCCTTTCCTTTCATGACATGAAATTCTTCATTTCATGTCATGAAAGGAGAAGGGCTGAAAAAAAAAGGAAAAATTTGTCACCGAAGTTCAAACAAGCACATGGCATGGCATGAGCTGAAGTGCAGAGAACTGGCCCAAAGCTTGCCAGCTTGATCCTCACTGAAATCGCAAGATTTCATTTCCTTTCATGAAATGAATTTCATGAAAGGAAATGAAATCCCAAATTCAGAGAAGGAGTGTAACAAGCACTGGGGACAGAAGATATGAGCAAAGAGAAGGTGAGCGGAAAAAACGGCAGCATTTGGAAATGCAGCATGTGGAAGGCAATGCATTGGGATGAAATGAGGGCCAGGGAAAAAACCAGAGAGTTGCCCAAATTCTAGGGGTTGAATCTCTGAAATCCAAAGAGAAAGGAACAAGGCGAGAGGCGTGAAGAACGTGAGGAAGGGAAGGGCTCAAAAGAAAAAGGGAAAAATAATTTTTCACCGAAGTTCAAACAAGCAAATGGCATGGCATGAGCTGCAGGGCAGAGAGCTGGACCAAAGCGTGCCAACTTGATCCTCACTGAAATTGCAAGATATCCTTTCCTTTCATGACATGAAATTCTTCATTTCATGTCATGAAAGGAGAAGGGCTGAAAAAAAATGGAAAAATTTGTCACCGAAGTTCAAACAAGCACATGGCATGGCATGAGCTGAAGTGCAGAGAACTGGCCCAAAGCTTGCCAGCTTGATCCTCACTGAAATCGCAAGATTTCATTTCCTTTCATGAAATGAATTTCATGAAAGGAAATGAAATCCCAAATTCAGAGAAGGAGTGTAACAAGCACTTGGGACAGGAGATATGAGCAAAGAGAAGGTGAGCGGAAAAAAAGGCAGCATTTGGAAATGCAGCATGTGGAAGGCAATGCATTGGGATGAAATGAGGGCCAGGGAAAAAACCAGAGAGTTGCCCAAATTCTAGGGGTTGAATCTCTGAAATCCAAAGAGAAAGGAACAAGGTGAGAGGCGAGAAGAATGTGAGGAAGGGAAGGACTCCAAAAGAAAAAGGGAAAAATAATTTGTCACCGAAGTTCAAACAAGCAAATGGCATGGCATGAGCAGAAGGGCAGAGAGCTGGACCAAAGCGTGCCAACATGATCCTCACTGAAATTGCAAGATATCCTTTCCTTTCATGACATGAAATTCTTCATTTCATGTCATGAAAGGAGAAGGGCTGAAAAAAAAAGGAAAAATTTGTCCCCGAAGTTCATACAAGCAAATGGGATGGCATGAGCTGAAGTGCAGAGAACTGGCCCAAAGCTTGCCAGCTTGATCCTCACTGAAATCGCAAGATTTCATTTCCTTTCATGAAATAAATTTCATGAAAGGAAATGAAATCCCAAATTCAGAGAAGGAGTGTAACAAGCACTGGGGACAGGAGATATGAGCAAAGAGAAGGTGAGCGGAAAAAACGGCAGCATTTGGAAATGCAACACATGGAAGGCAATGCATTGGGATAAAATGAGGGCCAGGGAAAAAACCAGAGAGTTGCCCAAATTCTAGGGGTTGAATCTCTGAAATCCAAAGAGAAAGGAACAAGGTGAGAGGCATCAAGAAAGTGAGGAAGGGAAGGGCTCAAAAGAAAAAGGGAAGAATAATTTCTCACCGAAGTTCAAACAAGCAAATGGCATGGCATGAGCAGAAGGGCAGAGAGCTGGACCAAAGCGTGCCAACTTGATCCTCACTGAAATTGCAAGATATCCTTTCCTTTCATGACATGAAATTCTTCATTTCATGTCATGAAAGGAGAAGGGCTGAAAAAAAAAGGAAAAATTTGTCACCGAAGTTCAAACAAGCACATGGCATGGCATGAGCTGAAGTGCAGAGAACTGGCCCAAAGCTTGCCAGCTTGATCCTCACTGAAATCGCAAGATTTCATTTCCTTTCATGAAATGAATTTCATGAAAGGAAATGAAATCCCAAATTCAGAGAAGGAGTGTAACAAGCACTGGGGACAGAAGATATGAGCAAAGAGAAGGTGAGCGGAAAAAACGGCAGCATTTGGAAATGCAGCATGTGGAAGGCAATGCATTGGGATGAAATGAGGGCCAGGGAAAAAACCAGAGAGTTGCCCAAATTCTAGGGGTTGAATCTCTGAAATCCAAAGAGAAAGGAACAAGGCGAGAGGCGTGAAGAACGTGAGGAAGGGAAGGGCTCAAAAGAAAAAGGGAAAAATAATTTTTCACCGAAGTTCAAACAAGCAAATGGCATGGCATGAGCTGCAGGGCAGAGAGCTGGACCAAAGCGTGCCAACTTGATCCTCACTGAAATTGCAAGATATCCTTTCCTTTCATGACATGAAATTCTTCATTTCATGTCATGAAAGGAGAAGGGCTGAAAAAAAATGGAAAAATTTGTCACCGAAGTTCAAACAAGCACATGGCATGGCATGAGCTGAAGTGCAGAGAACTGGCCCAAAGCTTGCCAGCTTGATCCTCACTGAAATCGCAAGATTTCATTTCCTTTCATGAAATGAATTTCATGAAAGGAAATGAAATCCCAAATTCAGAGAAAGAGTGTAACAAGCACTTGGGACAGGAGATATGAGCAAAGAGAAGGTGAGCGAAAAAACGGCAGCATTTGGAAATGCAGCATGTGGAAGGCAATGCATTGGGATGAAATGAGGGCCAGGGAAAAAACCAGAGAGTTGCCCAAATTCTAGGGGTTGAATCTCTGAAATCCAAAGAGAAAGGAACAAGGCGAGAGGCGTGAAGAAAGTGAGGAAGGGAAGGGCTCCAAAAGAAAAAGGGAAAAATAATTTGTCACCGAAGTTCAAACAAGCAAATGGCATGGCATGAGCTGCAGGGCAGAGAGCTGGACCAAAGCGTGCCAACTTGATCCTCACTGAAATTGCAAGATATCCTTTCCTTTCATGACATGAAATTCTTCATTTCATGTCATGAAAGGAGAAGGGCTGAAAAAAAAAGGAAAAGTTTGTCACCGAAGTTCAAACAAGCACATGGCATGGCATGAGCTGAAGTGCAGAGAACTGGCCCAAAGCTTGCCAGCTTGATCCTCACTGAAATCGCAAGATTTCATTTCCTTTCATGAAATGAATTTCATGAAAGGAAATGAAATCCCAAATTCAGAGAAGGAGTGTAACAAGCACTTGGGACAGGAGATATGAGCAAAGAGAAGGTGAGCGGAAAAAACGGCAGCATTTGGAAATGCAGCACATGGAAGGCAATGCATTGGAATGAAATGAGGGCGAGGGAAAAAACCAGAGAGTTGCCCAAATTCTAGGGGTTGAATCTCTGAAATCCAAAGAGAAAGGAACAAGGAGAGAGGCGAGAAGAAAGTGAGGAAGGGAAGGGCTCCAAAAGAAAAAGGGAAAAATAATTTGTCACCGAAGTTCAAACAAGCAAATGGCATGCCATGAGGTGAAGGGCAGAGAGCTGGACCAAAGTTGCCAACTTGATCCTCACTGAAATTGCAAGATTTCCTCTCCTTTCATGACATGAAATTCTTCATTTCATGTCATGAAAGGAGAAGGGCTGAAAAAAAAAGAAAAATTTGTCACCGAAGTTCAAACAAGCACATGGCATGGCATGAGCTGAAGTGCAGAGAACTGGCCCAAAGCTTGCCAGCTTGATCCTCACTGAAATCGCAAGATTTCATTTCCTTTCATGAAATGAATTTCATGAAAGGAAATGAAATCCCAAATTCAGAGAAGGAGTGTAACAAGCACTGGGGACAGGAGATATGAGCAAAGAGAAGGTGAGCGGAAAAAACGGCAGCATTTGGAAATGCAGCACATGGAAGGCAATGCATTGGGATGAAATGAGGGCCAGGGAAAAAACCAGAGAGTTGCCCAAATTCTAGGGGTTGAATCTCTGAAATCGAAATAGAAAGGAACAAGGCGAGAGGCGTGAAGAAAGTGAGGAAGGGAAGGGCTCAAAAGAAAAAGGGAAAAATAATTTCTCACCGAAGTTCAAACAAGGAAATGGCATGGCATGAGCTGCAGGGCAGAGAGCTGGACCAAAGTTGCCAACTTGATCCTCACTGAAATTGCAAGATTTCCTCTCCTTTCATGACATGAAATTCTTCATTTCATGTTATGAAAGGAAAAGGGCTGAAAAAAAAGGAAAAATTTGTCACCGAAGTTCAAACAAGCACATGGCATGGCATGAGCTGAAGTGCAGAGAACTGGCCCAAAGCTTGCCAGCTTGATCCTCACTGAAATCGCAAGATTTCATTTCCTTTCATGAAATGAATTTCATGAAAGGAAATGAAATCCCAAATTCAGAGAAGGAGTGTAACAAGCACTGGGGACAGGAGATATGAGCAAAGAGAAGGTGAGCGGAAAAAACGGCAGCATTTGGAAATGCAGCATGTGGAAGGCAATGCATTGGAATGAAATGAGGGCCAGGGAAAAAACCAGAGAGTTGCCCAAATTCTAGGGGTTGAATCTCTGAAATCCAAAGAGAAAGGAACAAGGTGAGAGGCGAGAAGAATGTGAGGAAGGGAAGGACTCCAAAAGAAAAAGGGAAAAATAATTTCTCACCGAAGTTCAAACAAGCAAATGGCATGGCATGAGCTGCAGGGCAGAGAGCTGGACCAAAGCGTGCCAACTTGATCCTCACTGAAATTACAAGATATCCTTTCCTTTCCTGACATGAAATTCTTCATTTCATGTCATGAAAGGAGAAGGGCTGAAAAAAAAAGGAAAAATTTGTCACCGAAGTTCAAACAAGCAAATGGCATGGCATGAGCAGAAGGGCAGAGAGCTGGACCAAAGCGTGCCAACTTGATCCTCACTGAAATTGCAAGATATCCTTTCCTTTCATGACATGAAATTCTTCATTTCATGTCATGAAAGGAGAAGGGCTGAAAAAAAATGGAAAAATTTTTCACCGAAGTTCGAACAAGCAAATGGCATGGCATGAGCTGAAGTGCAGAGAACTGGCCCAAAGCTTGTCAGCTTGATCCTCACTGAAATCGCAAGATTTCATTTCCTTTCATGAAATGAATTTCATGAAAGGAAATGAAATCCCAAATTCAGAGAAGGAGTGTAACAAGCACTGGGGACAGGAGATATGAGCAAAGAGAAGGTGAGCGGAAAAAACGGCAGCATTTGGAAATGCAGCATGTGGAAGGCAATGCATTGGGATGAAATGAGGGCCAGGGAAAAAACCAGAGAGTTGCCCAAATTCTAGGGGTTGAATCTCTGAAATCCAAAGAGAAAGGAACAAGGTGAGAGGCGAGAAGAAAGTGAGGAAGGGAAGGGCTCCAAAAGAAAAAGGGAAAAATAATTTGTCACCGAAGTTCAAACAAGCACATGGCATGGCATGAGCTGAAGTGCAGAGAACTGGCCCAAAGCTTGCCAGCTTGATCCTCACTGAAATCGCAAGATTTCATTTCCTTTCATGAAATGAATTTCATGAAAGGAAATGAAATCCCAAATTCAGAGAAGGAGTGTAACAAGCACTTGGGACAGGAGATATGAGCAAAGAGAAGGTGAGCGGAAAAAACGGCAGCATTTGGAAATGCAGCATGTGGAAGGCAATGCATTGGGATGAAATGAGGGCCAGGGAAAAAACCAGAGAGTTGCCCAAATTCTAGGGGTTGAATCTCTGAAATCCAAAGAGAAAGGAACAAGGTGAGAGGCGAGAAGAAAGTGAGGAAGGGAAGGTCTCCAAAAGAAAAAGGGAAAAATAATTTCTCACCGAAGTTCAAAAAAGCATATGGCATGGCATGAGCTGCAGGGCAGAGAGCTGGACCAAAGATGCACACTTGATCCTCACTGAAATTGCAAGATTTCCTCTCCTTTCATGACATGAAATTCTTCATTTCATGTCATGAAAGGACAATAGTTATAAAAACGGAAAAATTTGTCACCGAAGTTCAAACAAGCAAATGGCATGGCATTAGCTGCAGGGCAGAGAGCTGGACCAAAGTTGCACACTTGATCCTCACTGAAATTGCAAGATTTCCTCTCCTTTCATGACATGAAATTCTTCATTTCATGTCATGAAAGGACAATAGTTAAAAAAAAAGGAAAAATTTGTCACCGAAGTTCAAACAAGCACATGGCATGGCATGAGCTGAAGTGCAGAGAACTGGCCCAAAGCTTGCCAGCTTGATCCTCACTGAAATCGCAAGATTTCATTTCCTTTCATGAAATGAATTTCATGAAAGGAAATGAAATCCCAAATTCAGAGAAGGAGTGTAACAAGCACTTGGGACAGGAGATATGAGCAAAGAGAAGGTGAGCGGAAAAAACGGCAGCATTTGGAAATGCACGATGTGGAAGGCAATGCATTGGGATGAAATGAGGGCAAGGGAAAAAACCAGAGAGTTGCCCAAATTCTAGGGGTTGAATCTCTGAAATCCAAAGAGAAAGGAAAAAGGTGAGAGGCGAGAAGAATGTGAGGAAGGGAAGGACTCCAAAAGAAAAAGGGAAAAATAATTTCTCACCGAAGTTCAAACAAGCAAATGGCATGGCATGAGCTGCAGGGCAGAGAGCTGGACCAAAGCGTGCCAACTTGATCCTCACTGAAATTACAAGATATCCTTTCCTTTCCTGACATGAAATTCTTCATTTCATGTCATGAAAGGAGAAGGGCTGGAAAAAAAAGGAAAAATTTGTCACCGAAGTTCAAACAAGCAAATGGCATGGCATGAGCAGAAGGGCAGAGAGCTGGACCAAAGCGTGCCAACTTGATCCTCACTGAAATTGCAAGATATCCTTTCCTTTCATGACATGAAATTCTTCATTTCATGTCATGAAAGGAGAAGGGCTGAAAAAAAAAGGAAAAATTTGTCACCGAAGTTCAAACAAGCACATGGCATGGCATGAGCTGAAGTGCAGAGAACTGGCCCAAAGCTTGCCAGCTTGATCCTCACTGAAATCGCAAGATTTCATTTCCTTTCATGAAATGAATTTCATGAAAGGAAATGAAATCCCAAATTCAGAGAAGGAGTGTAACAAGCACTTGGGACAGGAGATATGAGCAAAGAGAAGGTGAGCGGAAAAAACGGCAGCATTTGGAAATGCAGCACATGGAAGGCAATGCATTGGGATGAAATGAGGGCCAGGGAAAAAACCAGAGAGTTGCCCAAATTCTAGGGGTTGAATCTCTGAAATCCAAAGAGAAAGGAACAAGGTGAGAGGCGAGAAGAAAGTGAGGAAGGGAAGGACTCCAAAAGAAAAAGGAAAAAATAATTTGTCACCGAAGTTCAAACAAGGAAATGGCATGGCATGAGCTGCAGGGAAGAGAGCTGGACCAAAGCGTGCCAACTTGATCCTCACTGAAATTGCAAGATATCCTTTCCTTTCATGACATGAAATTCTTCATTTCATGTCATGAAAGAAGAAGGGCTGAAAAAAAAAGGAAAAATTTGTCACCGAAGTTCAAACAAGCACATGGCATGGCATGAGCTGAAGTGCAGAGAACTGGCCCAAAGCTTGCCAGCTTGATCCTCACTGAAATCGCAAGATTTCATTTCCTTTCATGAAAGGAAATGAAGTCCCAAATTCAGAGAAGGAGTGTAACAAGCACTGGGGACAGGAGATATGAGCAAAGAGAAGGTGAGCGGAAAAAACGGCAGCATTTGGAAATGCAGCACATGGAAGGCAATGCATTGGGATGAAATGAGGGCCAGGGAAAAAACCAGAGAGTTGCCCAAATTCTAGGGGTTGAATCTCTGAAATCCAAAGAGAAAGGAACAAGGCGAAATGCATGAAGAACGTGAGGAAGGGAAGGGCTCAAAAGAAAAAGGGAAAAATAATTTGTCACCGAAGTTCAAACAAGCAAATGGCATGGCATGAGCAGAAGGGCAGAGAGCTGGACCAAAGCGTGCCAACTTGATCCTCACTGAAATTGCAAGATATCCTTTCCTTTCATGACATGAAATTCTTCATTTCATGTCATGAAAGGAGAAGGGCTAAAAAAAATGGAAAAATTTCTCACCGAAGTTCAAACAAGCACATGGCATGGCATGAGCTGAAGTGCAGAGAACTGGCCCAAAGCTTGCCAGCTTGATCCTCACTGAAATCGCAAGATTTCATTTCCTTTCATGAAATGAATTTCATGAAAGGAAATGAAATCCCAAATTCAGAGAAGGAGTGTAACAAGCACTTGGGACAGGAGATATGAGCAAAGAGAAGGTGAGCGGAAAAAACGGCAGCATTTGGAAATGCAGCACATGGAAGGCAATGCATTGGAATGAAATGAGGGCAAGGGAAAAAACCAGAGAGTTGCCCAAATTCTAGGGGTTGAATCTCTGAAATCCAAAGAGAAAGGAACAAGGTGAGAGGCGAGAAGAAAGTGAGGAAGGGAAGGGCTCCAAAAGAAAAAGGGAAAAATAATTTGTCACCGAAGTTCAAACAAGCAAATGGCATGGCATGAGCAGAAGGGCAGAGAGCTGGACCAAAGTTGACAACTTGATCCTCACTGAAATTGCAAGATTTCCTCTCCTTTCATGACATGAAATTCTTCATTTCATGTCATGAAAGGATAATAGCCGAAAAAAAAGGAAAAATTTGTCACCGAAGTTCAAACAAGCACATGGCATGGCATGAGCTGAAGTGCAGAGAACTGGCCCAAAGCTTGCCAGCTTGATCCTCACTGAAATCGCAAGATTTCATTTCCTTTCCTGAAATAAATTTCATGAAAGGAAATGAAATCCCAAATTCAGAGAAGGAGTGTAACAAGCACTGGGGACAGGAGATATGAGCAAAGAGAAGGTGAGCGGAAAAAACGGCAGCATTTGGAAATGCAACACATGGAAGGCAATTCATTGGGATAAAATGAGGGCCAGGGAAAAAACCAGAGAGTTGCCCAAATTCTAGGGGTTGAATCTCTGAAATCCAAAGAGAAAGGAACAAGGTGAGAGGCGTGAAGAAAGTGAGGAAGGGAAGGGCTCAAAAGAAAAAGGGAAGAATAATTTCTCACCGAAGTTCAAAAAAGCAAATGGCATGGCATGAGCAGAAGGGCAGAGAGCTGGACCAAAGCGTGCCAACTTGATCCTCACTGAAATTGCAAGATATCCTTTCCTTTCATGACATGAAATTCTTCATTTCATGTCATGAAAGGAGAAGGGCTGAAAAAAAAAGAAAAATTTGTCACCGAAGTTCAAACAAGCACATGGCATGGCATGAGCTGAAGTGCAGAGAACTGGCCCAAAGCTTGCCAGCTTGATCCTCACTGAAATCGCAAGATTTCATTTCCTTTCATGAAATGAATTTCATGAAAGGAAATGAAATCCCAAATTCAGAGAAGGAGTGTAACAAGCACTGGGGACAGGAGATATGAGCAAAGAGAAGGTGAGCGGAAAAAACGGCAGCATTTGGAAATGCAGCATGTGGAAGGCAATGCATTGGGATGAAATGAGGGCCAGGGAAAAAACCAGAGAGTTGCCCAAATTCTAGGGGTTGAATCTCTGAAATCCAAAGAGAAAGGAACAAGGTGAGAGGCGAGAAGAAAGTGAGGAAGGGAAGGGCTCCAAAAGAAAAAGGGAAAAATAATTTCTCACCGAAGTTCAAACAAGCAAATGGCATGGCATGAGCTGCAGGGCAGAGAGCTGGACCAAAGCGTGCCAACTTGATCCTCACTGAAATTGCAAGATATCCTTTCCTTTCATGACATGAAATTCTTCATTTCATGTCATGAAAGGAGAAGGGCTGAAAAAAAATGGAAAAATTTGTCACCGAAGTTCAAAAAAGCACATGGCATGGCATGAGCTGAAGTGCAGAGAACTGGCCCAAAGCTTGCCAGCTTGATCCTCACTGAAATCGCAAGATTTCATTTCCTTTCATGAAATGAATTTCATGAAAGGAAATGAAATCCCAAATTCAGAGAAGGAGTGTAACAAGCACTGGGGACAGGAGATATGAGCAAAGAGAAGGTGAGCGGAAAAAACGGCAGCATTTGGAAATGCAGCACATGGAAGGCAATGCATTGGGATGAAATGAGGGCCAGGGAAAAAACCAGAGAGTTGCCCAAATTCTAGGGGTTGAATCTCTGAAATCCAAGGAGAAAGGAACAAGGCGAGAGGCGTGAAGAAAGTGAGGAAGGGAAGGGCTCCAAAAGAAAAAGGGAAAAATAATTTGTCACCGAAGTTCAAACAAGCAAATGGCATGGCATGAGCTGCAGGGCAGAGAGCTGGACCAAAGCGTGCCAACTTGATCCTCACTGAAATTGCAAGATATCCTTTCCTTTCATGACATGAAATTCTTCATTTCATGTCATGAAAGGAGAAGGGCTGAAAAAAAAAGGAAAAATTTGTCACCGAAGTTCAAACAAGCACATGGCATGGCATGAGCTGAAGTGCAGAGAACTGGCCCAAAGCTTGCCAGCTTGATCCTCACTGAAATCGCAAGATTTCATTTCCTTTCATGAAATGAATTTCATGAAAGGAAATGAAATCCCAAATTCAGAGAAGGAGTGTAACAAGCACTTGGGACAGGAGATATGAGCAAAGAGAAGGTGAGCGGAAAAAACGGCAGCATTTGGAAATGCAGCATGAGGAAGGAAATGCATTGGGATGAAATGAGGGCCAGGGAAAAAACCAGAGAGTTGCCCAAATTCTAGGGGTTGAATCTCTGAAATCCAAAGAGAAAGGAACAAGGAGAGAGGCGAGAAGAAAGTGAGGAACGGAAGGGCTCAAAAGAAAAAGGGAAAAATAATTTGTCACTGAAGTTCAAACAAGCAAATGGCATGGCATGAGCTGCAGGGCAGAGAGCTGGACCAAAGTTGCCAACTTGATCCTCACTGAAATTGCAAGATTTCCTCTCCTTTCATGACATGAAATTCTTCATTTCATGTCATGAAAGGATAATGGCGGAAAAAAAAAGGAAAAATTTGTCACCGAAGTTCAAACAAGCACATGGCATGGCATGAGCTGAAGTGCAGAGAACTGGCCCAAAGCTTGCCAGCTTGATCCTCACTGAAATCGCAAGATTTCATTTCCTTTCATGAAATAAATTTCATGAAAGGAAATGAAATCCCAAATTCAGAGAAGGAGTGTAACAAGCACTTGGGACAGGAGATATGAGCAAAGAGAAGGTGAGCGGAAAAAACGGCAGCATTTAAAAATGCAGCACATGGAAGGCAATGCATTGGGATGAAATGAGGGCGAGGGAAAAAACCAGAGCGTTGCCCAAATTCTAGGGGTTGAATCTCTGAAATCCAAAGAGAAAGGAAAAAGGTGAGAGGCGAGAAGAAAGTGAGGAAGGGAAGGCTCCAAAAGAAAAAGGGAAAAATAATTTCTCACCGAAGTTCAAACAAGCAAATGGCATGGCATGAGCTGCAGGGCAGAGAGCTGGACCAAAGTTGCCAACTTGATCCTCACTGAAATTGCAAGATTTCCCCTCCTTTCATGACATGAAATTCTTCATTTCATGTCATGAAAGGACAATAGCTGAAAAAAAAGGAAAAATTTGTCACCGAAGTTCAAACAAGCACATGGCATGGCATGAGCTGAAGTGCAGAGAACTGGCCCAAAGCTTGCCAGCTTGATCCTCACTGAAATCGCAAGATTTCATTTCCTTTCATGAAATGAATTTCATGAAAGGAAATGAAATCCCAAATTCAGAGAAGGAGTGTAACAAGCACTGGGGACAGGAGATATGAGCAAAGAGAAGGTGAGCGGAAAAAACGGCAGCATTTGGAAATGCAGCATGTGGAAGGCAATGCATTGGGATGAAATGAGGGCCAGGGAAAAAACCAGAGAGTTGCCCAAATTCTAGGGGTTGAATCTCTGAAATCCAAAGAGAAAGGAACAAGGTGAGAGGCGTGAAGAAAGTGAGGAAGGGAAGGGCTCAAAAGAAAAAGCGAAAAATATTTTCTCACCGAAGTTCAAACAAGCAAATGGCATGGCATGAGCAGAAGGGCAGAGAGCTGGACCAAAGCGTGCCAACTTGATCCTCACTGAAATTGCAAGATATCCTTTCCTTTCATGACATGAAATTCTTCATTTCATGTCATGAAAGGAGAAGGGCTGAAAAAAAAAGGAAAACTTTGTCACCGAAGTTCAAACAAGCACATGGCATGGCATGAGCTGAAGTGCAGAGAACTGGCCCAAAGCTTGCCAGCTTGATCCTCACTGAAATCGCAAGATTTCATTTCCTTTCATGAAATGAATTTCATGAAAGGAAATGAAATCCCAAATTCAGAGAAGGAGTGTAACAAGCACTTGGGACAGGAGATATGAGCAAAGAGAAGGTGAGCGGAAAAAACGGCAGCATTTGGAAATGCAGCATGTGGAAGGCAATGCATTGGGATGAAATGAGGGCCAGGGAAAAAACCAGAGAGTTGCCCAAATTCTAGGGGTTGAATCTCTGAAATCCAAAGAGAAAGGAACAAGGCGAGAGGCGTGAAGAAAGTGAGGAAGGGAAGGGCTCAAAAGAAAAAGGGAAAAATAATTTTTCACCGAAGTTCAAACAAGCAAATGGCATGGCATGAGCTGCAGGGCAGAGAGCTGGACCAAAGCGTGCCAACTTGATCCTCACTGAAATTGCAAGATATCCTTTCCTTTCATGACATGAAATTCTTCATTTCATGTCATGAAAGGAGAAGGGCTGAAAAAAAATGGAAAAACTTGTCACCGAAGTTCAAACAAGCACATGGCATGGCATGAGCTGAAGTGCAGAGAACTGGCCCAAAGCTTGCCAGCTTGATCCTCACTGAAATCGCAAGATTTCATTTCCTTTCATGAAATGAATTTCATGAAAGGAAATGAAGTCCCAAATTCAGAGAAGGAGTGTAACAAGCACTGGGGACAGGAGATATGAGCAAAGAGAAGGTGAGCGGAAAAAACGGCAGCATTTGGAAATGCAGCACATGGAAGGCAATGCATTGGAATGAAATGAGGGCGAGGGAAAAAACCAGAGAGTTGCCCAAATTCTAGGGGTTAAATCTCTGAAATCCAAAGAGAAAGGAACAAGGTGAGAGGCGAGAAGAAAGTGAGGAAGGGAAGGGCTCCAAAAGAAAAAGCGAAAAAAAATTTCTCACCGAAGTTCAAACAAGCAAATGGCATGGCATGAGCAGAAGGGCAGAGAGCTGGACCAAAGTTGACAACTTGATCCTCACTGAAATTGCAAGATTTCCTCTCCTTTCATGACATGAAATTCTTCATTTCATGTCATGAAAGGATAATAGCCGAAAAAAAAGGAAAAATTTGTCACCGAAGTTCAAACAAGCACATGGCATGGCATGAGCTGAAGTGCAGAGAACTGGCCCAAAGCTTGCCAGCTTGATCCTCACTGAAATCGCAAGATTTCATTTCCTTTCATGAAATGAATTTCATGAAAGGAAATGAAATCCCAAATTCAGAGAAGGAGTGTAACAAGCACTTGGGACAGGAGATATGAGCAAAGAGAAGGTGAGCGGAAAAAACGGCAGCATTTGGAAATGCAGCATGTGGAAGGCAATGCATTGGGATGAAATGAGAGCCAGGGAAAAAACCAGAGAGTTGCCCAAATTCTAGGGGTTGAATCTCTGAAATCCAAAAAGAAAGGAACAAGGTGAGAGGCGAGAAGAATGTGAGGAAGGGAAGGACTCCAAAAGAAAAAGGGAAAAATAATTTCTCACCGAAGTTCAAACAAGCAAATGGCATGGCATGAGCAGAAGGGCAGAGAGCTGGACCAAAGCGTGCCAACATGATCCTCACTGAAATTGCAAGATATCCTTTCCTTTCATGACATGAAATTCTTCATTTCATGTCATGAAAGGAGAAGGGCTGAAAAAAAAAGGAAAAATTTGTCACCGAAGTTCATACAAGCAAATGGGATGGCATGAGCTGAAGTGCAGAGAACTGGCCCAAAGCTTGCCAGCTTGATCCTCACTGAAATCGCAAGATTTCATTTCCTTTCATGAAATGCATTTCATGAAAGGAAATGAAATCCCAAATTCAGAGAAGGAGTGTAACAAGCACTTGGGACAGGAGATATGAGCAAAGAGAAGGTGAGCGGAAAAAACGGCAGCATTTGGAAATGCAGCACATGGAAGGCAATGCATTGGGATGAAATGAGGGCCAGGGAAAAAACCAGAGAGTTGCCCAAATTCTAGGGGTTGAATCTCTGAAATCCAAAGAGAAAGGAACAAGGTGAGAGGCGAGAAGAAAGTGAGGAAGGGAAGGGCTCCGAAAGAAAAAGGGAAAAATAATTTGTCACCGAAGTTCAAACAAGGAAATGGCATGGCATGAGCTGCAGGGCAGAGAGCTGGACCAAAGCGTGCCAACTTGATCCTCACTGAAATTGCAAGATATCCTTTCCTTTCATGACATGAAATTCTTCATTTCATGTCATGAAAGGAGAAGGGCTGAAAAAAAAAGGAAAAATTTGTCACCGAAGTTCAAACAAGCAAATGGCATGGCATGAGCTGAAGTGCAGAGAACTGGCCCAAAGCTTGCCAGCTTGATCCTCACTGAAATCACAAGATTTCATTTCCTTTCATGAAATGAATTTCATGAAAGGAAATGAAATCCCAAATTCAGAGAAGGAGCGTAACAAGCACTTGGGACAGGAGATATGAGCAAAGAGAAGGTGAGCGGAAAAAACGGCAGCATTTGGAAATGCAGCACATGGAAGGCAATGCATTGGGATGAAATGAGAGCCAGGGAAAAAACCAGAGAGTTGCCCAAATTCTAGGGGTTGAATCTCTGAAATCCAAAGAGAAAGGAACAAGGTGAGAGGCGAGAAGAAAGTGAGGAAGGGAAGGGCTCCAAAAGAAAAAGCGAAAAAAAATTTCTCACCGAAGTTCAAACAAGCAAATGGCATGGCATGAGCAGAAGGGCAGAGAGCTGGACCAAAGTTGACAACTTGATCCTCACTGAAATTGCAAGATTTCCTCTCCTTTCATGACATGAAATTCTTCATTTCATGTCATGAAAGGATAATAGCCGAAAAAAAAGGAAAAATTTGTCACCGAAGTTCAAACAAGCACATGGCATGGCATGAGCTGAAGTGCAGAGAACTGGCCCAAAGCTTGCCAGCTTGATCCTCACTGAAATCGCAAGATTTCATTTCCTTTCATGAAATGAATTTCATGAAAGGAAATGAAATCCCAAATTCAGAGAAGGAGTGTAACAAGCACTTGGGACAGGAGATATGAGCAAAGAGAAGGTGAGCGGAAAAAAAGGCAGCATTTGGAAATGCAGCATGTGGAAGGCAATGCATTGGGATGAAATGAGGGCCAGGGAAAAAACCAGAGAGTTGCCCAAATTCTAGGGGTTGAATCTCTGAAATCCAAAGAGAAAGGAACAAGGTGAGAGGCGAGAAGAATGTGAGGAAGGGAAGGACTCCAAAAGAAAAAGGGAAAAATAATTTGTCACCGAAGTTCAAACAAGCAAATGGCATGGCATGAGCAGAAGGGCAGAGAGCTGGACCAAAGCGTGCCAACATGATCCTCACTGAAATTGCAAGATATCCTTTCCTTTCATGACATGAAATTCTTCATTTCATGTCATGAAAGGAGAAGGGCTGAAAAAAAAAGGAAAAATTTGTCCCCGAAGTTCATACAAGCAAATGGGATGGCATGAGCTGAAGTGCAGAGAACTGGCCCAAAGCTTGCCAGCTTGATCCTCACTGAAATCGCAAGATTTCATTTCCTTTCATGAAATAAATTTCATGAAAGGAAATGAAATCCCAAATTCAGAGAAGGAGTGTAACAAGCACTGGGGACAGGAGATATGAGCAAAGAGAAGGTGAGCGGAAAAAACGGCAGCATTTGGAAATGCAACACATGGAAGGCAATGCATTGGGATAAAATGAGGGCCAGGGAAAAAACCAGAGAGTTGCCCAAATTCTAGGGGTTGAATCTCTGAAATCCAAAGAGAAAGGAACAAGGTGAGAGGCATCAAGAAAGTGAGGAAGGGAAGGGCTCAAAAGAAAAAGGGAAGAATAATTTCTCACCGAAGTTCAAACAAGCAAATGGCATGGCATGAGCAGAAGGGCAGAGAGCTGGACCAAAGCGTGCCAACTTGATCCTCACTGAAATTGCAAGATATCCTTTCCTTTCATGACATGAAATTCTTCATTTCATGTCATGAAAGGAGAAGGGCTGAAAAAAAAAGGAAAAATTTGTCACCGAAGTTCAAACAAGCACATGGCATGGCATGAGCTGAAGTGCAGAGAACTGGCCCAAAGCTTGCCAGCTTGATCCTCACTGAAATCGCAAGATTTCATTTCCTTTCATGAAATGAATTTCATGAAAGGAAATGAAATCCCAAATTCAGAGAAGGAGTGTAACAAGCACTGGGGACAGAAGATATGAGCAAAGAGAAGGTGAGCGGAAAAAACGGCAGCATTTGGAAATGCAGCATGTGGAAGGCAATGCATTGGGATGAAATGAGGGCCAGGGAAAAAACCAGAGAGTTGCCCAAATTCTAGGGGTTGAATCTCTGAAATCCAAAGAGAAAGGAACAAGGCGAGAGGCGTGAAGAACGTGAGGAAGGGAAGGGCTCAAAAGAAAAAGGGAAAAATAATTTTTCACCGAAGTTCAAACAAGCAAATGGCATGGCATGAGCTGCAGGGCAGAGAGCTGGACCAAAGCGTGCCAACTTGATCCTCACTGAAATTGCAAGATATCCTTTCCTTTCATGACATGAAATTCTTCATTTCATGTCATGAAAGGAGAAGGGCTGAAAAAAAATGGAAAAATTTGTCACCGAAGTTCAAACAAGCACATGGCATGGCATGAGCTGAAGTGCAGAGAACTGGCCCAAAGCTTGCCAGCTTGATCCTCACTGAAATCGCAAGATTTCATTTCCTTTCATGAAATGAATTTCATGAAAGGAAATGAAATCCCAAATTCAGAGAAGGAGTGTAACAAGCACTTGGGACAGGAGATATGAGCAAAGAGAAGGTGAGCGGAAAAAAAGGCAGCATTTGGAAATGCAGCATGTGGAAGGCAATGCATTGGGATGAAATGAGGGCCAGGGAAAAAACCAGAGAGTTGCCCAAATTCTAGGGGTTGAATCTCTGAAATCCAAAGAGAAAGGAACAAGGTGAGAGGCGAGAAGAATGTGAGGAAGGGAAGGACTCCAAAAGAAAAAGGGAAAAATAATTTGTCACCGAAGTTCAAACAAGCAAATGGCATGGCATGAGCAGAAGGGCAGAGAGCTGGACCAAAGCGTGCCAACATGATCCTCACTGAAATTGCAAGATATCCTTTCCTTTCATGACATGAAATTCTTCATTTCATGTCATGAAAGGAGAAGGGCTGAAAAAAAAAGGAAAAATTTGTCCCCGAAGTTCATACAAGCAAATGGGATGGCATGAGCTGAAGTGCAGAGAACTGGCCCAAAGCTTGCCAGCTTGATCCTCACTGAAATCGCAAGATTTCATTTCCTTTCATGAAATAAATTTCATGAAAGGAAATGAAATCCCAAATTCAGAGAAGGAGTGTAACAAGCACTGGGGACAGGAGATATGAGCAAAGAGAAGGTGAGCGGAAAAAACGGCAGCATTTGGAAATGCAACACATGGAAGGCAATGCATTGGGATAAAATGAGGGCCAGGGAAAAAACCAGAGAGTTGCCCAAATTCTAGGGGTTGAATCTCTGAAATCCAAAGAGAAAGGAACAAGGTGAGAGGCATCAAGAAAGTGAGGAAGGGAAGGGCTCAAAAGAAAAAGGGAAGAATAATTTCTCACCGAAGTTCAAACAAGCAAATGGCATGGCATGAGCAGAAGGGCAGAGAGCTGGACCAAAGCGTGCCAACTTGATCCTCACTGAAATTGCAAGATATCCTTTCCTTTCATGACATGAAATTCTTCATTTCATGTCATGAAAGGAGAAGGGCTGAAAAAAAAAGGAAAAATTTGTCACCGAAGTTCAAACAAGCACATGGCATGGCATGAGCTGAAGTGCAGAGAACTGGCCCAAAGCTTGCCAGCTTGATCCTCACTGAAATCGCAAGATTTCATTTCCTTTCATGAAATGAATTTCATGAAAGGAAATGAAATCCCAAATTCAGAGAAGGAGTGTAACAAGCACTGGGGACAGAAGATATGAGCAAAGAGAAGGTGAGCGGAAAAAACGGCAGCATTTGGAAATGCAGCATGTGGAAGGCAATGCATTGGGATGAAATGAGGGCCAGGGAAAAAACCAGAGAGTTGCCCAAATTCTAGGGGTTGAATCTCTGAAATCCAAAGAGAAAGGAACAAGGCGAGAGGCGTGAAGAACGTGAGGAAGGGAAGGGCTCAAAAGAAAAAGGGAAAAATAATTTTTCACCGAAGTTCAAACAAGCAAATGGCATGGCATGAGCTGCAGGGCAGAGAGCTGGACCAAAGCGTGCCAACTTGATCCTCACTGAAATTGCAAGATATCCTTTCCTTTCATGACATGAAATTCTTCATTTCATGTCATGAAAGGAGAAGGGCTGAAAAAAAATGGAAAAATTTGTCACCGAAGTTCAAACAAGCACATGGCATGGCATGAGCTGAAGTGCAGAGAACTGGCCCAAAGCTTGCCAGCTTGATCCTCACTGAAATCGCAAGATTTCATTTCCTTTCATGAAATGAATTTCATGAAAGGAAATGAAATCCCAAATTCAGAGAAAGAGTGTAACAAGCACTTGGGACAGGAGATATGAGCAAAGAGAAGGTGAGCGAAAAAACGGCAGCATTTGGAAATGCAGCATGTGGAAGGCAATGCATTGGGATGAAATGAGGGCCAGGGAAAAAACCAGAGAGTTGCCCAAATTCTAGGGGTTGAATCTCTGAAATCCAAAGAGAAAGGAACAAGGCGAGAGGCGTGAAGAAAGTGAGGAAGGGAAGGGCTCCAAAAGAAAAAGGGAAAAATAATTTGTCACCGAAGTTCAAACAAGCAAATGGCATGGCATGAGCTGCAGGGCAGAGAGCTGGACCAAAGCGTGCCAACTTGATCCTCACTGAAATTGCAAGATATCCTTTCCTTTCATGACATGAAATTCTTCATTTCATGTCATGAAAGGAGAAGGGCTGAAAAAAAAAGGAAAAGTTTGTCACCGAAGTTCAAACAAGCACATGGCATGGCATGAGCTGAAGTGCAGAGAACTGGCCCAAAGCTTGCCAGCTTGATCCTCACTGAAATCGCAAGATTTCATTTCCTTTCATGAAATGAATTTCATGAAAGGAAATGAAATCCCAAATTCAGAGAAGGAGTGTAACAAGCACTTGGGACAGGAGATATGAGCAAAGAGAAGGTGAGCGGAAAAAACGGCAGCATTTGGAAATGCAGCACATGGAAGGCAATGCATTGGAATGAAATGAGGGCGAGGGAAAAAACCAGAGAGTTGCCCAAATTCTAGGGGTTGAATCTCTGAAATCCAAAGAGAAAGGAACAAGGAGAGAGGCGAGAAGAAAGTGAGGAAGGGAAGGGCTCCAAAAGAAAAAGGGAAAAATAATTTGTCACCGAAGTTCAAACAAGCAAATGGCATGCCATGAGGTGAAGGGCAGAGAGCTGGACCAAAGTTGCCAACTTGATCCTCACTGAAATTGCAAGATTTCCTCTCCTTTCATGACATGAAATTCTTCATTTCATGTCATGAAAGGAGAAGGGCTGAAAAAAAAAGAAAAATTTGTCACCGAAGTTCAAACAAGCACATGGCATGGCATGAGCTGAAGTGCAGAGAACTGGCCCAAAGCTTGCCAGCTTGATCCTCACTGAAATCGCAAGATTTCATTTCCTTTCATGAAATGAATTTCATGAAAGGAAATGAAATCCCAAATTCAGAGAAGGAGTGTAACAAGCACTGGGGACAGGAGATATGAGCAAAGAGAAGGTGAGCGGAAAAAACGGCAGCATTTGGAAATGCAGCACATGGAAGGCAATGCATTGGGATGAAATGAGGGCCAGGGAAAAAACCAGAGAGTTGCCCAAATTCTAGGGGTTGAATCTCTGAAATCGAAATAGAAAGGAACAAGGCGAGAGGCGTGAAGAAAGTGAGGAAGGGAAGGGCTCAAAAGAAAAAGGGAAAAATAATTTCTCACCGAAGTTCAAACAAGGAAATGGCATGGCATGAGCTGCAGGGCAGAGAGCTGGACCAAAGTTGCCAACTTGATCCTCACTGAAATTGCAAGATTTCCTCTCCTTTCATGACATGAAATTCTTCATTTCATGTTATGAAAGGAAAAGGGCTGAAAAAAAAGGAAAAATTTGTCACCGAAGTTCAAACAAGCACATGGCATGGCATGAGCTGAAGTGCAGAGAACTGGCCCAAAGCTTGCCAGCTTGATCCTCACTGAAATCGCAAGATTTCATTTCCTTTCATGAAATGAATTTCATGAAAGGAAATGAAATCCCAAATTCAGAGAAGGAGTGTAACAAGCACTGGGGACAGGAGATATGAGCAAAGAGAAGGTGAGCGGAAAAAACGGCAGCATTTGGAAATGCAGCATGTGGAAGGCAATGCATTGGAATGAAATGAGGGCCAGGGAAAAAACCAGAGAGTTGCCCAAATTCTAGGGGTTGAATCTCTGAAATCCAAAGAGAAAGGAACAAGGTGAGAGGCGAGAAGAATGTGAGGAAGGGAAGGACTCCAAAAGAAAAAGGGAAAAATAATTTCTCACCGAAGTTCAAACAAGCAAATGGCATGGCATGAGCTGCAGGGCAGAGAGCTGGACCAAAGCGTGCCAACTTGATCCTCACTGAAATTACAAGATATCCTTTCCTTTCCTGACATGAAATTCTTCATTTCATGTCATGAAAGGAGAAGGGCTGAAAAAAAAAGGAAAAATTTGTCACCGAAGTTCAAACAAGCAAATGGCATGGCATGAGCAGAAGGGCAGAGAGCTGGACCAAAGCGTGCCAACTTGATCCTCACTGAAATTGCAAGATATCCTTTCCTTTCATGACATGAAATTCTTCATTTCATGTCATGAAAGGAGAAGGGCTGAAAAAAAATGGAAAAATTTTTCACCGAAGTTCGAACAAGCAAATGGCATGGCATGAGCTGAAGTGCAGAGAACTGGCCCAAAGCTTGTCAGCTTGATCCTCACTGAAATCGCAAGATTTCATTTCCTTTCATGAAATGAATTTCATGAAAGGAAATGAAATCCCAAATTCAGAGAAGGAGTGTAACAAGCACTGGGGACAGGAGATATGAGCAAAGAGAAGGTGAGCGGAAAAAACGGCAGCATTTGGAAATGCAGCATGTGGAAGGCAATGCATTGGGATGAAATGAGGGCCAGGGAAAAAACCAGAGAGTTGCCCAAATTCTAGGGGTTGAATCTCTGAAATCCAAAGAGAAAGGAACAAGGTGAGAGGCGAGAAGAAAGTGAGGAAGGGAAGGGCTCCAAAAGAAAAAGGGAAAAATAATTTGTCACCGAAGTTCAAACAAGCACATGGCATGGCATGAGCTGAAGTGCAGAGAACTGGCCCAAAGCTTGCCAGCTTGATCCTCACTGAAATCGCAAGATTTCATTTCCTTTCATGAAATGAATTTCATGAAAGGAAATGAAATCCCAAATTCAGAGAAGGAGTGTAACAAGCACTTGGGACAGGAGATATGAGCAAAGAGAAGGTGAGCGGAAAAAACGGCAGCATTTGGAAATGCAGCATGTGGAAGGCAATGCATTGGGATGAAATGAGGGCCAGGGAAAAAACCAGAGAGTTGCCCAAATTCTAGGGGTTGAATCTCTGAAATCCAAAGAGAAAGGAACAAGGTGAGAGGCGAGAAGAAAGTGAGGAAGGGAAGGTCTCCAAAAGAAAAAGGGAAAAATAATTTCTCACCGAAGTTCAAAAAAGCATATGGCATGGCATGAGCTGCAGGGCAGAGAGCTGGACCAAAGATGCACACTTGATCCTCACTGAAATTGCAAGATTTCCTCTCCTTTCATGACATGAAATTCTTCATTTCATGTCATGAAAGGACAATAGTTATAAAAACGGAAAAATTTGTCACCGAAGTTCAAACAAGCAAATGGCATGGCATTAGCTGCAGGGCAGAGAGCTGGACCAAAGTTGCACACTTGATCCTCACTGAAATTGCAAGATTTCCTCTCCTTTCATGACATGAAATTCTTCATTTCATGTCATGAAAGGACAATAGTTAAAAAAAAAGGAAAAATTTGTCACCGAAGTTCAAACAAGCACATGGCATGGCATGAGCTGAAGTGCAGAGAACTGGCCCAAAGCTTGCCAGCTTGATCCTCACTGAAATCGCAAGATTTCATTTCCTTTCATGAAATGAATTTCATGAAAGGAAATGAAATCCCAAATTCAGAGAAGGAGTGTAACAAGCACTTGGGACAGGAGATATGAGCAAAGAGAAGGTGAGCGGAAAAAACGGCAGCATTTGGAAATGCACGATGTGGAAGGCAATGCATTGGGATGAAATGAGGGCAAGGGAAAAAACCAGAGAGTTGCCCAAATTCTAGGGGTTGAATCTCTGAAATCCAAAGAGAAAGGAAAAAGGTGAGAGGCGAGAAGAATGTGAGGAAGGGAAGGACTCCAAAAGAAAAAGGGAAAAATAATTTCTCACCGAAGTTCAAACAAGCAAATGGCATGGCATGAGCTGCAGGGCAGAGAGCTGGACCAAAGCGTGCCAACTTGATCCTCACTGAAATTACAAGATATCCTTTCCTTTCCTGACATGAAATTCTTCATTTCATGTCATGAAAGGAGAAGGGCTGGAAAAAAAAGGAAAAATTTGTCACCGAAGTTCAAACAAGCAAATGGCATGGCATGAGCAGAAGGGCAGAGAGCTGGACCAAAGCGTGCCAACTTGATCCTCACTGAAATTGCAAGATATCCTTTCCTTTCATGACATGAAATTCTTCATTTCATGTCATGAAAGGAGAAGGGCTGAAAAAAAAAGGAAAAATTTGTCACCGAAGTTCAAACAAGCACATGGCATGGCATGAGCTGAAGTGCAGAGAACTGGCCCAAAGCTTGCCAGCTTGATCCTCACTGAAATCGCAAGATTTCATTTCCTTTCATGAAATGAATTTCATGAAAGGAAATGAAATCCCAAATTCAGAGAAGGAGTGTAACAAGCACTTGGGACAGGAGATATGAGCAAAGAGAAGGTGAGCGGAAAAAACGGCAGCATTTGGAAATGCAGCACATGGAAGGCAATGCATTGGGATGAAATGAGGGCCAGGGAAAAAACCAGAGAGTTGCCCAAATTCTAGGGGTTGAATCTCTGAAATCCAAAGAGAAAGGAACAAGGTGAGAGGCGAGAAGAAAGTGAGGAAGGGAAGGACTCCAAAAGAAAAAGGGAAAAATAATTTGTCACCGAAGTTCAAACAAGGAAATGGCATGGCATGAGCTGCAGGGAAGAGAGCTGGACCAAAGCGTGCCAACTTGATCCTCACTGAAATTGCAAGATATCCTTTCCTTTCATGACATGAAATTCTTCATTTCATGTCATGAAAGAAGAAGGGCTGAAAAAAAAAGGAAAAATTTGTCACCGAAGTTCAAACAAGCACATGGCATGGCATGAGCTGAAGTGCAGAGAACTGGCCCAAAGCTTGCCAGCTTGATCCTCACTGAAATCGCAAGATTTCATTTCCTTTCATGAAAGGAAATGAAGTCCCAAATTCAGAGAAGGAGTGTAACAAGCACTGGGGACAGGAGATATGAGCAAAGAGAAGGTGAGCGGAAAAAACGGCAGCATTTGGAAATGCAGCACATGGAAGGCAATGCATTGGGATGAAATGAGGGCCAGGGAAAAAACCAGAGAGTTGCCCAAATTCTAGGGGTTGAATCTCTGAAATCCAAAGAGAAAGGAACAAGGCGAAATGCATGAAGAACGTGAGGAAGGGAAGGGCTCAAAAGAAAAAGGGAAAAATAATTTGTCACCGAAGTTCAAACAAGCAAATGGCATGGCATGAGCAGAAGGGCAGAGAGCTGGACCAAAGCGTGCCAACTTGATCCTCACTGAAATTGCAAGATATCCTTTCCTTTCATGACATGAAATTCTTCATTTCATGTCATGAAAGGAGAAGGGCTAAAAAAAATGGAAAAATTTCTCACCGAAGTTCAAACAAGCACATGGCATGGCATGAGCTGAAGTGCAGAGAACTGGCCCAAAGCTTGCCAGCTTGATCCTCACTGAAATCGCAAGATTTCATTTCCTTTCATGAAATGAATTTCATGAAAGGAAATGAAATCCCAAATTCAGAGAAGGAGTGTAACAAGCACTTGGGACAGGAGATATGAGCAAAGAGAAGGTGAGCGGAAAAAACGGCAGCATTTGGAAATGCAGCACATGGAAGGCAATGCATTGGAATGAAATGAGGGCAAGGGAAAAAACCAGAGAGTTGCCCAAATTCTAGGGGTTGAATCTCTGAAATCCAAAGAGAAAGGAACAAGGTGAGAGGCGAGAAGAAAGTGAGGAAGGGAAGGGCTCCAAAAGAAAAAGGGAAAAATAATTTGTCACCGAAGTTCAAACAAGCAAATGGCATGGCATGAGCAGAAGGGCAGAGAGCTGGACCAAAGTTGACAACTTGATCCTCACTGAAATTGCAAGATTTCCTCTCCTTTCATGACATGAAATTCTTCATTTCATGTCATGAAAGGATAATAGCCGAAAAAAAAGGAAAAATTTGTCACCGAAGTTCAAACAAGCACATGGCATGGCATGAGCTGAAGTGCAGAGAACTGGCCCAAAGCTTGCCAGCTTGATCCTCACTGAAATCGCAAGATTTCATTTCCTTTCCTGAAATAAATTTCATGAAAGGAAATGAAATCCCAAATTCAGAGAAGGAGTGTAACAAGCACTGGGGACAGGAGATATGAGCAAAGAGAAGGTGAGCGGAAAAAACGGCAGCATTTGGAAATGCAACACATGGAAGGCAATTCATTGGGATAAAATGAGGGCCAGGGAAAAAACCAGAGAGTTGCCCAAATTCTAGGGGTTGAATCTCTGAAATCCAAAGAGAAAGGAACAAGGTGAGAGGCGAGAAGAAAGTGAGGAAGGGAAGGGCTCAAAAGAAAAAGGGAAGAATAATTTCTCACCGAAGTTCAAAAAAGCAAATGGCATGGCATGAGCAGAAGGGCAGAGAGCTGGACCAAAGCGTGCCAACTTGATCCTCACTGAAATTGCAAGATATCCTTTCCTTTCATGACATGAAATTCTTCATTTCATGTCATGAAAGGAGAAGGGCTGAAAAAAAAAGAAAAATTTGTCACCGAAGTTCAAACAAGCACATGGCATGGCATGAGCTGAAGTGCAGAGAACTGGCCCAAAGCTTGCCAGCTTGATCCTCACTGAAATCGCAAGATTTCATTTCCTTTCATGAAATGAATTTCATGAAAGGAAATGAAATCCCAAATTCAGAGAAGGAGTGTAACAAGCACTGGGGACAGGAGATATGAGCAAAGAGAAGGTGAGCGGAAAAAACGGCAGCATTTGGAAATGCAGCATGTGGAAGGCAATGCATTGGGATGAAATGAGGGCCAGGGAAAAAACCAGAGAGTTGCCCAAATTCTAGGGGTTGAATCTCTGAAATCCAAAGAGAAAGGGACAAGGTGAGAGGCGAGAAGAAAGTGAGGAAGGGAAGGGCTCCAAAAGAAAAAGCGAAGAAAAATTTCTCACCGAAGTTCAAACAAGCAAATGGCATGGCATGAGCAGAAGGGCAGAGAGCTGGACCAAAGTTGACAACTTGATCCTCACTGAAATTGCAAGATTTCCTCTCCTTTCATGACATGAAATTCTTCATTTCATGTCATGAAAGGATAATAGCCGAAAAAAAAGGAAAAATTTGTCACCGAAGTTCAAACAAGCACATGGCATGGCATGAGCTGAAGTGCAGAGAACTGGCCCAAAGCTTGCCAGCTTGATCCTCACTGAAATCGCAAGATTTCATTTCCTTTCATGAAATGAATTTCATGAAAGGAAATGAAATCCCAAATTCAGAGAAGGAGTGTAACAAGCACTGGGGACAGGAGATATGAGCAAAGAGAAGGTGAGCGGAAAAAACGGCAGCATTTGGAAATGCAGCACATGGAAGGCAATGCATTGGGATGAAATGAGGGCCAGGGAAAAAACCAGAGAGTTGCCCAAATTCTAGGGGTTGAATCTCTGAAATCCAAAGAGAAAGGAACAAGGCGAGAGGCGTGAAGAAAGTGAGGAAGGGAAGGGCTCAAAAGAAAAAGGGAAAAATAATTTTTCACCGAAGTTCAAACAAGCAAATGGCATGGAATGAGCTGCAGGGCAGAGAGCTGGACCAAAGCGTGCCAACTTGATCCTCACTGAAATTGCAAGATATCCTTTCCTTTCATGACATGAAATTCTTCATTTCATGTCATGAAAGGAGAAGGGCTGAAAAAAAATGGAAAAATTTGTCACCGAAGTTCAAACAAGCACATGGCATGGCATGAGCTGAAGTGCAGAGAACTGGCCCAAAGCTTGCCAGCTTGATCCTCACTGAAATCGCAAGATTTCATTTCCTTTCATGAAATGAATTTCATGAAAGGAAATGAAATCCCAAATTCAGAGAAGGAGTGTAACAAGCACTGGGGACAGGAGATATGAGCAAAGAGAAGGTGAGCGGAAAAAACGGCAGCATTTGGAAATGCAGCATGTGGAAGGCAATGCATTGGGATGAAATGAGGGCCAGGGAAAAAACCAGAGAGTTGCCCAAATTCTAGGGGTTGAATCTCTGAAATCCAAAGAGAAAGGGACAAGGTGAGAGGCGAGAAGAAAGTGAGGAAGGGAAGGGCTCCAAAAGAAAAAGCGAAGAAAAATTTCTCACCGAAGTTCAAACAAGCAAATGGCATGGCATGAGCAGAAGGGCAGAGAGCTGGACCAAAGTTGACAACTTGATCCTCACTGAAATTGCAAGATTTCCTCTCCTTTCATGACATGAAATTCTTCATTTCATGTCATGAAAGGATAATAGCCGAAAAAAAAGGAAAAATTTGTCACCGAAGTTCAAACAAGCACATGGCATGGCATGAGCTGAAGTGCAGAGAACTGGCCCAAAGCTTGCCAGCTTGATCCTCACTGAAATCGCAAGATTTCATTTCCTTTCATGAAATGAATTTCATGAAAGGAAATGAAATCCCAAATTCAGAGAAGGAGTGTAACAAGCACTGGGGACAGGAGATATGAGCAAAGAGAAGGTGAGCGGAAAAAACGGCAGCATTTGGAAATGCAGCACATGGAAGGCAATGCATTGGGATGAAATGAGGGCCAGGGAAAAAACCAGAGAGTTGCCCAAATTCTAGGGGTTGAATCTCTGAAATCCAAAGAGAAAGGAACAAGGCGAGAGGCGTGAAGAAAGTGAGGAAGGGAAGGGCTCAAAAGAAAAAGGGAAAAATAATTTTTCACCGAAGTTCAAACAAGCAAATGGCATGGCATGAGCTGCAGGGCAGAGAGCTGGACCAAAGCGTGCCAACTTGATCCTCACTGAAATTGCAAGATATCCTTTCCTTTCATGACATGAAATTCTTCATTTCATGTCATGAAAGGAGAAGGGCTGAAAAAAAATGGAAAAATTTGTCACCGAAGTTCAAACAAGCACATGGCATGGCATGAGCTGAAGTGCAGAGAACTGGCCCAAAGCTTGCCAGCTTGATCCTCACTGAAATCGCAAGATTTCATTTCCTTTCATGAAATGAATTTCATGAAAGGAAATGAAATCCCAAATTCAGAGAAGGAGTGTAACAAGCACTGGGGACAGGAGATATGAGCAAAGAGAAGGTGAGCGGAAAAAACGGCAGCATTTGGAAATGCAGCACATGGAAGGCAATGCATTGGGATGAAATGAGGGCCAGGGAAAAAACCAGAGAGTTGCCCAAATTCTAGGGGTTGAATCTCTGAAATCCAAAGAGAAAGGAACAAGGCGAAATGCATGAAGAAAGTGAGGAAGGGAAGGGCTCAAAAGAAAAAGGGAAAAATAATTTGTCACCGAAGTTCAAACAAGCAAATGGCATGGCATGAGCTGCAGGGCAGAGAGCTGGACCAAAGCGTGCCAACTTGATCCTCACTGAAATTGCAAGATATCCTTTCCTTTCATGACATAAAATTCTTCATTTCATGTCATGAAAGGAGAAGGGCTGAAAAAAAAAGGAAAAATTTGTCACCGAAGTTCAAACAAGCACATGGCATGGCATGAGCTGAAGTGCAGAGAACTGGCCCAAAGCTTGCCAGCTTGATCCTCACTGAAATCGCAAGATTTCATTTCCTTTCATGAAATGGATTTCATGAAAGGAAATGAAATCCCAAATTCAGAGAAGGAGTGTAACAAGCACTTGGGACAGGAGATATGAGCAAAGAGAAGGTGAGCGAAAAAACGGCAGCATTTGGAAATGCAGCATGTGGAAGGCAATGCATTGGGATGAAATGAGGGCCAGGGAAAAAACCAGAGAGTTGCCCAAATTCTAGGGGTTGAATCAGTGAAATCCAAAGAGAAAGGAACAAGGCGAGAGGCGTGAAGAAAGTGAGTTAGGGAAGGGCTCCAAAAGAAAAATGGAATAATAATTTGTCACCGAAGTTCAAACAAGCAAATGGCATGGCATGAGCTGCAGGGCAGAGAGCTGGACCAAAGCGTGCCAACTTGATCCTCACTGAAATTGCAAGATATCCTTTCCTTTCATGACATGAAATTCTTCATTTCATGTCATGAAAGGAGAAGGGCTGAAAAAAAAAGGAAAAGTTTGTCACCGAAGTTCAAACAAGCACATGGCATGGCATGAGCTGAAGTGCAGAGAACTGGCCCAAAGCTTGCCAGCTTGATCCTCACTGAAATCGCAAGATTTCATTTCCTTTCATGAAATGAATTTCATGAAAGGAAATGAAATCCCAAATTCAGAGAAGGAGTGTAAAAAGCACTTGGGACAGGAGATATGAGCAAAGAGAAGGTGAGCGGAAAAAACGGCAGCATTTGGAAATGCAGCACATGGAAGGCAATGCATTGGAATGAAATGAGGGCGAGGGAAAAAACCAGAGAGTTGCCCAAATTCTAGGGGTTGAATCTCTGAAATCCAAAGAGAAAGGGACAAGGTGAGAGGCGAGAAGAAAGTGAGGAAGGGAAGGGCTCCAAAAGAAAAAGGGAAGAATAATTTCTCACCGAAGTTCAAACAAGCAAATGGCATGCCATGAGGTGAAGGGCAGAGAGCTGGACCAAAGTTGCCAACTTGATCCTCACTGAAATTGCAAGATTTCCTCTCCTTTCATGACATGAAATTCTTCATTTCATGTCATGAAAGGAGAAGGGCTGAAAAAAAAAGAAAAATTTGTCACCGAAGTTCAAACAAGCACATGGCATGGCATGAGCTGAAGTGCAGAGAACTGGCCCAAAGCTTGCCAGCTTGATCCTCACTGAAATCGCAAGATTTCATTTCCTTTCATGAAATGAATTTCATGAAAGGAAATGAAATCCCAAATTCAGAGAAGGAGTGTAACAAGCACTGGGGACAGGAGATATGAGCAAAGAGAAGGTGAGCGGAAAAAACGGCAGCATTTGGAAATGCAGCACATGGAAGGCAATGCATTGGGATGAAATGAGGGCCAGGGAAAAAACCAGAGAGTTGCCCAAATTCTAGGGGTTGAATCTCTGAAATCCAAAGAGAAAGGGACAAGGTGAGAGGCGAGAAGAAAGTGAGGGAGGGAAGGGCTCCAAAAGAAAAAGCGAAAAATAATTTCTCACCGAAGTTCAAACAAGCAAATGGCATGGCATGAGCAGAAGGGCAGAGAGCTGGACCAAAGTTGACAACTTGATCCTCACTGAAATTGCAAGATTTCCTCTCCTTTCATGACATGAAATTCTTCATTTCATGTCATGAAAGGATAATAGCCGAAAAAAAAGGAAAAATTTGTCACCGAAGTTCAAACAAGCACATGGCATGGCATGAGCTGAAGTGCAGAGAACTGGCCCAAAGCTTGCCAGCTTGATCCTCACTGAAATCGCAAGATTTCATTTCCTTTCATGAAATGAATTTCATGAAAGGAAATGAAATCCCAAATTCAGAGAAGGAGTGTAACAAGCACTGGGGACAGGAGATATGAGCAAAGAGAAGGTGAGCGGAAAAAACGGCAGCATTTGGAAATGCAGCACATGGAAGGCAATGCATTGGGATGAAATGAGGGCAAGGGAAAAAACCAGAGAGTTGCCCAAATTCTAGGGGTTGAATCTCTGAAATCCAAATAGAAAGGAACAAGGCGAGAGGCGTGAAGAAAGTGAGGAAGGGAAGGGCTCAAAAGAAAAAGGGAAAAATAATTTGTCACCGAAGTTCAAACAAGGAAATGGCATGGCATGAGCTGCAGGGCAGAGAGCTGGACCAAAGCGTGCCAACTTGATCCTCACTGAAATTGCAAGATATCCTTTCCTTTCATGACATGAAATTCTTCATTTCATGTCATGAAAGGAGAAGGGCTGAAAAAAAAAGGAAAAATTTGTCACCGAAGTTCAAACAAGAACATGGCATGGCATGAGCTGAAGTGCAGAGAACTGGCCCAAAGCTTGCCAGCTTGATCCTCACTGAAATCGCAAGATTTCATTTCCTTTCATGATATGAATTTCATGAAAGGAAATGAAATCCCAAATTCAGAGAAGGAGTGTAACAAGCACTTGGGACAGGAGATATGAGCAAAGAGAAGGTGAGCGAAAAAACGGCAGCATTTGGAAATGCAGCATGTGGAAGGCAATGCATTGGGATGAAATGAGGGCCAGGGAAAAAACCAGAGAGTTGCCCAAATTCTAGGGGTTGAATCTCTGAAATCCAAAGAGAAAGGAACAAGGCGAGAGGCGTGAAGAAAGTGAGGAAGGGAAGGGCTCCAAAAGAAAAAGGGAAAAATAATTTGTCACCGAAGTTCAAACAAGCAAATGGCATGGCATGAGCTGCAGGGCAGAGAGCTGGACCAAAGCGTGCCAACTTGATCCTCACTGAAATTGCAAGATATCCTTTCCTTTCATGACATGAAATTCTTCATTTCATGTCATGAAAGGAGAAGGGCTGAAAAAAAAAGGAAAAGTTTGTCACCGAAGTTCAAACAAGCACATGGCATGGCATGAGCTGAAGTGCAGAGAACTGGCCCAAAGCTTGCCAGCTTGATCCTCACTGAAATCGCAAGATTTCATTTCCTTTCATGAAATGAATTTCATGAAAGGAAATGAAATCCCAAATTCAGAGAAGGAGTGTAACAAGCACTTGGGACAGGAGATATGAGCAAAGAGAAGGTGAGCGGAAAAAACGGCAGCATTTGGAAATGCAGCACATGGAAGGCAATGCATTGGAATGAAATGAGGGCGAGGGAAAAAACCAGAGAGTTGCCCAAATTCTAGGGGTTGAATCTCTGAAATCCAAAGAGAAAGGAACAAGGTGAGAGGCGAGAAGAAAGTGAGGAAGGGAAGGGCTCCAAAAGAAAAAGGGAAAAATAATTTGTCACCGAAGTTCAAACAAGCAAATGGCATGCCATGAGGTGAAGGGCAGAGAGCTGGACCAAAGTTGCCAACTTGATCCTCACTGAAATTGCAAGATTTCCTCTCCTTTCATGACATGAAATTCTTCATTTCATGTCATGAAAGGAGAAGGGCTGAAAAAAAAAGAAAAATTTGTCACCGAAGTTCAAACAAGCACATGGCATGGCATGAGCTGAAGTGCAGAGAACTGGCCCAAAGCTTGCCAGCTTGATCCTCACTGAAATCGCAAGATTTCATTTCCTTTCATGAAATGCATTTCATGAAAGGAAATGAAATCCCAAATTCAGAGAAGGAGTGTAACAAGCACTGGGGACAGGAGATATGAGCAAAGAGAAGGTGAGCGGAAAAAACGGCAGCATTTGGAAATGCAGCACATGGAAGGCAATGCATTGGGATGAAATGAGGGCCAGGGAAAAAACCAGAGAGTTGCCCAAATTCTAGGGGTTGAATCTCTGAAATCCAAATAGAAAGGAACAAGGCGAGAGGCGTGAAGAAAGTGAGGAAGGGAAGGGCTCAAAAGAAAAAGGGAAAAATAATTTCTCACCGAAGTTCAAACAAGGAAATGGCATGGCATGAGCTGCAGGGCAGAGAGCTGGACCAAAGTTGCCAACTTGATCCTCACTGAAATTGCAAGATTTCCTCTCCTTTCATGACATGAAATTCTTCATTTCATGTTATGAAAGGAAAAGGGCTGAAAAAAAAGGAAAAATTTGTCACCGAAGTTCAAACAAGCACATGGCATGGCATGAGCTGAAGTGCAGAGAAGTGGCCCAAAGCTTGCCAGCTTGATCCTCACTGAAATCGCAAGATTTCATTTCCTTTCATGAAATGAATTTCATGAAAGGAAATGAAATCCCAAATTCAGAGAAGGAGTGTAACAAGCACTGGGGACAGGAGATATGAGCAAAGAGAAGGTGAGCGGAAAAAACGGCAGCATTTGGAAATGCAGCATGTGGAAGGCAATGCATTGGGATGAAATGAGGGCCAGGGAAAAAACCAGAGAGTTGCCCAAATTCTAGGGGTTGAATCTCTGAAATCCAAAGAGAAAGGAACAAGGTGAGAGGCGAGAAGAATGTGAGGAAGGGAAGGACTCCAAAAGAAAAAGGGAAAAATAATTTCTCACCGAAGTTCAAACAAGCAAATGGCATGGCATGAGCTGCAGGGCAGAGAGCTGGACCAAAGCGTGCCAACTTGATCCTCACTGAAATTACAAGATATCCTTTCCTTTCCTGACATGAAATTCTTCATTTCATGTCATGAAAGGAGAAAGGCTGAAAAAAAAAGGAAAAATTTGTCACCGAAGTTCAAACAAGCAAATGGCATGGCATGAGCAGAAGGGCAGAGAGCTGGACCAAAGCGTGCCAACTTGATCCTCACTGAAATTGCAAGATATCCTTTCCTTTCATGACATGAAATTCTTCATTTCATGTCATGAAAGGAGAAGGGCTGAAAAAAAATGGAAAAATTTTTCACCGAAGTTCGAACAAGCAAATGGCATGGCATGAGCTGAAGTGCAGAGAACTGGCCCAAAGCTTGCCAGCTTGATCCTCACTGAAATCGCAAGATTTCATTTCCTTTCATGAAATGAATTTCATGAAAGGAAATGAAATCCCAAATTCAGAGAAGGAGTGTAACAAGCACTGGGGACAGGAGATATGAGCAAAGAGAAGGTGAGCGGAAAAAACGGCAGCATTTGGAAATGCAGCATGTGGAAGGCAATGCATTGGGATGAAATGAGGGCCAGGGAAAAAACCAGAGAGTTGCCCAAATTCTAGGGGTTGAATCTCTGAAATCCAAAGAGAAAGGAACAAGGTGAGAGGCGAGAAGAAAGTGAGGAAGGGAAGGGCTCCAAAAGAAAAAGGGAAAAATAATTTGTCACCGAAATTCAAACAAGCACATGGCATGGCATGAGCTGAAGTGCAGAGAACTGGCCCAAAGCTTGCCAGCTTGATCCTCACTGAAATCGCAAGATTTCATTTCCTTTCATGAAATGAATTTCATGAAAGGAAATGAAATCCCAAATTCAGAGAAGGAGTGTAACAAGCACTTGGGACAGGAGATATGAGCAAAGAGAAGGTGAGCGGAAAAAACGGCAGCATTTGGAAATGCACCATGTGGAAGGCAATGCATTGGGATGAAATGAGGGCCAGGGAAAAAACCAGAGAGTTGCCCAAATTCTAGGGGTTGAATCTCTGAAATCCAAAGAGAAAGGAACAAGGTGAGAGGCGAGAAGAATGTGAGGAAGGGAAGGACTCCAAAAGAAAAAGGGAAAAATAATTTCTCACCGAAGTTCAAACAAGCAAATGGCATGGCATGAGCTGCAGGGCAGAGAGCTGGACCAAAGCGTGCCAACTTGATCCTCACTGAAATTACAAGATATCCTTTCCTTTCCTGACATGAAATTCTTCATTTCATGTCATGAAAGGAGAAGGGCTGGAAAAAAAAGGAAAAATTTGTCACCGAAGTTCAAACAAGCAAATGGCATGGCATGAGCAGAAGGGCAGAGAGCTGGACCAAAGCGTGCCAACTTGATCCTCACTGAAATTGCAAGATATCCTTTCCTTTCATGACATGAAATTCTTCATTTCATGTCATGAAAGGAGAAGGGCTGAAAAAAAAAGGAAAAATTTGTCACCGAAGTTCAAACAAGCACATGGCATGGCATGAGCTGAAGTGCAGAGAACTGGCCCAAAGCTTGCCAGCTTGATCCTCACTGAAATCGCAAGATTTCATCTCCTTTCATGAAATGAATTTCATGAAAGGAAATGAAATCCCAAATTCAGAGAAGGAGTGTAACAAGCACTTGGGACAGGAGATATGAGCAAAGAGAAGGTGAGCGGAAAAAACGGCAGCATTTGGAAATGCAGCACATGGAAGGCAATGCATTGGGATGAAATGAGGGCCAGGGAAAAAACCAGAGAGTTGCCCAAATTCTAGGGGTTGAATCTCTGAAATCCAAAGAGAAAGGAACAAGGTGAGAGGCGAGAAGAAAGTGAGGAAGGGAAGGACTGCAAAAGAAAAAGGGAAAAATAATTTGTCACCGAAGTTCAAACAAGGAAATGGCATGGCATGAGCTGCAGGGAAGAGAGCTGGACCAAAGCGTGCCAACTTGATCCTCACTGAAATTGCAAGATATCCTTTCCTTTCATGACATGAAATTCTTCATTTCATGTCATGAAAGAAGAAGGGCGGAAAAAAAAAGGAAAAATTTGTCACCGAAGTTCAAACAAGCACATGGCATGGCATGAGCTGAAGTGCAGAGAACTGGCCCAAAGCTTGCCAGCTTGATCCTCACTGAAATCGCAAGATTTCATTTCCTTTCATGAAAGGAAATGAAGTCCCAAATTCAGAGAAGGAGTGTAACAAGCACTGGGGACAGGAGATATGAGCAAAGAGAAGGTGAGCGGAAAAAACGGCAGCATTTGGAAATGCAGCACATGGAAGGCAATGCATTGGGATGAAATGAGGGCCAGGGAAAAAACCAGAGAGTTGCCCAAATTCTAGGGGTTGAATCTCTGAAATCCAAAGAGAAAGGAACAAGGCGAAATGCATGAAGAACGTGAGGAAGGGAAGGGCTCAAAAGAAAAAGGGAAAAATAATTTGTCACCGAAGTTCAAACAAGCAAATGGCATGGCATGAGCAGAAGGGCAGAGAGCTGGACCAAAGCGTGCCAACTTGATCCTCACTGAAATTGCAAGATATCCTTTCCTTTCATGACATGAAATTCTTCATTTCATGTCATGAAAGGAGAAGGGCTAAAAAAAAATGGAAAAATTTCTCACCGAAGTTCAAACAAGCACATGGCATGGCATGAGCTGAAGTGCAGAGAACTGGCCCAAAGCTTGCCAGCTTGATCCTCACTGAAATCGCAAGATTTCATTTCCTTTCATGAAATGAATTTCATGAAAGAAAATGAAATCCCAAATTCAGAGAAGGAGTGTAACAAGCACTTGGGACAGGAGATATGAGCAAAGAGAAGGTGAGCGGAAAAAACGGCAGCATTTGGAAATGCAGCACATGGAAGGCAATGCATTGGAATGAAATGAGGGCAAGGGAAAAAACCAGAGAGTTGCCCAAATTCTAGGGGTTGAATCTCTGAAATCCAAAGAGAAAGGAACAAGGTGAGAGGCGAGAAGAAAGTGAGGAAGGGAAGGGCTCCAAAAGAAAAAGGGAAAAATAATTTGTCACCGAAGTTCAAACAAGCAAATGGCATGCCATGAGGTGAAGGGCAGAGAGCTGGACCAAAGTTGCCAACTTGATCCTCACTGAAATTGCAAGATTTCCTCTCCTTTCATGACATGAAATTCTTCATTTCATGTCATGAAAGGAGAAGGGCTGAAAAAAAAAGAAAAATTTGTCACCGAAGTTCAAACAAGCACATGGCATGGCATGAGCTGAAGTGCAGAGAACTGGCCCAAAGCTTGCCAGCTTGATCCTCACTGAAATCGCAAGATTTCATTTCCTTTCATGAAATGAATTTCATGAAAGGAAATGAAATCCCAAATTCAGAGAAGGAGTGTAACAAGCACTGGGGACAGGAGATATGAGCAAAGAGAAGGTGAGCGGAAAAAACGGCAGCATTTGGAAATGCAGCACATGGAAGGCAATGCATTGGGATGAAATGAGGGCCAGGGAAAAAACCAGAGAGTTGCCCAAATTCTAGGGGTTGAATCTCTGAAATCCAAAGAGAAAGGGACAAGGTGAGAGGCGAGAAGAAAGTGAGGAAGGGAAGGGCTCCAAAAGAAAAAGCGAAAAAAAATTTCTCACCGAAGTTCAAACAAGCAAATGGCATGGCATGAGCAGAAGGGCAGAGAGCTGGACCAAAGTTGACAACTTGATCCTCACTGAAATTGCAAGATTTCCTCTCCTTTCATGACATGAAATTCTTCATTTCATGTCATGAAAGGATAATAGCCGAAAAAAAAGGAAAAATTTGTCACCGAAGTTCAAACAAGCACATGGCATGGCATGAGCTGAAGTGCAGAGAACTGGCCCAAAGCTTGCCAGCTTGATCCTCACTGAAATCGCAAGATTTCATTTCCTTTCCTGAAATAAATTTCATGAAAGGAAATGAAATCCCAAATTCAGAGAAGGAGTGTAACAAGCACTGGGGACAGGAGATATGAGCAAAGAGAAGGTGAGCGGAAAAAACGGCAGCATTTGGAAATGCAGCACATGGAAGGCAATGCATTGGGATGAAATGAGGGCCAGGGAAAAAACCAGAGAGTTGCCCAAATTCTAGGGGTTGAATCTCTGAAATCCAAAGAGAAAGGAACAAGGCGAAATGCATGAAGAAAGTGAGGAAGGGAAGGGCTCAAAAGAAAAAGGGAAAAATAATTTGTCACCGAAGTTCAAACAAGCAATGGCATGGCATGAGCAGAAGGGCAGAGAGCTGGACCAAAGCGTGCCAACTTGATCCTCACTGAAATTGCAAGATATCCTTTCCTTTCATGACATGAAATTCTTCATTTCATGTCATGAAAGGAGAAGGGCTGAAAAAAAAAGGAAAAATTTGTCACCGAAGTTCAAACAAGCACATGGCATGGCATGAGCTGAAGTGCAGAGAACTGGCCCAAAGCTTGCCAGCTTGATCCTCACTGAAATCGCAAGATTTCATTTCCTTTCATGAAATGAATTTCATGAAAGGAAATGAAATCCCAAATTCAGAGAAGGAGTGTAACAAGCACTGGGGACAGAAGATATGAGCAAAGAGAAGGTGAGCGGGAAAAACGGCAGCATTTGGAAATGCAGCATGTGGAAGGCAATGCATTGGGATGAAATGAGGGCCAGGGAAAAAACCAGAGAGTTGCCCAAATTCTAGGGGTTGAATCTCTGAAATCCAAAGAGAAAGGAACAAGGCGAGAGGCGTGAAGAAAGTGAGGAAGGGAAGGGCTCAAAAGAAAAAGGGAAAAATAATTTTTCACCGAAGTTCAAACAAGCAAATGGCATGGCATGAGCTGCAGGGCAGAGAGCTGGACCAAAGCGTGCCAACATGATCCTCACTGAAATTGCAAGATATCCTTTCCTTTCATGACATGAAATTCTTCATTTCATGTCATGAAAGGAGAAGGGCTGAAAAAAAAAGAAAAATTTGTCACCGAAGTTCAAACAAGCACATGGCATGGCATGAGCTGAAGTGCAGAGAACTGGCCCAAAGCTTGCCAGCTTGATCCTCACTGAAATCGCAAGATTTCATTTCCTTTCATGAAATGAATTTCATGAAAGGAAATGAAATCCCAAATTCAGAGAAGGAGTGTAACAAGCACTGGGGACAGGAGATATGAGCAAAGAGAAGGTGAGCGGAAAAAACGGCAGCATTTGGAAATGCAGCACATGGAAGGCAATGCATTGGGATGAAATGAGGGCCAGGGAAAAAACCAGAGAGTTGCCCAAATTCTAGGGGTTGAATCTCTGAAATCCAAAGAGAAAGGAACAAGGTGAGAGGCGAGAAGAAAGTGAGGAAGGGAAGGGCTCCAAAAGAAAAAGGGAAAAATAATTTGGCACCGAAGTTCAAACAAGCAAATGGCATGGCATGAGCAGAAGGGCAGAGAGCTGGACCAAAGTTGACAACTTGATCCTCACTGAAATTGCAAGATTTCCTCTCCTTTCATGACATGAAATTCTTCATTTCATGTCATGAAAGGAGAAGGGCTGGAAAAAAAAGAAAAATTTGTCACCAAAGTTCAAACAAGCACATGGCATGGCATGAGCTGAAGTGCAGAGAACTGGCCCAAAGCTTGCCAGCTTGATCCTCACTGAAATCGCAAGATTTCATTTCCTTTCATGAAATGAATTTCATGAAAGGAAATGAAATCCCAAATTCAGAGAAGGAGTGTAACAAGCACTGGGGACAGGAGATATGAGCAAAGAGAAGGTGAGCGGAAAAAACGGCAGCATTTGGAAATGCAGCACATGGAAGGCAATGCATTGGGATGAAATGAGGGCCAGGGAAAAAACCAGAGAGTTGCCCAAATTCTAGGGGTTGAATCTCTGAAATCCAAAGAGAAAGGGACAAGGTGAGAGGCGAGAAGACAGTGAGGGAGGGAAGGGCTCCAAAAGAAAAAGGGAAAAATAATTTCTCACCGAAGTTCAAACAAGCAAATGGCATGGCATGAGCAGAAGGGCAGAGAGCTGGACCAAAGTTGACAACTTGATCCTCACTGAAATTGCAAGATTTCCTCTCCTTTCATGACATGAAATTCTTCATTTCATGTCATGAAAGGATAATAGCCGAAAAAAAAGGAAAAATTTGTCACCGAAGTCCAAACAAGCACATGGCATGGCATGAGCTGAAGTGCAGAGAACTGGCCCAAAGCTTGCCAGCTTGATCCTCACTGAAATCGCAAGATTTCATTTCCTTTCATGACATGAAATTCTTCATTTCATGTTATGAAAGGAAAAGGGCTGAAAAAAAAAGGAAAAATTTGTCACCGAAGTTCAAACAAGCACATGGCATGGCATGAGCTGAAGTGCAGAGAACTGGCCCAAAGCTTGCCAGCTTGATCCTCACTGAAATCGCAAGATTTCATTTCCTTTCATGAAATGAATTTCATGAAAGGAAATGAAATCCCAAATTCAGAGAAGGAGTGTAACAAGCACTTGGGACAGGAGATATGAGCAAAGAGAAGGTGAGCGGAAAAAACGGCAGCATTTGGAAATGCAGCATGTGGAAGGCAATGCATTGGGATGAAATGAGGGCCAGGGAAAAAACCAGAGAGTTGCCCAAATTCTAGGGGTTGAATCTCTGAAATCCAAAGAGAAAGGAACAAGGTGAGAGGCGAGAAGAAAGTGAGGAAGGGAAGAACTCCAAAAGAAAAAGGGAAAAATAATTTCTCACCGAAGATCAAACAAGCAAATGGCATGGCATGAGCTGCAGGGCAGAGAGCTGGACCAAAGTTGCACACTTGATCCTCACTGAAATTGCAAGATTTCCTCTCCTTTCATGACATGAAATTCTTCATTTCATGTCATGAAAGGACAATAGTTATAAAAACGGAAAAATTTGTCACCGAAGTTCAAACAAGCAAATGGCATGGCATTAGCTGCAGGGCAGAGAGCTGGACCAAAGTTGCACACTTGATCCTTACTGAAATTGCAAGATTTCCTCTCCTTTCATGACATGAAATTCTTCATTTCATGTCATGAAAGGACAATAGCTGGAAAAAAAGGAGAAATTTGTCACAGAAGTTCAAACAAGCAAATGGCATGGCATGAGCTGAAGTGCAGAGAACTGGCCCAAAGCTTGCCAGCTTGATCCTCACTGAAATCGCAAGATTTCATTTCCTTTCATGAAATTAATTTCATGAAAGGAAATGAAATCCCAAATTCAGAGAAGGAGTGTAACAAGCACTTGGGACAGGAGATATGAGCAAAGAGAAGGTGAGCGGAAAAAACGGCAGCATTTGGAAATGCAGCATGTGGAAGGCAATGCATTGGGATGAAATGAGGGCCAGGGAAAAAACCAGAGAGTTGCCCAAATTCTAGGGGTTGAATCTCTGAAATCCAAAGAGAAAGGAACAAGGTGAGAGGCGAGAAGAATGTGAGGAAGGGAAGGACTCCAAAAGAAAAAGGGAAAAATAATTTCTCACCGAAGTTCAAACAAGCAAATGGCATGGCATGAGCTGCAGGGCAGAGAGCTGGACCAAAGCGTGCCAACTTGATCCTCACTGAAATTGCAAGATATCCTTTCCTTTCCTGACATGAAATTCTTCATTTCATGTCATGAATGGAGAAGGGCTGAAAAAAAAAGGAAAAATTTGTCACCGAAGTTCAAACAAGCAAATGGCATGGCATGAGCAGAAGGGCAGAGAGCTGGACCAAAGCGTGCCAACTTGATCCTCACTGAAATTGCAAGATATCCTTTCCTTTCATGACATGAAATTCTTCATTTCATGTCATGAAAGGAGAAGGGCTGAAAAAAAATGGAAAAATTTGTCACCGAAGTTCAAACAAGCAAATGGCATGGCATGAGCTGAAGTGCAGAGAACTGGCCCAAAGCTTGCCAGCTTGATCCTCACTGAAATCGCAAGATTTCATTTCCTTTCATGAAATGAATTTCATGAAAGGAAATGAAATCCCAAATTCAGAGAAGGAGTGTAACAAGCACTTGGGACAGGAGATATGAGCAAAGAGAAGGTGAGCGGAAAAAACGGCAGCATTTGGAAATGCAGCACATGGAAGGCAATGCATTGGGATGAAATGAGGGCCAGGGAAAAAACCAGAGAGTTGCCCAAATTCTAGGGGTTGAATCTCTGAAATCCAAAGAGAAAGGAACAAGGTGAGAGGCGAGAAGAATGTGAGGAAGGGAAGGACTCCAAAAGAAAAAGGGAAAAATAATTTCTCACCGAAGTTCAAACAAGCAAATGGCATGGCATGAGCTGCAGGGCAGAGAGCTGGACCAAAGCGTGCCAACTTGATCCTCACTGAAATTGCAAGATATCCTTTCCTTTCCTGACATGAAATTCTTCATTTCATGTCATGAAAGGAGAAGGGCTGAAAAAAAATGGAAAAATTTGTCACCGAAGTTCAAACAAGCACATGGCATGGCATGAGCTGAAGTGCAGAGAACTGGCCCAAAGTTTGCCAGCTTGATCCTCACTGAAATTGCAAGATTTCATTTCCTTTCATGAAATGAATTTCATGAAAGGAAATGAAATCCCAAATTCAGAGAAGGAGTGTAACAAGCACTGGGGACAGGAGATATGAGCAAAGTGAAGGTGAGCGGAAAAAACGGCAGCATTTGGAAATGCAGCACATGGAAGGCAATGCATTGGGATGAAATGAGAGCCAGGGAAAAAACTAGAGAGTTGCCCAAAATCTAGGGGTTGAATCTCTGAAATCCAAAAAGAAAGGAACAAGGTAGAGGCGAGAGGAATGTGAGGAAGGGAAGGACTACAAAAGGAAAAGGGTAAAACAATTTGTCACCCAAGTTCAAACAAGCAAATGGCATGGCATGAGCAGAAGGGCAGAGAGCTGGACCAAAGCGTGCCAACTTGATCCTCACTGAAATTGCAAGATATCCTTTCCTTTCATGACATGAAATTCTTCATTTCATGTCATGAAAGGAGAAGGGCTGAAAAAAAAAGGAAAAATTTGTCACCGAAGTTCAAACAAGCAAATGGCATGGCAGGAGCTGAAGTGCAGAGAACTGGCCCAAAGCTTGCCAGCTTGATCCTCACTGAAATCGTAAGATTTCATTTCCTTTCATGAAATAAATTTCATGAAAGGAAATGAAATCCCAAATTCAGAGAAGGAGTGTAACAAGCACTTGGGACAGGAGATATGAGCAAAGAGAAGGTGAGCGGAAAAAACGGCAGCATTTGGAAATGCAGCATGTGGAAGGCAATGCATTGGGATGAAATGAGGGCCAGGGAAAAAACCAGAGAGTTGCCCATATTCTAGGGGTTGAATCTCTGAAATCCAAAGAGAAAGGAACAAGGTGAGAGGCGAGAAGAATGTGAGGAAGGGAAGGACTCCAAAAGAAAAAGGGAAAAATAATTTCTCACCGAAGTTCAAACAAGGAAATGGCATGGCATGAGCTGCAGGGCAGAGAGCTGGACCAAAGCGTGCCAACTTGATCCTCACTGAAATTGCAAGATATCCTTTCCTTTCCTGACATGAAATTCTTCATTTCATGTCATGAAAGGAGAAGGGCTGAAAAAAAATGGAAAAATTTGTCACCGAAGTTCAAACAAGCACATGGCATGGCATGAGCTGAAGTGCAGAGAACTGGCCCAAAGTTTGCCAGCTTGATCCTCACTGAAATCGCAAGATTTCATTTCCTTTCATGAAATGAATTTCATGAAAGGAAATGAAATCCCAAATTCAGAGAAGGAGTGTAACAAGCACTGGGGACAGGAGATATGAGCAAAGTGAAGGTGAGCGGAAAAAACGGCAGCATTTGGAAATGCAGCACATGGAAGGCAATGCATTGGGATGAAATGAGAGCCAGGGAAAAAACTAGAGAGTTGCCCAAATTCTAGGGGTTGAATCTCTGAAATCCAAAAAGAAAGGAACAAGGTAGAGGCGAGAGGAATGTGAGGAAGGGAAGGACTCCAAAAGGAAAAGGGAAAAATAATTTGTCATCCAAGTTCAAACAAGCAAATGGCATGGCATGAGCAGAAGGGCAGAGAGCTGGACCAAAGCGTGCCAACTTGATCCTCACTGAAATTGCAAGATATCCTTTCCTTTCATGACATGAAATTCTTCATTTCATGTCATGAAAGGAGAAGGGCTGAAAAAAAAAGGAAAAATTTGTCACCGAAGTTCAAACAAGCAAATGGCATGGCATGAGCTGAAGTGCAGAGAACTGGCCCAAAGCTTGCCAGCTTGATCCTCACTGAAATCGTAAGATTTCATTTCCTTTCATGAAATAAATTTCATGAAAGGAAATGAAATCCCAAATTCAGAGAAGGAGTGTAACAAGCACTTGGGACAGGAGATATGAGCAAAGAGAAGGTGAGCGGAAAAAACGGCAGCATTTGGAAATGCAGCATGTGGAAGGCAATGCATTGGGATGAAATGAGGGCCAGGGAAAAAACCAGAGAGTTGCCCAAATTCAAGGGGTTGAATCTCTCAAATCCAAAGAGAAAGGAACAAGGTGAGAGGCGAGAAGAAAGTGAGGAAGGGAAGGGCTCCAAAAGAAAAAGGGAAAAATAATTTGTCACCGAAGTTCAAACAAGCACATGGCATGGCATGAGCTGAAGTGCAGAGAACTGGCCCAAAGCTTGCCAGCTTGATCCTCACTGAAATCGCAAGATTTCATTTCCTTTCATGAAATGAATTTCATGAAAGGAAATGAAATCCCAAATTCAGAGAAGGAGTGTAACAAGCACTTGGGACAGGAGATATGAGCAAAGAGAAGGTGAGCGGAAAAAACGGCAGCATTTGGAAATGCAGCACATGGAAGGCAATGCATTGGGATGAAATGAGGGCCAGGGAAAAAACCAGAGAGTTGCCCAAATTCTAGGGGTTGAATCTCTGAAATCCAAAGAGAAAGGAACAAGGTGAGAGGCGTGAAGAAAGTGAGGAAGGGAAGGGCTCAAAAGAAAAAGGGAAGAATAATTTCTCACCGAAGTTCAAAAAAGCAAATGGCATGGCATGAGCTGCAGGGCAGAGAGCTGGACCAAAGTTGCACACTTGATCCTCACTGAAATTGCAAGATTTCCTCTCCTTTCATGACATGAAATTCTTCATTTCATGTCATGAAAGGACAATAGCTGAAAAAAAAGGAAAAATTTGTCACCGAAGTTCAAACAAGCAAATGGCATGGCATGAGCTGAAGTGCAGAGAACTGGCCCAAAGCTTGCCAGCTTGATCCTCACTGAAATCGCAAGATTTCATTTCCTTTCATGAAATGAATTTCATGAAAGGAAATGAAATCCCAAATTCAGAGAAGGAGTGTAAAAAGCACTTGGGACAGGAGATATGAGCAAAGAGAAGGTGAGCGGAAAAAACGGCAGCATTTGGAAATGCAGCATGTGGAAGGCAATGCATTGGGATGAAATGAGGGCCAGGGAAAAAACCAGAGAGTTGCCCAAATTCTTGGGGTTGAATCTCTGAAATCCAAAGAGAAAGGAACAAGGTGAGAGGCGAGAAGAATGTGAGGAAGGGAAGGACTCCAAAAGAAAAAGGGAAAAATAATTTGTCACCGAAGTTCAAACAAGCAAATGGCATGGCATGAGCTGCAGGGCAGAGAGCTGGACCAAAGCGTGCCAACTTGATCCTCACTGAAATTGCAAGATATCCTTTCCTTTCCTGACATGAAATTCTTCATTTCATGTCATGAAAGGGGAAGGGCTGGAAAAAAAAGGAAAAATTTGTCACCGAAGTTCAAACAAGCAAATGGCATGGCAGGAGCAGAAGGGCAGAGAGCTGGACCAAAGCGTGCCAACTTGATCCTCACTGAAATTGCAAGATATCCTTTCCTTTCATGACATGAAATTCTTCATTTCATGTCATGAAAGGAGAAGGGCTGAAAAAAAATGGAAAAATTTGTTACCGAAGTTCAAACAAGCAAATGGCATGGCATGAGCTGAAGTGCAGAGAACTGGCCCAAAGCTTGCCAGCTTGATCCTCACTGAAATCGCAAGATTTCATTTCCTTTCATGAAATGAATTTCATGAAAGGAAATGAAATCCCAAATTCAGAGAAGGAGTGTAACAAGCACTGGGGACAGGAGATATGAGCAAAGAGAAGGTGAGCGGAAAAAACGGCAGCATTTGGAAATGCAGCACATGGAAGGCAATGCATTGGGATGAAATGAGAGCCAGGGAAAAAACCAGAGAGTTGCCCAAATTCTAGGGGTTGAATCTCTGAAATCCAAAAAGAAAGGAACAAGGTGAGAGGCGAGAGGAATGTGAGGATGGGAAGGACTCCAAAAGAAAAGGGAAAAATAATTTGTCACCCAAGTTCAAACAAGCAAATGGCATGGCATGAGCAGAAGGGCAGAGAGCTGGACCAAAGTTGCACACTTGATCCTCACTGAAATTGCAAGATTTCCTCTCCTTTCATGACATGAAATTCTTCATTTCATGTCATGAAAGGACAATAGCTGAAAAAAATGGAAAAATTTGTCACCGAAGTTCAAACAAGCAAATGGCATGGCATGAGCTGAAGTGCAGAGAACTGGCCCAAAGCTTGCCAGCTTGATCCTCACTGAAATCGTAAGATTTCATTTCCTTTCATGAAATGAATTTCATGAAAGGAAATGAAATCCCAAATTCAGAGAAGGAGTGTAACAAGCACTGGGGACAGGAGATATGAGCAAAGAGAAGGTGAGCGGAAAAAACGGCAGCATTTGGAAATGCAGCATGTGGAAGGCAATGCATTGGGATGAAATGAGGGCCAGGGAAAAAACCAGAGAGTTGCCCAAATTCTAGGGGTTGAATCTCTGAAATCCAAAGAGAAAGGAACAAGGTGAGAGGCGAGAAGAAAGTGAGGAAGGGAAGGGCTCCAAAAGAAAAAGGGAAAAATAATTTGTCACCGAAGTTCAAACAAGCACATGGCATGGCATGAGCTGAAGTGCAGAGAACTGGCCCAAAGCTTGCCGGCTTGATCCTCACTGAAATCGAAAGATTTCATTTCCTTTCATGAAATGAATTTCATGAAAGGAAATGAAATCCCAAATTCAGAGAAGGAGTGTAACAAGCACTTGGGACAGGAGATATGAGCAAAGAGAAGGTGAGCGGAAAAAACGGCAGCATTTGGAAATGCAGCACATGGAAGGCAATGCATTGGGATGAAATGAGGGCCAGGGAAAAAACCAGAGAGTTGCCCAAATTCTAGGGGTTGAATCTCTGAAATCCAAAGAGAAAGGAACAAGGTGAGAGGCGAGAAGAAAGTGAGGAAGGGAAGGGCTCCAAAAGAAAAAGGGAAAAATAATTTCTCACCGAAGTTCAAAAAAGCAAATGGCATGGCATGAGCTGCAGGGCAGAGAGCTGGACCAAAGTTGCACACTTGATCCTCACTGAAATTGCAAAATTTCCTCTCCTTTCATGACATGAAATTCTTCATTTCATGTCATGAAAGGACAATAGTTATAAAAAAATGAAAAATTTGTCACCGAAGTTCAAACAAGCAAATGGCATGGCATTAGCTGCAGGGCAGAGAGCTGGACCAAAGTTGCACACTTGATCCTCACTGAAATTGCAAGATTTCCTCTCCTTTCATGACATGAAATTCTTCATTTCATGTCGTGAAAGGACAATAGTTATAAAAAAAGGAAAAATTTGTCACCGAAGTTCAAACAAGCACATGGCATGGCATGAGCTGAAGTGCAGAGAACTGGCCCAAAGCTGGCCAGCTTGATCCTCACTGAAATCGCAAGATTTCATTTCCTTTCATGAAATAAATTTCATGAAAGGAAATGAAATCCCAAATTCAGAGAAGGAGTGTAACAAGCACTTGGGACAGGAGATATGAGCAAAGAGAAGGTGAGCAGAAAAAATGGCAGCATTTAAAAATGCAGTACATGGAAGGCAATGCATTGGGATGAAATGAGGGCCAGGGAAAAAACCAGAGAGTTGCCCAAATTCTAGGGGTTGAATCTCTGAAATCCAAAGAGAAAGGAACAAGGTGAGAGGCATGAAGAAAGTGAGGAAGGGAAGGGCTCAAAAGAAAAAGGGAAAAATAATTTCTCACCGAAGTTCAAACAAGGAAATGGCATGGCATGAGCTGCAGGGCAGAGAGCTGGACCAAAGCTTGCCAACTTGATCCTCACTGAAATTGCAAGATATCCTTTCCTTTCATGACATGAAATCCTTCATTTCATGTCATGAAAGGAGAAGGGCTGAAAAAAAATGGAAAAATTTGTCACCGAAGTTCAAACAAGCAAATGGCATGGCATGAGCTGAAGTGCAGAGAACTGGCCCAAAGCTTGCCAGCTTGATCCTCACTGAAATCACAAGATTTCATTTCCTTTCATGAAATGAATTTCATGAAAGGAAATGAAATCCCAAATTCAGAGAAGGAGTGTAACAAGCACTTGGGACAGGAGATATGAGCAAAGAGAAGGTGAGCGGAAAAAACGGCAGCATTCGGAAATGCAGCATATGGAAGGCAATGCATTGGGATGAAATGAGGGCCAGGGAAAAAACCAGAGAGTTGCCCAAATTCTAGGGGTTGAATCTCTGAAATCCAAAGAGAAAGGAACAAGGTGAGAGGCATGAAGAAAGTGAGGAAGGGAAGGGCTCAAAAGAAAAAGGGAAAAATAATTTGTCACCGAAGTTCAAACAAGCAAATGGCATGGCATTAGCTGCAGGGCAGAGAGCTGGACCAAAGTTGCACACTTGATCCTCACTGAAATTGCAAGATTTCCTCTACTTTCATGACATGAAATTCTTCATTTCATGTCATGAAAGGACAATAGTTATAAAAAAAGGAAAAATTTGTCACCGAAGTTCAAACAAGCACATGGCATGGCATGAGCTGAAGTGCAGAGAGCTGGACCAAAGTTGCACACATGATCCTCAATGAAATTGCAAGATTTCCTCTCCTTTCATGACATGAAATTCTTCATTTCATGTCATGAAAGGAGAAGGGCTGAAAAAAAAGGAAAAATTTGTCACAGAAGTTCAAACAAGCAAATGGCATGGCATGAGCTGAAGTGCAGAGAACTGGCCCAAAGCTTGCCAGCTTGATCCTCACTGAAATCGCAAGATTTCATTTCCTTTCATGAAATGAATTTCATGAAAGGAAATGAAATCCCAAATTCAGAGAAGGAGTGTAACAAGCACTTGGGACAGGAGATATGAGCAAAGAGAAGGTGAGCGGAAAAAACGGCAGCATTTGGAAATGCAGCATGTGGAAGGCAATGCATTGGGATGAAATGAGGGCCAGGGAAAAAACCAGAGAGTTGCCCAAATTCTAGGGGTTGAATCTCTGAAATCCAAAGAGAAAGGAACAAGGTGAGAGGCGAGAAGAAAGTGAGGAAGGGAAGGACTCCAAAAGAAAAAGGGAAAAATAATTTCTCACCGAAGTTCAAACAAGCAAATGGCATGGCATGAGCTGCAGGGCAGAGAGCTGGACCAAAGCGTGCCAACTTGATCCTCACTGAAATTGCAAGATATCCTTTCCTTTCATGACATGAAATTCTTCATTTCATGTCATGAAAGAAGAAGGGCTGAAAAAAAAAGGAAAAATTTGTCACCGAAGTTCAAACAAGCACATGGCATGGCATGAGCTGAAGTGCAGAGAACTGGCCCAAAGTTTGCCAGCTTGATCCTCACTGAAATTGCAAGATTTCATTTCCTTTCATGAAATGAATTTCATGAAAGGAAATGAAATCCCAAATTCAGAGAAGGAGTGTAACAAGCACTGGGGACAGGAGATATGAGCAAAGAGAAGGTGAGCGGAAAAAACGGCAGCATTTGGAAATGCAGCACATGGAAGGCAATGCATTGGGATGAAATGAGAGCCAGGGAAAAAACCAGAGAGTTGCCCAAATTCTAGGGGTTGAATCTCTGAAATCCAAAAAGAAAGGAACAAGGTGAGAGGCGAGAGGAATGTGAGGATGGGAAGGACTCCAAAAGGAAAAGGGAAAAATAATTTGTCACCCAAGTTCAAACAAGCAAATGGCATGGCATGAGCAGAAGGGCAGAGAGCTGGACCAAAGTTGCACACTTGATCCTCACTGAAATTGCAAGATTTCCTCTCCTTTCATGACATGAAATTCTTCATTTCATGTCATGAAAGGACAATAGCTGAAAAAAAAGGAAAAATTTGTCACCGAAGTTCAAACAAGCAAATGGCATGGCATGAGCTGAAGTGCAGAGAACTGGCCCAAAGCTTGCCAGCTTGATCCTCACTGAAATCGTAAGATTTCATTTCCTTTCATGAAATGAATTTCATGAAAGGAAATGAAATCCCAAATTCAGAGAAGGAGTGTAACAAGCACTTGGGACAGGAGATATGAGCAAAGAGAAGGTGAGCGGAAAAAACGGCAGCATTTGGAAATGCAGCATGTGGAAGGCAATGCATTGGGATGAAATGAGGGCCAGGGAAAAAACCAGAGAGTTGCCCAAATTCTAGGGGTTGAATCTCTGAAATCCAAAGAGAAAGGAACAAGGTGAGAGGCGAGAAGAAAGTGAGGAAGGGAAGGGCTCAAAAGAAAAAGGGAAAAATAATTTGTCACCGAAGTTCAAACAAGCACATGGCATGGCATGAGCTGAAGTGCAGAGAACTGGCCCAAAGCTTGCCAGCTTGATCCTCACTGAAATCGAAAGATTTCATTTCCTTTCATGAAATGAATTTCATGAAAGGAAATGAAATCCCAAATTCAGAGAAGGAGTGTAACAAGCACTTGGGACAGGAGATATGAGCAAAGAGAAGGTGAGCGGAAAAAACGGCAGCATTTGGAAATGCAGCACATGGAAGGCAATGCATTGGGATGAAATGAGGGCCAGGGAAAAAACCAGAGAGTTGCCCAAATTCTAGGGGTTGAATCTCTGAAATCCAAAGAGAAAGGAACAAGGTGAGAGGCGAGAAGAAAGTGAGGAAGGGAAGGGCTCCAAAAGAAAAAGGGAAAAATAATTTCTCACCGAAGTTCAAAAAAGCAAATGGCATGGCATGAGCTGCAGGGCAGAGAGCTGGACCAAAGTTGCACACTTGATCCTCACTGAAATTGCAAAATTTCCTCTCCTTTCATGACATGAAATTCTTCATTTCATGTCATGAAAGGACAATAGTTATAAAAAAATGAAAAATTTGTCACCGAAGTTCAAACAAGCAAATGGCATGGCATTAGCTGCAGGGCAGAGAGCTGGACCAAAGTTGCACACTTGATCCTCACTGAAATTGCAAGATTTCCTCTCCTTTCATGACATGAAATTCTTCATTTCATGTCGTGAAAGGACAATAGTTATAAAAAAAGGAAAAATTTGTCACCGAAGTTCAAACAAGCACATGGCATGGCATGAGCTGAAGTGCAGAGAACTGGCCCAAAGCTTGCCAGCTTGATCCTCACTGAAATCGCAAGATTTCATTTCCTTTCATGAAATGAATTTCATGAAAGGAAATGAAATCCCAAATTCAGAGAAGGAGTGTAACAAGCACTGGGGACAGGAGATATGAGCAAAGAGAAGGTGAGCAGAAAAAATGGCAGCATTTAAAAATGCAGTACATGGAAGGCAATGCATTGGGATGAAATGAGGGCCAGGGAAAAAACCAGAGAGTTGCCCAAATTCTAGGGGTTGAATCTCTGAAATCCAAAGAGAAAGGAACAAGGTGAGAGGCATGAAGAAAGTGAGGAAGGGAAGGGCTCAAAAGAAAAAGGGAAAAATAATTTCTCACCGAAGTTCAAACAAGGAAATGGCATGGCATGAGCTGCAGGGCAGAGAGCTGGACCAAAGCTTGCCAACTTGATCCTCACTGAAATTGCAAGATATCCTTTCCTTTCATGACATGAAATCCTTCATTTCATGTCATGAAAGGAGAAGGGCTGAAAAAAAATGGAAAAATTTGTCACCGAAGTTCAAACAAGCAAATGGCATGGCATGAGCTGAAGTGCAGAGAACTGGCCCAAAGCTTGCCAGCTTGATCCTCACTGAAATCACAAGATTTCATTTCCTTTCATGAAATGAATTTCATGAAAGGAAATGAAATCCCAAATTCAGAGAAGGAGTGTAACAAGCACTTGGGACAGGAGATATGAGCAAAGAGAAGGTGAGCGGAAAAAACGGCAGCATTCGGAAATGCAGCATATGGAAGGCAATGCATTGGGATGAAATGAGGGCCAGGGAAAAAACCAGAGAGTTGCCCAAATTCTAGGGGTTGAATCTCTGAAATCCAAAGAGAAAGGAACAAGGTGAGAGGCATGAAGAAAGGTAGGAAGGGAAGGGCTCAAAAGAAAAAGGGAAAAATAATTTGTCACCGAAGTTCAAACAAGCAAATGGCATGGCATTAGCTGCAGGGCAGAGAGCTGGACCAAAGTTGCACACTTGATCCTCACTGAAATTGCAAGATTTCCTCTACTTTCATGACATGAAATTCTTCATTTCATGTCATGAAAGGACAATAGTTATATAAAAAGGAAAAATTTGTCACCGAAGTTCAAACAAGCACATGGCATGGCATGAGCTGAAGTGCAGAGAGCTGGACCAAAGTTGCACACTTGATCCTCAATGAAATTGCAAGATTTCCTCTCCTTTCATGACATGAAATTCTTCATTTCATGTCATGAAAGGACAATAGCTGAAAAAAAAGGAAAAATTTGTCACAGAAGTTCAAACAAGCAAATGGCATGGCATGAGCTGAAGTGCAGAGAACTGGCCCAAAGCTTGCCAGCTTGATCCTCACTGAAATCGCAAGATTTCATTTCCTTTCATGAAATGAATTTCATGAAAGGAAATGAAATCCCAAATTCAGAGAAGGAGTGTAACAAGCACTTGGGACAGGAGATATGAGCAAAGAGAAGGTGAGCGGAAAAAACGGCAGCATTTGGAAATGCAGCACATGGAAGGCAATGCATTGGGATGAAATGAGGGCCAGGGAAAAAACCAGAGAGTTGCCCAAATTCTAGGGGTTGAATCTCTGAAATCCAAAGAGAAAGGAACAAGGTGAGAGGCGAGAAGAAAGTGAGGAAGGGAAGGACTCCAAAAGAAAAAGGGAAAAATAATTTGTCACCGAAGTTCAAACAAGCAAATGGCATGGCATGAGCTGCAGGGAAGAGAGCTGGACCAAAGCGTGCCAACTTGATCCTCACTGAAATTGCAAGATATCCTTTCCTTTCATGACATGAAATTCTTCATTTCATGTCATGAAAGAAGAAGGGCTGAAAAAAAAAGGAAAAATTTGTCACCGAAGTTCAAACAAGCACATGGCATGGCATGAGCTGAAGTGCAGAGAACTGGCCCAAAGTTTGCCAGCTTGATCCTCACTGAAATTGCAAGATTTCATTTCCTTTCATGAAATGAATTTCATGAAAGGAAATGAAATCCCAAATTCAGAGAAGGAGTGTAACAAGCACTGGGGACAGGAGATATGAGCAAAGAGAAGGTGAGCGGAAAAAACGGCAGCATTCGGAAATGCAGCACATGGAAGGCAATGCATTGGGATGAAATGAGAGCCAGGGAAAAAACCAGAGAGTTGCCCAAATTCTAGGGGTTGAATCTCTGAAATCCAAAAAGAAAGGAACAAGGTGAGAGGCGAGAGGAATGTGAGGATGGGAAGGACTCCAAAAGGAAAAGGGAAAAATAATTTGTCACCCAAGTTCAAACAAGCAAATGGCATGGCATGAGCAGAAGGGCAGAGAGCTGGACCAAAGTTGCACACTTGATCCTCACTGAAATTGCAAGATTTCCTCTCCTTTCATGACATGAAATTCTTCATTTCATGTCATGAAAGGACAATAGCTGAAAAAAAAGGAAAAATTTGTCACCGAAGTTCAAACAAGCAAATGGCATGGCATGAGCTGAAGTGCAGAGAACTGGCCCAAAGCTTGCCAGCTTGATCCTCACTGAAATCGTAAGATTTCATTTCCTTTCATGAAATGAATTTCATGAAAGGAAATGAAATCCCAAATTCAGAGAAGGAGTGTAACAAGCACTTGGGACAGGAGATATGAGCAAAGAGAAGGTGAGCGGAAAAAACGGCAGCATTTGGAAATGCAGCATGTGGAAGGCAATGCATTGGGATGAAATGAGGGCCAGGGAAAAAACCAGAGAGTTGCCCAAATTCTAGGGGTTGAAACTCTGAAATCCAAAGAGAAAGGAACAAGGTGAGAGGCGAGAAGAAAGTGAGGAAGGGAAGGGCTCCAAAAGAAAAAGGGAAAAATAATTTCTCACCGAAGTTCAAAAAAGCAAATGGCATGGCATGAGCTGCAGGGCAGAGAGCTGGACCAAAGTTGCACACTTGATCCTCACTGAAATTGCAAGATTTCCTCTCCTTTCATGACATGAAATTCTTCATTTCATGTCATGAAAGGACAATAGTTATAAAAAAATGAAAAATTTGTCACCGAAGTTCAAACAAGCAAATGGCATGGCATTAGCTGCAGGGCAGAGAGCTGGACCAAAGATGCACACTCGATCCTCACTGAAATTGCAAGATTTCCTCTCCTTTCATGACATGAAATTCTTCATTTCATGTCATGAAAGGACAATAGTTATAAAAAAAGGAAAAATTTGTCACCGAAGTTCAAACAAGCACATGGCATGGCATGAGCTGAAGTGCAGAGAACTGGCCCAAAGCTTGCCAGCTTGATCCTCACTGAAATCGCAAGATTTCATTTCCTTTCATGAAATAAATTTCATGAAAGGAAATGAAATCCCAAATTCAGAGAAGGAGTGTAACAAGCACTTGGGACAGGAGATATGAGCAAAGAGAAGGTGAGCAGAAAAAATGGCAGCATTTAAAAATGCAGTACATGGAAGGCAATGCATTGGGATGAAATGAGGGCCAGGGAAAAAACCAGAGAGTTGCCCAAATTCTAGGGGTTGAATCTCTGAAATCCAAAGAGAAAGGAACAAGGTGAGAGGCATGAAGAAAGTGAGGAAGGGAAGGGCTCAAAAGAAAAAGGGAAAAATAATTTGTCACCGAAGTTCAAACAAGGAAATGGCATGGCATGAGCTGCAGGGCAGAGAGCTGGACCAAAGCTTGCCAACTTGATCCTCACTGAAATTGCAAGATATCCTTTCCTTTCATGACATGAAATCCTTCATTTCATGTCATGAAAGGAGAAGGGCTGAAAAAAAATGGAAAAATTTGTCACCGAAGTTCAAACAAGCAAATGGCATGGCATGAGCTGAAGTTCAGAGAACTGGCCCAAAGCTTGCCAGCTTGATCCTCACTGAAATCACAAGATTTCATTTCCTTTCATGAAATGAATTTCATGAAAGGAAATGAAATCCCAAATTCAGAGGAGTGTAACAAGCACTTGGGACAGGAGATATGAGCAAAGAGAAGGTGAGCGGAAAAAACGGCAGCATTCGGAAATGCAGCATATGGAAGGCAATGCATTGGGATGAAATGAGGGCCAGGGAAAAAACCAGAGAGTTGCCCAAATTCTAGGGGTTGAATCTCTGAAATCCAAAGAGAAAGGAACAAGGTGAGAGGCGAGAAGAAAGTGAGGAAGGGAAGGACTCCAAAAGAAAAAGGGAAAAATAATTTCTCACCGAAGTTCAAACAAGCAAATGGCATGGCATGAGCTGCAGGGCAGAGAGCTGGACCAAAGCGTGCCAACTTGATCCTCACTGAAATTGCAAGATATCCTTTCCTTTCATGACATGAAATTCTTCATTTCATGTCATGAAAGAAGAAGGGCTGAAAAAAAAAGGAAAAATTTGTCACCGAAGTTCAAACAAGCACATGGCATGGCATGAGCTGAAGTGCAGAGAACTGGCCCAAAGTTTGCCAGCTTGATCCTCACTGAAATTGCAAGATTTCATTTCCTTTCATGAAATGAATTTCATGAAAGGAAATGAAATCCCAAATTCAGAGAAGGAGTGTAACAAGCACTGGGGACAGGAGATATGAGCAAAGAGAAGGTGAGCGGAAAAAACGGCAGCATTTGGAAATGCAGCACATGGAAGGCAATGCATTGGGATGAAATGAGAGCCAGGGAAAAAACCAGAGAGTTGCCCAAATTCTAGGGGTTGAATCTCTGAAATCCAAAAAGAAAGGAACAAGGTGAGAGGCGAGAGGAATGTGAGGATGGGAAGGACTCCAAAAGGAAAAGGGAAAAATAATTTGTCACCCAAGTTCAAACAAGCAAATGGCATGGCATGAGCAGAAGGGCAGAGAGCTGGACCAAAGTTGCACACTTGATCCTCACTGAAATTGCAAGATTTCCTCTCCTTTCATGACATGAAATTCTTCATTTCATGTCATGAAAGGACAATAGCTGAAAAAAAAGGAAAAATTTGTCACCGAAGTTCAAACAAGCAAATGGCATGGCATGAGCTGAAGTGCAGAGAACTGGCCCAAAGCTTGCCAGCTTGATCCTCACTGAAATCGTAAGATTTCATTTCCTTTCATGAAATGAATTTCATGAAAGGAAATGAAATCCCAAATTCAGAGAAGGAGTGTAACAAGCACTTGGGACAGGAGATATGAGCAAAGAGAAGGTGAGCGGAAAAAACGGCAGCATTTGGAAATGCAGCATGTGGAAGGCAATGCATTGGGATGAAATGAGGGCCAGGGAAAAAACCAGAGAGTTGCCCAAATTCTAGGGGTTGAATCTCTGAAATCCAAAGAGAAAGGAACAAGGTGAGAGGCGAGAAGAAAGTGAGGAAGGGAAGGGCTCAAAAGAAAAAGGGAAAAATAATTTGTCACCGAAGTTCAAACAAGCACATGGCATGGCATGAGCTGAAGTGCAGAGAACTGGCCCAAAGCTTGCCAGCTTGATCCTCACTGAAATCGAAAGATTTCATTTCCTTTCATGAAATGAATTTCATGAAAGGAAATGAAATCCCAAATTCAGAGAAGGAGTGTAACAAGCACTTGGGACAGGAGATATGAGCAAAGAGAAGGTGAGCGGAAAAAACGGCAGCATTTGGAAATGCAGCACATGGAAGGCAATGCATTGGGATGAAATGAGGGCCAGGGAAAAAACCAGAGAGTTGCCCAAATTCTAGGGGTTGAATCTCTGAAATCCAAAGAGAAAGGAACAAGGTGAGAGGCGAGAAGAAAGTGAGGAAGGGAAGGGCTCCAAAAGAAAAAGGGAAAAATAATTTCTCACCGAAGTTCAAAAAAGCAAATGGCATGGCATGAGCTGCAGGGCAGAGAGCTGGACCAAAGTTGCACACTTGATCCTCACTGAAATTGCAAAATTTCCTCTCCTTTCATGACATGAAATTCTTCATTTCATGTCATGAAAGGACAATAGTTATAAAAAAATGAAAAATTTGTCACCGAAGTTCAAACAAGCAAATGGCATGGCATTAGCTGCAGGGCAGAGAGCTGGACCAAAGTTGCACACTTGATCCTCACTGAAATTGCAAGATTTCCTCTCCTTTCATGACATGAAATTCTTCATTTCATGTCGTGAAAGGACAATAGTTATAAAAAAAGGAAAAATTTGTCACCGAAGTTCAAACAAGCACATGGCATGGCATGAGCTGAAGTGCAGAGAACTGGCCCAAAGCTTGCCAGCTTGATCCTCACTGAAATCGCAAGATTTCATTTCCTTTCATGAAATGAATTTCATGAAAGGAAATGAAATCCCAAATTCAGAGAAGGAGTGTAACAAGCACTGGGGACAGGAGATATGAGCAAAGAGAAGGTGAGCAGAAAAAATGGCAGCATTTAAAAATGCAGTACATGGAAGGCAATGCATTGGGATGAAATGAGGGCCAGGGAAAAAACCAGAGAGTTGCCCAAATTCTAGGGGTTGAATCTCTGAAATCCAAAGAGAAAGGAACAAGGTGAGAGGCATGAAGAAAGTGAGGAAGGGAAGGGCTCAAAAGAAAAAGGGAAAAATAATTTCTCACCGAAGTTCAAACAAGGAAATGGCATGGCATGAGCTGCAGGGCAGAGAGCTGGACCAAAGCTTGCCAACTTGATCCTCACTGAAATTGCAAGATATCCTTTCCTTTCATGACATGAAATCCTTCATTTCATGTCATGAAAGGAGAAGGGCTGAAAAAAAATGGAAAAATTTGTCACCGAAGTTCAAACAAGCAAATGGCATGGCATGAGCTGAAGTGCAGAGAACTGGCCCAAAGCTTGCCAGCTTGATCCTCACTGAAATCACAAGATTTCATTTCCTTTCATGAAATGAATTTCATGAAAGGAAATGAAATCCCAAATTCAGAGAAGGAGTGTAACAAGCACTTGGGACAGGAGATATGAGCAAAGAGAAGGTGAGCGGAAAAAACGGCAGCATTCGGAAATGCAGCATATGGAAGGCAATGCATTGGGATGAAATGAGGGCCAGGGAAAAAACCAGAGAGTTGCCCAAATTCTAGGGGTTGAATCTCTGAAATCCAAAGAGAAAGGAACAAGGTGAGAGGCATGAAGAAAGGTAGGAAGGGAAGGGCTCAAAAGAAAAAGGGAAAAATAATTTGTCACCGAAGTTCAAACAAGCAAATGGCATGGCATTAGCTGCAGGGCAGAGAGCTGGACCAAAGTTGCACACTTGATCCTCACTGAAATTGCAAGATTTCCTCTACTTTCATGACATGAAATTCTTCATTTCATGTCATGAAAGGACAATAGTTATATAAAAAGGAAAAATTTGTCACCGAAGTTCAAACAAGCACATGGCATGGCATGAGCTGAAGTGCAGAGAGCTGGACCAAAGTTGCACACTTGATCCTCAATGAAATTGCAAGATTTCCTCTCCTTTCATGACATGAAATTCTTCATTTCATGTCATGAAAGGACAATAGCTGAAAAAAAAGGAAAAATTTGTCACAGAAGTTCAAACAAGCAAATGGCATGGCATGAGCTGAAGTGCAGAGAACTGGCCCAAAGCTTGCCAGCTTGATCCTCACTGAAATCGCAAGATTTCATTTCCTTTCATGAAATGAATTTCATGAAAGGAAATGAAATCCCAAATTCAGAGAAGGAGTGTAACAAGCACTGGGGACAGGAGATATGAGCAAAGAGAAGGTGAGCGGAAAAAACGGCAGCATTCGGAAATGCAGCACATGGAAGGCAATGCATTGGGATGAAATGAGAGCCAGGGAAAAAACCAGAGAGTTGCCCAAATTCTAGGGGTTGAATCTCTGAAATCCAAAAAGAAAGGAACAAGGTGAGAGGCGAGAGGAATGTGAGGATGGGAAGGACTCCAAAAGGAAAAGGGAAAAATAATTTGTCACCCAAGTTCAAACAAGCAAATGGCATGGCATGAGCAGAAGGGCAGAGAGCTGGACCAAAGTTGCACACTTGATCCTCACTGAAATTGCAAGATTTCCTCTCCTTTCATGACATGAAATTCTTCATTTCATGTCATGAAAGGACAATAGCTGAAAAAAAAGGAAAAATTTGTCACCGAAGTTCAAACAAGCAAATGGCATGGCATGAGCTGAAGTGCAGAGAACTGGCCCAAAGCTTGCCAGCTTGATCCTCACTGAAATCGTAAGATTTCATTTCCTTTCATGAAATGAATTTCATGAAAGGAAATGAAATCCCAAATTCAGAGAAGGAGTGTAACAAGCACTTGGGACAGGAGATATGAGCAAAGAGAAGGTGAGCGGAAAAAACGGCAGCATTTGGAAATGCAGCATGTGGAAGGCAATGCATTGGGATGAAATGAGGGCCAGGGAAAAAACCAGAGAGTTGCCCAAATTCTAGGGGTTGAAACTCTGAAATCCAAAGAGAAAGGAACAAGGTGAGAGGCGAGAAGAAAGTGAGGAAGGGAAGGGCTCCAAAAGAAAAAGGGAAAAATAATTTCTCACCGAAGTTCAAAAAAGCAAATGGCATGGCATGAGCTGCAGGGCAGAGAGCTGGACCAAAGTTGCACACTTGATCCTCACTGAAATTGCAAGATTTCCTCTCCTTTCATGACATGAAATTCTTCATTTCATGTCATGAAAGGACAATAGTTATAAAAAAATGAAAAATTTGTCACCGAAGTTCAAACAAGCAAATGGCATGGCATTAGCTGCAGGGCAGAGAGCTGGACCAAAGATGCACACTCGATCCTCACTGAAATTGCAAGATTTCCTCTCCTTTCATGACATGAAATTCTTCATTTCATGTCATGAAAGGACAATAGTTATAAAAAAAGGAAAAATTTGTCACCGAAGTTCAAACAAGCACATGGCATGGCATGAGCTGAAGTGCAGAGAACTGGCCCAAAGCTTGCCAGCTTGATCCTCACTGAAATCGCAAGATTTCATTTCCTTTCATGAAATAAATTTCATGAAAGGAAATGAAATCCCAAATTCAGAGAAGGAGTGTAACAAGCACTTGGGACAGGAGATATGAGCAAAGAGAAGGTGAGCAGAAAAAATGGCAGCATTTAAAAATGCAGTACATGGAAGGCAATGCATTGGGATGAAATGAGGGCCAGGGAAAAAACCAGAGAGTTGCCCAAATTCTAGGGGTTGAATCTCTGAAATCCAAAGAGAAAGGAACAAGGTGAGAGGCATGAAGAAAGTGAGGAAGGGAAGGGCTCAAAAGAAAAAGGGAAAAATAATTTGTCACCGAAGTTCAAACAAGGAAATGGCATGGCATGAGCTGCAGGGCAGAGAGCTGGACCAAAGCTTGCCAACTTGATCCTCACTGAAATTGCAAGATATCCTTTCCTTTCATGACATGAAATCCTTCATTTCATGTCATGAAAGGAGAAGGGCTGAAAAAAAATGGAAAAATTTGTCACCGAAGTTCAAACAAGCAAATGGCATGGCATGAGCTGAAGTTCAGAGAACTGGCCCAAAGCTTGCCAGCTTGATCCTCACTGAAATCACAAGATTTCATTTCCTTTCATGAAATGAATTTCATGAAAGGAAATGAAATCCCAAATTCAGAGGAGTGTAACAAGCACTTGGGACAGGAGATATGAGCAAAGAGAAGGTGAGCGGAAAAAACGGCAGCATTCGGAAATGCAGCATATGGAAGGCAATGCATTGGGATGAAATGAGGGCCAGGGAAAAAACCAGAGAGTTGCCCAAATTCTAGGGGTTGAATCTCTGAAATCCAAAGAGAAAGGAACAAGGTGAGAGGCATGAAGAAAGTGAGGAAGGGAAGGGCTCAAAAGAAAAAGGGAAAAATAATTTGTCACCGAAGTTCAAACAAGCAAATGGCATGGCATGAGCTGCAGGGCAGAGAGCTGGACCAAAGCTTGCCAACTTGATCCTCACTGAAATTGCAAGATATCCCTTCCTTTCATGACATGCAATCCTTCATTTCATGTCATGAAAGGAGAAGGGCTGAAAAAAAAAGGAAAAATTTGTCACCGACGTTCAAACAAGCAAATGGCATGGCATGAGCTGAAGTTCAGAGAACTGGCCCAAAGCTTGCCAGCTTGATCCTCACTGAAATCGCAAGATTTCATTTCCTTTCTAAATTTCATGAAAGGAAATGAAATCCCAAATTCAGAGAAGGAGTGTAACAAGCACTTGGGACAGGAGATATGAGCAAAGAGAAGGTGAGTGGAAAAAACGGCAGCATTTAAAAATGCAGCACATGGAAGGCAATGCATTGGGATGAAATGAGGGCCAGGGAAAAAACCAGAGAGTTGCCCAAATTCTAGGGGTTGAATCTCTGAAATCCAAAGAGAAAGGAACAAGGTGAGAGGCGAGAAGAAAGTGAGGAAGGGAAGGGCTCCAAAAGAAGAAGGGAAAAATAATTTGTCACCGAAGTTCAAACAAGCACATGGCATGGCATGAGCTGAAGTGCAGAGAACTGGCCCAAAGCTTGCCAGCTTGATCCTCACTGAAATTGCAAGATTTCCTCTCCTTTCATGACATGAAATTCTTCATTTCATGTCATGAAAGGACAGTAGCTGAAAAAAAAGGAAAAATTTGTCACCGAAGTTCAAACAAGCACATGGCATGGCATGAGCTGAAGTGCAGAGAACTGGCCCAAAAACTCGCCAGCTTGATCCTCACTGAAATCGTAAGATTTCATTTCCTTTCATGAAATGAATTTCATGAAAGGAAATGAAATCCCAAATTCAGAGAAGGAGTGTAACAAGCACTGGGGACAGGAGATATGAGCAAAGAGAAGGTGAGCGGAAAAAACGGCAGCATTTGGAAATGCAGCACATGGAAGGAAATGCATTGGGATGAAATGAGAGCCAGGGAAAAAACCAGAGAGTTGCCCAAATTCTAGGGGTTGAATCTCTGAAATCCAAAGAGAAAGGAACAAGGTGAGAGGCATGAAGAAAGTGAGGAAGGGAAGGGCTCCAAAAGAAGAAGGGAAAAATAATTTGTCACCGAAGTTCAAACAAGCACATGGCATGGCATGAGCTGAAGTGCAGAGAACTGGCCCAAAGCTTGCCAGCTTGATCCTCACTGAAATTGCAAGATATCCTTTCCTTTCATGACATGAAATTCTTCATTTCATGTCATGAAAGGAGAAGGGCTGAAAAAAAATGGAAAAATTTGTCACCGAAGTTCAAACAAGCAAATGGCATGGCATGAGCTGAAGTGCAGAGAACTGGCCCAAAGCTTGCCAGCTTGATCCTCACTGAAATCGCAAGATTTCATTTCCTTTCATGAAATGGATTTCATGAAAGGAAATGAAATCCCAAATTCAGAGAAGGAGTGTAACAAGCACTTGGGACAGGAGATATGAGCAAAGAGAAGGTGAGCGGAAAAAACGGCAGCATTTGGAAATGCAGCACATGGAAGGCAATGCATTGGGATGAAATGAGGGCCAGGGAAAAAACCAGAGAGTTGCCCAAATTCTAGGGGTTGAATCTCTGAAATCCAAAGAGAAAGGAACAAGGTGAGAGGCATGAAGAAAGTGAGGAAGGGAAGGGCTCCAAAAGAAGAAGGGAAAAATAATTTGTTACCGAAGTTCAAACAAGCACATGGCATGGCATGAGCTGAAGTGCAGAGAACTGGCCCAAAGCTTGCCAGCTTGATCCTCACTGAAATTGCAAGATTTCCTCTCCTTTCATGACATGAAATTCTTCATTTCATGTCATGAAAGGACAATAGCTGAAAAAAAAGGAAAAATTTGTCACCAAAGTTCAAACAACCACATGGCATGGCATGAGCTGAAGTGCAGAGAAGTGGCCCAAAGCTCGCCAGCTTGATCCTCACTGAAATCGTAAGATTTCATTTCCTTTCATGAAATGAATTTCATGAAAGGAAATGAAATCCCAAATTCAGAGAAGGAGTGTAACAAGCACTGGGGACAGGAGATATGAGCAAAGAGAAGGTGAGCGGAAAAAACGGCAGCATTTGGAAATGCAGCACATGGAAGGAAATGCATTGGGATGAAATGAGAGCCAGGGAAAAAACCAGAGAGTTGCCCAAATTCTAGGGGTTGAATCTCTGAAATCCAAAAAGAAAGGAACAAGGTGAGAGGCGAGAAGAATGTGAGGAAGGGAAGGGCTCCAAAAGAAAAAGGGAAAAATAATTTCTCACCGAAGTTCAAAAAAGCAAATGGCATGGCATGAGCAGAAGGGCAGAGAGCTGGACCAAAGCGTGCCAACTTGATCCTCACTGAAATTGCAAGATATCCTTTCCTTTCATGACATGAAATTCTTCATTTCATGTCATGAAAGGAGAAGGGCTGAAAAAAAATGGAAAAATTTGTCACCGAAGTTCAAAGAAGCACATGGCATGGCATGAGCTGAAGTGCAGAGAACTGGCCCAAAGCTTGCCAGCTTGATCCTCACTGAAATCGCAAGATTTCATTTCCTTTCATGAAATGAATTTCATGAAAGGAAATGAAATCCCAAATTCAGAGAAGGAGTGTAACAAGCACTTGGGACAGGAGATATGAGCAAAGAGAAGGTGAGCGGAAAAAACGGCAGCATTTGGAAATGCAGCACATGGAAGGCAATGCATTGGGATGAAATGAGGGCCAGGGAAAAAACCAGAGAGTTGCCCAAATTCTAGGGGTTGAATCTCTGAAATCCAAAGAGAAAGGAACAAGGTGAGAGGCATGAAGAAAGTGAGGAAGGGAAGGGCTCAAAAGAAAAAGGGAAAAATAATTTGTCACCGAAGTTCAAACAAGGAAATGGCATGGCATGAGCTGCAGGGCAGAGAGCTGGACCAAAGCTTGCCAACTTGATCCTCACTGAAATTGCAAGATATCCTTTCCTTTCATGACATGAAATTCTTCATTTCATGTCATGAAAGGAGAAGGGCTGAAAAAAAAGGAAAAATTTGTCACCGAAGTTCAAAGAAGCACATGGCATGGCATGAGCTGAAGTGCAGAGAACTGGCCCAAAGCTTGCCAGCTTGATCCTCACTGAAATCGCAAGATTTCATTTCCTTTCATGAAATGAATTTCATGAAAGGAAATGAAATCCCAAATTCAGAGAAGGAGTGTAACAAGCACTGGGGACAGGAGATATGAGCAAAGAGAAGGTGAGCGGAAAAAACGGCAGCATTTGGAAATGCAGCATGTGGAAGGCAATGCATTGGGATGAAATGAGGGCCAGGGAAAAAACCAGAGAGTTGCCCAAATTCTAGGGGTTGAATCTCTGAAATCCAAAGAGAAAGGAACAAGGCGAGAGTCGTGAAGAAAGTGAGGAAGGGAAGGGCTCAAAAGAAAAAGGGAAAAATAATTTTTCACCGAAGTTCAAACAAGCAAATGGCATGGCATGAGCTGCAGGGCAGAGAGCTGGACCAAAGCTTGCCAACTTGATCCTCACTGAAATTGCAAGATATCCTTTCCTTTCATGACATGAAATTCTTCATTTCATGTCATGAAAGGAGAAGGGCTGAAATAAAAAGGAAAAATTTGTCACCGACGTTCAAACAAGCAAATGGCATGGCATGAGCTGAAGTTCAGAGAACTGGCCCAAAGCTTGCCAGCTTGATCCTCACTGAAATCGCAAGATTTCATTTCCTTTCATGAAATGAATTTCATGAAAGGAAATGAAATCCCAAATTCAGAGAAGGAGTGTAACAAGCACTTGGGACAGGAGATATGAGCAAAGAGAAGGTGAGCGGAAAAAACGGCAGGATTCGGAAATGCAGCATATGGAAGGCAATGCATTGGGATGAAATGAGAGCCAGGGAAAAAACCAGAGAGTTGCCCAAATTCTAGGGGTTGAATCTCTGAAATCCAAAGAGAAAGGAACAAGGCGAGAGTCGTGAAGAAAGTGAGGAAGGGAAGGGCTCAAAAGAAAAAGGGAAAAATAATTTGTCACCGAAGTTCAAACAAGCAAATGGCATGGCATGAGCAGAAGGGCAGAGAGCTGGACCAAAGCGTGCCAACTTGATCCTCACTGAAATTGCAAGATATCCTTTCCTTTCATGACAGGAAATTCTTCATTTCATGTCATGAAAGGAGAAGGGCTGAAAAAAAAAGGAAAAATTTGACACCGAAGTTCAAACAAGCACATGGCATGGCATGAGCTGAAGTTCAGAGAACTGGCCCAAAGCTTGCCAGCTTGATCCTCACTGAAATCGCAAGATTTCATTTCCTTTCATGAAATGAATTTCATGAAAGGAAATGAAATCCCAAATTCAGAGAAGGAGTGTAACAAGCACTTGGGACAGGAGATATGAGCAAAGAGAAGGTGAGCGGAAAAAACGGCAGCATTTGGAAATGCAGCACATGGAAGGCAATGCATTGGGATGAAATGAGGGCCAGGGAAAAAACCAGAGAGTTGCCCAAATTCTAGGGGTTGAATCTCTGAAATCCAAAGAGAAAGGAACAAGGTGAGAGGCATGAAGAAAGTGAGGAAGGGAAGGGCTCCAAAAGAAGAAGGGAAAAATAATTTGTCACCGAAGTTCAAACAAGCACATGGCATGGCATGAGCTGAAGTGCAGAGAACTGGCCCAAAGCTTGCCAGCTTGATCCTCACTGAAATTGCAAGATATCCTTTCCTTTCATGACATGAAATTCTTCATTTCATGTCATGAAAGGAGAAGGGCTGAAAAAAAATGGAAAAATTTGTCACCGAAGTTCAAACAAGCAAATGGCATGGCATGAGCTGAAGTGCAGAGAACTGGCCCAAAGCTTGCCAGCTTGATCCTCACTGAAATCGCAAGATTTCATTTCCTTTCATGAAATGGATTTCATGAAAGGAAATGAAATCCCAAATTCAGAGAAGGAGTGTAACAAGCACTTGGGACAGGAGATATGAGCAAAGAGAAGGTGAGCGGAAAAAACGGCAGCATTTGGAAATGCAGCACATGGAAGGCAATGCATTGGGATGAAATGAGGGCCAGGGAAAAAACCAGAGAGTTGCCCAAATTCTAGGGGTTGAATCTCTGAAATCCAAAGAGAAAGGAACAAGGTGAGAGGCATGAAGAAAGTGAGGAAGGGAAGGGCTCCAAAAGAAGAAGGGAAAAATAATTTGTCACCGAAGTTCAAACAAGCACATGGCATGGCATGAGCTGAAGTGCAGAGAACTGGCCCAAAGCTTGCCAGCTTGATCCTCACTGAAATTGCAAGATTTCCTCTCCTTTCATGACATGAAATTCTTCATTTCATGTCATGAAAGGACAATAGCTGAAAAAAAAGGAAAAATTTGTCACCGAAGTTCAAACAACCACATGGCATGGCATGAGCTGAAGTGCAGAGAACTGGCCCAAAGCTCGCCAGCTTGATCCTCACTGAAATCGTAAGATTTCATTTCCTTTCATGAAATGAATTTCATGAAAGGAAATGAAATCCCAAATTCAGAGAAGGAGTGTAACAAGCACTGGGGACAGGAGATATGAGCAAAGAGAAGGTGAGCGGAAAAAACGGCAGCATTTGGAAATGCAGCACATGGAAGGAAATGCATTGGGATGAAATGAGAGCCAGGGAAAAAACCAGAGAGTTGCCCAAATTCTAGGGGTTGAATCTCTGAAATCCAAAAAGAAAGGAACAAGGTGAGAGGCGAGAAGAATGTGAGGAAGGGAAGGGCTCCAAAAGAAAAAGGGAAAAATAATTTCTCACCGAAGTTCAAAAAAGCAAATGGCATGGCATGAGCTGTAGGGCAGAGAGCTGGACCAAAGTTGACAACTTGATCCTCACTGAAATTGCAAGATATCCTTTCCTTTCATGACATGAAATTCTTCATTTCATGTCATGAAAGGAGAAGGGCTGAAAAAAAATGGAAAAATTTGTCACCGAAGTTCAAAGAAGCACATGGCATGGCATGAGCTGAAGTGCAGAGAACTGGCCCAAAGCTTGCCAGCTTGATCCTCACTGAAATCGCAAGATTTCATTTCCTTTCATGAAATGAATTTCATGAAAGGAAATGAAATCCCAAATTCAGAGAAGGAGTGTAACAAGCACTTGGGACAGGAGATATGAGCAAAGAGAAGGTGAGCGGAAAAAACGGCAGCATTTGGAAATGCAGCACATGGAAGGCAATGCATTGGGATGAAATGAGGGCCAGGGAAAAAACCAGAGAGTTGCCCAAATTCTAGGGGTTGAATCTCTGAAATCCAAAGAGAAAGGAACAAGGTGAGAGGCATGAAGAAAGTGAGGAAGGGAAGGGCTCAAAAGAAAAAGGGAAAAATAATTTGTCACCGAAGTTCAAACAAGGAAATGGCATGGCATGAGCTGCAGGGCAGAGAGCTGGACCAAAGCTTGCCAACTTGATCCTCACTGAAATTGCAAGATATCCTTTCCTTTCATGACATGAAATTCTTCATTTCATGTCATGAAAGGAGAAGGGCTGAAAAAAAAGGAAAAATTTGTCACCGAAGTTCAAAGAAGCACATGGCATGGCATGAGCTGAAGTGCAGAGAACTGGCCCAAAGCTTGCCAGCTTGATCCTCACTGAAATAGCAAGATTTCATTTCCTTTCATGAAATGAATTTCATGAAAGGAAATGAAATCCCAAATTCAGAGAAGGAGTGTAACAAGCACTGGGGACAGGAGATATGAGCAAAGAGAAGGTGAGCGGAAAAAACGGCAGCATTTGGAAATGCAGCATGTGGAAGGCAATGCATTGGGATGAAATGAGGGCCAGGGAAAAAACCAGAGAGTTGCCCAAATTCTAGGGGTTGAATCTCTGAAATCCAAAGAGAAAGGAACAAGGCGAGAGTCGTGAAGAAAGTGAGGAAGGGAAGGGCTCAAAAGAAAAAGGGAAAAATAATTTTTCACCGAAGTTCAAACAAGCAAATGGCATGGCATGAGCTGCAGGGCAGAGAGCTGGACCAAAGCTTGCCAACTTGATCCTCACTGAAATTGCAAGATATCCTTTCCTTTCATGACATGAAATTTTTCATTTCATGTCATGAAAGGAGAAGGGCTGAAAAAAAAAGGAAAAATTTGTCACCGACGTTCAAACAAGCAAATGGCATGGCATGAGCTGAAGTTCAGAGAACTGGCCCAAAGCTTGCCAGCTTGATCCTCACTGAAATCGCAAGATTTCATTTCCTTTCATGAAATGAATTTCATGAAAGGAAATGAAATCCCAAATTCAGAGAAGGAGTGTAACAAGCACTTGGGACAGGAGATATGAGCAAAGAGAAGGTGAGCGGAAAAAACGGCAGCATTCGGAAATGCAGCATATGGAAGGCAATGCATTGGGATGAAATGAGAGCCAGGGAAAAAACCAGAGAGTTGCCCAAATTCTAGGGGTTGAATCTCTGAAATCCAAAGAGAAAGGAACAAGGCGAGAGTCGTGAAGAAAGTGAGGAAGGGAAGGGCTCAAAAGAAAAAGGGAAAAATAATTTGTCACCGAAGTTCAAACAAGCAAATGGCAAGGCATGAGCTGCAGGGCAGAGAGCTGGACCAAAGCGTGCCAACTTGATCCTCACTGAAATTGCAAGATATCCTTTCCTTTCATGACAGGAAATTCTTCATTTCATGTCATGAAAGGAGAAGGGCTGAAAAAAAAAGGAAAAATTTGTCACCGAAGTTCAAACAAGCACATGGCATGGCATGAGCTGAAGTTCAGAGAACTGGCCCAAAGCTTGCCAGCTTGATCCTCACTGAAATCGCAAGATTTCATTTCCTTTCATGAAATGAATTTCATGAAAGGAAATGAAATCCCAAATTCAGAGAAGGAGTGTAACAAGCACTTGGGACAGGAGATATGAGCAAAGAGAAGGTGAGCGGAAAAAACGGCAGCATTTGGAAATGCAGCACATGGAAGGCAATGCATTGGGATGAAATGAGGGCCAGGGAAAAAACCAGAGAGTTGCCCAAATTCTAGGGGTTGAATCTCTGAAATCCAAAGAGAAAGGAACAAGGTGAGAGGCATGAAGAAAGTGAGGAAGGGAAGGGCTCCAAAAGAAGAAGGGAAAAATAATTTGTCACCGAAGTTCAAACAAGCACATGGCATGGCATGAGCTGAAGTGCAGAGAACTGGCCCAAAGCTTGCCAGCTTGATCCTCACTGAAATTGCAAGATATCCTTTCCTTTCATGACATGAAATTCTTCATTTCATGTCATGAAAGGAGAAGGGCTGAAAAAAAATGGAAAAATTTGTCACCGAAGTTCAAACAAGCAAATGGCATGGCATGAGCTGAAGTGCAGAGAACTGGCCCAAAGCTTGCCAGCTTGATCCTCACTGAAATTGCAAGATTTCCTCTCCTTTCATGACATGAAATTCTTCATTTCATGTCATGAAAGGACAATAGCTGAAAAAAAAGGAAAAATTTGTCACCGAAGTTCAAACAACCACATGGCATGGCATGAGCTGAAGTGCAGAGAACTGGCCCAAAGCTCGCCAGCTTGATCCTCACTGAAATCGTAAGATTTCATTTCCTTTCATGAAATGAATTTCATGAAAGGAAATGAAATCCCAAATTCAGAGAAGGAGTGTAACAAGCACTGGGGACAGGAGATATGAGCAAAGAGAAGGTGAGCGGAAAAAACGGCAGCATTTGGAAATGCAGCACATGGAAGGAAATGCATTGGGATGAAATGAGAGCCAGGGAAAAAACCAGAGAGTTGCCCAAATTCTAGGGGTTGAATCTCTGAAATCCAAAAAGAAAGGAACAAGGTGAGAGGCGAGAAGAATGTGAGGAAGGGAAGGGCTCCAAAAGAAAAAGGGAAAAATAATTTCTCACCGAAGTTCAAAAAAGCAAATGGCATGGCATGAGCAGAAGGGCAGAGAGCTGGACCAAAGCGTGCCAACTTGATCCTCACTGAAATTGCAAGATATCCTTTCCTTTCATGACATGAAATTCTTCATTTCATGTCATGAAAGGAGAAGGGCTGAAAAAAAATGGAAAAATTTGTCACCGAAGTTCAAAGAAGCACATGGCATGGCATGAGCTGAAGTGCAGAGAACTGGCCCAAAGCTTGCCAGCTTGATCCTCACTGAAATCGCAAGATTTCATTTCCTTTCATGAAATGAATTTCATGAAAGGAAATGAAATCCCAAATTCAGAGAAGGAGTGTAACAAGCACTTGGGACAGGAGATATGAGCAAAGAGAAGGTGAGCGGAAAAAACGGCAGCATTTGGAAATGCAGCACATGGAAGGCAATGCATTGGGATGAAATGAGGGCCAGGGAAAAAACCAGAGAGTTGCCCAAATTCTAGGGGTTGAATCTCTGAAATCCAAAGAGAAAGGAACAAGGTGAGAGGCATGAAGAAAGTGAGGAAGGGAAGGGCTCAAAAGAAGAAGGGAAAAATAATTTGTCACCGAAGTTCAAACAAGGAAATGGCATGGCATGAGCTGCAGGGCAGAGAGCTGGACCAAAGCGTGCCAACTTGATCCTCACTGAAATTGCAAGATATCCTTTCCTTTCATGACATGAAATTCTTCATTTCATGTCATGAAAGGAGAAGGGCTGAAAAAAAAGGAAAAATTTGTCACCGAAGTTCAAAGAAGCACATGGCATGGCATGAGCTGAAGTGCAGAGAACTGGCCCAAAGCTTGCCAGCTTGATCCTCACTGAAATCGCAAGATTTCATTTCCTTTCATGAAATGAATTTCATGAAAGGAAATGAAATCCCAAATTCAGAGAAGGAGTGTAACAAGCACTGGGGACAGGAGATATGAGCAAAGAGAAGGTGAGCGGAAAAAACGGCAGCATTTGGAAATGCAGCATGTGGAAGGCAATGCATTGGGATGAAATGAGGGCCAGGGAAAAAACCAGAGAGTTGCCCAAATTCTAGGGGTTGAATCTCTGAAATCCAAAGAGAAAGGAACAAGGCGAGAGTCGTGAAGAAAGTGAGGAAGGGAAGGGCTCAAAAGAAAAAGGGAAAAATAATTTTTCACCGAAGTTCAAACAAGCAAATGGCATGGCATGAGCTGCAGGGCAGAGAGCTGGACCAAAGCTTGCCAACTTGATCCTCACTGAAATTGCAAGATATCCTTTCCTTTCATGACATGAAATTCTTCATTTCATGTCATGAAAGGAGAAGGGCTGAAATAAAAAGGAAAAATTTGTCACCGACGTTCAAACAAGCAAATGGCATGGCATGAGCTGAAGTTCAGAGAACTGGCCCAAAGCTTGCCAGCTTGATCCTCACTGAAATCGCAAGATTTCATTTCCTTTCATGAAATGAATTTCATGAAAGGAAATGAAATCCCAAATTCAGAGAAGGAGTGTAACAAGCACTTGGGACAGGAGATATGAGCAAAGAGAAGGTGAGCGGAAAAAACGGCAGCATTCGGAAATGCAGCATATGGAAGTCAATGCATTGGGATGAAATGAGAGCCAGGGAAAAAACCAGAGAGTTGCCCAAATTCTAGGGGTTGAATCTCTGAAATCCAAAGAGAAAGGAACAAGGCGAGAGTCGTGAAGAAAGTGAGGAAGGGAAGGGCTCAAAAGAAAAAGGGAAAAATAATTTGTCACCGAAGTTCAAACAAGCAAATGGCATGGCATGAGCTGCAGGGCAGAGAGCTGGACCAAAGCGTGCCAACTTGATCCTCACTGAAATTGCAAGATATCCTTTCCTTTCATGACAGGAAATTCTTCATTTCATGTCATGAAAGGAGAAGGGCTGAAAAAAAAAGGAAAAATTTGTCACCGATGTTCAAAGAAGCACATGGCATGGCATGAGCTGAAGTTCAGAGAACTGGCCCAAAGCTTGCCAGCTTGATCCTCACTGAAATCGCAAGATTTCATTTCCTTTCATGAAATGAATTTCATGAAAGGAAATGAAATCCCAAATTCAGAGAAGGAGTGTAACAAGCACTTGGGACAGGAGATATGAGCAAAGAGAAGGTGAGCGGAAAAAACGGCAGCATTCGGAAATGCAGCATATGGAAGGCAATGCATTGGGATGAAATGAGAGCCAGGGAAAAAACCAGAGAGTTGCCCAAATTCTAGGGGTTGAATCTCTGAAATCCAAAAAGAAAGGAACAAGGTGAGAGGCGAGAAGAATGTGAGGAAGGGAAGGGCTCCAAAAGAAAAAGGGAAAAATAATTTGTCACCGAAGTTCAAACAAGCAAATGGCATGGCATGAGCTGCAGGGCAGAGAGCTGGACCAAAGCTTGCCAACTTGATCCTCACTGAAATTGCAAGATATCCTTTCCTTTCATGACATGAAATTCTTCATTTCATGTCATGAAAGGAGAAGGGCTGAAATAAAAAGGAAAAATTTGTCACCGACGTTCAAACAAGCAAATGGCATGGCATGAGCTGAAGTTCAGAGAACTGGCCCAAAGCTTGCCAGCTTGATCCTCACTGAAATCGCAAGATTTCATTTCCTTTCATGAAATGAATTTCATGAAAGGAAATGAAATCCCAAATTCAGAGAAGGAGTGTAACAAGCACTTGGGACAGGAGATATGAGCAAAGAGAAGGTGAGCGGAAAAAACGGCAGCATTTGGAAATGCAGCATATGGAAGGCAATGCATTGGGATGAAATGAGAGCCAGGGAAAAAACCAGAGAGTTGCCCAAATTCTAGGGGTTGAATCTCTGAAATCCAAAGAGAAAGGAACAAGGAGAGAGGCGAGAAGAATGTGAGGGAGGGAAGGACTCCAAAAGAAAAAGGGAAAAATAATTTGTCACCGAAGTTCAAACAAGCAAATGGCATGGCATGAGCAGAAGGGCAGAGAGCTGGACCAAAGCGTGCCAACATGATCCTCACTGAAATTGCAAGATATCCTTTCCTTTCATGACATGAAATTCTTCATTTCATGTCATGAAAGGAGAAGGGCTGAAAAAAAAGGAAAAATTTGTCACCGAAGTTCAAACAAGCACATGGCATGGCATGGCATGAGCTGAAGTTCAGAGAACTGGCCCAAAGCTTGCCAGCTTGATCCTCACTGAAATCGCAAGATTTCATTTCCTTTCATGAAATGAATTTCATGAAAGGAAATGAAATCCCAAATTCAGAGAAGGAGTGTAACAAGCACTTGGGACAGGAGATATGAGCAAAGAGAAGGTGAGCGGAAAAAACGGCAGCATTTGGAAATGCAGCACATGGAAGGCAATGCATTGGGATGAAATGAGGGCCAGGGAAAAAACCAGAGAGTTGCCCAAATTCTAGGGGTTGAATCTCTGAAATCCAAAGAGAAAGGAACAAGGTGAGAGGCATGAAGAAAGTGAGGAAGGGAAGGGCTCCAAAAGAAGAAGGGAAAAATAATTTGTCACCGAAGTTCAAACAAGCACATGGCATGGCATGAGCTGAAGTGCAGAGAACTGGCCCAAAGCTTGCCAGCTTGATCCTCACTGAAATTGCAAGATATCCTTTCCTTTCATGACATGAAATTCTTCATTTCATGTCATGAAAGGAGAAGGGCTGAAAAAAAATGGAAAAATTTGTCACCGAAGTTCAAACAAGCAAATGGCATGGCATGAGCTGAAGTGCAGAGAACTGGCCCAAAGCTTGCCAGCTTGATCCTCACTGAAATCGCAAGATTTCATTTCCTTTCATGAAATGGATTTCATGAAAGGAAATGAAATCCCAAATTCAGAGAAGGAGTGTAACAAGCACTTGGGACAGGAGATATGAGCAAAGAGAAGGTGAGCGGAAAAAACGGCAGCATTTGGAAATGCAGCACATGGAAGGCAATGCATTGGGATGAAATGAGGGCCAGGGAAAAAACCAGAGAGTTGCCCAAATTCTAGGGGTTGAATCTCTGAAATCCAAAGAGAAAGGAACAAGGTGAGAGGCATGAAGAAAGTGAGGAAGGGAAGGGCTCCAAAAGAAGAAGGGAAAAATAATTTGTCACCGAAGTTCAAACAAGCACATGGCATGGCATGAGCTGAAGTGCAGAGAACTGGCCCAAAGCTTGCCAGCTTGATCCTCACTGAAATTGCAAGATTTCCTCTCCTTTCATGACATGAAATTCTTCATTTCATGTCATGAAAGGACAATAGCTGAAAAAAAAGGAAAAATTTGTCACCGAAGTTCAAACAACCACATGGCATGGCATGAGCTGAAGTGCAGAGAACTGGCCCAAAGCTCGCCAGCTTGATCCTCACTGAAATCGTAAGATTTCATTTCCTTTCATGAAATGAATTTCATGAAAGGAAATGAAATCCCAAATTCAGAGAAGGAGTGTAACAAGCACTGGGGACAGGAGATATGAGCAAAGAGAAGGTGAGCGGAAAAAACGGCAGCATTTGGAAATGCAGCACATGGAAGGAAATGCATTGGGATGAAATGAGAGCCAGGGAAAAAACCAGAGAGTTGCCCAAATTCTAGGGGTTGAATCTCTGAAATCCAAAAAGAAAGGAACAAGGTGAGAGGCGAGAAGAATGTGAGGAAGGGAAGGGCTCCAAAAGAAAAAGGGAAAAATAATTTCTCACCGAAGTTCAAAAAAGCAAATGGCATGGCATGAGCAGAAGGGCAGAGAGCTGGACCAAAGCGTGCCAACTTGATCCTCACTGAAATTGCAAGATATCCTTTCCTTTCATGACATGAAATTCTTCATTTCATGTCATGAAAGGAGAAGGGCTGAAAAAAAATGGAAAAATTTGTCACCGAAGTTCAAAGAAGCACATGGCATGGCATGAGCTGAAGTGCAGAGAACTGGCCCAAAGCTTGCCAGCTTGATCCTCACTGAAATCGCAAGATTTCATTTCCTTTCATGAAATGAATTTCATGAAAGGAAATGAAATCCCAAATTCAGAGAAGGAGTGTAACAAGCACTTGGGACAGGAGATATGAGCAAAGAGAAGGTGAGCGGAAAAAACGGCAGCATTTGGAAATGCAGCACATGGAAGGCAATGCATTGGGATGAAATGAGGGCCAGGGAAAAAACCAGAGAGTTGCCCAAATTCTAGGGGTTGAATCTCTGAAATCCAAAGAGAAAGGAACAAGGTGAGAGGCATGAAGAAAGTGAGGAAGGGAAGGGCTCAAAAGAAAAAGGGAAAAATAATTTGTCACCGAAGTTCAAACAAGGAAATGGCATGGCATGAGCTGCAGGGCAGAGAGCTGGACCAAAGCTTGCCAACTTGATCCTCACTGAAATTGCAAGATATCCTTTCCTTTCATGACATGAAATTCTTCATTTCATGTCATGAAAGGAGAAGGGCTGAAAAAAAAGGAAAAATTTGTCACCGAAGTTCAAAGAAGCACATGGCATGGCATGAGCTGAAGTGCAGAGAACTGGCCCAAAGCTTGCCAGCTTGATCCTCACTGAAATAGCAAGATTTCATTTCCTTTCATGAAATGAATTTCATGAAAGGAAATGAAATCCCAAATTCAGAGAAGGAGTGTAACAAGCACTGGGGACAGGAGATATGAGCAAAGAGAAGGTGAGCGGAAAAAACGGCAGCATTTGGAAATGCAGCATGTGGAAGGCAATGCATTGGGATGAAATGAGGGCCAGGGAAAAAACCAGAGAGTTGCCCAAATTCTAGGGGTTGAATCTCTGAAATCCAAAGAGAAAGGAACAAGGCGAGAGTCGTGAAGAAAGTGAGGAAGGGAAGGGCTCAAAAGAAAAAGGGAAAAATAATTTTTCACCGAAGTTCAAACAAGCAAATGGCATGGCATGAGCTGCAGGGCAGAGAGCTGGACCAAAGCTTGCCAACTTGATCCTCACTGAAATTGCAAGATATCCTTTCCTTTCATGACATGAAATTTTTCATTTCATGTCATGAAAGGAGAAGGGCTGAAATAAAAAGGAAAAATTTGTCACCGACGTTCAAACAAGCAAATGGCATGGCATGAGCTGAAGTTCAGAGAACTGGCCCAAAGCTTGCCAGCTTGATCCTCACTGAAATCGCAAGATTTCATTTCCTTTCATGAAATGAATTTCATGAAAGGAAATGAAATCCCAAATTCAGAGAAGGAGTGTAACAAGCACTTGGGACAGGAGATATGAGCAAAGAGAAGGTGAGCGGAAAAAACGGCAGCATTCGGAAATGCAGCATATGGAAGGCAATGCATTGGGATGAAATGAGAGCCAGGGAAAAAACCAGAGAGTTGCCCAAATTCTAGGGGTTGAATCTCTGAAATCCAAAGAGAAAGGAACAAGGCGAGAGTCGTGAAGAAAGTGAGGAAGGGAAGGGCTCAAAAGAAAAAGGGAAAAATAATTTGTCACCGAAGTTCAAACAAGCAAATGGCAAGGCATGAGCTGCAGGGCAGAGAGCTGGACCAAAGCGTGCCAACTTGATCCTCACTGAAATTGCAAGATATCCTTTCCTTTCATGACAGGAAATTCTTCATTTCATGTCATGAAAGGAGAAGGGCTGAAAAAAAAAGGAAAAATTTGTCACCGAAGTTTAAACAAGCACATGGCATGGCATGAGCTGAAGTTCAGAGAACTGGCCCAAAGCTTGCCAGCTTGATCCTCACTGAAATCGCAAGATTTCATTTCCTTTCATGAAATGAATTTCATGAAAGGAAATGAAATCCCAAATTCAGAGAAGGAGTGTAACAAGCACTTGGGACAGGAGATATGAGCAAAGAGAAGGTGAGCGGAAAAAACGGCAGCATTTGGAAATGCAGCACATGGAAGGCAATGCATTGGGATGAAATGAGGGCCAGGGAAAAAACCAGAGAGTTGCCCAAATTCTAGGGGTTGAATCTCTGAAATCCAAAGAGAAAGGAACAAGGTGAGAGGCATGAAGAAAGTGAGGAAGGGAAGGGCTCCAAAAGAAGAAGGGAAAAATAATTTGTCACCGAAGTTCAAACAAGCACATGGCATGGCATGAGCTGAAGTGCAGAGAACTGGCCCAAAGCTTGCCAGCTTGATCCTCACTGAAATTGCAAGATATCCTTTCCTTTCATGACATGAAATTCTTCATTTCATGTCATGAAAGGAGAAGGGCTGAAAAAAAATGGAAAAATTTGTCACCGAAGTTCAAACAAGCAAATGGCATGGCATGAGCTGAAGTGCAGAGAACTGGCCCAAAGCTTGCCAGCTTGATCCTCACTGAAATTGCAAGATTTCCTCTCCTTTCATGACATGAAATTCTTCATTTCATGTCATGAAAGGACAATAGCTGAAAAAAAAGGAAAAATTTGTCACCGAAGTTCAAACAACCACATGGCATGGCATGAGCTGAAGTGCAGAGAACTGGCCCAAAGCTCGCCAGCTTGATCCTCACTGAAATCGTAAGATTTCATTTCCTTTCATGAAATGAATTTCATGAAAGGAAATGAAATCCCAAATTCAGAGAAGGAGTGTAACAAGCACTGGGGACAGGAGATATGAGCAAAGAGAAGGTGAGCGGAAAAAACGGCAGCATTTGGAAATGCAGCACATGGAAGGAAATGCATTGGGATGAAATGAGAGCCAGGGAAAAAACCAGAGAGTTGCCCAAATTCTAGGGGTTGAATCTCTGAAATCCAAAAAGAAAGGAACAAGGTGAGAGGCGAGAAGAATGTGAGGAAGGGAAGGGCTCCAAAAGAAAAAGGGAAAAATAATTTCTCACCGAAGTTCAAAAAAGCAAATGGCATGGCATGAGCAGAAGGGCAGAGAGCTGGACCAAAGCGTGCCAACTTGATCCTCACTGAAATTGCAAGATATCCTTTCCTTTCATGACATGAAATTCTTCATTTCATGTCATGAAAGGAGAAGGGCTGAAAAAAAATGGAAAAATTTGTCACCGACGTTCAAACAAGCAAATGGCATGGCATGAGCTGAAGTTCAGAGAACTGGCCCAAAGCTTGCCAGCTTGATCCTCACTGAAATCGCAAGATTTCATTTCCTTTCATGAAATGAATTTCATGAAAGGAAATGAAATCCCAAATTCAGAGAAGGAGTGTAACAAGCACTTGGGACAGGAGATATGAGCAAAGAGAAGGTGAGCGGAAAAAACGGCAGCATTCGGAAATGCAGCATATGGAAGGCAATGCATTGGGATGAAATGAGAGCCAGGGAAAAAACCAGAGAGTTGCCCAAATTCTAGGGGTTGAATCTCTGAAATCCAAAGAGAAAGGAACAAGGCGAGAGTCGTGAAGAAAGTGAGGAAGGGAAGGGCTCAAAAGAAAAAGGGAAAAATAATTTTTCACCGAAGTTCAAACAAGCAAATGGCATGGCATGAGCTGCAGGGCAGAGAGCTGGACCAAAGCGTGCCAACTTGATCCTCACTGAAATTGCAAGATATCCTTTCCTTTCATGACAGGAAATTCTTCATTTCATGTCATGAAAGGAGAAGGGCTGAAAAAAAAAGGAAAAATTTGTCACCGAAGTTCAAACAAGCACATGGCATGGCATGAGCTGAAGTGCAGAGAACTGTCCCAAAGCTTGCCAGCTTGATCCTCACTGAAATCGCAAGATTTCATTTCCTTTCATGAAATGAATTTCATGAAAGGAAATGAAATCCCAAATTCAGAGAAGGAGCGTAACAAGCACTTGGGACAGGAGATATGAGCAAAGAGAAGGTGAACGGAAAAAACGGCAGCATTTGTAAATGCAGCACATGGAAGGAAATGCATTGGGATGAAATGAGAGCCAGGGAAAAAACCAGAGAGTTGCCCAAATTCTAGGGGTTGAATCTCTGAAATCCAAAAAGAAAGGAACAAGGTGAGAGGCGAGAAGAATGTGAGGAAGGGAAGGGCTCCAAAAGAAAAAGGGAAAAATAATTTGTCACCGAAGTTCAAACAAGCAAATGGCATGGCATGAGCTGCAGGGCAGAGAGCTGGACCAAAGCTTGCCAACTTGATCCTCACTGAAATTGCAAGATATCCTTTCCTTTCATGACATGAAATTCTTCATTTCATGTCATGAAAGGAGAAGGGCTGAAATAAAAAGGAAAAATTTGTCACCGACGTTCAAACAAGCAAATGGCATGGCATGAGCTGAAGTTCAGAGAACTGGCCCAAAGCTTGCCAGCTTGATCCTCACTGAAATCGCAAGATTTCATTTCCTTTCATGAAATGAATTTCATGAAAGGAAATGAAATCCCAAATTCAGAGAAGGAGTGTAACAAGCACTTGGGACAGGAGATATGAGCAAAGAGAAGGTGAGCGGAAAAAACGGCAGCATTTGGAAATGCAGCATATGGAAGGCAATGCATTGGGATGAAATGAGAGCCAGGGAAAAAACCAGAGAGTTGCCCAAATTCTAGGGGTTGAATCTCTGAAATCCAAAGAGAAAGGAACAAGGAGAGAGGCGAGAAGAATGTGAGGGAGGGAAGGACTCCAAAAGAAAAAGGGAAAAATAATTTGTCACCGAAGTTCAAACAAGCAAATGGCATGGCATGAGCAGAAGGGCAGAGAGCTGGACCAAAGCGTGCCAACATGATCCTCACTGAAATTGCAAGATATCCTTTCCTTTCATGACATGAAATTCTTCATTTCATGTCATGAAAGGAGAAGGGCTGAAAAAAAAGGAAAAATTTGTCACCGAAGTTCAAACAAGCACATGGCATGGCATGGCATGAGCTGAAGTGCAGAGAACTGGCCCAAAGCTTGCCAGCTTGATCCTCACTGAAATCGCAAGATTTCATTTCCTTTCATGAAATGAATTTCATGAAAGGAAATGAAATCCCAAATTCAGAGAAGGAGTGTAACAAGCACTTGGGACAGGAGATATGAGCAAAGAGAAGGTGAGCGGAAAAAACGGCAGCATTTGGAAATGCAGCACATGGAAGGCAATGCATTGGGATGAAATGAGGGCCAGGGAAAAAACCAGAGAGTTGCCCAAATTCTAGGGGTTGAATCTCTGAAATCCAAAGAGAAAGGAACAAGGTGAGAGGCATGAAGAAAGTGAGGAAGGGAAGGGCTCCAAAAGAAAAAGGGAAAAATAATTTGTCACCGAAGTTCAAACAAGCAAATGGCATGGCATGAGCTGCAGGGCAGAGAGCTGGACCAAAGTTGACAACTTGATCCTCACTGAAATTGCAAGATTTCCTCTCCTTTCATGACATGAAATTCTTCATTTCATATCATGAAAGAACAATAGCTGAAAAAAAAGGAAAAATTTGTCACCGAAGTTCAAACGAGCACATGGCATGGCATGAGCTGAAGAGCAGAGAACTGGCCCAAAGCTTGCCAGCTTGATCCTCACTGAAATCGCAAGATTTCATTTCCTTTCATGAAATGAATTTCATGAAAGGAAATGAAATCCCAAATTCAGAGAAGGAGTGTAACAAGCACTTGGGACAGGAGATATGAGCAAAGAGAAGGTGAGTGGAAAAAACGGCAGCATTTGGAAATGCAACACATGGAAGGCAATGCATTGGGATGAAATGAGGGCCAGGGAAAAAACCAGAGAGTTGCCCAAATTCTAGGGGTTGAATCTCTGAAATCCAAAGAGAAAGGAACAAGGCGAGAGTCGTGAAGAAAGTGAGGAAGGGAAGGGCTCAAAAGAAAAAGGGAAAAATAATTTTTCACCGAAGTTCAAACAAGCAAATGGCATGGCATGAGCTGCAGGGCAGAGAGCTGGACCAAAGCGTGCCAACTTGATCCTCACTGAAATTGCAAGATATCCTTTCCTTTCATGACAGGAAATTCTTCATTTCATGTCATGAAAGGAGAAGGGCTGAAAAAAAAAGGAAAAATTTGTCACCGAAGTTCAAACAAGCACATGGCATGGCATGAGCTGAAGGGCAGAGAACTGTCCCAAAGCTTGCCAGCTTGATCCTCACTGAAATCGCAAGATTTCATTTCCTTTCATGAAATGAATTTCATGAAAGGAAATGAAATCCCAAATTCAGAGAAGGAGCGTAACAAGCACTTGGGACAGGAGATATGAGCAAAGAGAAGGTGAGCGGAAAAAACGGCAGCATTTGGAAATGCAGCACATGGAAGGAAATGCATTGGGATGAAATGAGAGCCAGGGAAAAAACCAGAGAGTTGCCCAAATTCTAGGGGTTGAATCTCTGAAATCCAAAAAGAAAGGAACAAGGTGAGAGGCGAGAAGAATGTGAGGAAGGGAAGGGCTCCAAAAGAAAAAGGGAAAAATAATTTGTCACCGAAGTTCAAACAAGCAAATGGCATGGCATGAGCTGCAGGGCAGAGAGCTGGACCAAAGCGTGCCAACTTGATCCTCACTGAAATTGCAAGATATCCTTTCCTTTCATGACATGAAATTCTTCATTTCATGTCATGAAAGGAGAAGGGCTGAAAAAAAAAGGAAAAATTTGTCACCGAAGTTCAAACAAGCAAATGGCATGGCATGAGCTGAAGTGCAGAGAACTGGCCCAAAGCTTGCCAGCTTGATCCTCACTGAAATCGCAAGATTTCATTTCCTTTCATGAAATGAATTTCATGAAAGGAAATGAAATCCCAAATTCAGAGAAGGAGTGTAACAAGCACTTGGGACAGGAGATATGAGCAAAGAGAAGGTGAGCGGAAAAAACGGCAGCATTTGGAAATGCAACACATGGAAGGCAATGCATTGGGATGAAATGAGGGCCAGGGAAAAAACCAGAGAGTTGCCCAAATTCTAGGGGTTGAATCTCTGAAATCCAAAGAGAAAGGAACAAGGTGAGAGGCATGAAGAAAGTGAGGAAGGGAAGGGCTCAAAAGAAAAAGGGAAAAATAATTTGTCACCGAAGTTCAAACAAGGAAATGGCATGGCATGAGCTGCAGGGCAGAGAGCTGGACCAAAGCTTGCCAACTTGATCCTCACTGAAATTGCAAGATATCCTTTCCTTTCATGACATGAAATTCTTCATTTCATGTCATGAAAGGAGAAGGGCTGAAATAAAAAGGAAAAATTTGTCACCGACGTTCAAACAAGCAAATGGCATGGCATGAGCTGAAGTTCAGAGAACTGGCCCAAAGCTTGCCAGCTTGATCCTCACTGAAATCGCAAGATTTCATTTCCTTTCATGAAATGAATTTCATGAAAGGAAATGAAATCCCAAATTCAGAGAAGGAGTGTAACAAGCACTTGGGACAGGAGATATGAGCAAAGAGAAGGTGAGCGGAAAAAACGGCAGCATTCGGAAATGCAGCATATGGAAGGCAATGCATTGGGATGAAATGAGAGCCAGGGAAAAAACCAGAGAGTTGCCCAAATTCTAGGGGTTGAATCTCTGAAATCCAAAGAGAAAGGAACAAGGTGAGAGGCGAGAAGAATGTGAGGGAGGGAAGGACTCCAAAAGAAAAAGGGAAAAATAATTTGTCACCGAAGTTCAAACAAGCAAATGGCATGGCATGAGCAGAAGGGCAGAGAGCTGGCCCAAAGCTTGCCAGCTTGATCCTCACTGAAATCGCAAGATTTCATTTCCTTTCATGAAATCAATTTCATGAAAGGAAATGAAATCCCAAATTCAGAGAAGGAGTGTAACAAGCACTGGGGACAGGAGATATGAGCAAAGAGAAGGTGAGCGGAAAAAACGGCAGCATTTGGAAATGCAGCATGTGGAAGGCAATGCATTGGGATGAAATGAGGGCCAGGGAAAAAACCAGAGAGTTGCCCAAATTCTAGGGGTTGAATCTCTGAAATCCAAAGAGAAAGGAACAAGGCGAGAGTCGTGAAGAAAGTGAGGAAGGGAAGGGCTCAAAAGAAAAAGGGAAAAATAATTTTTCACCGAAGTTCAAACAAGCAAATGGCATGGCATGAGCTGCAGGGCAGAGAGCTGGACCAAAGCTTGCCAACTTGATCCTCACTGAAATTGCAAGATATCCTTTCCTTTCATGACATGAAATTCTTCATTTCATGTCATGAAAGGAGAAGGGCTGAAATAAAAAGGAAAAATTTGTCACCGACGTTCAAACAAGCAAATGGCATGGCATGAGCTGAAGTTCAGAGAACTGGCCCAAAGCTTGCCAGCTTGATCCTCACTGAAATCGCAAGATTTCATTTCCTTTCATGAAATGAATTTCATGAAAGGAAATGAAATCCCAAATTCAGAGAAGGAGTGTAACAAGCACTTGGGACAGGAGATATGAGCAAAGAGAAGGTGAGCGGAAAAAACGGCAGCATTCGGAAATGCAGCATATGGAAGTCAATGCATTGGGATGAAATGAGAGCCAGGGAAAAAACCAGAGAGTTGCCCAAATTCTAGGGGTTGAATCTCTGAAATCCAAAGAGAAAGGAACAAGGCGAGAGTCGTGAAGAAAGTGAGGAAGGAAAGGGCTCAAAAGAAAAAGGGAAAAATAATTTGTCACCGAAGTTCAAACAAGCAAATGGCATGGCATGAGCTGCAGGGCAGAGAGCTGGACCAAAGCTTGCCAACTTGATCCTCACTGAAATTGCAAGATATCCTTTCCTTTCATGACATGAAATTCTTCATTTCATGTCATGAAAGGAGAAGGGCTGAAATAAAAAGGAAAAATTTGTCACCGACGTTCAAACAAGCAAATGGCATGGCATGAGCTGAAGTTCAGAGAACTGGCCCAAAGCTTGCCAGCTTGATCCTCACTGAAATCGCAAGATTTCATTTCCTTTCATGAAATGAATTTCATGAAAGGAAATGAAATCCCAAATTCAGAGAAGGAGTGTAACAAGCACTTGGGACAGGAGATATGAGCAAAGAGAAGGTGAGCGGAAAAAACGGCAGCATTTGGAAATGCAGCATATGGAAGGCAATGCATTGGGATGAAATGAGAGCCAGGGAAAAAACCAGAGAGTTGCCCAAATTCTAGGGGTTGAATCTCTGAAATCCAAAGAGAAAGGAACAAGGAGAGAGGCGAGAAGAATGTGAGGGAGGGAAGGACTCCAAAAGAAAAAGGGAAAAATAATTTGTCACCGAAGTTCAAACAAGCAAATGGCATGGCATGAGCAGAAGGGCAGAGAGCTGGACCAAAGCGTGCCAACATGATCCTCACTGAAATTGCAAGATATCCTTTCCTTTCATGACATGAAATTCTTCATTTCATGTCATGAAAGGAGAAGGGCTGAAAAAAAAGGAAAAATTTGTCACCGAAGTTCAAACAAGCACATGGCATGGCATGGCATGAGCTGAAGTGCAGAGAACTGGCCCAAAGCTTGCCAGCTTGATCCTCACTGAAATCGCAAGATTTCATTTCCTTTCATGAAATGAATTTCATGAAAGGAAATGAAATCCCAAATTCAGAGAAGGAGTGTAACAAGCACTTGGGACAGGAGATATGAGCAAAGAGAAGGTGAGCGGAAAAAACGGCAGCATTTGGAAATGCAGCACATGGAAGGCAATGCATTGGGATGAAATGAGGGCCAGGGAAAAAACCAGAGAGTTGCCCAAATTCTAGGGGTTGAATCTCTGAAATCCAAAGAGAAAGGAACAAGGTGAGACGCATGAAGAAAGTGAGGAAGGGAAGGGCTCCAAAAGAAAAAGGGAAAAATAATTTGTCACCGAAGTTCAAACAAGCAAATGGCATGGCATGAGCTGCAGGGCAGAGAGCTGGACCAAAGTTGACAACTTGATCCTCACTGAAATTGCAAGATTTCCTCTCCTTTCATGACATGAAATTCTTCATTTCATATCATGAAAGAACAATAGCTGAAAAAAAAGGAAAAATTTGTCACCGAAGTTCAAACGAGCACATGGCATGGCATGAGCTGAAGAGCAGAGAACTGGCCCAAAGCTTGCCAGCTTGATCCTCACTGAAATCGCAAGATTTCATTTCCTTTCATGAAATGAATTTCATGAAAGGAAATGAAATCCCAAATTCAGAGAAGGAGTGTAACAAGCACTTGGGACAGGAGATATGAGCAAAGAGAAGGTGAGTGGAAAAAACGGCAGCATTTGGAAATGCAGCACATGGAAGGCAATGCATTGGGATGAAATGAGGGCCAGGGAAAAAACCAGAGAGTTGCCCAAATTCTAGGGGTTGAATCTCTGAAATCCAAAGAGAAAGGAACAAGGTGAGATGCATGAAGAAAGAGAGGAAGTGAAGGGCTCAAAAGAAAAAGGGAAAAATAATTTGTCACCGAAGTTCAAACAAGGAAATGGCATGGCATGAGCAGAAGGGCAGAGAGCTGGACCAAAGCGTGCCAACATGATCCTCACTGAAATTGCAAGATATCCTTTCCTTTCATGACATGAAATTCTTCATTTCATGTCATGAAAGGAGAAGGGCTGAAAAAAAAAGGAAAAATTTGTCACCGAAGTTCAAACAAGCACATGGCATGGCATGAGCTGAAGTGCAGAGAACTGGCCCAAAGCTTGCCAGCTTGATCCTCACTGAAATCGCAAGATTTCATTTCCTTTCATGAAATAAATTTCATGAAAGGAAATGAAATCCCAAATTCAGAGAAGGAGTGTAACAAGCACTTGGGACAGGAGATATGAGCAAAGAGAAGGTGAGCGGAAAAAACGGCAGCATTTGGAAATGCAGCATGTGGAAGGCAATGCATTGGGATGAAATGAGGGCCAGGGAAAAAACCAGAGAGTTGCCCAAATTCTAGGGGTTGAATCTCTGAAATCCAAAGAGAAAGGAACAAGGCGAGAGTCGTGAAGAAAGTGAGGAAGGGAAGGGCTCAAAAGAAAAAGGGAAAAATAATTTTTCACCGAAGTTCAAACAAGCAAATGGCATGGCATGAGCTGCAGGGCAGAGAGCTGGACCAAAGCGTGCCAACTTGATCCTCACTGAAATTGCAAGATATCCTTTCCTTTCATGACAGGAAATTCTTCATTTCATGTCATGAAAGGAGAAGGGCTGAAAAAAAAAGGAAAAATTTGTCACCGAAGTTCAAACAAGCACATGGCATGGCATGAGCTGAAGGGCAGAGAACTGTCCCAAAGCTTGCCAGCTTGATCCTCACTGAAATCGCAAGATTTCATTTCCTTTCATGAAATGAATTTCATGAAAGGAAATGAAATCCCAAATTCAGAGAAGGAGCGTAACAAGCACTTGGGACAGGAGATATGAGCAAAGAGAAGGTGAGCGGAAAAAACGGCAGCATTTGGAAATGCAGCACATGGAAGGAAATGCATTGGGATGAAATGAGAGCCAGGGAAAAAACCAGAGAGTTGCCCAAATTCTAGGGGTTGAATCTCTGAAATCCAAAAAGAAAGGAACAAGGTGAGAGGCGAGAAGAATGTGAGGAAGGGAAGGGCTCCAAAAGAAAAAGGGAAAAATAATTTGTCACCGAAGTTCAAACAAGCAAATGGCATGGCATGAGCTGCAGGGCAGAGAGCTGGACCAAAGCGTGCCAACTTGATCCTCACTGAAATTGCAAGATATCCTTTCCTTTCATGACATGAAATTCTTCATTTCATGTCATGAAAGGAGAAGGGCTGAAAAAAAAAGGAAAAATTTGTCACCGAAGTTCAAACAAGCAAATGGCATGGCATGAGCTGAAGTGCAGAGAACTGGCCCAAAGCTTGCCAGCTTGATCCTCACTGAAATCGCAAGATTTCATTTCCTTTCATGAAATGAATTTCATGAAAGGAAATGAAATCCCAAATTCAGAGAAGGAGTGTAACAAGCACTTGGGACAGGAGATATGAGCAAAGAGAAGGTGAGCGGAAAAAACGGCAGCATTTGGAAATGCAACACATGGAAGGCAATGCATTGGGATGAAATGAGGGCCAGGGAAAAAACCAGAGAGTTGCCCAAATTCTAGGGGTTGAATCTCTGAAATCCAAAGAGAAAGGAACAAGGTGAGAGGCATGAAGAAAGTGAGGAAGGGAAGGGCTCAAAAGAAAAAGGGAAAAATAATTTGTCACCGAAGTTCAAACAAGGAAATGGCATGGCATGAGCTGCAGGGCAGAGAGCTGGACCAAAGCTTGCCAACTTGATCCTCACTGAAATTGCAAGATATCCTTTCCTTTCATGACATGAAATTCTTCATTTCATGTCATGAAAGGAGAAGGGCTGAAATAAAAAGGAAAAATTTGTCACCGACGTTCAAACAAGCAAATGGCATGGCATGAGCTGAAGTTCAGAGAACTGGCCCAAAGCTTGCCAGCTTGATCCTCACTGAAATCGCAAGATTTCATTTCCTTTCATGAAATGAATTTCATGAAAGGAAATGAAATCCCAAATTCAGAGAAGGAGTGTAACAAGCACTTGGGACAGGAGATATGAGCAAAGAGAAGGTGAGCGGAAAAAACGGCAGCATTCGGAAATGCAGCATATGGAAGGCAATGCATTGGGATGAAATGAGAGCCAGGGAAAAAACCAGAGAGTTGCCCAAATTCTAGGGGTTGAATCTCTGAAATCCAAAGAGAAAGGAACAAGGTGAGAGGCGAGAAGAATGTGAGGGAGGGAAGGACTCCAAAAGAAAAAGGGAAAAATAATTTGTCACCGAAGTTCAAACAAGCAAATGGCATGGCATGAGCAGAAGGGCAGAGAGCTGGACCAAAGCGTGCCAACATGATCCTCACTGAAATTGCAAGATATCCTTTCCTTTCATGACATGAAATTCTTCATTTCATGTCATGAAAGGAGAAGGGCTGAAAAAAAAAGGAAAAATTTGTCACCGAAGTTCAAACAAGCACATGGCATGGCATGAGCTGAAGTGCAGAGAACTGGCCCAAAGCTTGCCAGCTTGATCCTCACTGAAATCGCAAGATTTCATTTCCTTTCATGAAATAAATTTCATGAAAGGAAATGAAATCCCAAATTCAGAGAAGGAGTGTAACAAGCACTTGGGACAGGAGATATGAGCAAAGAGAAGGTGAGCGGAAAAAACGGCAGCATTTGGAAATTCAGCACATGGAAGGCAATGCATTGGGATGAAATGAGGGCCAGGGAAAAAACCAGAGAGTTGCCCAAATTCTAGGGGTTGAATCTCTGAAATCCAAAGAGAAAGGAACAAGGTGAGAGGCGAGAAGAAAGTGAGGAAGGGAAGGGCTCCAAAAGAAAAAGGGAAAAATAATTTCTCACCGAAGTTCAAAAAAGCAAATGGCATGGCATGAGCTGCAGGGCAGAGAGCTGGACCAAAGTTGCACACTTGATCCTCACTGAAATTGCAAGATTTCCTCTCCTTTCATGACATGAAATTCTTCATTTCATGTCATGAAAGGACAATAGCTGAAAAAAAAGGAAAAATTTGTCACCGAAGTTCAAACAAGCACATGGCATGGCATGAGCTGAAGTGCAGAGAACTGGCCCAAAGCTTGCCAGCTTGATCCTCACTGAAATCGCAAGATTTCATTTCCTTTCATGAAATGAATTTCATGAAAGGAAATGAAATCCCAAATTCAGAGAAGGAGTGTAACAAGCACTTGGGACAGGAGATATGAGCAAAGAGAAGGTGAGCGGAAAAAACGGCAGCATTTGGAAATGCAACACATGGAAGGCAATGCATTGGGATGAAATGAGGGCCAGGGAAAAAACCAGAGAGTTGCCCAAATTCTAGGGGTTGAATCTCTGAAATCCAAAGAGAAAGGAACAAGGTGAGAGGCATGAAGAAAGTGAGGAAGGGAAGGGCTCAAAAGAAAAAGGGAAAAATAATTTGTCACCGAAGTTCAAACAAGGAAATGGCATGGCATGAGCTGCAGGGCAGAGAGCTGGACCAAAGCTTGCCAACTTGATCCTCACTGAAATTGCAAGATATCCTTTCCTTTCACGACATGAAATTCTTCATTTCATGTCATGAAAGGAGAAGGGCTGAAATAAAAAGGAAAAATTTGTCACCGACGTTCAAACAAGCAAATGGCATGGCATGAGCTGAAGTTCAGAGAACTGGCCCAAAGCTTGCCAGCTTGATCCTCACTGAAATCGCAAGATTTCATTTCCTTTCATGAAATGAATTTCATGAAAGGAAATGAAATCCCAAATTCAGAGAAGGAGTGTAACAAGCACTTGGGACAGGAGATATGAGCAAAGAGAAGGTGAGCGGAAAAAACGGCAGCATTCGGAAATGCAGCATATGGAAGGCAATGCATTGGGATGAAATGAGAGCCAGGGAAAAAACCAGAGAGTTGCCCAAATTCTAGGGGTTGAATCTCTGAAATCCAAAGAGAAAGGAACAAGGTGAGAGGCGAGAAGAATGTGAGGGAGGGAAGGACTCCAAAAGAAAAAGGGAAAAATAATTTGTCACCGAAGTTCAAACAAGCAAATGGCATGGCATGAGCAGAAGGGCAGAGAGCTGGACCAAAGCGTGCCAACTTGATCCTCACTGAAATTGCAAGATATCCTTTCCTTTCATGACATGAAATTCTTCATTTCATGTCATGAAAGGAGAAGGGCTGAAAAAAAAAGGAAAAATTTGTCACCGAAGTTCAAACAAGCACATGGCATGGCATGAGCTGAAGTGCAGAGAACTGGCCCAAAGCTTGCCAGCTTGATCCTCACTGAAATCGCAAGATTTCATTTCCTTTCATGAAATAAATTTCATGAAAGGAAATGAAATCCCAAATTCAGAGAAGGAGTGTAACAAGCACTTGGGACAGGAGATATGAGCAAAGAGAAGGTGAGCGGAAAGAACGGCAGCATTTAAAAATGCAGCACATGGAAGGCAATGCATTGGGATGAAATGAGAGCCAGGGAAAAAACCAGAGAGTTGCCCAAATTCTAGGGGTTGAATCTCTGAAATCCAAAGAGAAAGGAACAAGGTGAGAGGCGAGAAGAAAGTGAGGAAGGGAAGGGCTCCAAAAGAAAAAGGGAAAAATAATTTCTCACCGAAGTTCAAACAAGCAAATGGCATGGCATGAGCTGCAGGGCAGAGAGCTGGACCAAAGTTGACAACTTGATCCTCACTGAAATTGCAAGATTTCCTCTCCTTTCATGACATGAAATTCTTCATTTCATGTCATGAAAGGACAATAGCTGAAAAAAAAGGAAAAATTTGTCACCGAAGTTCAAACAAGCACATGGCATGGCATGAGCTGAAGTGCAGAGAACTGGCCCAAAGCTTGCCAGCTTGATCCTCACTGAAATCGCAAGATTTCATTTCCTTTCATGAAATGAATTTCATGAAAGGAAATGAAATCCCAAATTCAGAGAAGGAGTGTAACAAGCACTTGGGACAGGAGATATGAGCAAAGAGAAGGTGAGCGGAAAAAACGGCAGCATTTGGAAATGCAGCATGTGGAAGGCAATGCATTGGGATGAAATGAGGGCCAGGGAAAAAACCAGAGAGTTGCCCAAATTCTAGGGGTTGAATCTCTGAAATCCAAAGAGAAAGGAACAAGGTGAGAGGGGTGAAGAAAGTGAGGAAGGGAAGGGCTCAAAAGAAAAAGGGAAAAATAATTTTTCACCGAAGTTCAAACAAGCAAATGGCATGGCATGAGCTGCAGGGCAGAGAGCTGGACCAAAGCGTGCCAACTTGATCCTCACTGAAATTGCAAGATATCCTTTCCTTTCCTGACATGAAATTCTTCATTTCATGTCATGAAAGGAGAAGGGCTGAAAAAAAAAGGAAAAATTTGTCACCGAAGTTCAAACAAGCACATGGCATGGCATGAGCTGAAGTGCAGAGAACTGGCCCAAAGCTTGCCAGCTTGATCCTCACTGAAATCGCAAGATTTCATTTCCTTTCATGAAATAAATTTCATGAAAGGAAATGAAATCCCAAATTCAGAGAAGGAGTGTAACAAGCACTTGGGACAGGAGATATGAGCAAAGAGAAGGTGAGCGGAAAAAACGGCAGCATTTAAAAATGCAGCACATGGAAGGCAATGCATTGGGATGAAATGAGAGCCAGGGAAAAAACCAGAGAGTTGCCCAAATTCTAGGGGTTGAATCTCTGAAATCCAAAGAGAAAGGAACAAGGTGAGAGGCGAGAAGAAAGTGAGGAAGGGAAGGGCTCCAAAAGAAAAAGGGAAAAATAATTTCTCACCGAAGTTCAAACAAGCAAATGGCATGGCATGAGCTGCAGGGCAGAGAGCTGGACCAAAGTTGACAACTTGATCCTCACTGAAATTGCAAGATTTCCTCTCCTTTCATGACATGAAATTCTTCATTTCATGTCATGAAAGGACAATAGCTGAAAAAAAAGGAAAAATTTGTCACCGAAGTTCAAACAAGCACATGGCATGGCATGAGCTGAAGTGCAGAGAACTGGCCCAAAGCTTGCCAGCTTGATCCTCACTGAAATCGCAAGATTTCATTTCCTTTCATGAAATGAATTTCATGAAAGGAAATGAAATCCCAAATTCAGAGAAGGAGTGTAACAAGCACTTGAGACAGGAGATATGAGCAAAGAGAAGGTGAGCGGAAAAAACGGCAGCATTTGGAAATGCAGCATGTGGAAGGCAATGCATTGGGATGAAATGAGGGCCAGGGAAAAAACCAGAGAGTTGCCCAAATTCTAGGGGTTGAATCTCTGAAATCCAAAGAGAAAGGAACAAGGTGAGAGGGGTGAAGAAAGTGAGGAAGGGAAGGGCTCAAAAGAAAAAGGGAAAAATAATTTTTCACCGAAGTTCAAACAAGCAAATGGCATGGCATGAGCTGCAGGGCAGAGAGCTGGACCAAAGCGTGCCAACTTGATCCTCACTGAAATTGCAAGATATCCTTTCCTTTCATGACATGAAATTCTTCATTTCATGTCATGAAAGGAGAAGGGCTGAAAAAAAAAGGAAAAATTTGTCACCGAAGTTCAAACAAGCACATGGCATGGCATGAGCTGAAGTGCAGAGAACTGGCCCAAAGCTTGCCAGCTTGATCCTCACTGAAATCGCAAGATTTCATTTCCTTTCATGAAATGAATTTCATGAAAGGAAATGAAATCCCAAATTCAGAGAAGGAGTGTAACAAGCACTGGGGACAGGAGATATGAGCAAAGAGAAGGTGAGCGGAAAAAACGGCAGCATTTAAAAATGCAGCACATGGAAGGCAATGCATTGGGATGAAATGAGGGCCAGGGAAAAAACCAGAGAGTTGCCCAAATTCTAGGGGTTGAATCTCTGAAATCCAAAGAGAAAGGAACAAGGCGAAATGCATGAAGAAAGTGAGGAAGGGAAGGGCTCAAAAGAAAAAGGGAAAAATAATTTGTCACCGAAGTTCAAACAAGCAAATGGCATGGCATGAGCTGCAGGGCAGAGAGCTGGACCAAAGCGTGCCAACTTGATCCTCACTGAAATTGCAAGATATCCTTTCCTTTCATGACATGAAATTCTTCATTTCATGTCATGAAAGGAGAAGGGCTGAAAAAAAAAGGAAAAATTTGGCACCGAAGTTCAAACAAGCACATGGCATGGCATGAGCTGAAGTGCAGAGAACTGGCCCAAAGCTTGCCAGCTTGATCCTCACTGAAATCGCAAGATTTCATTTCCTTTCATGAAATGAATTTCATGAAAGGAAATGAAATCCCAAATTCAGAGAAGGAGTGTAACAAGCACTTGGGACAGGAGATATGAGCAAAGAGAAGGTGAGCGAAAAAACGGCAGCATTTGGAAATGCAGCATGTGGAAGGCAATGCATTGGGATGAAATGAGGGCCAGGGAAAAAACCAGAGAGTTGCCCAAATTCTAGGGTTTGAATCTCTGAAATCCAAAGAGAAAGGAACAAGGTGAGAGGCGAGAAGAAAGTGAGGAAGGGAAGGGCTCAAAAGAAAAAGGGAAAAATAATTTGTCACCGAAGTTCAAACAAGCAAATGGCATGGCATGAGCTGCAGGGCAGAGAGCTGGACCAAAGCGTGCCAACTTGATCCTCACTGAAATTGCAAGATATCCTTTCCTTTCCTGACATGAAATTCTTCATTTCATGTCATGAAAGGAGAAGGGCTGAAAAAAAAAGGAAATTTTGTCACCGAATTTCAAACAAGCACATGGCATGGCATGAGCTGAAGTGCAGAGAACTGGCCCAAAGCTTGCCAGCTTGATCCTCACTGAAATCGCAAGATTTCATTTCCTTTCATGAAATGAATTTCATGAAAGGAAATGAAATCCCAAATTCAGAGAAGGAGTGTAACAAGCACTTGGGACAGGAGATATGAGCAAAGAGAAGGTGAGCGGAAAAAACGGCAGCATTTGGAAATGCAGCACATGGAAGGCAATGCATTGGGATGAAATGAGAGCCAGGGAAAAAACCAGAGAGTTGCCCAAATTCTAGGGGTTGAATCTCTGAAATCCAAAGAGAAAGGAACAAGGTGAGAGGCGAGAAGAAAGTGAGGAAGGGAAGGGCTCCAAAAGAAAAAGGGAAAAATAATTTGTCACCGAAGTTCAAACAAAGAAATGGCATGGCATGAGCTGCAGGGCAGAGAGCTGGACCAAAGTTGCCAACTTGATCCTCACTGAAATCGCAAGATTTCCTCTCCTTTCATGACATGAAATTCTTCATTTCATGTCATGAAAGGAGAAGGGCTGAAAAAAAAAGGAAAAATTTGTCACCGAAGTTCAAACAAGCACATGGCATGGCATGAGCTGAAGTGCAGAGAACTGGCCCAAAGCTTGCCAGCTTGATCCTCACTGAAATCGCAAGATTTCATTTCCTTTCATGAAATGAATTTCATGAAAGGAAATGAAATCCCAAACTCAGAGAAGGAGTGTAACAAGCACTGGGGACAGGAGATATGAGCAAAGAGAAGGTGAGCGGAAAAAACGACAGCATTTGGAAATGCAGCACATGGAAGGCAATGCATTGGGATGAAATGAGGGCCAGGGGAAAAACCAGAGAGTTGCCCAAATTCTAGGGGTTGAATCTCTGAAATCCAAAGAGAAAGGAACAAGGCGAAATGCATGAAGAAAGTGAGGAAGGGAAGGGCTCAAAAGAAAAAAGGAAAAATAATTTGTCACCGAAGTTCAAACAAGCAAATGGCATGGCATGAGCTGCAGGGCAGAGAGCTGGACCAAAGCGTGCCAACTTGATCCTCACTGAAATTGCAAGATATCCTTTCCTTTCATGACATGAAATTCTTCATTTCATGTCATGAAAGGAGAAGGGCTGAAAAAAAAAGGAAAAATTTGTCACCAAAGTTCAAACAAGCACATGGCATGGCATGAGCTGAAGTGCAGAGAACTGGCCCAAAGCTTGCCAGCTTGATCCTCACTGAAATCGCAAGATTTCATTTCCTTTCCTGAAATGAATTTCATGAAAGGAAATGAAATCCCAAATTCAGAGAAGGAGTGTAACAAGCACTTGGGACAGGAGATATGAGCAAAGAGAAGGTGAGCGGAAAAACGGCAGCATTGGGAAATGCAGCATGTGGAAGGCAATGCATTGGGATGAAATGAGGGCCAGGGAAAAAACCAGAGAGTTGCCCAAATTCTAGGGGTTGAATCTCTGAAATCCAAAGAGAAAGGAACAAGGTGAGAGGCGAGAAGAAAGTGAGGAAGGGAAGGGCTCAAAAGAAAAAGGGAAAAATAATTTTTCACCGAAGTTCAAACAAGCAAATGGCATGGCATGAGCTGCAGGGCAGAGAGCTGGACCAAAGCGTGCCAACTTGATCCTCACTGAAATTGCAAGATATCCTTTCCTTTCATGACATGAAATTCTTCATTTCATGTCATGAAAGGAGAAGGGCTGAAAAAAAAAGGAAAAATTTGTCACCGAATTTCAAACAAGCACATGGCATGGCATGAGCTGAAGTGCAGAGAACTGGCCCAAAGCTTGCCAGCTTGATCCTCACTGAAATCGCAAGATTTCATTTCCTTTCATGAAATGAATTTCATGAAAGGAAATGAAATCCCAAATTCAGAGAAGGAGTGTAACAAGCACTTGGGACAGGAGATATGAGCAAAGAGAAGGTGAGCGGATAGAACGGCAGCATTTGGAAATGCAGCACATGGAAGGCAATGCATTGGGATGAAATGAGAGCCAGGGAAAAAACCAGAGAGTTGCCCAAATTCTAGGGGTTGAATCTCTGAAATCCAAAGAGAAAGGAACAAGGTGAGAGGCGAGAAGAAAGTGAGGAAGGGAAGGGCTCCAAAAGAAAAAGGGAAAAATAATTTGTCACCGAAGTTCAAACAAGCAAATGGCATGGCATGAGCTGCAGGGCAGAGAGCTGGACCAATGTTGCCAACTTGATCCTCACTGAAATTGCAAGATTTCCTCTCCTTTCATGACATGAAATTCTTCATTTCATGTCATGAAAGGAGAAGGGCTGAAAAAAAAAGGAAAAATTTGTCACCGAAGTTCAAACAAGCACATGGCATGGCATGAGCTGAAGTGCAGAGAACTGGCCCAAAGCTTGCCAGCTTGATCCTCACTGAAATCGCAAGATTTCATTTCCTTTCATGAAATGAATTTCATGAAAGGAAATGAAATCCCAAATTCAGAGAAGGAGTGTAACAAGCACTGGGGACAGGAGATATGAGCAAAGAGAAGGTGAGCGGAAAAAACGGCAGCATTTGGAAATGCAACACATGGAAGGCAATGCATTGGGATGAAATGAGGGCCAGGGGAAAAACCAGAGAGTTGCCCAAATTCTAGGGGTTGAATCTCTGAAATCCAAAGAGAAAGGAACAAGGCGAAATGCATGAAGAACGTGAGGAAGGGAAGCGCTCAAAAGAAAAAGGGAAAAATAATTTGTCACCGAAGTTCAAACAAGCAAATGGCATGGCATGAGCTGCAGGGCAGAGAGCTGGACCAAAGCGTGCCAACTTGATCCTCACTGAAATTGCAAGATATCCTTTCCTTTCATGACATGAAATTCTTCATTTCATGTCATGAAAGGAGAAGGGCTGAAAAAAAAAGGAAAAATTTGTCACCGAAGTTCAAACAAGCACATGGCATGGCATGAGCTGAAGTGCAGAGAACTGGCCCAAAGCTTGCCAGCTTGATCCTCACTGAAATCGCAAGATTTCATTTCCTTTCATGAAATGAATTTCATGAAAGGAAATGAAATCCCAAATTCAGAGAAGGAGTGTAACAAGCACTGGGGACAGGAGATATGAGCAAAGAGAAGGTGAGCGGAAAAAACGGCAGCATTTGGAAATGCAGCACATGGAAGGCAATGCATTGGGATGAAATGAGGGCCAGGGGAAAAACCAGAGAGTTGCCCAAATTCTAGGGGTTGAATCTCTGAAATCCAAAGAGAAAGGAACAAGGCGAAATGCATGAAGAAAGTGAGGAAGGGAAGGGCTCAAAAGAAAAAGGGAAAAATAATTTCTCACCGAAGTTCAAACAAGCAAATGGCATGGCATGAGCTGCAGGGCAGAGAGCTGGACCAAAGCGTGCCAACTTGATCCTCACTGAAATTGCAAGATATCCTTTCCTTTCATGACATGAAATTCTTCATTTCATGTCATGAAAGGAGAAGGGCTGAAAAAAAATGAAAAATTTGTCACCGAAGTTCAAACAAGCACATGGCATGGCATGAGCTGAAGTGCAGAGAACTGGCCCAAAGCTTGCCAGCTTGATCCTCACTGAAATCGCAAGATTTCATTTCCTTTCATGAAATGAATTTCATGAAAGGAAATGAAATCCCAAATTCAGAGAAGGAGTGTAACAAGCACTTGGGACAGGAGATATGAGCAAAGAGATGGTGAGCGAAAAAACGGCAGCATTTGGAAATGCAGCATGTGGAAGGCAATGGATTGGGATGAAATGAGGGCCAGGGAAAAAACCAGAGAGTTGCCCAAATTCTAGGGGTTGAATCTCTGAAATCCAAATAGAAAGGAACAAGGCGAGAGGCGTGAAGAAAGTGAGGAAGGGAAGGGCTCAAAAGAAAAAGGGAAAAATAATTTTTCACCGAAGTTCAAACAAGCAAATGGCATGGCATGAGCTGCAGGGCAGAGAGCTGGACCAAAGCGTGCCAACTTGATCCTCACTGAAATTGCAAGATATCCTTTCCTTTCATGACATGAAATTCTTCATTTCATGTCATGAAAGGAGAAGGGCTGAAAAAAAATGGAAAAATTTGTCACCGAAGTTCAAACAAGCACATGGCATGGCATGAGCTGAAGTGCAGAGAACTGGCCCAAAGCTTGCCAGCTTGATCCTCACTGAAATCGCAAGATTTCATTTCCTTTCATGAAATGAATTTCATGAAAGGAAATGAAATCCCAAATTCAGAGAAGGAGTGTAACAAGCACTTGGGACAGGAGATATGAGCAAAGAGAAGGTGAGCGGAAAAAACGGCAGCATTTGGAAATGCAGCACATGGAAGGCAATGCATTGGGATGAAATGAGGGCCAGGGAAAAAACCAGAGAGTTGCCCAAATTCTAGGGGTTGAATCTCTGAAATCCAAAGAGAAAGGAACAAGGTGAGAGGCGAGAAGAAAGTGAGGAAGGGAAGGGCTCAAAAGAAAAAAGGAAAAATAATTTCTCACCGAAGTTCAAAAAAGCTAATGACATGGCGTGAGCAGAAGGGCAGAGAGCTGGACCAAAGCGTGCCAACTTGATCCTCACTGAAATTGCAAGATATCCTTTCCTTTCATGACATGAAATTCTTCATTTCATGTCATGAAAGGAGAAGGGCTGAAAAAAAATGGAAAAACTTGTCACCGAAGTTCAAACAATCACATGGCATGGCATGAGCTGAAGTGCAGAGAACTGGCCCAAAGCTTGCCAGCTTGATCCTCACTGAAATTGCAAGATTTCATTTCCTTTCATGAAATGAATTTCATGAAAGGAAATGAAATCCCAAATTCAGAGAAGGAGTGTAACAAGCACTGGGGACAGGAGATATGAGCAAAGAGAAGGTGAGCGGAAAAAACGGCAGCATTTGGAAATGCAGCACATGGAAGGCAATGCATTGGGATGAAATGAGGGCGAGGGAAAAAACCAGAGAGTTGCCCAAATTCTAGGGGTTGAATCTCTGAAATCCAAAGAGAAAGGAACAAGGTGAGAGGCGAGAAGAAAGTGAGGAAGGGAAGGGCTCCAAAAGAAAAAGCGAAAAATAATTTCTCACCGAAGTTCAAACAAGCAAATGGCATGGCATGAGCAGAAGGGCAGAGAGCTGGACCAAAGTTGACAACTTGATCCTCACTGAAATTGCAAGATTTCCTCTCCTTTCATGACATGAAATTCTTCATTTCATGTCATGAAAGGATAGTAGCTGAAAAAAAAGGAAAAATTTGTCACCGAAGTTCAAACAAGCACATGGCATGGCATGAGCTGAAGTGCAGAGAACTGGCCCAAAGTTTGCCAGCTTGATCGTCACTGAAATCGCAAGATTTCATTTCCTTTCATGAAATGAATTTCATGAAAGGAAATGAAATCCCAAATTCAGAGAAGGAGTGTAACAAGCACTGGGGACAGGAGATATGAGCAAAGAGAAGGTGAGCGGAAAAAACGGCAGCATTTGGAAATGCAGCACATGGAAGGCAATGCATTGGGATGAAATGAGGGCAAGGGAAAAAACCAGAGAGTTGCCCAAATTCTAGGGGTTGAATCTCTGAAATCCAAAGAGAAAGGAACAAGGCGAGAGGCGTGAAGAAAGTGAGGAAGGGAAGGGCTCAAAAGAAAAAGGGAAAAATAATTTCTCACCGAAGTTCAAAAAAGCAAATGGCATGGCATGAGCTGCAGGGCAGAGAGCTGGACCAAAGCGTGCCAACTTGATCCTCACTGAAATTGCAAGATATCCTTTCCTTTCATGACATGAAATTCTTCATTTCATGTCATGAAAGGAGAAGGGCTGAAAAAAAAAGGAAAAATTTGTCACCGAAGTTCAAACAAGCACATGGCAAGGCATGAGCTGAAGTGCAGAGAACTGGCCCAAAGCTTGCCAGCTTGATCCTCACTGAAATCGCAAGATTTCATTTCCTTTCCTGAAATGAATTTCATGAAAGGAAATGAAATCCCAAATTCAGAGAAGGAGTGTAACAAGCACTTGGGACAGGAGATATGAGCAAAGAGAAAGTGAGCGGAAAAAACGGCAGCATTTGGAAATGCAGCACATGGAAGGCAATGCATTGGGATGAAATGAGGGCCAGGGAAAAAACCAGAGAGTTGCCCAAATTCTAGGGGTTGAATCTCTGAAATCCAAAGAGAAAGGAACAAGGTGAGAGGCGAGAAGAAAGTGAGGAAGGGAAGGGCTCCAAAAGAAAAAAGGGAAAAATAATTTTTCACCGAAGTTCAAACAAGGAAATGGCATGGCATGAGCTGCAGGGCAGAGAGCTGGACCAAAGTTGCCAACTTGATCCTCACTGAAATTGCAAGATTTCCTCTCCTTTCATGACATGAAATTCTTCATTTCATGTTATGAAAGGAAAAGGGCTGAAAAAAAAAGGAAAAATTTGTCACCGAAGTTCAAACAAGCACATGGCATGGCATGAGCTGAAGTGCAGAGAACTGGCCCAAAGCTTGCCAGCTTGATCCTCACTGAAATCGCAAGATTTCATTTCCTTTCATGAAATGAATTTCATGAAAGGAAATGAAATCCCAAATTCAGAGAAGGAGTGTAACAAGCACTTGGGACAGGAGATATGAGCAAAGAGAAGGTGAGCGGAAAAAACGGCAGCATTTGGAAATGCAGCATGTGGAAGGCAATGCATTGGGATGAAATGAGGGCCAGGGAAAAAACCAGAGAGTTGCCCAAATTCTAGGGGTTGAATCTCTGAAATCCAAAGAGAAAGGAACAAGGTGAGAGGCGAGAAGAATGTGAGGAAGGGAAGGACTCCAAAAGAAAAAGGGAAAAATAATTTCTCACCGAAGTTCAAACAAGCAAATGGCATGGCATGAGCTGCAGGGCAGAGAGCTGGACCAAAGCGTGCCAACTTGATCCTCACTGAAATTGCAAGATATCCTTTCCTTTCCTGACATGAAATTCTTCATTTCATGTCATGAAAGGAGAAGGGCTGAAAAAAAAAGGAAAAATTTGTCACCGAAGTTCAAAAAAGCAAATGGCATGGCATGAGCAGAAGGGCAGAGAGCTGGACCAAAGCGTGCCAACTTGATCCTCACTGAAATTGCAAGATATCCTTTCCTTTCATGACATGAAATTCTTCATTTCATGTCATGAAAGGAGAAGGGCTGAAAAAAAATGGAAAAATTTGTCACCGAAGTTCAAACAAGCAAATGGCATGGCATGAGCTGAAGTGCAGAGAACTGGCCCAAAGCTTGCCAGCTTGATCCTCACTGAAATCGCAAGATTTCATTTCCTTTCATGAAATGAATTTCATGAAAGGAAATGAAATCCCAAATTCAGAGAAGGAGTGTAACAAGCACTTGGGAAAGGAGATATGAGCAAAGAGAAGGTGAGCGGAAAAAACGGCAGCATTTGGAAATGCAGCACATGGAAGGCAATGCATTGGGATGAAATGAGGGCCAGGGAAAAAACCAGAGAGTTGCCCAAATTCTAGGGGTTGAATCTCTGAAATCCAAAGAGAAAGGAACAAGGTGAGAGGCGAGAAGAAAGTGAGGAAGGGAAGGACTCCAAAAGAAAAAGGGAAAAATAATTTGTCACCGAAGTTCAAACAAGCAAATGGCATGGCATGAGCTGCAGGGCAGAGAGCTGGACCAAAGCGTGCCAACTTGATCCTCACTGAAATTGCAAGATATCCTCTCCTTTCATGACATGAAATTCTTCATTTCATGTCATGAAAGAAGAAGGGCTGAAAAAAAAGGAAAAATTTGTCACCGAAGTTCAAACAAGCACATGGCATGGCATGAGCTGAAGTGCAGAGAACTGGCCCAAAGCTTGCCAGCTTGATCCTCACTGAAATTGCAAGATTTCATTTCCTTTCATGAAATGAATTTCATGAAAGGAAATGAAATCCCAAATTCAGAGAAGGAGTGTAACAAGCACTGGGGACAGGAGATATGAGCAAAGAGAAGGTGAGCGGAAAAAACGGCAGCATTTGGAAATGCAGCACATGGAAGGCAATGCATTGGGATGAAATGAGAGCCAGGGAAAAAACCAGAGAGTTGCCCAAATTCTAAGGGTTGAATCTCTGAAATCCAAAAAGAAAGGAACAAGGTGAGAGGCGAGAGGAATGTGAGGAAGGGAAGGACTCCAAAAGGAAAAGGGAAAAATAATTTGTCACCCAAGTTCAAACAAGCAAATGGCATGGCATGAGCAGAAGGGCAGAGAGCTGGACCAAAGCGTGCCAACTTGATCCTCACTGAAATTGCAAGATATCCTTTCCTTTCATGACATGAAATTCTTCATTTCATGTCATGAAAGGAGAAGGGCTGAATAAAAATGGAAAAATTTGTCACCGAAGTTCAAACAAGCAAATGGCATGGAATGAGCTGAAGTGCAGAGAACTGGCCCAAAGCTTGCCAGCTTGATCCTCACTGAAATCGCAAGATTTCATTTCCTTTCATGAAATGAATTTCATGAAAGGAAATGAAATCCCAAATTCAGAGAAGGAGTGTAACAAGCACTTGGGACAGGAGATATGAGCAAAGAGAAGGTGAGCGGAAAAAACGGCAGCATTTGGAAATGCAGCACATGGAAGGCAATGCATTGGGATGAAATGAGAGCCAGGGAAAAAACCAGAGAGTTGCCCAAATTCTAGGGGTTGAATCTCTGAAATCCAAAAAGAAAGGAACAAGGTGAGAGGCGAGAAGAATGTGAGGAAGGGAAGGACTCCAAAAGAAAAAGGGAAAAATAATTTCTCACCGAAGTTCAAACAAGCAAATGGCATGGCATGAGCTGCAGGGCAGAGAGCTGGACCAAAGCGTGCCAACTTGATCCTCACTGAAATTGCAAGATATCCTTTCCTTTCATGACATGAAATTCTTCATTTCATGTCATGAAAGGAGAAGGGCTGAAAAAAAAAGAAAAAATTTGTCACCGAAGTTCAAACAAGCACATGGCATGGCATGAGCTGAAGTGCAGAGAACTGGCCCAAAGCTTGCCAGCTTGATCCTCACTGAAATCGCAAGATTTCATTTCCTTTCATGAAATGAATTTCATGAAAGGAAATGAAATCCCAAATTCAGAGAAGGAGTGTAACAAGCACTGGGGACAGGAGATATGAGCAAAGAGAAGGTGAGCGGAAAAAACGGCAGCATTTGGAAATGCAGCACATGGAAGGCAATGCATTGGGATGAAATGAGGGCCAGGGAAAAAACCAGAGAGTTGCCCAAATTCTAGGGTTTGAATCTCTGAAATGCAAAGAGAAAGGAACAAGGTGAGAGGCGTGAAGAAAGTGAGGAAGGGAAGGACTCCAAAAGAAAAAGGGAAAAATAATTTCTCACCGAAGTTCAAACAAGCAAATGGCATGGCATGAGCTGCAGGGCAGAGAGCTGGACCAATGCGTGCCAACTTGATCCTCACTGAAATTGCAAGATATCCTTTCCTTTCATGACATGAAATTCTTCATTTCATGTCATGAAAGAAGAAAGGCTGAAAAAAAATGGAAAAATTTGTCACCGACGTTCAAACAAGCAAATGGCATGGCATGAGCTGAAGTGCAGAGAACTGGCCCAAAGCTTGCCAGCTTGATCCTCACTGAAATCGCAAGATTTCATTTCCTTTCATGAAATAAATTTCATGAAAGGAAATGAAATCCCAAATTCAGAGAAGGAGTGTAACAAGCACTTGGGACAGGAGATATGAGCAAAGAGAAGGTGAGCGGAAAAAATGGCAGCATTTGGAAATGCAGCATATGGAAGGCAATGCATTGGGATGAAATGAGGGCGAGGGAAAAAACCAGAGAGTTGCCCAAATTCTAGGGGTTGAATCTCTGAAATCCAAAGAGAAAGGAACAAGGTGAGAGGCGAGAAGAAAGTGAGGAAGGGAAGGGCTCCAAAAGAAAAAGGGAAAAATAATTTCTCACCGAAGTTCAAACAAGCAAATGGCATGGCATGAGCTGCAGGGCAGAGAGCTGGACCAAAGTTGACAACTTGATCCTCACTGAAATTGCAAGATTTCCTCTCCTTTCATGACATGAAATTCTTCATTTCATGTCATGAAAGGACAATAGCTTAAAAAAAAGAAAAAATTTGTCACCGAAGTTCAAACAAGCACATGGCATGGCATGAGCTGAAGTGCAGAGAACTGGCCCAAAGCTCGCCAGCTTGATCCTCACTGAAATCGCAAGATTTCATTTCCTTTCATGAAATGAATTTCATGAAAGGAAATGAAATCCCAAATTCAGAGAAGGAGTGTAACAAGCACTTGGGACAGGAGATATGAGCAAAGAGAAGGTGAGCGGAAAAAACGGCAGCATTTGGAAATGCAACACATGGAAGGCAATGCATTGGGATGAAATGAGGGCCAGGGAAAAAACCAGAGAGTTGCCCAAATTCTAGGGGTTGAATCTCTGAAATCCAAAGAGAAAGGAACAAGGCGAGAGGCATGTAGAAAGTGAGGAAGGGAAGGGCTCAAAAGAAAAAGGGAAAAATAATTTCTCACCGAAGTTCAAACAAGCAAATGGCATGGCATGAGCTGCAGGGCAGAGAGCTGGACCAAAGCGTGCCAACTTGATCCTCACTGAAATTGCAAGATATCCTTTCCTTTCATGACATGAAATTCTTCATTTCATGTCATGAAAGGAGAAGGGCTGAAAAAAAAAGGAAAAATTTGTCACCGAAGTTCAAACAAGCACATGGCATGGCATGAGCTGAAGTGCAGAGAACTGGCCCAAAGCTTGCCAGCTTGATCCTCACTGAAATCGCAAGATTTCATTTCCTTTCATGAAATGAATTTCATGAAAGGAAATGAAATCCCAAATTCAGAGAAGGAGTGTAACAAGCACTTGGGACAGGAGATATGAGCAAAGAGAAGGTGAGCGGAAAAAACGGCAGCATTTGGAAATGCAGCACATGGAAGGCAATGCATTGGGATGAAATGAGAGCCAGGGAAAAAACCAGAGAGTTGCCCAAATTCTAGGGGTTGAATCTCTGAAATCCAAAAAGAAAGGAACAAGGTGAGAGGCGAGAAGAATGTGAGGAAGGGAAGGACTCCAAAAGAAAAAGGGAAAAATAATTTCTCACCGAAGTTCAAACAAGCAAATGGCATGGCATGAGCTGCAGGGCAGAGAGCTGGACCAAAGCGTGCCAACTTGATCCTCACTGAAATTGCAAGATATCCTTTCCTTTCATGACATGAAATTCTTCATTTCATGTCATGAAAGGAGAAGGGCTGAAAAAAAAGGAAAAATTTGTCACCGATGTTCAAACAAGCAAATGGCATGGCATGAGCTGAAGTGCAGAGAACTGGCCCAAAGCTTGCCAGCTTGATCCTCACTGAAATCGCAAGATTTCATTTCCTTTCATGAAATGAATTTCATGAAAGGAAATGAAATCCCAAATTCAGAGAAGGAGTGTAACAAGCACTTGGGACAGGAGATATGAGCAAAGAGAAGGTGAGCGGAAAAAACGGCAGCATTTGGAAATGCAGCACATGGAAGGCAATGCATTGGGATGAAATGAGAGCCAGGGAAAAAACCAGAGAGTTGCCCAAATTCTAGGGGTTGAATCTCTGAAATCAAAAAAGAAAGGAACAAGGTGAGAGGCGAGAAGAATGTGAGGAAGGGAAGGACTCCAAAAGAAAAAGGGAAAAATAATTTGTCACCGAAGTTCAAACAAGCAAATGGCATGGCATGAGCTGCAGGGCAGAGAGCTGGACCAAAGCGTGCCAACTTGATCCTCACTGAAATTGCAAGATATCCTTTCCTTTCCTGACATGAAATTCTTCATTTCATGTCATGAAAGGAGAAGGGTTGAAAAAAAATGGAAAAATTTGTCACCGAAGTTCAAACAAGCACATGGCATGGCATGAGCTGAAGTGCAGAGAACTGGCCCAAAGCTTGCCAGCTTGATCCTCACTGAAATCGCAAGATTTCATTTCCTTTCATGAAATGAATTTCATGAAAGGAAATGAAATCCCAAATTCAGAGAAGGAGTGTAACAAGCACTGGGGACAGGAGATATGAGCAAAGAGAAGGTGAGCGGAAAAAACGGCAGCATTTGGAAATGCAGCACATGGAAGGCAATGCATTGGGATGAAATGAGGGCCAGGGAAAAAACCAGAGAGTTGCCCAAATTCTAGGGTTTGAATCTCTGAAATGCAAAGAGAAAGGAACAAGGCGAGAGGCGTGAAGAAAGTGAGGAAGGGAAGGGCTCAAAAGAAAAAGGGAAAAATAATTTGTCACCGAAGTTCAAACAAGCAAATGGCATGGCATGAGCTGCAGGGCAGAGAGCTGGACCAAAGCGTGACAACTTGATCCTCACTGAAATTGCAAGATATCCTTTCCTTTCATGACATGAAATTCTTCATTTCATGTCATGAAAGAAGAAAGGCTGAAAAAAAAGGAAAAATTTGTCACCGAAGTTCAAACAAGCACATGGCATGGCATGAGCTGAAGTGCAGAGAACTGGCCCAAAGCTTGCCAGCTTGATCCTCACTGAAATCGCAAGATTTCATTTCCTTTCATGAAATGAATTTCATGAAAGGAAATGAAATCCCAAATTCAGAGAAGGAGTGTAACAAGCACTGGGGACAGGACATATGAGCAAAGAGAAGGTGAGCGGAAAAAACGGCAGCGTTTGGAAATGCAGCACATGGAAGGCAATGCATTGGGATGAAATGCAGGGCCAGGGAAAAAACCAGAGAGTTGCCCAAATTCTAGGGGTTGAATCTCTGAAATGCAAAGAGAAAGGAACAAGGTGAGAAGCGAGAAGAATGTGAGGAAGGGAAGGACTCCAAAAGAAAAAGGGAAAAATAATTTGTCACCGAAGTTCAAACAAGCAAATGGCATGGCATGAGCTGCAGGGAAGAGAGCTGGACCAAAGCGTGCCAACTTGATCCTCACTGAAATTGCAATATATCCTTTCCTTTCATGACATGAAATTCTTCATTTCATGTCATGAAAGGAGAAGGGCTGAAAAAAAATGGAAAAATTTGTCACCGAAGTTCAAACAAGCACATGGCATGGCATGAGCTGAAGTGCAGAGAACTGGCCCAAAGCTTGCCAGCTTGATCCTCACTGAAATTGCAAGATTTCATTTCCTTTCATGAAATGAATTTCATGAAAGGAAATGAAATCCCAAATTCAGAGAAGGAGTGTAACAAGCACTGGGGACAGGAGATATGAGCAAAGAGAAGGTGAGCGGAAAAAACGGCAGCATTTGGAAATGCAACACATGGAAGGCAATGCATTGGGATGAAATGAGGGCCAGGGAAAAAACCAGAGAGTTGCCCAAATTCTAGGGGTTGAATCTCTGAAATCCAAAGAGAAAGGAACAAGGCGAGAGGCATGAAGAAAGTGAGGAAGGGAAGGGCTCAAAAGAAAAAGGGAAAAATAATTTGTCACCGAAGTTCAAACAAGCAAATGGCATGGCATGAGCTGCAGGGCAGAGAGCTGGACCAAAGCGTGCCAACTTGATCCTCACTGAAATTGCAAGATATCCTTTCCTTTCATGACATGAAATTCTTCATTTCATGTCATGAAAGGAGAAGGGCTGAAAAAAAATGAAAAATTTGTCACCGAAGTTCAAACAAGCACATGGCATGGCATGAGCTGAAGTGCAGAGAACTGGCCCAAAGCTTGCCAGCTTGATCCTCACTGAAATCGCAAGATTTCATTTCCTTTCATGAAATGAATTTCATGAAAGGAAATGAAATCCCAAATTCAGAGAAGGAGTGTAACAAGCACTTGGGACAGGAGATATGAGCAAAGAGAAGGTGAGCGGAACAAACGGCAGCATTTGGAAATGCAGCATGTGGAAGGCAATGCATTGGGATGAAATGAGGGCCAGGGAAAAAACCAGAGAGTTGCCCAAATTCTAGGGGTTGAATCTCTGAAATCCAAAGAGAAAGGAACAAGGCGAGAGGCGTGAAGAAAGTGAGGAAGGGAAGGGCTCCAAAAGAAAAAGGGAAAAATAATTTGTCACCGAAGTTCAAACAAGCAAATGGCATGGCATGAGCTGCAGGGCAGAGAGCTGGACCAAAGCGTGCCAACTTGATCCTCACTGAAATTGCAAGATATCCTTTCCTTTCATGACATGAAATTCTTCATTTCATGTCATGAAAGGAGAAGGGCTGAAAAAAAATGGAAAAATTTGTCACCGACGTTCAAACAAGCAAATGGCATGGCATGAGCTGAAGTTCAGAGAACTGGCCCAAAGCTTGCCAGCTTGATCCTCACTGAAATCGCAAGATTTCATTTCCTTTCATGAAATGAATTTCATGAAAGGAAATGAAATCCCAAATTCAGAGAAGGAGTGTAACAAGCACTTGGGACAGGAGATATGAGCAAAGAGAAGGTGAGCGGAAAAAACGGCAGCATTCGGAAATGCAGCATATGGAAGGCAATGCATTGGGATGAAATGAGAGCCAGGGAAAAAACCAGAGAGTTGCCCAAATTCTAGGGGTTGAATCTCTGAAATCCAAAGAGAAAGGAACAAGGTGAGAGGCGAGAAGAATGTGAGGAAGGGAAGGACTCAAAAAAGAAAAAGGGAAAAATAATTTGCCACCGAAGTTCAAACAAGCAAATGGCATGGCATGAGCAGAAGGGCAGAGAGCTGGACCAAAGCGTGCCAACATGATCCTCACTGAAATTGCAAGATATCCTTTCCTTTCATGACATGAAATTCTTCATTTCATGTCATGAAAGGAGAAGGGCTGAAAAAAAAAGGAAAAATTTGTCACCGAAGTTCATACAAGCAAATGGGATGGCATGAGCTGAAGTGCAGAGAACTGGCCCAAAGCTTGCCAGCTTGATCCTCACTGAAATCGCAAGATTTCATTTCCTTTCATGAAATAAATTTCATGAATGGAAATGAAATCCCAAATTCAGAGAAGGAGTGTAACAAGCACTTGGGACAGGAGATATGAGCAAAGAGAAGGTGAGCGGAAAAAACGGCAGCATTTAAAAATGCAGCACATGGAAGGCAATGCATTGGGATGAAATGAGGGCGAGGGAAAAAACCAGAGCGTTGCCCAAATTCTAGGGGTTGAATCTCTGAAATCCAAAGAGAAAGGAACAAGGTGAGAGGCGAGAAGAAAGTGAGGAAGGGAAGGGCTCCAAAAGAAAAAGGGAAAAATAATTTGTCACCGAAGTTCAAACAAGCAAATGGCATGGCATGAGCTGCAGGGCAGAGAGCTGGACCAAAGCGTGCCAACTTGATCCTCACTGAAATTGCAAGATATCCTTTCCTTTCATGACATGAAATTCTTCATTTCATGTCATGAAAGGAGAAGGGCTGAAAAAAAATGGAAAAATTTGTCACCGAAGTTCAAACAAGCACATGGCATGGCATGAGCTGAAGTGCAGAGAACTGGCCCAAAGCTTGCCAGCTTGATCCTCACTGAAATTGCAAGATTTCATTTCCTTTCATGAAATGAATTTCATGAAAGGAAATGAAATCCCAAATTCAGAGAAGGAGTGTAACAAGCACTTGGGACAGGAGATATGAGCAAAGAGAAGGTGAGCGGAACAAACGGCAGCATTTGGAAATGCAGCATGTGGAAGGCAATGCATTGGGATGAAATGAGGGCCAGGGAAAAAACCAGAGAGTTGCCCAAATTCTAGGGGTTGAATCTCTGAAATCCAAAGAGAAAGGAACAAGGCGAGAGGCGTGAAGAAAGTGAGGAAGGGAAGGGCTCCAAAAGAAAAAGGGAAAAATAATTTGTCACCGAAGTTCAAACAAGCAAATGGCATGGCATGAGCTGCAGGGCAGAGAGCTGGACCAAAGCGTGCCAACTTGATCCTCACTGAAATTGCAAGATATCCTTTCCTTTCATGACATGAAATTCTTCATTTCATGTCATGAAAGGAGAAGGGCTGAAAAAAAATGGAAAAATTTGTCACCGACGTTCAAACAAGCAAATGGCATGGCATGAGCTGAAGTTCAGAGAACTGGCCCAAAGCTTGCCAGCTTGATCCTCACTGAAATCGCAAGATTTCATTTCCTTTCATGAAATGAATTTCATGAAAGGAAATGAAATCCCAAATTCAGAGAAGGAGTGTAACAAGCACTTGGGACAGGAGATATGAGCAAAGAGAAGGTGAGCGGAAAAAACGGCAGCATTCGGAAATGCAGCATATGGAAGGCAATGCATTGGGATGAAATGAGAGCCAGGGAAAAAACCAGAGAGTTGCCCAAATTCTAGGGGTTGAATCTCTGAAATCCAAAGAGAAAGGAACAAGGTGAGAGGCGAGAAGAATGTGAGGAAGGGAAGGGCTCCAAAAGAAAAAGGGAAAAATAATTTGTCACCGAAGTTCAAACAAGCAAATGGCATGGCATGAGCAGAAGGGCAGAGAGCTGGACCAAAGCGTGCCAACATGATCCTCACTGAAATTGCAAGATATCCTTTCCTTTCATGACATGAAATTCTTCATTTCATGTCATGAAAGGAGAAGGGCTGAAAAAAAAAGGAAAAATTTGTCACCGAAGTTCATACAAGCAAATGGGATGGCATGAGCTGAAGTGCAGAGAACTGGCCCAAAGCTTGCCAGCTTGATCCTCACTGAAATCGCAAGATTTCATTTCCTTTCATGAAATAAATTTCATGAATGGAAATGAAATCCCAAATTCAGAGAAGGAGTGTAACAAGCACTTGGGACAGGAGATATGAGCAAAGACAAGGTGAGCGGAAAAAACGGCAGCATTTAAAAATGCAGCACATGGAAGGCAATGCATTGGGATGAAATGAGGGCCAGGGAAAAAACCAGAGCGTTGCCCAAATTCTAGGGGTTGAATCTCTGAAATCCAAAGAGAAAGGAACAAGGTGAGAGGCGAGAAGAAAGTGAGGAAGGGAAGGGCTCCAAAAGAAAAAGGGAATAATAATTTCTCACCGAAGTTCAAACAAGCAAATGGCATGGCATGAGCTGCAGGGCAGAGAGCTGGACCAAAGCGTGCCAACTTGATCCTCACTGAAATTGCAAGATATCCTTTCCTTTCATGACATGAAATTCTTCATTTCATGTCATGAAAGGAGAAGGGCTGAAAAAAAAAGGAAAAATTTGTCACCGAAGTTCAAACAAGCACATGGCATGGCATGAGCTGAAGTGCAGAGAACTGGCCCAAAGCTTGCCAGCTTGATCCTCACTGAAATTGCAAGATTTCATTTCCTTTCATGAAATGAATTTCATGAAAGGAAATGAAATCCCAAATTCAGAGAAGGAGTGTAACAAGCACTGGGGACAGGAGATATGAGCAAAGAGAAGGTGAGCGGAAAAAACGGCAGCATTTGGAAATGCAGCATATGGAAGGCAATGCATTGGGATGAAATGAGAGCCAGGGAAAAAACCAGAGAGTTGCCCAAATTCTAGGGGTTGAATCTCTGAAATCCAAAAAGAAAGGAACAAGGTGAGAGGCGAGAAGAATGTGAGGAAGGGAAGGACTCCAAAAGGAAAAGGGAAAAATAATTTGTCACCGAAGTTCAAACAAGCAAATGGCATGGCATGAGCAGAAGGGCAGAGAGCTGGACCAAAGCGTGCCAACTTGATCCTCACTGAAATTGCAAGATATCCTTTCCTTTCATGACATGAAATTCTTCATTTCATGTCATGAAAGGAGAAGGGCTGAAAAAAAAAGGAAAAATTTGTCACCGACGTTCAAACAAGCACATGGCATGGCATGAGCTGAAGTGCAGAGAACTGGCCCAAAGCTTGCCAGCTTGATCCTCACTGAAATCGCAAGATTTCATTTCCTTTCATGAAATAAATTTCATGAAAGGAAATGAAATCCTAAATTCAGAGAAGGAGTGTAACAAGCACTTGGGACAGGAGATATGAGCAAAGAGAAGGTGAGCGGAAAAAACGGCAGCATTTGGAAATGCAGCACATGGAAGGCAATGCATTGGGATGAAATGAGGGCGAGGGAAAAAACCAGAGAGTTGCCCAAAGTCTAGGGGTTGAATCTCTGAAATGCAAAGAGAAAGGAACAAGGTGAGAGGCGAGAAGAAAGTGAGGAAGGGAAGGGCTCCAAAAGAAAAAGGGAAAAATAATTTCTCACCGAAGTTCAAACAAGCAAATGGCATGGCATGAGCTGCAGGGCAGAGAGCTGGACCAAAGTTGACAACTTGATCCTCACTGAAATTGCAAGATATCCTTTCCTTTCATGACATGAAATTCTTCATTTCATGTCATGAAAGGAGAAGGGCTGAAAAAAAATGGAAAAATTTGTCACCGACGTTCAAACAAGCAAATGGCATGGCATGAGCTGAAGTTCAGAGAACTGGCCCAAAGCTTGCCAGCTTGATCCTCACTGAAATCGCAAGATTTCATTTCCTTTCATGAAATGAATTTCATGAAAGGAAATGAAATCCCAAATTCAGAGAAGGAGTGTAACAAGCACTTGGGACAGGAGATATGAGCAAAGAGAAGGTGAGCGGAAAAAACGGCAGCATTCGGAAATGCAGCATATGGAAGGCAATGCATTGGGATGAAATGAGAGCCAGGGAAAAAACCAGAGAGTTGCCCAAATTCTAGGGGTTGAATCTCTGAAATCCAAAGAGAAAGGAACAAGGTGAGAGGCGAGAAGAATGTGAGGAAGGGAAGGGCTCCAAAAGAAAAAGGGAAAAATAATTTGTCACCGAAGTTCAAACAAGCAAATGGCATGGCATGAGCAGAAGGGCAGAGAGCTGGACCAAAGCGTGCCAACATGATCCTCACTGAAATTGCAAGATATCCTTTCCTTTCATGACATGAAATTCTTCATTTCATGTCATGAAAGGAGAAGGGCTGAAAAAAAAAGGAAAAATTTGTCACCGAAGTTCATACAAGCAAATGGGATGGCATGAGCTGAAGTGCAGAGAACTGGCCCAAAGCTTGCCAGCTTGATCCTCACTGAAATCGCAAGATTTCATTTCCTTTCATGAAATAAATTTCATGAATGGAAATGAAATCCCAAATTCAGAGAAGGAGTGTAACAAGCACTTGGGACAGGAGATATGAGCAAAGACAAGGTGAGCGGAAAAAACGGCAGCATTTAAAAATGCAGCACATGGAAGGCAATGCATTGGGATGAAATGAGGGCCAGGGAAAAAACCAGAGCGTTGCCCAAATTCTAGGGGTTGAATCTCTGAAATCCAAAGAGAAAGGAACAAGGTGAGAGGCGAGAAGAAAGTGAGGAAGGGAAGGGCTCCAAAAGAAAAAGGGAATAATAATTTCTCACCGAAGTTCAAACAAGCAAATGGCATGGCATGAGCTGCAGGGCAGAGAGCTGGACCAAAGCGTGCCAACTTGATCCTCACTGAAATTGCAAGATATCCTTTCCTTTCATGACATGAAATTCTTCATTTCATGTCATGAAAGGAGAAGGGCTGAAAAAAAAAGGAAAAATTTGTCACCGAAGTTCAAACAAGCACATGGCATGGCATGAGCTGAAGTGCAGAGAACTGGCCCAAAGCTTGCCAGCTTGATCCTCACTGAAATTGCAAGATTTCATTTCCTTTCATGAAATGAATTTCATGAAAGGAAATGAAATCCCAAATTCAGAGAAGGAGTGTAACAAGCACTGGGGACAGGAGATATGAGCAAAGAGAAGGTGAGCGGAAAAAACGGCAGCATTTGGAAATGCAGCATATGGAAGGCAATGCATTGGGATGAAATGAGAGCCAGGGAAAAAACCAGAGAGTTGCCCAAATTCTAGGGGTTGAATCTCTGAAATCCAAAAAGAAAGGAACAAGGTGAGAGGCGAGAAGAATGTGAGGAAGGGAAGGACTCCAAAAGGAAAAGGGAAAAATAATTTGTCACCGAAGTTCAAACAAGCAAATGGCATGGCATGAGCAGAAGGGCAGAGAGCTGGACCAAAGCGTGCCAACTTGATCCTCACTGAAATTGCAAGATATCCTTTCCTTTCATGACATGAAATTCTTCATTTCATGTCATGAAAGGAGAAGGGCTGAAAAAAAAAGGAAAAATTTGTCACCGACGTTCAAACAAGCACATGGCATGGCATGAGCTGAAGTGCAGAGAACTGGCCCAAAGCTTGCCAGCTTGATCCTCACTGAAATCGCAAGATTTCATTTCCTTTCATGAAATAAATTTCATGAAAGGAAATGAAATCCTAAATTCAGAGAAGGAGTGTAACAAGCACTTGGGACAGGAGATATGAGCAAAGAGAAGGTGAGCGGAAAAAACGGCAGCATTTGGAAATGCAGCACATGGAAGGCAATGCATTGGGATGAAATGAGGGCGAGGGAAAAAACCAGAGAGTTGCCCAAAGTCTAGGGGTTGAATCTCTGAAATGCAAAGAGAAAGGAACAAGGTGAGAGGCGAGAAGAAAGTGAGGAAGGGAAGGGCTCCAAAAGAAAAAGGGAAAAATAATTTCTCACCGAAGTTCAAACAAGCAAATGGCATGGCATGAGCTGCAGGGCAGAGAGCTGGACCAAAGTTGACAACTTGATCCTCACTGAAATTGCAAGATTTCCTCTCCTTTCATGACATGAAATTCTTCATTTCATGTCATGAAAGGACAATAGCTTAAAAAAATGGAAAAATTTGTCACCGAAGTTCAAACAAGCACATGGCATGGCATGAGCTGAAGTGCAGAGAACTGGCCCAAAGCGTGGCAGCTTGATCCTCACTGAAATCGCAAGATTTCATTTCCTTTCATGAAATGAATTTCATGAAAGGAAATGAAATCCCAAATTCAGAGAAGGAGTGCAACAAGCACTTGGGACAGGAGATATGAGCAAAGAGAAGGTGAGCGGAAAAAACGGCAGCATTTGGAAATGCAACACATGGAAGGCAATGCATTGGGATGAAATGAGGGCCAGGGAAAAAACCAGAGAGTTGCCCAAATTCTAGGGGTTGAATCTCTGAAATCCAAAGAGAAAGGAACAAGGCGAGAGGCGAGAAGAAAGTGAGGAAGGGAAGGGCTCCAAAAGAAAAAGGGAAAAATAATTTGTCACCGAAGTTCAAACAAGCAAATGGCATGGCATGAGCTGCAGGGCAGAGAGCTGGACCAAAGCGTGCCAACTTGATCCTCACTGAAATTGCAAGATATCCTTTCCTTTCATGACATGAAATTCTTCATTTCATGTCATGAAAGGAGAAGGGCTGAAAAAAAATGGAAAAATTTGTCACCAAAGTTCAAACAAGCACATGGCATGGCATGAGCTGAAGTGCAGAGAACTGGCCCAAAGCTTGCCAGCTTGATCCTCACTGAAATCGCAAGATTTCATTTCCTTTCATGAAATGAATTTCATGAAAGGAAATGAAATCCCAAATTCAGAGAAGGAGTGTAACAAGCACTTGGGACAGGAGATATGAGCAAAGAGAAGGTGAGCGGAAAAAACGGCAGCATTTGGAAATGCAGCACATGGAAGGCAATGCATTGGGATGAAATGAGAGCCAGGGAAAAAACCAGAGAATTGCCCAAATTCTAGGGGTTGAATCTCTGAAATCCAAAAAGAAAGGAACAAGGTGAGAGGCGAGAAGAAAGTGAGGAAGGGAAGGGCTCAAAAGAAAAAGGGAAAAATAATTTGTCACCGAAGTTCAAACAAGCAAATGGCATGGCATGAGCAGAAGGGCAGAGAGCTGGACCAAAGCGTGCCAACTTGATCCTCACTGAAATTGCAAGATATCCTTTCCTTTCATGACATGAAATTCTTCATTTCATGTTATGAAAGGAGAAGGGCTGAAAAAAAAAGGAAAAATTTGTCACCGAAGTTCAAACAAGCACATGGCATGGCATGAGCTGAAGTGCAGAGAACTGGCCCAAAGCTTGCCAGCTTGATCCTCACTGAAATCGCAAGATTTCATTTCCTTTCATGAATTGAATTTCATGAAAGGAAATGAAATCCCAAATTCAGAGAAGGAGTGTAACAAGCACTTGGGACAGGAGATATGAGCAAAGAGAAGGTGAGCGGAAAAAACGGCAGCATTTGGAAATGCAGCATGTGGAAGGCAATGCATTGGGATGAAATGAGGGCCAGGGAAAAAACCAGAGAGTTGCCCAAATTCTAGGGGTTGAATCTCTGAAATCCAAAGAGAAAGGAACAAGGCGAGAGGCGTGAAGAAAGTGAGGAAGGGAAGGACTCCAAAAGAAAAAGGGAAAAATAATTTGTCACCGAAGTTCAAACAAGCAAATGGCATGGCATGAGCTGCAGTGCAGAGAGCTGGACCAAAGTTGACAACTTGATCCTCACTGAAATTGCAAGATTTCCTCTCCTTTCATGACATGAAATTCTTCATTTCATGTCATGAAAGGACAATAGCTGAAAAAAAAGGAAAAATTTGTCACCGAAGTTCAAACAAGCACATGGCATGGCATGAGCTGAAGTGCAGAGAACTGGCCCAAAGCTTGCCAGCTTGATCCTCACTGAAATCGCAAGATTTCATTTCCTTTCATGAAATGAATTTCATGAAAGGAAATGAAATCCCAAATTCAGAGAAGGAGTGTAACAAGCACTTGGGACAGGAGATATGAGCAAAGAGAAGGTGAGCGGAAAAAACGGCAGCATTTAAAAATGCAGCACATGGAAGGCAATGCATTGGGATGAAATGAGGGCGAGGGAAAAAACCAGAGAGTTGCCCAAATTCTAGGGGTTGAATCTCTGAAATCCAAAGAGAAAGGAACAAGGCGAGAGGCATGAAGAAAGTGAGGAAGGGAAGGGCTCAAACGAAAAAGGGAAAAATAATTTCTCACCGAAGTTCCAAAAAGCAAATGGCATGGCATGAGCTGCAGGGCAGAGAGCTGGACCAAAGCGTGCCAACTTGATCCTCACTGAAATTGCAAGATATCCTTTCCTTTCATGACATGAAATTCTTCATTTCATGTCATGAAAGGAGAAGGGCTGAAAAAAAATGGAAAAATTTGTCACCAAAGTTCAAACAAGCACATGGCATGGCATGAGCTGAAGTGCAGAGAACTGGCCCAAAGCTTGCCAGCTTGATCCTCACTGAAATCGCAAGATTTCATTTCCTTTCATGAAATGAATTTCATGAAAGGAAATGAAATCCCAAATTCAGAGAAGGAGTGTAACAAGCACTTGGGACAGGAGATATGAGCAAAGAGAAGGTGAGCGGAAAAAACGGCAGCATTCGGAAATGCAGCATATGGAAGGCAATGCATTGGGATGAAATGAGAGCCAGGGAAAAAACCAGAGAGTTGCCCAAATTCTAGGGGTTGAATCTCTGAAATCCAAAGAGAAAGGAACAAGGTGAGAGGCGAGAAGAATGTGAGGAAGGGAAGGACTCCAAAAGAAAAAGGGAAAAATAATTTGTCACCGAAGTTCAAACAAGCAAATGGCATGGCATGAGCAGAAGGGCAGAGAGCTGGACCAAAGCGTGCCAACATGATCCTCACTGAAATTGCAAGATATCCTTTCCTTTCATGACATGAAATTCTTCATTTCATGTCATGAAAGGAGAAGGGCTGAAAAAAAAAGGAAAAATTTGTCACCGAAGTTCATACAAGCAAATGGGATGGCATGAGCTGAAGTGCAGAGAACTGGCCCAAAGCTTGCCAGCTTGATCCTCACTGAAATCGCAAGATTTCATTTCCTTTCATGAAATAAATTTCATGAATGGAAATGAAATCCCAAATTCAGAGAAGGAGTGTAACAAGCACTTGGGACAGGAGATATGAGCAAAGACAAGGTGAGCGGAAAAAACGGCAGCATTTAAAAATGCAGCACATGGAAGGCAATGCATTGGGATGAAATGAGGGCGAGGGAAAAAACCAGAGCGTTGCCCAAATTCTAGGGGTTGAATCTCTGAAATACAAAGAGAAAGGAACAAGGTGAGAGGCGAGAAGAAAGTGAGGAAGGGAAGGGCTCCAAAAGAAAAAGGGAAAAATAATTTCTCACCGAAGTTCAAACAAGCAAATGGCATGGCATGAGCTGCAGGGCAGAGAGCTTGACCAAAGATGACAACTTGATCCTCACTGAAATTGCAAGATTTCCTCTCCTTTCATGACATGAAATTCTTCATTTCATGTCATGAAAGGACAATAGCCGAAAAAAAAGGAAAAATTTGTCACCGAAGTTCAAACAAGCACATGGCATGGCATGAGCTGAAGTGCAGAGAACTGGCCCAAAGCTTGCCAGCTTGATCCTCACTGAAATCGCAAGATTTCATTTCCTTTCATGAAATGAATTTCATGAAAAAAAATGAAATCCCAAATTCAGAGAAGGAGTGTAACAAGCACTTGGGACAGGAGATATGAGCAAAGAGAAGGTGAGCGGAAAAAACGGCAGCATTTGGAAATGCAGCATGTGGAAGGCAATGCATTGGGATGAAATGAGGGCCAGGGAAAAAACCAGAGAGTTGCCCAAATTCTAGGGGTTGAATCTCTGAAATCCAAAGAGAAAGGAACAAGGCGAGAGGCGTGAAGAAAGTGAGGAAGGGAAGGGCTCAAAAGAAAAAGGGAAAAATAATTTGTCACCGAAGTTCAAACAAGCAAATGGCATGGCATGAGCTGCAGGGCAGAGAGCTGGACCAAAGCGTGCCAACTTGATCCTCACTGAAATTGCAAGATATCCTTTCCTTTCATGACATGAAATTCTTCATTTCATGTCATGAAAGGAGAAGGGCTGAAAAAAAATGGAAAAATTTGTCACCAAAGTTCAAACAAGCACATGGCATGGCATGAGCTGAAGTGCAGAGAACTGGCCCAAAGCTTGCCAGCTTGATCCTCACTGAAATCGCAAGATTTCATTTCCTTTCATGAAATGAATTTCATGAAAGGAAATGAAATCCCAAATTCAGAGAAGGAGTGTAACAAGCACTTGGGACAGGAGATATGAGCAAAGAGAAGGTGAGCGGAAAAAACGGCAGCATTTGGAAATGCAGCATGTGGAAGGCAATGCATTGGGATGAAATGAGGGCCAGGGAAAAAACCAGAGAGTTGCCCAAATTCTAGGGGTTGAATCTCTGAAATCCAAAGAGAAAGGAACAAGGCGAGAGGCGTGAAGAAAGTGAGGAAGGGAAGGGCTCCAAAAGAAAAAGGGAAAAATAATTTGTCAGCGAAGTTCAAACAAGCAAATGGCATGGCATGAGCTGCAGGGCAGAGAGCTGGACCAAAGCGTGCCAACTTGATCCTCACTGAAATTGCAAGATATCCTTTCCTTTCATGACATGAAATTCTTCATTTCATGTCATGAAAGGAGAAGGGCTGAAAAAAAAAGGAAAAATTTGTCACCGAATTTCAAACAAGCACATGGCATGGCATGAGCTGAAGTGCAGAGAACTGGCCCAAAGCTTGCCAACTTGATCCTCACTGAAATTGCAAGATTTCATTTCCTTGCATGAAATGAATTTCATGAAAGGAAATGAAATCCCAAATTCAGAGAAGGAGTGTAACAAGCACTTGGGACAGGAGATATGAGCAAAGAGAAGGTGAGCGGAAAAAACGGCAGCATTTGGAAATGCAGCACATGGAAGGCAATGCATTTGGATGAAATGAGAGCTAGGGAAAAAACCAGAGAGTTGCCCAAATTCTAGGGGTTGAATCTCTGAAATCCAAAAAGAAAGGAACAAGGTGAGAGGCGAGAAGAATGTGAGGAAGGGAAGGACTCCAAAAGAAAAAGGGAAAAATAATTTCTCACCGAAGTTCAAAAAAGCAAATGGCATGGCATGAGCAGAAGGGCAGAGAGCTGGACCAAAGCGTGCCAACTTGATCCTCACTGAAATTGCAAGATATCCTTTCCTTTCATGACATGAAATTCGTAATTTCATGTCATGAAAGGAGAAGGGCTGAAAAAAAATGGAAAAATTTGTCACCAAAGTTCAAACAAGCAAATGGCATGGCATGAGCTGAAGTGCAGAGAAGTGGCCCAAAGCTTGCCAGCTTGATCCTCACTGAAATCGCAAGATTTCATTTCCTTTCATGAAATGAATTTCATGAAAGGAAATGAAATCCCAAATTCAGAGAAGGAGTGTAACAAGCACTTGGGACAGGAGATATGAGCAAAGAGAAGGTGAGCGGAAAAAACGGCAGCATTTGGAAATGCAGCATGTGGAAGGCAATGCATTGGGATGAAATGAGGGGCAGGGAAAAAACCAGAGAGTTGCCCAAATTCAAGGGGTTGAATCTCTGAAATCCAAAAAGGAACAAGGCGAGAGGCGTGAAGAAAGTGAGGAAGGGAAGGGCTCAAACGAAAAAGGGAAAAATAATTTGTCACCGAAGTTCAAACAAGCAAATGGCATGGCATGAGCTGCAGGGCAGAGAGCTGGACCAAAGCGTGCCAACTTGATCCTCACTGAAATTGCAAGATATCCTTTCCTTTCATGACATGAAATTCTTCATTTCATGTCATGAAAGGAGAAGGGCTGAAAAAAAAAGGAAAAATTTGTCACCGAAGTTCAAACAAGCACATGGCATGGCATGAGCTGAAGTGCAGAGAACTGGCCCAAAGCTTGCCAGCTTGATCCTCACTGAAATCGCAAGATTTCATTTCCTTTCATGAAATGAATTTCATGAAAGGAAATGAAATCCCAAATTCAGAGAAGGAGTGTAACAAGCAATTGGGACATGAGATATGAGCAAAGAGAAGGTGAGCGGAAAAAACGGCAGCATTTGGAAATGCAGCATGTGGAAGGCAATGCATTGGGATGAAATGAGGGCCAGGGAAAAAACGAGAGAGTTGCCCAAATTCTAGGGGTTGAATCTCTGAAATCCAAAGAGAAAGGAACAAGGTGAGAGGCGAGAAGAAAGTGAGGAAGGGAAGGGCTCCATAAGAAAAAGGGAAAAATAATTTGTCACCGAAGTTCAAACAAGCACATGGCATGGCATGAGCTGAAGTGCAGAGAACTGGCCCAAAGCTTGCCAGCTTGATCCTCACTGAAATCGCAAGATTTCATTTCCTTTCATGAAATAAATTTCATGAAAGGAAATGAAATCCCAAATTCAGAGAAGGAGTGTAACAAGCACTTGGGACAGGAGATATGAGCAAAGAGAATGTGAGCGGAAAAAACGGCAGCATTTGGAAATGCAGCACATGGAAGGCAATGCATTGGGATGAAATGAGGGCCAGGGAAAAAACCAGAGAGTTGCCCAAATTCTAGGGGTTGAATCTCTGAAATCCAAAAAGAAAGGAACAAGGTGAAAGGCGAGAAGAATGTGAGGAAGGGAAGGACTCCAAAAGAAAAAGGGAAAAATAATTTGTCACCGAAGTTCAAACAAGCAAATGGCATGGCATGAGCTGCAGGGCAGAGAGCTGGACCAAAGCGTGCCAACTTGATCCTCACTGAAATTGCAAGATATCCTTTCCTTTCATGACATGAAATTCTTCATTTCATGTCATGAAACGAGAAGGGCTGAAAAAAAAAGAAAAAATTTGTCACCGAAGTTCAAACAAGCACATGGCATGGCATGAGCTGAAGTGCAGAGAACTGGCCCAAAGCTTGCCAGCTTGATCCTCACTGAAATCGCAAGATTTCATTTCCTTTCATGAAATGAATTTCATGAAAGGAAATGAAATCCCAAATTCAGAGAAGGAGTGTAACAAGCACTGGGGACAGGAGATATGAGCAAAGAGAAGGTGAGCGGAAAAAACGGCAGCATTTGGAAATGCAGCACATGGAAGGCAATGCATTGGGATTAAATGAGGGCCAGGGAAAAAACCAGAGAGTTGCCCAAATTCTAGGGGTTGAATCTCTGAAATGCAAAGAGAAAGGAACAAGGTGAGAGGCGTGAAGAAAGTGAGGAAGGGAAGGGCTCAAAAGAAAAAGGGAAAAATAATTTGTCACCGAAGTTCAAACAAGGAAATGGCATGGCATGAGCTGCAGGGCACAGAGCTGGACCAAAGCGTGCCAACTTGATCCTCACTGAAATTGCAAGATATCCTTTCCTTTCATGACATGAAATTCTTCATTTCATGTCATGAAACGAGAAGGGCTGAAAAAATATGGAAAAATTTGTCACCGAAGTTCAAACAAGCACATGGCATGGCATGAGCTGAAGTGCAGAGAACTGGCCCAAAGCTTGCCAGCTTGATCCTCACTGAAATTGCAAGATTTCCTTTCCTTTCATGAAATGAATTTCATGAAAGGAAATGAAATCCCAAATTCAGAGAAGGAGTGTAACAAGCACTGGGGACAGGTGATATGAGCAAAGAGAAGGTGAGCGGAAAAAACGGCAGCATTTGGAAATGCAGCATATGGAAGGCAATGCATTGGGATGAAATGAGAGCCAGGGAAAAAACCAGAGAGTTGCCCAAATTCTAGGGGTTGAATCTCTGAAATCCAAAAAGAAAGGAACAAGGTGAGAGGCGAGAAGAAAGTGAGGAAGGGAAGGACTCCAAAAGGAAAAGGGAAAAATAATTTGTCACCGAAGTTCAAACAAGGAAATGGCATGGCATGAGCAGAAGGGCAGAGAGCTGGACCAAAGCGTGCCAACTTGATCCTCACTGAAATTGCAAGATATCCTTTCCTTTCATGACATGAAATTCTTCATTTCATGTCATGAAAGGACAATAGTTATAAAAAAAGGAAAAATTTGTCACCGAAGTTCAAACAAGCAAATGGCATGGCATGAGCTGAAGTGCAGAGAACTGGCCCAAAGCTTGCCAGCTTGATCCTCACTGAAATCGCAAGATTTCATTTCCTTTCATGAAATAAATTTCATGAAAGGAAATGAAATCCCAAATTCAGAGAAGGAGTGTAACAAGCACTGGGGACAGGTGATATGAGCAAAGAGAAGGTGAGCGGATAAAACGGCAGCATTTGGAAATGCAGCATATGGAAGGCAATGCATTGGGATGAAATGAGAGCCAGGGAAAAAACCAGAGAGTTGCCCAAATTCTAGGGGTTGAATCTCTGAAATCCAAAAAGAAAGGAACAAGGTGAGAGGCGAGAAGAATGTGAGGAAGGGAAGGACTCTAAAAGAAAAAGGGAAAAATAATTTGTCACCGAAGTTCAAACAAGCAAATGGCATGGCATGAGCTGCAGGGCAGAGAGCTGGACCAAAGCTTGCCAACGTGATCATCACTGAAATTGCAAGATTTCCTTTCCTTTCATGACATGAAATTCTTCATTTCATGTCATGAAAGGAGAAGGGCTGAAAAAAATGGAAAAATTTGTCACAGAAGTTCAAACAAGCAAATGGCATGGCATGAGCTGCAGGGCAGAGAGCTGGACCAAAGTTGCACACTTGATCCTCACTGAAATTGCAAGATTTCCACTCCTTTCATGACATGAAATTCTTCATTTCATGTCATGAAAGGACAATAGTTATAAAAAAAGGAAAAATTTGTCACCGAAGTTCAAACAAGCAAATGGCATGGCATGAGCTGAAGTGCAGAGAACTGGCCCAAAGCTTGCCAGCTTGATCCTCACCGAAATCGCAAGATTTCATTTCCTTTCATGAAATAAATTTCATGAAAGGAATAAAATCCCAAATTCAGAGAAGGAGTGTAACAAGCACTTGGGACAGGAGATATGAGCAAAGAGAAGGTGAGCGGAAAAAATGGCAGCATTTAAAAATGCAGTACATGGAAGGCAATGCATTGGGATGAAATGAGGGCCAGGGAAAAAACCAGAGAGTTGCCCAAATTCTAGGGGTTGAATCTCTGAAATCCAAAAAGAAAGGAACAAGGTGAGAGGCGAGAAGAATGTGAAGAAGGGAAGGACTCCAAAAGAAAAAGGGAAAAATAATTTGTCACCGAAGTTCAAACAAGCAAATGGCATGGCATGAGCTGCAGGGCAGAGAGCTGGACCAAAGCGTGCCAACTTGATCCTCACTGAAATTGCAAGATATCCTTTCCTTTCATGACATGAAATTCTTCATTTCATGTCATGAAACGAGAAGGGCTGAAAAAAAAAGGAAAAATTTTTCACCGAAGTTCAAACAAGCAAATGGCATGGCATGAGCTGAAGTGCAGAGAACTGGCCCAAAGCTTGCCAGCTTGATCCTCACTGAAATCGCAAGATTTCATTTCCTTTCATGAAATGAATTTCATGAAAGGAAATGAAATCCCAAATTCAGAGAAGGAGTGTAACAAGCACTTGGGACAGGAGATATGAGCAAAGAGAAGGTGAGCGGAAAAAATGGCAGCATTTAAAAATGCAGTACATGGAAGGCAATGCATTGGGATGAAATGAGGGCCAGGGAAAAAACCAGAGAGTTGCCCAAATTCTAGGGGTTGAATCTCTGAAATCCAAAGAGAAAGGAACAAGGCGAGAGGCGTGAAGAAAGTGAGGAAGGGAAGGGCTCAAACGAAAAAGGGAAAAATAATTTGTCACCGAAGTTCAAACAAGCAAATGGCATGGCATGAGCTGCAGGGCAGAGAGCTGGACCAAAGCGTGCCAACTTGATCCTCACTGAAATTGCAAGATATCCTTTCCTTTCATGACATGAAATTCTTCATTTCATGTCATGAAAGGAGAAGGGCTGAAAAAAAATGGAAAAATTTGTCACCGAAGTTCAAACAAGCACATGGCATGGCATGAGCTGAAGTGCAGAGAACTGGCCCAAAGCTTGCCAGCTTGATCCTCACTGAAATCGCAAGATTTCATTTCCTTTCATGAAATGAATTTCATGAAAGGAAATGAAATCCCAAATTCAGAGAAGGAGTGTAACAAGCACTTGGGACAGGAGATATGAGCAAAGAGAACGTGAGCGGAAAAAACGGCAGCATTTGGAAATGCAGCACATGGAAGGCAATGCATTGGGATGAAATGAGGGCCAGGGAAAAAACCAGAGAGTTGCCCAAATTCTAGGGGTTGAATCTCTGAAATCCAAAAAGAAAGGAACAAGGTGAGAGGCGAGAAGAATGTGAGGAAGGGAAGGACTCCAAAAGAAAAAGGGAAAAATAATTTCTCACCGAAGTTCAAACAAGCAAATGGCATGGCATGAGCTGCAGGGCAGAGAGCTGGACCAAAGCGTGCCAACTTGATCCTCACTGAAATTGCAAGATATCCTTTCCTTTCATGACATGAAATTCTTCATTTCATGTCATGAAACGAGAAGGGCTGAAAAAAAAAGGAAAAATTTGTCACCGAAGTTCAAACAAGCACATGGCATGGCATGAGCTGAAGTGCAGAGAACTGGCCCAAAGCTTGCCAGCTTGATCCTCACTGAAATCGCAAGATTTCATTTCCTTTCATGAAATGAATTTCATGAAAGGAAATGAAATCCCAAATTCAGAGAAGGAGTGTAACAAGCACTGGGGACAAGAGATATGAGCAAAGAGAAGGTGAGCGGAAAAAACGGCAGCATTTGGAAATGCAGCACATGGAAGGCAATGCATTGGGATTAAATGAGGGCCAGGGAAAAAACCAGAGAGTTGCCCAAATTCTAGGGGTTGAATCTCTGAAATGCAAAGAGAAAGGAACAAGGTGAGAGGCGTGAAGAAAGTGAGGAAGGGAAGGGCTCAAAAGAAAAAGGGAAAAATAATTTGTCACCGAAGTTCAAACAAGGAAATGGCATGGCATGAGCTGCAGGGCACAGAGCTGGACCAAAGCGTGCCAACTTGATCCTCACTGAAATTGCAAGATATCCTTTCCTTTCATGACATGAAATTCTTCATTTCATGTCATGAAAGGAGAAGGGCTGAAAAAATAGGGAAAAATTTGTCACCGAAGTTCAAACAAGCACATGGCATGGCATGAGCTGAAGTGCAGAGAACTGGCCCAAAGCTTGCCAGCTTGATCCTCACTGAAATTGCAAGATTTCCTTTCCTTTCATGAAATGAATTTCATGAAAGGAAATGAAATCCCAAATTCAGAGAAGGAGTGTAACAAGCACTGGGGACAGGTGATATGAGCAAAGAGAAGGTGAGCGGAAAAAACGGCAGCATTTGGAAATGCAGCATATGGAAGGCAATGCATTGGGATGAAATGAGAGCCAGGGAAAAAACCAGAGAGTTGCCCAAATTCTAGGGGTTGAATCTCTGAAATCCAAAAAGAAAGGAACAAGGTGAGAGGCGAGAAGAAAGTGAGGAAGGGAAGGACTCCAAAAGGAAAAGGGAAAAATAATTTGTCACCGAAGTTCAAACAAGGAAATGGCATGGCATGAGCAGAAGGGCAGAGAGCTGGACCAAAGCGTGCCAACTTGATCCTCACTGAAATTGCAAGATATCCTTTCCTTTCATGACATGAAATTCTTCATTTCATGTCATGAAAGGACAATAGTTATAAAAAAAGGAAAAATTTGTCACCGAAGTTCAAACAAGCAAATGGCATGGCATGAGCTGAAGTGCAGAGAACTGGCCCAAAGCTTGCCAGCTTGATCCTCACTGAAATCGCAAGATTTCATTTCCTTTCATGAAATGAATTTCATGAAAGGAAATGAAATCCCAAATTCAGAGAAGGAGTGTAACAAGCACTGGGGACAGGTGATATGAGCAAAGAGAAGGTGAGCGGAAAAAACGGCAGCATTTGGAAATGCAGCATATGGAAGGCAATGCATTGGGATGAAATGAGAGCCAGGGAAAAAACCAGAGAGTTGCCCAAATTCTAGGGGTTGAATCTCTGAAATCCAAAAAGAAAGGAACAAGGTGAGAGGCGAGAAGAAAGTGAGGAAGGGAAGGACTCCAAAAGGAAAAGGGAAAAATAATTTGTCACCGAAGTTCAAACAAGGAAATGGCATGGCATGAGCAGAAGGGCAGAGAGCTGGACCAAAGCGTGCCAACTTGATCCTCACTGAAATTGCAAGATATCCTTTCCTTTCATGACATGAAATTCTTCATTTCATGTCATGAAAGGACAATAGTTATAAAAAAAGGAAAAATTTGTCACCGAAGTTCAAACAAGCAAATGGCATGGCATGAGCTGAAGTGCAGAGAACTGGCCCAAAGCTTGCCAGCTTGATCCTCACTGAAATCGCAAGATTTCCTTTCCTTTCATGAAATGAATTTCATGAAAGGAAATGAAATCCCAAATTCAGAGAAGGAGTGTAACAAGCACTGGGGACAGGTGATATGAGCAAAGAGAAGGTGAGCGGATAAAACGGCAGCATTTGGAAATGCAGCATATGGAAGGCAATGCATTGGGATGAAATGAGAGCCAGGGAAAAAACCAGAGAGTTGCCAAAATTCTAGGGGTTGAATCTCTGAAATCCAAAAAGAAAGGAACAAGGTGAGAGGCGAGAAGAATGTGAGGAAGGGAAGGACTCTAAAAGAAAAAGGGAAAAATAATTTGTCACCGAAGTTCAAACAAGCAAATGGCATGGCATGAGCTGCAGGGCAGAGAGCTGGACCAAAGCTTGCCAACGTGATCATCACTGAAATTGCAAGATTTCCTTTCCTTTCATGACATGAAATTCTTCATTTCATGTCATGAAAGGAGAAGGGCTGAAAAAAAATGGAAAAATTTGTCACCGAAGTTCAAACAAGCAAATGGCATGGCATGAGCTGCAGGGCAGAGAGCTGGACCAAAGTTGCACACTTGATCCTCACTGAAATTGCAAGATTTCCACTCCTTTCATGACATGAAATTCTTCATTTCATGTCATGAAAGGACAATAGTTATAAAAAAAGGAAAAATTTGTCACCGAAGTTCAAACAAGCAAATGGCATGGCATGAGCTGAAGTGCAGAGAACTGGCCCAAAACTTGCCAGCTTGATCCTCACTGAAATCGCAAGATTTCATTTCCTTTCATGAAATAAATTTCATGAAAGGAAATGAAATCCCAAATTCAGAGAAGGAGTGTAACAAGCACTTGGGACAGGAGATATGAGCAAAGAGAAGGTGAGCGGAAAAAATGGCAGCATTTAAAAATGCAGTACATGGAAGGCAATGCATTGGGATGAAATGAGGGCCAGGGAAAAAACCAGAGAGTTGCCCAAATTCTAGGGGTTGAATCTCTGAAATCCAAAGAGAAAGGAACAAGGCGAGAGGCGTGAAGAAAGTGAGGAAGGGAAGGGCTCAAACGAAAAAGGGAAAAATAATTTGTCACCGAAGTTCAAACAAGCAAATGGCATGGCATGAGCTGCAGGGCAGAGAGCTGGACCAAAGCGTGCCAACTTGATCCTCACTGAAATTGCAAGATATCCTTTGCTTTCATGACATGAAATTCTTCATTTCATGTCATGAAAGGAGAAGGGCTGAAAAAAAATGGAAAAATTTGTCACCGAAGTTCAAACAAGCACATGGCATGGCATGAGCTGAAGTGCAGAGAACTGGCCCAAAGCTTGCCAGCTTGATCCTCACTGAAATCGCAAGATTTCATTTCCTTTCATGAAATGAATTTCATGAAAGGAAATGAAATCCCAAATTCAGAGAAGGAGTGTAACAAGCACTTGGGACAGGAGATATGAGCAAAGAGAATGTGAGCGGAAAAAACGGCAGCATTTGGAAATGCAGCACATGGAAGGCAATGCATTGGGATGAAATGAGGGCCAGGGAAAAAACCAGAGAGTTGCCCAAATTCTAGGGGTTGAATCTCTGAAATCCAAAAAGAAAGGAACAAGGTGAGAGGCGAGAAGAATGTGAGGAAGGGAAGGACTCCAAAAGAAAAAGGGAAAAATAATTTCTCACCGAAGTTCAAACAAGCAAATGGCATGGCATGAGCTGCAGGGCAGAGAGCTGGACCAAAGCGTGCCAACTTGATCCTCACTGAAATTGCAAGATATCCTTTCCTTTCATGACATGAAATTCTTCATTTCATGTCATGAAACGAGAAGGGCTGAAAAAAAAAGAAAAAATTTGTCACCGAAGTTCAAACAAGCACATGGCATGGCATGAGCTGAAGTGCAGAGAACTGGCCCAAAGCTTGCCAGCTTGATCCTCACTGAAATTGCAAGATTTCCTTTCCTTTCATGAAATGAATTTCATGAAAGGAAATGAAATCCCAAATTCAGAGAAGGAGTGTAACAAGCACTGGGGACAGGTGATATGAGCAAAGAGAAGGTGAGCGGAAAAAACGGCAGCATTTGGAAATGCAGCATATGGAAGGCAATGCATTGGGATGAAATGAGAGCCAGGGAAAAAACCAGAGAGTTGCCCAAATTCTAGGGGTTGAATCTCTGAAATCCAAAAAGAAAGGAACAAGGTGAGAGGCGAGAAGAAAGTGAGGAAGGGAAGGACTCCAAAAGGAAAAGGGAAAAATAATTTGTCACCGAAGTTCAAACAAGGAAATGGCATGGCATGAGCAGAAGGGCAGAGAGCTGGACCAAAGTTGCACACTTGATCCTCACTGAAATTGCAAGATTTCCACTCCTTTCATGACATGAAATTCTTCATTTCATGTCATGAAAGGACAATAGTTATAAAAAAAGGAAAAATTTGTCACCGAAGTTCAAACAAGCAAATGGCATGGCATGAGCTGAAGTGCAGAGAACTGGCCCAAAGCTTGCCAGCTTGATCCTCACCGAAATCGCAAGATTTCATTTCCTTTCATGAAATAAATTTCATGAAAGGAAATGAAATCCCAAATTCAGAGAAGGAGTGTAACAAGCACTTGGGACAGGAGATATGAGCAAAGAGAAGGTGAGCGGAAAAAATGGCAGCATTTAAAAATGCAGTACATGGAAGGCAATGCATTGGGATGAAATGAGGGCCAGGGAAAAAACCAGAGAGTTGCCCAAATTCTAGGGGTTGAATCTCTGAAATCCAAAAAGAAAGGAACAAGGTGAGAGGCGAGAAGAATGTGAAGAAGGAAGGACTCCAAAAGAAAAAGGGAAAAATAATTTGTCACCGAAGTTCAAACAAGCAAATGGCATGGCATGAGCTGCAGGGCAGAGAGCTGGACCAAAGCGTGCCAACTTGATCCTCACTGAAATTGCAAGATATCCTTTCCTTTCATGACATGAAATTCTTCATTTCATGTCATGAAACGAGAAGGGCTGAAAAAAAAAGGAAAAATTTTTCACCGAAGTTCAAACAAGCAAATGGCATGGCATGAGCTGAAGTGCAGAGAACTGGCCCAAAGCTTGCCAGCTTGATCCTCACTGAAATCGCAAGATTTCATTTCCTTTCAAGAAATGAACTTCGTGAAAGGAAGTGAAATCCCAAATTCAGAGAAGGAGTGTAACAAGCACTGGGGACAGGAGATATGAGCAAAGAGAAGGTGAGCGGAAAAAACGGCAGCATTTGGAAATGCAGCACATGGAAGGCAATGCATTGGGATGAAATGAGAGATAGGGAAAAAACCAGAGAGTTGCCCAAATTCTAGGGGTTGAATCTCTGAAATCCAAAGAGAAAGGAACAAGGTGAGAGGCGAGAAGAAAGTGAGGAAGGGAAGGGCTCCAAAAGAAAAAGGGAAAAATAATATCTCACCGAAGTTCAAACAAGCAAATGGCATGGCATGAGCTGCAGGGAAGAGAGCTGGACCAAAGCGTGCCAACTTGATCCTCACTGAAATTGCAAGATATCCTTTCCTTTCATGACATGAAATTCTTCATTTCATGTCATGAAAGGAGAAGGGCTGAAAAAAAAAGGAAAAATTTGTCACCGAAGTTCAAACAAGCACATGGCATGGCATGAGCTGAAGTGCAGAGAACTGGCCCAAAGCTTGCCAGCTTGATCCTCACTGAAATCGCAAGATTTCATTTCCTTTCATGAAATAAATTTCATGAAAGGAAAAGAAATCCCAAATTCAGAGAAGGAGTGTAACAAGCACTTGGGACAGGAGATATGAGCAAAGAGAAAGTGAGCGGAAAAAACGGCAGCATTTGGAAATGCAGCACATGGAATGCAATGCATTGGGATGAAATGAGAGCCAGGGAAAAAACCAGAGAGTTGCCCAAATTCTAGGGGGTGAATCTCGGAAATCCAAAAAGAAAGGAACAAGGTGAGAGGCGAGAAGAAAGTGAGGAAGGGAAGGGCTCCAAAAGAAAAAGGGAAAAATAATTTGTCACCGAAGTTCAAACAAGCACATGGCATGGCATGAGCTGAAGTGCAGAGAACTGGCCCAAAGCTTGCCAGCTTGATCCTCACTGAAATTGCAAGATTTCCTCTCCTTTCATGACATGAAATTCTTCATTTCATGTTATGAAAGAAGGGCTGAAAAAAAAAGGAAAAATTTGTCACCGAAGTTCAAACAAGCACATGGCATGGCATGAGCTGAAGTGCAGAGAACTGGCCCAAAGCTTGCCAGCTTGATCCTCACTGAAATCGCAAGATTTCATTTCCTTTCATGAAATGAATTTCATGAAAGGAAATGAAATCCCAAATTCAGAGAAGGAGTGTAACAAGCACTGGGGACAGGAGATATGAGCAAAGAGAAGGTGAGCGGAAAAAACGGCAGCATTTGGAAATGCAGCATGTGGAAGGCAATGCATTGGGATGAAATGAGAGCCAGGGAAAAAACCAGAGAGTTGCCCAAATTCTTGGGGTTGAATCTCTGAAATCCAAAGAGAAAGGAACAAGGTGAGAGGCGTGAAGAAAGTGAGGAAGGGAAGGGCTCAAAAGAAAAAGGGAAAAATAATTTGTCACCGAAGTTCAAACAAGGAAATGGCATGGCATGAGCTGCAGGGCAGAGAGCTGGACCAAAGCGTGCCAACTTGATCCTCACTGAAATTGCAAGATATCCTTTCCTTTCATGAAATGAATTTCATGAAAGGAAATGAAATCCCAAATTCAGAGAAGGAGTGTAACAAGCACTGGGGACAGGAGATATGAGCAAAGAGAAGGTGAGCGGATAAAACGGCAGCATTTGGAAATGCAGCATATGGAAGGCAATGCATTGGGATGAAATGAGAGCCAGGGAAAAAACCAGAGAGTTGCCCAAATTCTAGGGGTTGAATCTCTGAAATCCAAAAAGAAAGGAACAAGGTGAGAGGCGAGAAGAATGTGAGGAAGGGAAGGACTCCAAAAGGAAAAGTGAAAAATAATTTGTCACCGAAGTTCAAAAAAGCAAATGGCATGGCATGAGCTGCAGGGCAGAGAGCTGGACCAAAGCTTGCCAACGTGATCATCACTGAAATTGCAAGATTTCCTTTCCTTTCATGACATGAAATTCTTCATTTCATGTCATGAAAGGAGAAGGGCTGAAAAAAAATGGAAAATTTTGTCACCGAAGTTCAAACAAGCAAATGGCATGGCATGAGCTGAAGTGCAGAGAACTGGCCCAAAGCTTGCCAGCTTGATCCTCACTGAAATCGCAAGATTTCATTTCCTTTCATGAAATGAATTTCATGAAAGGAAATGAAATCCCAAATTCAGAGAAGGAGTGTAACAAGCACTTGGGACAGGAGATATGAGCAAAGAGAAGGTGAGCGGAAAAAACGGCAGCATTTGGAAATGCAGCACATGGAAGGCAATGCATTGGGATGAAATGAGAGCCAGGGAAAAAACCAGAGAGTTGCCCAAATTCTAGGGGTTGAATCTCTGAAATCCAAAGAGAAAGGAACAAGGTGAGAGGCGTGAAGAAAGTGAGGAAGGGAAGGGCTCAAAAGAAAAAGGGAAAAATAATTTGTCACCGAAGTTCAAACAAGGAAATGGCATGGCATGAGCTGCAGGGCAGAGAGCTGGACCAAAGCGTGCCAACTTGATCCTCACTGAAATTGCAAGATATCCTTTCCTTTCATGACATGAAATTCTTCATTTCATGTCATGAAAGAAGAAAGGCTGAAAAAAAATGGAAAAATTTGTCACCGAAGTTCAAACAAGCAAATGGCATGGCATGAGCTGAAGTGCAGAGAACTGGCCCAAAGCTTGCCAGCTTGATCCTCACTGAAATCGCAAGATTTCATTTCCTTTCATGAAATGAATTTCATGAAAGGAAATGAAATCCCAAATTCAGAGAAGGAGTGTAACAAGCACTGGGGACAGGAGATATGAGCAAAGAGAAGGTGAGCGGAAAAAACGGCAGCATTTGGAAATGCAGCACATGGAAGGCAATGCATTGGGATGAAATGAGGGCCAGGGAAAAAACCAGAGAGTTGCCCAAATTCTAGGGGTTGAATCTCTGAAATGCAAAGAGAAAGGAACAAGGTGAGAGGCGAGAAGAAAGTGAGGAAGGGAAGGACTCCAAAAGAAAAAGGGAAAAATAATTTGTCACCGAAGTTCAAACAAGCAAATGGCATGGCATGAGCTGCAGGGCAGAGAGCTGGACCAAAGCGTGCCAACTTGATCCTCACTGAAATTGCAAGATATCCTTTCCTTTCATGAAATGAATTTCATGAAAGGAAATGAAATCCCAAATTCAGAGAAGGAGTGTAACAAGCACTGGGGACAGCAGATATGAGCAAAGAGAAGGTGAGCGGATAAAACGGCAGCATTTGGAAATGCAGCATATGGAAGGCAATGCATTGGGATGAAATGAGAGCCAGGGAAAAAACCAGAGAGTTGCCCAAATTCTAGGGGTTGAATCTCTGAAATCCAAAAAGAAAGGAACAAGGTGAGAGGCGAGAAGAATGTGAGGAAGGGAAGGACTCCAAAAGAAAAAGGGAAAAATAATTTGTCACCGAAGTTCAAACAAGCAAATGGCATGGCATGAGCAGAAGGGCAGAGAGCTGGACCAAAGCTTGCCAACGTGATCCTCACTGAAATTGCAAGATATCCTTTCCTTTCCTGACATGAAATTCTTCATTTCATATCATGAAACGAGAAGGGCTGAAAAAAAAAGAAAAAATTTGTCACCGAAATTCAAACAAGCACATGGCATGGCATGAGCTGAAGTGCAGAGAACTGGCCCAAAGCTTGCCAGCTTGATCCTCACTGAAATCGCAAGATATCATTTCCTTTCATGAAATGAATTTCATGAAAGGAAATGAAATCCCAAATTCAGAGAAGGAGTGTAACAAGCACTGGGGACAGGAGATATGAGCAAAGAGAAGGTGAGCGGAAAAAACGGCAGCATTTGGAAATGCAGCACATGGAAGGCAATGCATTGGGATGAAATGAGGGCCAGGGAAAAAACCAGAGAGTTTCCCAAATTCTAGGGGTTGAATCTCTGAAATCCAAAGAGAAAGGAACAAGGTGAGAGGCGTGAAGAAAGTGAGGAAGGGAAGGGCTCAAAAGAAAAAGGGAAAAATAATTTGTCACCGAAGTTCAAACAAGGAAATGGCATGGCATGAGCTGCAGGGCAGAGAGCTGGACCAAAGCGTGCCAACTTGATCCTCACTGAAATTGCAAGATATCCTTTCCTTTCATGACATGAAATTCTTCATTTCATGTCATGAAAGGAGAAGGGCTGAAAAAAAAAGGAAAAATTTGTCACCGAAGTTCAAACAAGCACATGGCATGGCATGAGCTGAAGTGCAGAGAACTGGCCCAAAGCTTGCCAGCTTGATCCTCACTGAAATCGCAAGATTTCATTTCCTTTCATGAAATGAATTTCATGAAAGGAAATGAAATCCCAAATTCAGAGAAGGAGTGTAACAAGCACTTGGGACAGGAGATATGAGCAAAGAGAAGGTGAGCGGAAAAAACGGCAGCATTTGGAAATGCAGCACATGGAAGGCAATGCATTGGGATGAAATGAGGGCCAGGGAAAAAACCAGAGAGTTGCCCAAATTCTAGGGGTTGAATCTCTGAAATCCAAAAAGAAAGGAACAAGGTGAGAGGCGAGAAGAATGTGAGGAAGGGAAGGACTCCAAAAGAAAAAGGGAAAAATAATTTGTCACCGAAGTTCAAACAAGCAAATGGCATGGCATGAGCTGCAGGGCAGAGAGCTGGACCAAAGCGTCCCAACTTGATCCTCACTGAAATTGCAAGATATCCTTTCCTTTCATGACATGAAATTCTTCATTTCATGTCATGAAACGAGAAGGGCTGAAAAAAAAAGAAAAAATTTGTCACCGAAGTTCAAACAAGCACATGGCATGGCATGAGCTGAAGTGCAGAGAACTGGCCCAAAGCTTGCCAGCTTGATCCTCACTGAAATTGCAAGATTTCCTTTCCTTTCATGAAATGAATTTCATGAAAGGAAATGAAATCCCAAATTCAGAGAAGGAGTGTAACAAGCACTGGGGACAGGTGATATGAGCAAAGAGAAGGTGAGCGGAAAAAACGGCAGCATTTGGAAATGCAGCATATGGAAGGCAATGCATTGGGATGAAATGAGAGCCAGGGAAAAAACCAGAGAGTTGCCCAAATTCTAGGGGTTGAATCTCTGAAATCCAAAAAGAAAGGAACAAGGTGAGAGGCGAGAAGAAAGTGAGGAAGGGAAGGACTCCAAAAGAAAAAGGGAAAAATAATTTGTCACCGAAGTTCAAACAAGGAAATGGCATGGCATGAGCAGAAGGGCAGAGAGCTGGACCAAAGCGTGCCAACTTGATCCTCACTGAAATTGCAAGATATCCTTTCCTTTCATGACATGAAATTCTTCATTTCATGTCATGAAAGGACAATAGTTATAAAAAAAGGAAAAATTTGTCACCGAAGTTCAAACAAGCAAATGGCATGGCATGAGCTGAAGTGCAGAGAACTGGCCCAAAGCTTGCCAGCTTGATCCTCACTGAAATCGCAAGATTTCATTTCCTTTCATGAAATGAATTTCATGAAAGGAAATGAAATCCCAAATTCAGAGAAGGAGTGTAACAAGCACTGGGGACAGGTGATATGAGCAAAGAGAAGGTGAGCGGATAAAACGGCAGCATTTGGAAATGCAGCATATGGAAGGCAATGCATTGGGATGAAATGAGAGCCAGGGAAAAAACCAGAGAGTTGCCCAAATTCTAGGGGTTGAATCTCTGAAATTCAAAAAGAAAGGAACAAGGTGAGAGGCGAGAAGAATGTGAGGAAGGGAAGGACTCTAAAAGAAAAAGGGAAAAATAATTTGTCACCGAAGTTCAAACAAGCAAATGGCATGGCATGAGCTGCAGGGCAGAGAGCTGGACCAAAGCTTGCCAACGTGATCATCACTGAAATTGCAAGATTTCCTTTCCTTTCATGACATGAAATTCTTCATTTCATGTCATGAAAGGAGAAGGGCTGAAAAAAAATGGAAAAATTTGTCACCGAAGTTCAAACAAGCAAATGGCATGGCATGAGCTGCAGGGCAGAGAGCTGGACCAAAGTTGCACACTTGATCCTCACTGAAATTGCAAGATTTCCACTCCTTTCATGACATGAAATTCTTCATTTCATGTCATGAAAGGACAATAGTTATAAAAAAAGGAAAAATTTGTCACCGAAGTTCAAACAAGCAAATGGCATGGCATGAGCTGAAGTGCAGAGAACTGGCCCAAAGCTTGCCAGCTTGATCCTCACCGAAATCGCAAGATTTCATTTCCTTTCATGAAATAAATTTCATGAAAGGAAATGAAATCCCAAATTCAGAGAAGGAGGGTAACAAGCACTTGGGACAGGAGATATGAGCAAAGAGAAGGTGAGCGGAAAAAATGGCAGCATTTAAAAATGCAGTACATGGAAGGCAATGCATTGGGATGAAATGAGGGCCAGGGAAAAAACCAGAGAGTTGCCCAAATTCTAGGGGTTGAATCTCTGAAATCCAAAAAGAAAGGAACAAGGTGAGAGGCGAGAAGAATGTGAAGAAGGGAAGGACTCCAAAAGAAAAAGGGAAAAATAATTTGTCACCGAAGTTCAAACAAGCAAATGGCATGGCATGAGCTGCAGGGCAGAGAGCTGGACCAAAGCGTGCCAACTTGATCCTCACTGAAATTGCAAGATATCCTTTCCTTTCATGACATGAAATTCTTCATTTCATGTCATGAAACGAGAAGGGCTGAAAAAAAAAGGAAAAATTTTTCACCGAAGTTCAAACAAGCAAATGGCATGGCATGAGCTGAAGTGCAGAGAACTGGCCCAAAGCTTGCCAGCTTGATCCTCACTGAAATCGCAAGATTTCATTTCCTTTCAAGAAATGAATTTCGTGAAAGGAAGTGAAATCCCAAATTCAGAGAAGGAGTGTAACAAGCACTTGGGACAGGAGATATGAGCAAAGAGAAGGTGAGCGGAAAAAACGGCAGCATTTGGAAATGCAGCACATGGAAGACAATGCATTGGGATGAAATGAGAGCCAGGGAAAAAACCAGAGAGTTGCCCAAATTCTAGGGGTTGAATCTCTGAAATCCAAAGAGAAAGGAACAAGGTGAGAGGCGAGAAGAAAGTGAGGAAGGGAAGGGCTCCAAAAGAAAAAGGGAAAAATAATATCTCACCGAAGTTCAAACAAGCAAATGGCATGGCATGAGCTGCAGGGAAGAGAGCTGGACCAAAGCGTGCCAACTTGATCCTCACTGAAATTGCAAGATATCCTTTCCTTTCATGACATGAAATTCTTCATTTCATGTCATGAAAGGAGAAGGGCTGAAAAAAAAAGGAAAAATTTGTCACCGAAGTTCAAACAAGCACATGGCATGGCATGAGCTGAAGTGCAGAGAACTGGCCCAAAGCTTGCCAGCTTGATCCTCACTGAAATCGCAAGATTTCATTTCCTTTCATGAAATAAATTTCATGAAAGGAAAAGAATTCCCAAATTCAGAGAAGGAGTGTAACAAGCACTTGGGACAGGAGATATGAGCAAAGAGAAAGTGAGCGGAAAAAACGGCAGCATTTGGAAATGCAGCACATGGAATGCAATGCATTGGGATGAAATGAGAGCCAGGGAAAAAACCAGAGAGTTGCCCAAATTCTAGGGGGTGAATCTCGGAAATCCAAAAAGAAAGGAACAAGGTGAGAGGCGAGAAGAAAGTGAGGAAGGGAAGGGCTCCAAAAGAAAAAGGGAAAAATAATTTGTCACCGAAGTTCAAACAAGCACATGGCATGGCATGAGCTGAAGTGCAGAGAACTGGCCCAAAGCTTGCCAGCTTGATCCTCACTGAAATTGCAAGATTTCCTCTCCTTTCATGACATGAAATTCTTCATTTCATGTTATGAAAGAAGGGCTGAAAAAAAAAGGAAAAATTTGTCACCGAACTTCAAACAAGCACAAGGCATGGCATGAGCTGAAGTGCAGAGAACTGGCCCAAAGCTTGCCAGCTTGATCCTCACTGAAATCGCAAGATTTCATTTCCTTTCATGAAATGAATTTCATGAAAGGAAATGAAATCCCAAATTCAGAGAAGGAGTGTAACAAGCACTGGGGACAGGAGATATGAGCAAAGAGAAGGTGAGCGGAAAAAACGGCAGCATTTGGAAATGCATCATGTGTATGGCAATGCATTGGGATGAAATGAGAGCCAGGGAAAAAACCAGAGAGTTGCCCAAATTCTTGGGGTTGAATCTCTGAAATCCAAAGAGAAAGGAACAAGGTGAGAGGCGTGAAGAAAGTGAGGAAGGGAAGGGCTCAAAAGAAAAAGGGAAAAATAATTTGTCACCGAAGTTCAAACAAGGAAATGGCATGGCATGAGCTGCAGGGCAGAGAGCTGGACCAAAGCGTGCCAACTTGATCCTCACTGAAATTGCAAGATTTCCTTTCCTTTCATGACATGAAATTCTTCATTTCATGTCATGAAAGGAGAAGGGCTGAAAAAAAAAGGAAAAATTTGTCACCGAAGTTCAAACAAGCAAATGGCATGGCATGAGCTGAAGTGCAGAGAACTGGCCCAAAGCTTGCCAGCTTGATCCTCACTGAAATCGCAAGATTTCATTTCCTTTCATGAAATGAATTTCATGAAAGGAAATGAAATCCCAAATTCAGAGAAGGAGTGTAACAAGCACTTGGGACAGGAGATATGAGCAAAGAGAAGGTGAGCGGAAAAAACGGCAGCATTTGGAAATGCAGCACATGGAAGGCAATGCATTGGGATGAAATGAGGGCCAGGGAAAAAACCAGAGAGTTGCCCAAATTCTAGGGGTTGAATCTCTGAAATCCAAAGAGAAAGGAACAAGGTGAGAGGCGTGAAGAAAGTGAGGAAGGGAAGGGCTCAAAAGAAAAAGGGAAAAATAATTTGTCACCGAAGTTCAAACAAGGAAATGGCATGGCATGAGCTGCAGGGCAGAGAGCTGGACCAAAGCGTGCCAACTTGATCCTCACTGAAATTGCAAGATATCCTTTCCTTTCATGACATGAAATTCTTCATTTCATGTCATGAAAGAAGAAAGGCTGAAAAAAAATGGAAAAATTTGTCACCGAAGTTCAAACAAGCAAATGGCATGGCATGAGCTGAAGTGCAGAGAACTGGCCCAAAGCTTGCCAGCTTGATCCTCACTGAAATCGCAAGATTTCATTTCCTTTCATGAAATGAATTTCATGAAAGGAAATGAAATCCCAAATTCAGAGAAGGAGTGTAACAAGCACTTGGGACAGGAGATATGAGCAAAGAGAAAGTGAGCCGAAAAAAACGGCAGCATTTGGAAATGCAGTATGTGGAAGGCAATGCATTGGGATGAAATGAAAGCCAGGGAAAAAACCAGAGAGTTGCCCAAATTCTAGGGGTTGAATCTCTGAAATCCAAAGAGAAAGGAACAAGGTGAGAGGCGTGAAGAATGCGAAGAAGGGAAGGACTCCAAAAGAAAAAGGGAAAAATAATTTGTCACCGAAGTTCAAACAAGCAAATGGCATGGCATGAGCTGCAGGGCAGAGAGCTGGACCAAAGCGTGCCAACTTGATCCTCACTGAAATTGCAAGATATCCTTTCCTTTCATGAAATGAATTTCATGAAAGGAAATGAAATCCCAAATTCAGAGAAGGAGTGTAACAAGCACTGGGGACAGGAGATATGAGCAAAGAGAAGGTGAGCGGATAAAACGGCAGCATTTGGAAATGCAGCATATGGAAGGCAATGCATTGGGATGAAATGAGAGCCAGGGAAAAAACCAGAGAGTTGCCCAAATTCTAGGGGTTGAATCTCTGAAATCCAAAAAGAAAGGAACAAGGTGAGAGGCGAGAAGAATGTGAGGAAGGGAAGGACTCCAAAAGAAAAAGGGAAAAATAATTTGTCACCGAAGTTCAAACAAGCAAATGGCATGGCATGAGCAGAAGGGCAGAGAGCTGGACCAAAGCTTGCCAACGTGATCCTCACTGAAATTGCAAGATATCCTTTCCTTTCATGACATGAAATTCTTCATTTCATGTCATGAAACGAGAAGGGCTGAAAAAAAAAGAAAAAATTTGTCACCGAAGTTCAAACAAGCACATGGCATGGCATGAGCTGAAGTGCAGAGAACTGGCCCAAAGCTTGCCAGCTTGATCCTCACTGAAATCGCAAGATATCATTTCCTTTCATGAAATGAATTTCATGAAAGGAAATGAAATCCCAAATTCAGAGAAGGAGTGTAACAAGCACTGGGGACAGGAGATATGAGCAAAGAGAAGGTGAGCGGAAAAAACGGCAGCATTTGGAAATGCAGCACATGGAAGGCAATGCATTGGGATGAAATGAGGGCCAGGGAAAAAACCAGAGAGTTGCCCAAATTCTAGGGGTTGAATCTCTGAAATCCAAAGAGAAAGGAACAAGGTGAGAGGTGTGAAGAAAGTGAGGAAGGGAAGGGCTCAAAAGAAAAAGGGAAAAATAATTTGTCACCGAAGTTCAAACAAGGAAATGGCATGGCATGAGCTGCAGGGCAGAGAGCTGGACCAAAGCGTGCCAACTTGATCCTCACTGAAATTGCAAGATATCCTTTCCTTTCATGACATGAAATTCTTCATTTCATGTCATGAAAGAAGAAAGGCTGAAAAAAAATGGAAAAATTTGTCACCGAAGTTCAAACAAGCAAATGGCATGGCATGAGCTGAAGTGCAGAGAACTGGCCCAAAGCTTGCCAGCTTGATCCTCACTGAAATCGCAAGATTTCATTTCCTTTCATGAAATGAATTTCATGAAAGGAAATGAAATCCCAAATTCAGAGTAGGAGTTTAACAAGCACTGGGGACAGGAGATATGAGCAAAGAGAAGGTGAGCGGAACAAACGGCAGCATTTGGAAATGCAGCACATGAAAGACAATGCATTGGGATGAAATGAGGGCCAGGGAAAAAACCAGAGAGTTGCCCAAATTCTAGGGGTTGAATCTCTGAAATCCAAAAAGAAAGGAACAAGGTGAGAGGCGAGAAGAATGTGAGGAAGGGAAGGACTCCAAAAGGAAAAGGGAAAAATAATTTCTCACCGAAGTTCAAACAAGCAAATGGCATGGCATGAGCTGCAGGGCAGAGAGCTGGACCAAAGCGTGCCAACTTGATCCTCACTGAAATTGCAAGATATCCTTTCCTTTCATGACATGAAATTCTTCATTTCATGTCATGAAAGGAGAAGGGCTGAAAAAAAATGGAAAAATTTGTCACCGAAGTTCAAACAAGGAAATGGCATGGCATGAGCTGAAGTGCAGAGAACTGGCCCAAAGCTTGCCAGCTTGATCCTCACTGAAATCGCAAGATTTCATTTCCTTTCATGAAATAAATTTCATGAAAGGAAATGAAATCCCAAATTCAGAGAAGGAGTGTAACAAGCACTTGGGACAGGAGATATGAGCAAAGAGAAGGTGAGCGGAAAAAACGGCAGCATTTGGAAATGCAGCATGTGGAAGGCAATGCATTGGGATGAAATGAGGGCCAGGGAAAAAACCAGAGAGTTGCCCAAATTCTAGGGGTTGAATCTCTGAAATCCAAAGAGAAAGGAACAAGGTGAGAGGCGAGAAGAATGCGAAGAAGGGAAGGACTCCAAAAGAAAAAGGGAAAAATAATTTGTCACCGAAGTTCAAACAAGCAAATGGCATGGCATGAGCTGCAGGGAAGAGAGCTGGACCAAAGCGTGCCAACTTGATCCTCACTGAAATTGCAAGATATCCTTTCCTTTCATGAAATGAATTTCATGAAAGGAAATGAAATCCCAAATTCAGAGAAGGAGTGTAACAAGCACTGGGGACAGGAGATATGAGCAAAGAGAAGGTGAGCGGATAAAACGGCAGCATTTAGAAATGCAGCATATGGAAGGCAATGCATTGGGATGAAATGAGAGCCAGGGAAAAAACCAGAGAGTTGCCCAAATTCTAGGGGTTGAATCTCTGAAATCCAAAAATAAAAGGAACAAGGTGAGAGGCGAGAAGAATGTGAGGAAGGGAAGGACTCCAAAAGAAAAAGGGAAAAATAATTTGTCACCGAAGTTCAAAAAAGCAAATGGCATGGCATGAGCAGAAGGGCAGAGAGCTGGACCAAAGCTTGAAAACGTGATCCTCACTGAAATTGCAAGATATCCTTTCCTTTCATGACATGAAATTCTTCATTTCATGTCATGAAACGAGAAGGGCTGAAGAAAAAAGAAAAAATTTGTCACCGAAGTTCAAACAAGCACATGGCATGGCATGAGCTGAAGTGCAGAGAACTGGCCCAAAGCTTGCCAGCTTGATCCTCACTGAAATTGCAAGATATCATTTCCTTTCATGAAATGAATTTCATGAAAGGAAATGAAATCCCAAATTCAGAGAAGGAGTGTAACAAGCACTGGGGACAGGAGATATGAGCAAAGAGAAGGTGAGCGGAAAAAACGGCAGCATTTGGAAATGCAGCACATGGAAGGCAATGCATTGGGATGAAATGAGGGCCAGGGAAAAAACCAGAGAGTTGCCCAAATTCTAGGGGTTGAATCTCTGAAATCCAAAGAGAAAGGAACAAGGTGAGAGGCGTGAAGAAAGTGAGGAAGGGAAGAGCTCAAAAGAAAAAGGGAAAAATAATTTGTCACCGAAGTTCAAACAAGGAAATGGCATGGCATGAGCTGAAGTGCAGAGAACTGGCCCAAAGCTTGCCAGCTTGATCCTCACTGAAATCGCAAGATTTCATTTCCTTTCATGAAATGAATTTCATGAAAGGAAATGAAATCCCAAATTCAGAGAAGGAGTGTAACAAGCACTGGGGACAGGAGATATGAGCAAAGAGAAGGTGAGCGGAAAAAACGGCAGCATTTGGAAATGCAGCACATGGAAGGCAATGCATTGGGATGAAATGAGAGCCAGGGAAAAAACCAGAGAGTTGCCCAAATTCTAGGGGTTGAATCTCTGAAATCCAAAGAGAAAGGAACAAGGTGAGAGGCGAAAAGAAAGTGAGGAAGGGAAGGACTCCAAAAGAAAAAGGGAAAAATAATTTGTCACCGAAGTTCAAACAAGCAAATGGCATGGCATGAGCTGCAGGGCAGAGAGCTGGACCAAAGCGTGCCAACTTGATCCTCACTGAAATTGCAAGATATCCTTTCCTTTCATGACATGAAATTCTTCATTTCATGTCATGAAAGAAGAAGGGCTGAAAAAAAAAGGAAAAATTTGTCACCGAAGTTCAAACAAGCACATGGCATGGCATGAGCTGAAGTGCAGAGAACTGGCCCAAAGCTTGCCAGCTTGATCCTCACTGAAATTGCAAGATTTCATTTCCTTTCATGAAATGAATTTCATGAAAGGAAATGAAATCCCAAATTCAGAGAAGGAGTGTAACAAGCACTGGGGACAGGAGATATGGGCAAAGAGAAAGTGAGCGGAAAAAACGGCAGCATTTGGAAATGCAGCATATGGAAGGCAATGCATTGGGATGAAATGAGAGCCAGGGAAAAAACCAGAGAGTTGCCCAAATTCTAGGGGTTGAATCTCTGAAATCCAAAAAGAAAGGAACAAGGTGAGAGGCGAGAAGAATGTGAGGAAGGGAAGGACTCCAAAAGGAAAAGGGAAAAATAATTTGTCACCGAAGTTCAAACAAGGAAATGGCATGGCATGAGCAGAAGGGCAGAGAGCTGGACCAAAGCGTGCCAACTTGATCCTCACTGAAATTGCAAGATATCCTTTCCTTTCATGACATGAAATTCTTCATTTCATGTCATGAAAGGAGAAGGGCTGAAAAAAAATGGAAAAATTTGTCACCGAAGTTCAAACATGCAAATGGCATGGCATGAGCTGAAGTGCAGAGAACTGGCCCAAAACTTGCCAGCTTGATCCTCACTGAAATCGCAAGATTTCATTTCCTTTCATGAAATAAATTTCATGAAAGGAAATGAAATCCCAAATTCAGAGAAGGAGTGTAACAAGCACTTGGGACAGGAGATATGAGCAAAGAGAAGGTGAGCGGAAAAAACGGCAGCATTTGGAAATGCAGCATGTAGAAGGCAATTCATTGGGATGAAATGAGGGCCAGGGAAAAAACCAGAGAGTTGCCCAAATTCTAGGGGTTGAATCTCTGAAATCCAAAGAGAAAGGAACAAGGTGAGAGGCGAGAAGAATGCGAAGAAGGGAAGGACTCCAAAAGAAAAAGGGAAAAATAATTTGTCACCGAAGTTCAAACAAGCAAATGGCATGGCATGAGCTGCAGGGAAGAGAGCTGGACCAAAGCGTGCCAACTTGATCCTCACTGAAATTGCAAGATATCCTTTCCTTTCATGACATGAAATTCTTCATTTCATGTCATGAAAGGAGAAGGGCTGAAAAAAAAAGGAAAAATTTGTCACCGAAGTTCAAACAAGCACATGGCATGGCATGAGCTGAAGTGCAGAGAACTGGCCCAAAGCTTGCCAGCTTGATCCTCACTGAAATCGCAAGATTTCATTTCCTTTCATGAAATGAATTTCATGAAAGGAAATGAAATCCCAAATTCAGAGAAGGAGTGTAACAAGCACTTGGGACAGGAGATATCAGCAAAGAGAAGGTGAGCGGAAAAAACGGCAGCATTTGGAAATGCAGCACATGGAAGGCAATGCATTGGGATGAAATGAGAGCCAGGGAAAAAACCAGAGAGTTGCCCAAATTCTAGGGGTTGAATCTCTGAAATCCAAAAAGAAAGGAACAAGGTGAGAGGCGAGAAGAATGTGAGGAAGGGAAGGACTCCAAAAGAAAAAGGTAAAAATAATTTCTCACCGAAGTTCAAACAAGCAAATGGCATGGCATGAGCAGAAGGGCAGAGAGCTGGACCAAAGCGTGCCAACTTGATCCTCACTGAAATTGCAAGATATCCTTTCCTTTCATGACATGAAATTCTTCATTTCATGTCATGAAACGAGAAGGGCTGAAAAAAAAAGAAAAAATTTGTCACCGAAGTTCAAACAAGCACATGGCATGGCATGAGCTGAAGTGCAGAGAACTGGCCCAAAGCTTGCCAGCTTGATCCTCACTGAAATCGCAAGATTTCATTTCCTTTCAGGAAATGAATTTCGTGAAAGGAAATGAAATCCCAAATTCAGAGAAGGAGTGTAACAAGCACTTGGGACAGGAGATATGAGCAAAGAGAAGGTGAGCGGAAAAAACGGCAGCATTTGGAAATGCAGCACATGGAAGGCAATGCATTGGGATGAAATGAGGGCCAGGGAAAAAACCAGAGAGTTGCCTAAATTCTAGGGGTGGAATCTCTGAAATCCAAAGAGAAAGGAACAAGGTGAGAGGCGAGAAGAAAGTGAGGAAGGGAAGGACTCCAAAAGAAAAAGGGAAAAATAATTTGTCACCGAAGTTCAAACAAGCAAATGGCATGGCATGAGCTGCAGGGCAGAGAGCTGGACCAAAGCGTGCCAACTTGATCCTCACTGAAATTGCAAGATATCCTTTCCTTTCATGACATGAAATTCTTCATTTCATGTCATGAAAGAAGAAGGGCTGAAAAAAAAAGGAAAAATTTGTCACCGAAGTTCAAACAAGCACATGGCATGGCATGAGCTGAAGTGCAGAGAACTGGCCCAAAGCTTGCCAGCTTGATCCTCACTGAAATCGCAAGATTTCATTTCCTTTCATGAAATGAATTTCATGAAAGGAAATGAAATCCCAAATTCAGAGAAGGAGTGTAACAAGCACTGGGGACAGGAGATATGAGCAAAGAGAAGGTGAGCGTAAAAAACGGCAGCATTTGCAAATGCAGCATATGGAAGGCAATGCATTGGGATGAAATGAGAGCCAGGGAAAAAACCAGAGAGTTGCCCAAATTCTAGGGGTTGAATCTCTGAAATCCAAAGAGAAAGGAACAAGGTGAGAGGCGAGATGAATGCGAGGAAGGGAAGGACTCCAAAAGAAAAAGGGAAAAATAATTTGTCACCGAAGTTCAAACAAGCAAATGGCATGGCATGAGCTGCAGGGAAGAGAGCTGGACCAAAGCGTGCCAACTTGATCCTCACTGAAATTGCAAGATATCCTTTCCTTTCCTGACATGAAATTCTTCATTTCATGTCATGAATGGAGAAGGGCTGAAAAAAAAAGGAAAAATTTGTCACCGAAGTTCAAACAAGCACATGGCATGGCATGAGCTGAAGTGCAGAGAACTGGCCCAAAGCTTGCCAGCTTGATCCTCACTGAAATCGCAAGATTTCATTTCCTTTCATGAAATGTATTTCATGAAAGGAAATGAAATCCCAAATTCAGAGAAGGAGTGTAACAAGCACTGGGGACAGGAGATATGAGCAAAGAGAAGGTGAGCGGAAAAAACGGCAGCATTTGGAAATGCAGCACATGGAAGGCAATGCATTGGGATGAAATGAGGGCGAGGGAAAAAACCAGAGAGTTGCCCAAATTCTAGGGGTTGAATCTCTGAAATCCAAAGAGAAAGGAACAAGGTGAGAGGCGAGAAGAAAGTGAGGAAGGGAAGGACTCCAAAAGAAAAAGGGAAAAATAATTTCTCACCGAAGTTCAAACAAGCAAATGGCATGGCATGAGCTGCAGGGCAAAGAGCTGGACCAAAGCGTGCCAACTTGATCCTCACTGAAATTGCAAGATATCCTTTCCTTTCATGACATGAAATTCTTCATTTCATGTCATGAAACGAGAAGGGCTGAAAAAAAAAGAAAAAATTTGTCACCGAAGTTCAAACAAGCACATGGCATGGCATGAGCTGAAGTGCAGAGAACTGGCCCAAAGCTTGCCAGCTTGATCCTCACTGAAATCGCAAGATTTCATTTCCTTTCATGAAATGAATTTCGTGAAAGGAAATGAAATCCCAAATTCAGAGAAGGAGTGTAACAAGCACTTGGGACAGGAGATATGAGCAAAGAGAAGGTGAGCGGAAAAAACGGCAGCATTTGGAAATGCAGCACATGGAAGGCAATGCATTGGGATGAAATGAGGGCCAGGGAAAAAACCAGAGAGATGCCTAAATTCTAGGGGTGGAATCTCTGAAATCCAAAGAGAAAGGAACAAGGTGAGAGGCGAGAAGAAAGTGAGGAAGGGAAGGACTCCAAAAGAAAAAGGGAAAAATAATTTGTCACCGAAGTTCAAACAAGGAAATGGCATGGCATGAGCTGCAGGGAAGAGAGCTGGACCAAAGCGTGCCAACTTGATCCTCACTGAAATTGCAAGATATCCTTTCCTTTCATGACATGAAATTCTTCATTTCATGTCATGAAAGAAGAAGGGCTGAAAAAAAAAGGAAAAATTTGTCACCGAAGTTCAAACAAGCACATGGCATGGCATGAGCTGAAGTGCAGAGAACTGGCCCAAAGCTTGCCAGCTTGATCCTCACTGAAATCGCAAGATTTCATTTCCTTTCATGAAATGAATTTCATGAAAGGAAATGAAATCCCAAATTCAGAGAAGGAGTGTAACAAGCACTGGGGACAGGAGATATGAGCAAAGAGAAGGTGAGCGTAAAAAACGGCAGCATTTGCAAATGCAGCATATGGAAGGCAATGCATTGGGATGAAATGAGAGCCAGGGAAAAAACCAGAGAGTTGCCCAAATTCTAGGGGTTGAATCTCTGAAATCCAAAGAGAAAGGAACAAGGTGAGAGGCGAGAAGAATGCGAGGAAGGGAAGGACTCCAAAAGAAAAAGGGAAAAATAATTTGTCACCGAAGTTCAAACAAGCAAATGGCATGGCATGAGCTGCAGGGAAGAGAGCTGGACCAAAGCGTGCCAACTTGATCCTCACTGAAATTGCAAGATATCCTTTCCTTTCCTGACATGAAATTCTTCATTTCATGTCATGAATGGAGAAGGGCTGAAAAAAAAAGGAAAAATTTGTCACCGAAGTTCAAACAAGCACATGGCATGGCATGAGCTGAAGTGCAGAGAACTGGCCCAAAGCTTGCCAGCTTGATCCTCACTGAAATCGCAAGATTTCATTTCCTTTCATGAAATGTATTTCATGAAAGGAAATGAAATCCCAAATTCAGAGAAGGAGTGTAACAAGCACTGGGGACAGGAGATATGAGCAAAGAGAAGGTGAGCGGAGAAAACGGCAGCATTTGGAAATGCAGCACATGGAAGGCAATGCATTGGGATGAAATGAGGGCCAGGGAAAAAACCAGAGAGTTGCCCAAATTCTAGGGGTTGAATCTCTGAAATCCAAAAAGAAAGGAACAAGGTGAGAGGCGAGAAGAAAGTGAGGAAGGGAAGGGCTCCAAAAGAAAAAGGGAAAAATAATATGTCACCGAAGTTCAAACAAGCAAATGGCATGCCATGAGCTGAAGTGCAGAGAACTGGCCCAAAGCTTGCCAGCTTGATCCTCACTGAAATCGCAAGATTTCATTTCCTTTCATGAAATGAATTTCATGAAAGGAAATGAAATCCCAAATTCAGAGAAGGAGTGTAACAAGCACTGGGGACAGGAGATATGAGCAAAGAGAAGGTGAGCGGAAAAAACGGCAGCATTTGGAAATGCAGCACATGGAAGGCAATGCATTGGGATGAAATGAGAGCCAGGGAAAAAACCAGAGAGTTGCCCAAATTCTAGGGGTTGAATCTCTGAAATCCAAAAAGAAAGGAACAAGGTGAGAGGCGAGAAGAAAGTGAGGAAGGGAAGGGCTCCAAAAGAAAAAGGGAAAAAAAATTCTCACCGAAGTTCAAACAAGCAAATGGCATGGCATGAGCAGAAGGGCAGAGAGCTGGACCAAAGCGTGCCAACTTGATCCTCACTGAAATTGCAAGATATCCTTTCCTTTCATGACATGAAATTCTTCATTTCATGTCATGAAAGGAGAAGGGCTGAAAAAAAATGGAAAAATTTGTCACCGAAGTTCAAACAAGCAAATGGCATGGCATGAGCTGAAGTGCAGAGAACTGGCCCAAAGCTTGCCAGCTTGATCCTCACTGAAATCGCAAGATTTCATTTCCTTTCATGAAATGAATTTCATGAAAGGAAATGAAATCCCAAATTCAGAGAAGGAGTGTAACAAGCACTGGGGACAGGAGATATGAGCAAAGAGAAGGTGAGCGTAAAAAACGGCAGCATTTGCAAATGCAGCATATGGAAGGCAATGCATTGGGATGAAATGAGAGCCAGGGAAAAAACCAGAGAGTTGCCCAAATTCTAGGGGTTGAATCTCTGAAATCCAAAGAGAAAGGAACAAGGTGAGAGGCGAGAAGAATGCGAGGAAGGGAAGGACTCCAAAAGAAAAAGGGAAAAATAATTTGTCACCGAAGTTCAAACAAGCAAATGGCATGGCATGAGCTGCAGGGAAGAGAGCTGGACCAAAGCGTGCCAACTTGATCCTCACTGAAATTGCAAGATATCCTTTCCTTTCCTGACATGAAATTCTTCATTTCATGTCATGAATGGAGAAGGGCTGAAAAAAAAAGGAAAAATTTGTCACCGAAGTTCAAACAAGCACATGGCATGGCATGAGCTGAAGTGCAGAGAACTGGCCCAAAGCTTGCCAGCTTGATCCTCACTGAAATCGCAAGATTTCATTTCCTTTCATGAAATGTATTTCATGAAAGGAAATGAAATCCCAAATTCAGAGAAGGAGTGTAACAAGCACTGGGGACAGGAGATATGAGCAAAGAGAAGGTGAGCGGAGAAAACGGCAGCATTTGGAAATGCAGCACATGGAAGGCAATGCATTGGGATGAAATGAGGGCCAGGGAAAAAACCAGAGAGTTGCCAAAATTCTAGGGGTTGAATCTCTGAAATGCAAAGAGAAAGGAACAAGGTGAGAGGCGTGAAGAAAGTGAGGAAGGGAAGGGCTCAAAAGAAAAAGGGAAAAATAATTTGTCACCGAAGTTCAAACAAGGAAATGGCATGGCATGAGCTGCAGGGCAGAGAGCTGGACCAAAGCGTGCCAACTTGATCCTCACTGAAATTGCAAGATATCCTTTCCTTTCATGACATGAAATTCTTCATTTCATGTCATGAAAGAAGAAGGGCTGAAAAAAAATGGAAAATTTGTCACCAAAGTTCAAACAAGCAAATGGCATGGCATGAGCTGAAGTGCAGAGAACTGGCCCAAAGCTTGCCAGCTTGATCCTCACTGAAATCGCAAGATTTCATTTCCTTTCATGAAATGAATTTCATGAAAGGAAATGAAATCCCAAATTCAGAGAAGGAGTGTAACAAGCACTTGGGACAGGAGATATGAGCAAAGAGAAGGTGAGCGGAAAAAAAGGCAGCATTTGGAAATGCAGCACATGGAAGGCAATGCATTGGGATGAAATGAGGGCGAGGGAAAAAACCAGAGAGTTGCCCAAATTCTAGGGGTTGAATCTCTGAAATCCAAAGAGAAAGGAACAAGGTGAGAGGCGAGAAGAAAGCGAGGAAGGGAAGGACTCCAAAAGAAAAAGGGAAAAATAATTTGTCACCGAAGTTCAAACAAGGAAATGGCATGGCATGAGCTGAAGTGCAGAGAACTGGCCCAAAGCTTGCCAGCTTGATCCTCACTGAAATTGCAAGATTTCATTTCCTTTCATGAAATGAATTTCATGAAAGGAAATGAAATCCCAAATTCAGAGAAGGAGTGTAACAAGCACTTGGGACAGGAGATATCAGCAAAGAGAAGGTGAGCGGAAAAAACGGCAGCATTTGGAAATGCAGCACATGGAAGGCAATGCATTGGGATGAAATGAGAGCCAGGGAAAAAACCAGAGAGTTGCCCAAATTCTAGGGGTTGAATCTCTGAAATCCAAAAAGAAAGGAACAAGGTGAGAGGCGAGAAGAATGTGAGGAAGGGAAGGACTCCAAAAGAAAAAGGGAAAAATAATTTCTCACCGAAGTTCAAACAAGCAAATGGCATGGCATGAGCTGCAGGGCAGAGAGCTGGACCAAAGCGTGCCAACTTGATCCTCACTGAAATTGCAAGATATCCTTTCCTTTCATGACATGAAATTCTTCATTTCATGTCATGAAACGAGAAGGGCTGAAAAAAAAAGAAAAAATTTGTCACCGAAGTTCAAACAAGCACATGGCATGGCATGAGCTGAAGTGCAGAGAACTGGCCCAAAGCTTGCCAGCTTGATCCTCACTGAAATCGCAAGATTTCATTTCCTTTCACGAAATGAATTTCGTGAAAGGAAATGAAATCCCAAATTCAGAGAAGGAGTGTAACAAGCACTTGGGACAGGAGATATGAGCAAAGAGAAGGTGAGCGGAAAAAACGGCAGCATTTGGAAATGCAGCACATGGAAGGCAATGCATTGGGATGAAATGAGGGCCAGGGAAAAAACCAGAGAGTTGCCCAAATTCTAGGGGTTGAATCTCTGAAATCCAAAGAGAAAGGAACAAGGTGAGAGGCGAGAAGAAAGTGAGGAAGGGAAGGACTCCAAAAGAAAAAGGGAAAAATAATTTGTCACCGAAGTTAAAACAAGGAAATGGCATGGCATGAGCTGCAGGGAAGAGAGCTGGACCAAAGCGTGCCAACTTGATCCTCACTGAAATTGCAAGATATCCTTTCCTTTCCTGACATGAAATTCTTCATTTCATGTCATGAAAGGAGAAGGGCTGAAAAAAAAAGGAAAAATTTGTCACCGAAGTTCAAACAAGCAAATGGCATGGCATGAGCTGAAGTGCAGAGAACTGGCCCAAAGCTTGCCAGCTTGATCCTCACTGAAATCGCAAGATTTCATTTCCTTTCATGAAATGAATTTCATGAAAGGAAATGAAATCCCAAATTCAGAGAAGGAGTGTAACAAGCACTGGGGACAGGAGATATGAGCAAAGAGAAGGTGAGCGGAAAAAACGGCAGCATTTGGAAATGCAGCACATGGAAGGCAATGCATTGGGATGAAATGAGGGCCAGGGAAAAAACCAGAGAGTTGCCCAAATTCTAGGGTTTGAATCTCTGAAATGCAAAGAGAAAGGAACAAGGTGAGAGGCGTGAAGAAAGTGAGGAAGGGAAGGGCTCAAAAGAAAAAGGGAAAAATAATTTGTCACCGAAGTTCAAACAAGGAAATGGCATGGCATGAGCTGTAGGGCAGAGAGCTGGACCAAAGCGTGCCAACTTGATCCTCACTGAAATTGCAAGATATACTTTCCTTTCATGACATGAAATTCTTCATTTCATGTCATGAAAGAAGAAGGGCTGAAAAAAAATGGAAAATTTGTCACCGAAGTTCAAACAAGCAAATGGCATGGCATGAGCTGAAGTGCAGAGAACTGGCCCAAAGCTTGCCAGCTTGATCCTCACTGAAATCGCAAGATTTCATTTCCTTTCATGAAATGAATTTCATGAAAGGAAATGAAATCCCAAATTCAGAGAAGGAGTGTAACAAGCACTTGGGACAGGAGATATGAGCAAAGAGAAGGTGAGCGGAAAAAACGGCAGCATTTGGAAATGCAGCATATGGAAGGCAATGCATTGGGATGAAATGAGGGCGAGGGAAAAAACCAGAGAGTTGCCCAAATTCTAGGGGTTGAATCTCTGAAATCCAAAGAGAAAGGAACAAGGTGAGAAGAAAGTGAGGAAGGGAAGGACTCCAAAAGAAAAAGGGAAAAATAATTTGTCACCGAAGTTCAAACAAGGAAATGGCATGGCATGAGCTGAAGTGCAGAGAACTGGCCCAAAGCTTGCCAGCTTGATCCTCACTGAAATTGCAAGATTTCATTTCCTTTCATGAAATGAATTTCATGAAAGGAAATGAAATCCCAAATTCAGAGAAGGAGTGTAACAAGCACTGGGGACAGGAGATATGAGCAAAGAGAAGGTGAGCGGAAAAAACGGCAGCATTTGGAAATGCAGCATGTGGAAGGCAATGCATTGGGATGAAATGAGGGCCAGGGAAAAAACCAGAGAGTTGCCCAAATTCTTGGGGTTGAAGCTCTGAAATCCAAAGAGAAAGGAACAAGGTGAGAGGCGAGAAGAAAGTGAGGAAGGGAAGGACTCCAAAAGAAGAAGGGAAAAATAATTTGTCACCGAAGTTCAAACAAGGAAATGACATGGCATGAGCTGCAGGGAAGAGAGCTGGACCAAAGCGTGCCAACTTGATCCTCACTGAAATTGCAAGATATCCTTTCCTTTCATGACATGAAATTCTTCATTTCATGTCATGAAAGAAGAAGGGCTGAAAAAAAAAGGAAAAATTTGTCACCGAAGTTCAAACAAGCACATGGCATGGCATGAGCTGAAGTGCAGAGAACTGGCCCAAAGCTTGCCAGCTTGATCCTCACTGAAATCGCAAGATTTCATTTCCTTTCATGAAATGAATTTCATGAAAGGAAATGAAATCCCAAATTCAGAGAAGGAGTGTAACAAGCACTTGGGACAGGAGATATGAGCAAAGAGAAGGTGAGCGGAAAAAACGGCAGCATTTGGAAATGCAGCACATGGAAGGCAATGCATTGGGATGAAATGAGGGCCAGGGAAAAAACCAGAGAGTTGCCCAAATTCTAGGGGTTGAATCTCTGAAATCCAAAGAGAAAGGAACAAGGTGAGAGGCGAGAAGAAAGTGAGGAAGGGAAGGGCTCAAAAGTAAAAGGGAAAAATAATTTGTCACCGAAGTTCAAACAAGCAAATGGCATGGCATGAGCTGTAGGGCAGAGAGCTGGACCAAAGCGTGCCAACTTGATCCTCACTGAAATTGCAAGATATCCTTTCCTTTCATGACATGAAATTCTTCATTTCATGTCATGAAACGAGAAGGGCTGAAAAAAAAAGGAAAAATTTGTCACCGAAGTTCAAACAAGCACATGGCATGGCATGAGCTGAAGTGCAGAGAACTGGCCCAAAGCTTGCCAGCTTGATCCTCACTGAAATCGCAAGATTTCATTTCCTTTCACGAAATGAATTTCGTGAAAGGAAATGAAATCCCAAATTCAGAGAAGGAGTGTAACAAGCACTTGGGACAGGAGATATGAGCAAAGAGAAGGTGAGCGGAAAAAACGGCAGCATTTGGAAATGCAGCACGTGGAAGGCAATGCATTGGGATGAAATGAGGGCCAGGGAAAAAACCAGAGAGTTGCCCAAATTCTAGGGGTTGAATCTCTGAAACCCAAAGAGAAAGGAACAAGGTGAGAGGCGAGAAGAAAGTGAGGAAGGGAAGGGCTCAAAAGAAAAAGGGAAAAATAATTTGTCACCGAAGTTCAAACAAGCAAATGGCATGGCATGAACTGCAGGGAAGAGAGCTGGACCAAAGCGTGCCAACTTGATCCTCACTGAAATTACAAGATATCCTTTCCTTTCCTGACATGAAATTCTTCATTTCATGTCATGAAAGGAGAAGGGCTGAAAAAAAAAGGAAAAATTTGTCACCGAAGTTCAAACAAGCAAATGGCATGGCATGAGCTGAAGTGCAGAGAACTGGCCCAAAGCTTGCCAGCTTGATCCTCACTGAAATCGCAAGATTTCATTTCCTTTCATGAAATGAATTTCATGAAAGGAAATGAAATCCCAAATTCAGAGAAGGAGTGTAACAAGCACTGGGGACAGGAGATATGAGCAAAGAGAAGGTGAGCGGAAAAAACGGCAGCATTTGGAAATGCAGCACATGGAAGGCAATGCATTGGGATGAAATGAGGGCGAGGGAAAAAACCAGAGAATTGCCCAAATTCTAGGGGTTGAATCTCTGAAATCCAAAGAGAAAGGAACAAGGTGAGAGGCGAGAAGAAAGTGAGGAAGGGAAGGACTCCAAAAGAAAAAGGGAAAAATAATTTGTCACCGAAGTTCAAACAAGCAATGGCATGGCATGAGCAGAAGGGCAGAGAGCTGGACCAAAGCGTGCCAACTTGATCCTCACTGAAATTGCAAGATATCCTTTCCTTTCATGACATGAAATTCTTCATTTCATGTCATGAATGAAGAAGGGCTGAAAAAAAATGGAAAATTTGTCACCGAAGTTCAAACAAGCAAATGGCATGGCATGAGCTGAAGTGCAGAGAACTGGCCCAAAGCTTGCCAGCTTGATCCTCACTGAAATCGCAAGATTTCATTTCCTTTCATGAAATGAATTTCATGAAAGGAAATGAAATCCCAAATTCAGAGAAGGAGTGTAACAAGCACTTGGGACAGGAGATACGAGCAAAGAGAAGGTGAGCGGAAAAAACGGCAGCATTTGGAAATGCAGCACGTGGAAGGCAATGCATTGGGATGAAATGAGAGCCAGGGAAAAAAACAGAGAGTTGCCCAAATTCTAGGGGTTGAATCTCTGAAATCCAAAAACAAAAGGAACAAGGTGAGAGGCGAGAAGAATGTGAGGAAGGGAAGGACTCCAAAAGAAAAAGGGAAAAATAATTTCTCACCGAAGTTCAAACAAGCAAATGGCATGGCATGAGCTGCAGGGCAGAGAGCTGGACCAAAGCGTGCCAACTTGATCCTCACTGAAATTGCAAGATATCCTTTCCTTTCATGACATGAAATTCTTCATTTCATGTCATGAAACGAGAAGGGCTGAAAAAAAAAGAAAAAATTTGTCACCGAAGTTCAAACAAGCACATGGCATGGCATGAGCTGAAGTGCAGAGAACTGGCCCAAAGCTTGCCAGCTTGATCCTCACTGAAATCGCAAGATTTCATTTCCTTTCACGATATGAATTTCGTGAAAGGAAATGAAATCCCAAATTCAGAGAAGGAGTGTAACAAGCACTTGGGACAGGAGATATGAGCAAAGAGAAGGTGAGCGGAAAAAACGGCAGCATTTGGAAATGCAGCACATGGAAGGCAATGCATTGGGATGAAATGAGGGCCAGGGAAAAAACCAGAGAGTTGCCCAAATTCTAGGGTTTGAATCTCTGAAATGCAAAGAGAAAGGAACAAGGTGAGAGGCGTGAAGAAAGTGAGGAAGGGAAGGGCTCAAAAGAAAAAGGGAAAAATAATTTGTCACCGAAGTTCAAACAAGGAAATGGCATGGCATGAGCTGCAGGGCAGAGAGCTGGACCAAAGCATGCCAACTTGATCCTCACTGAAATTGCAAGATATCCTTTCCTTTCATGACATGAAATTCTTCATTTCATGTCATGAAAGAAGAAGGGCTGAAAAAAAATGGAAAAATTTGTCACCGAAGTTCAAACAAGCAAATGGCATGGCATGAGCTGAAGTGCAGAGAACTGGCCCAAAGCTTGCCAGCTTGATCCTCACTGAAATCGCAAGATTTCATTTCCTTTCATGAAATGAATTTCATGAAAGGAAATGAAATCCCAAATTCAGAGAAGGAGTGTAACAAGCACTTGGGACAGGAGATATGAGCAAAGAGAAGGTGAGCGGAAAAAACGGCAGCATTTGGAAATGCAGCACATGGAAGGCAATGCATTGGGATGAAATGAGGGCGAGGGAAAAAACCAGAGAATTGCCCAAATTCTACGGGTTGAATCTCTGAAATCCAAAGAGAAAGGAACAAGGTGAGAGGCGAGAAGAAAGTGAGGAAGGGAAGGACTCCAAAAGAAAAAGGGAAAAATAATTTGTCACCGAAGTTCAAACAAGCAATGGCATGGCATGAGCAGAAGGGCAGAGAGCTGGACCAAAGCGTGCCAACTTGATCCTCACTGAAATTGCAAGATATCCTTTCCTTTCATGACATGAAATTCTTCATTTCATGTCATGAAAGGAGAAGGGCTGAAAAAAAATGGAAAAATTTGTCACCGAAGTTCAAACAAGCACATGGCATGGCATGAGCTGAAGTGCAGAGAACTGGCCCAAAGCTTGCCAGCTTGATCCTCACTGAAATCGCAAGATTTCATTTCCTTTCATGAAATAAATTTCATGAAAGGAAATGAAATCCCAAATTCAGAGAAGGAGTGTAACAAGCACTTGGGACAGGTGATATGAGCAAAGAGAATGTGAGCGGGAGAAACGGCAGCATTTGGAAATGCAGCATATGGAAGGCAATGCATTGGGATGAAATGAGGGCCAGGGAAAAAACCAGAGAGTTGCCCAAATTCTAGGGGTTGAATCTCTGAAATCCAAAGAGAAAGGAACAAGGTGAGAGGTGACAAGAATGTGAGGAAGGGAAGGACTCCAAAAGAAAAAGGGAAAAATAATTTCTCACCGAAGTTCAAACAAGGAAATGGCATGGCATGAGCTGCAGGGCAGAGAGCTGGACCAAAGCGTGCCAACTTGATCCTCACTGAAATTGCAAGATATCCTTTCCTTTCATGACATGAAATTCTTCATTTCATGTCATGAAAGGAGAAGGGCTGAAAAAAAAAGAAAAAATTTGTCACCGAAGTTCAAACAAGCACATGGCATGGCATGAGCTGAAGTGCAGAGAACTGGCCCAAAGCTTGCCAGCTTGATCCTCACTGAAATCGCAAGATTTCATTTCCTTTCACGAAATGAATTTCGTGAAAGGAAATGAAATCCCAAATTCAGAGAAGGAGTGTAACAAGCACTTGGGACAGGAGATATGAGCAAAGAGAAGGTGAGCGGAAAAAACGGCAGCATTTGGAAATGCAGCACATGGAAGGCAATGCATTGGGATGAAATGAGGGCCAGGGAAAAAACCAGAGAGTTGCCCAAATTCTAGGGGTTGAAGCTCTGAAATCCAAAGAGAAAGGAACAAGGTGAGAGGCGAGAAGAAAGTGAGGAAGGGAAGGACTCAAAAGAAAAAGGGAAAAATAATTTCCCACCGAAGTTCAAACAAGCAAATGGCATGGCATGAGCTGCAGGGCAGAGAGCTGGACCAAAGCATGCCAACTTGATCCTCACTGAAATTGCAAGATATCCTTTCCTTTCATGACATGAAATTCTTCATTTCATGTCATGAAAGAAGAAGGGCTGAAAAAAAATGGAAAAATTTGTCACCGAAGTTCAAACAAGCAAATGGCATGGCATGAGCTGAAGTGCAGAGAACTGGCCCAAAGCTTGCCAGCTTGATCCTCACTGAAATCGCAAGATTTCATTTCCTTTCATGAAATGAATTTCATGAAAGGAAATGAAATCCCAAATTCAGAGAAGGAGTGTAACAAGCACTTGGGACAGGAGATATGAGCAAAGAGAAGGTGAGCGGAAAAAACGGCAGCATTTGGAAATGCAGCACATGGAAGGCAATGCATTGGGATGAAATGAGGGCGAGGGAAAAAACCAGAGAATTGCCCAAATTCTAGGGGTTGAATCTCTGAAATCCAAAGAGAAAGGAACAAGGTGAGAGGCGAGAAGAAAGTGAGGAAGGGAAGGACTCCAAAAGAAAAAGGGAAAAATAATTTCTCACCGAAGTTCAAACAAGGAAATGGCATGGCATGAGCTGCAGGGCAGAGAGCTGGACCAAAGTTGCCAACTTGATCCTCACTGAAACTGCAAGATATCCTTTCCTTTCCTGACATGAAATTCTTCATTTCATGTCATGAAAGGAGAAAGGCTGAAAAAAAAAGGAAAAATAATTTGTCACCGAAGTTCAAAAAAGCACATGGCATGGCATGAGCTGCAGGGCAGAGAGCTGGACCAAAGCATGCCATCTTGATCCTCACTGAAATTGCAAGATATCCTTTCCTTTCATGACATGAAATTCTTCATTTCATGTCATGAAAGGAGAAGGGCTGAAAAAAAAAGGAAAAATTTGTCACCGAAGTTCAAACAAGCAAATGGCATGGCATGAGCTGAAGTGCAGAGAACTGGCCCAAAGCTCGCCAGCTTGATCCTCACTGAAATCGCAAGATTTCATTTCCTTTCATGAAATGAATTTCATGAAAGGAAATGAAATCCCAAATTCAGAGAAGGAGTGTAACAAGCACTTGGGACAGGAGATATGAGCAAAGAGAAGGTGAGCGGAAAAAACGGCAGCATTTAAAAATGCAGCACATGGAAGGCAAAGCATTGGGATGAAATGAGGGCCAGGGAAAAAACCAGAGAGTTGCCCAAATTCTAGGGGTTGAATCTCTGAAATCCAAAGAGAAAGGAACAAGGTGAGAGGCGAGAAGAAAGTGAGGAAGGGAAGGGCTCCAAAAGAAAAAGGGAAAAATAATATGTCACCGAAGTTCAAACAAGCAAATGGCATGCCATGAGCTGAAGTGCAGAGAACTGGCCCAAAGCTTGCCAGCTTGATCCTCACTGAAATCGCAAGATTTCATTTCCTTTCATGAAATGAATTTCATGAAAGGAAATGAAATCCCAAATTCAGAGAAGGAGTGTAACAAGCACTGGGGACAGGAGATATGAGCAAAGAGAAGGTGAGCGGAAAAAACGGCAGCATTTGCAAATGCAGCACATGGAAGGCAATGCATTGGGATGAAATGAGAGCCAGGGAAAAAACCAGAGAGTTGCCCAAATTCTAGGGGTTGAATCTCTGAAATCCAAAAAGAAAGGAACAAGGTGAGAGGCGAGAAGAAAGTGAGGAAGGGAAGGACTCCAAAAGAAAAAGGGAAAAAAAATTCTCACCGAAGTTCAAACAAGCAAATGGCATGGCATGAGCAGAAGGGCAGAGAGCTGGACCAAAGCGTGCCAACTTGATCATCACTGAAATTGCAAGATATCCTTTCCTTTCATGACATGAAATTCTTCATTTAATGTCATGAAAGGAGAAGGTCTGAAAAAAAATGGAAAAATTTGTCACCGAAGTTCAAACAAGCAAATGGCATGGCATGAGCTGAAGTGCAGAGAACTGGCCCAAAGCTTGCCAGCTTGATCCTCACTGAAATCGCAAGATTTCATTTCCTTTCATGAAATGAATTTAATGAAAGGAAATGAAATCCCAAATTCAGAGAAGGAGTGTAACAAGCACTGGGGACAGGAGATATGAGCAAAGAGAAGGTGAGCGGAAAAAACGGCAGCATTTGGAAATGCAGCACATGGAAGGCAATGCATTGGGATGAAATGAGGGCCAGGGGAAAAACCAGAGAGTTGCCCAAATTCTAGGGGTTGAATCTCTGAAATCCAAAGAGAAAGGAACACGGTGAGAAGCGTGAAGAAAGTGAAGAAGGGAAGGGCTCAAAAGAAAAAGGGAAAAATAATTTGTCACCGAAGTTCAAAAAAGCAAATGGCATGGCATGAGCTGCAGGGCAGAGAGCTGCACCAAAGCGTGCCAACTTGATCCTCACTGAAATTGCAAGATATCCTTTCCTTTCATGACATGAAATTCTTCATTTCATGTCATGAAAGGAGAAAGGCTGAAAAAAAAAGGAAAAATTTGTCACCAAAGTTCAAACAAGCAAATGGCATGGCATTAGCTGAAGTGCAGAGAACTGGCCCAAAGCTTGCCAGCTTGATCCTCACTGAAATCGCAAGATTTCATTTCCTTTCATGAAATGAATTTCATGAAAGGAAATGAAATCCCAAATTCAGAGAAGGAGTGTAACAAGCACTGGGGACAGGAGATATGAGCAAAGAGAAGGTGAGCGGAAAAAACGGCAGCATTTGGAAATGCAGTACATGGAAGGCAATGCATTGGGATGAAATGAGGGCCAGGGAAAAAACCAGAGAGTTGCCCAAATTCTAGGGGTTGAATCTCTGAAATCCAAAGAGAAAGGAACAAGGTGAGAGGCGAGAAGAAAGTGAGGAAGGGAAGGGCTCAAAAGAAAAAGGGAAAAATAATTTGTCACCGAAGTTCAAACAAGGAAATGGCATGGCATGAGCTGCAGGGCAGAGAGCTGGACCAAAGCATGCCAACTTGATCCTCACTGAAATTGCAAGATATCCTTTCCTTTCATGACATGAAATTCTTCATTTCATGTCATGAAAGGAGAAGGGCTGAAAAAAAAAGGAAAAATTTGTCACCGAAGTTCAAACAAGCAAATGGCATGGCATGAGCTGAAGTGCAGAGAACTGGCCCAAAGCTTGCCAGCTTGATCCTCACTGAAATTGCAAGATTTCATTTCCTTTCATGAAATAAATTTCATGAAAGGAAATGAAATCCCAAATTCAGAGAAGGAGTGTAACAAGCACTGGGGACAGGAGATATGAGCAAAGAGAAGGTGAGCGGAGAAAACGGCAGCATTTGGAAATGCAGCACATGGAAGGCAATGCATTGGGATGAAATGAGGGCCAGGGAAAAAACCAGAGAGTTGCCCAAATTCTAGGGGTTGAATCTCTGAAATGCAAAGAGAAAGGAACAAGGTGAGAGGCGTGAAGAAAGTGAGGAAGGGAAGGGCTCAAAAGAAAAAGGGAAAAATAATTTGTCACCGAAGTTCAAACAAGGAAATGGCATGGCATGAGCTGCAGGGCAGAGAGCTGGACCAAAGCGTGCCAACTTGATCCTCACTGAAATTGCAAGATATCCTTTCCTTTCATGACATGAAATTCTTCATTTCATGTCATGAAAGAAGAAGGGCTGAAAAAAAATGGAAAATTTGTCACCGAAGTTCAAACAAGCAAATGGCATGGCATGAGCTGAAGTGCAGAGAACTGGCCCAAAGCTTGCCAGCTTGATCCTCACTGAAATCGCAAGATTTCATTTCCTTTCATGAAATGAATTTCATGAAAGGAAATGAAATCCCAAATTCAGAGAAGGAGTGTAACAAGCACTTGGGACAGGAGATATGAGCAAAGAGAAGGTGAGCGGAAAAAAAGGCAGCATTTGGAAATGCAGCACATGGAAGGCAATGCATTGGGATGAAATGAGGGCGAGGGAAAAAACCAGAGAGTTGCCCAAATTCTAGGGGTTGAATCTCTGAAATCCAAAGAGAAAGGAACAAGGTGAGAGGCGAGAAGAAAGTGAGGAAGGGAAGGACTCCAAAAGAAAAAGGGAAAAATAATTTGTCACCGAAGTTCAAACAAGGAAATGGCATGGCATGAGCTGAAGTGCAGAGAACTGGCCCAAAGCTTGCCAGCTTGATCCTCACTGAAATTGCAAGATTTCATTTCCTTTCATGAAATGAATTTCATGAAAGGAAATGAAATCTCAAATTCAGAGAAGGAGTGTAACAAGCACTTGGGACAGGAGATATCAGCAAAGAGAAGGTGAGCGGAAAAAACGGCAGCATTTGGAAATGCAGCACATGGAAGGCAATGCATTGGGATGAAATGAGAGCCAGGGAAAAAACCAGAGAGTTGCCCAAATTCTAGGGGTTGAATCTCTGAAATCCAAAAAGAAAGGAACAAGGTGAGAGGCGAGAAGAATGTGAGGAAGGGAAGGACTCCAAAAGAAAAAGGGAAAAATAATTTCTCACCGAAGTTCAAACAAGCAAATGGCATGGCATGAGCTGCAGGGCAGAGAGCTGGACCAAAGCGTGCCAACTTGATCCTCACTGAAATTGCAAGATATCCTTTCCTTTCATGACATGAAATTCTTCATTTCATGTCATGAAACGAGAAGGGCTGAAAAAAAAAGAAAAAATTTGTCACCGAAGTTCAAACAAGCACATGGCATGGCATGAGCTGAAGTGCAGAGAACTGGCCCAAAGCTTGCCAGCTTGATCCTCACTGAAATCGCAAGATTTCATTTCCTTTCACGAAATGAATTTCGTGAAAGGAAATGAAATCCCAAATTCAGAGAAGGAGTGTAACAAGCACTTGGGACAGGAGATATGAGCAAAGAGAAGGTGAGCGGAAAAAACGGCAGCATTTGGAAATGCAGCACATGGAAGGCAATGCATTGGGATGAAATGAGGGCCAGGGAAAAAACCAGAGAGTTGCCCAAATTCTAGGGGTTGAATCTCTGAAATCCAAAGAGAAAGGAACAAGGTGAGAGGCGAGAAGAAAGTGAGGAAGGGAAGGACTCCAAAAGAAAAAGGGAAAAATAATTTGTCACCGAAGTTAAAACAAGGAAATGGCATGGCATGAGCTGCAGGGAAGAGAGCTGGACCAAAGCGTGCCAACTTGATCCTCACTGAAATTGCAAGATATCCTTTCCTTTCCTGACATGAAATTCTTCATTTCATGTCATGAGAGGAGAAGGGCTGAAAAAAAAAGGAAAAATTTGTCACCGAAGTTCAAACAAGCAAATGGCATGGCATGAGCTGAAGTGCAGAGAACTGGCCCAAAGCTTGCCAGCTTGATCCTCACTGAAATCGCAAGATTTCATTTCCTTTCATGAAATGAATTTCATGAAAGGAAATGAAATCCCAAATTCAGAGAAGGAGTGTAACAAGCACTGGGGACAGGAGATATGAGCAAAGAGAAGGTGAGCGGAAAAAACGGCAGCATTTGGAAATGCAGCACATGGAAGGCAATGCATTGGGATGAAATGAGGGCCAGGGAAAAAACCAGAGAGTTGCCCAAATTCTAGGGTTTGAATCTCTGAAATGCAAAGAGAAAGGAACAAGGTGAGAGGCGTGAAGAAAGTGAGGAAGGGAAGGACTCCAAAAGAAAAAGGGAAAAATAATTTGTCACCGAAGTTCAAACAAGGAAATGGCATGGCATGAGCTGCAGGGCAGAGAGCTGCACCAAAGCGTGCCAACTTGATCCTCACTGAAATTGCAAGATATCCTTTCCTTTCATGACATGAAATTCTTCATTTCATGTCATGAAAGAAGAAGGGCTGAAAAAAAATGGAAAATTTGTCACCGAAGTTCAAACAAGCAAATGGCATGGCATGAGCTGAAGTGCAGAGAACTGGCCCAAAGCTTGCCAGCTTGATCCTCACTGAAATCGCAAGATTTCATCTCCTTTCATGAATTGAATTTCATGAAAGGAAATGAAATCCCAAATTCAGAGAAGGAGTGTAACAAGCACTTGGGACAGGAGATATGAGCAAAGAGAAGGTGAGCGGAAAAAACGGCAGCATTTGGAAATGCAGCACATGGAAGGCAATGCATTGGGATGAAATGAGGGCGAGGGAAAAAACCAGAGAGTTGCCCAAATTCTAGGGGTTGAATCTCTGAAATCCAAAGAGAAAGGAACAAGGTGAGAAGAAAGTGAGGAAGGGAAGGACTCCAAAAGAAAAAGGGAAAAATAATTTGTCACCGACGTTCAAACAAGGAAATGGCATGGCATGAGCTGAAGTGCAGAGAACTGGCCCAAAGCTTGCCAGCTTGATCCTCACTGAAATCGCAAGATTTCATTTCCTTTCATGAAATGAATTTCATGAAAGGAAATGAAATCCCAAATTCAGAGAAGGAGTGTAACAAGCACTTGGGACAGGAGATATGAGCAAAGAGAAGGTGAGCGGAAAAAACGGCAGCATTTGGAAATGCAGCACATGGAAGGCAATGCATTGGGATGAAATGAGGGCCAGGGAAAAAACCAGAGAGTTGCCCAAATTCTAGGGGTTGAATCTCTGAAATCCAAAGAGAAAGGAACAAGGTGAGAGGCGAGAAGAAAGTGAGGAAGGGAAGGGCTCAAAAGAAAAAGGGAAAAATAATTTGTCACCGAAGTTCAAACAAGGAAATGGCATGGCATGAGCTGTAGGGCAGAGAGCTGGACCAAAGCGTGCCAACTTGATCCTCACTGAAATTGCAAGATATCCTTTCCTTTCATGACATGAAATTCTTCATTTCATGTCATGAAAGAAGAAGGGCTGAAAAAAAATGGAAAATTTGTCACCGAAGTTCAAACAAGCAAATGGCATGGCATGAGCTGAAGTGCAGAGAACTGGCCCAAAGCTTGCCAGCTTGATCCTCACTGAAATCGCAAGATTTCATTTCCTTTCATGAAATGAATTTCATGAAAGGAAATGAAATCCCAAATTCAGAGAAGGAGTGTAACAAGCACTTGGGACAGGAGATATGAGCAAAGAGAAGGTGAGCGGAAAAAACGGCAGCATTTGGAAATGCAGCACATGGAAGGCAATGCATTGGGATGAAATGAGGGCGAGGGAAAAAACCAGAGAGTTGCCCAAATTCTAGGGGTTGAATCTCTGAAATCCAAAGAGAAAGGAACAAGGTGAGAGGCGAGAAGAAAGTGAGGAAAGGAAGGACTCCAAAAGAAAAAGGGAAAAATAATTTGTCACCGAAGTTCAAACAAGGAAATGGCATGGCATGAGCTGAAGTGCAGAGAACTGGCCCAAAGCTTGCCAGCTTGATCCTCACTGAAATTGCAAGATTTCATTTCCTTTCATGAAATGAATTTCATGAAAGGAAATGAAATCCCAAATTCAGAGAAGGAGTGTAACAAGCACTTGGGACAGGAGATATGAGCAAAGAGAAGGTGAGCGGAAAAAAAGGCAGCATTTAATAATGCAGTACATGGAATGCAATGCATTGGGATGAAATGAGGGCCAGGGAAAAAACCAGAGAGTTGCCCAAATTCTAGGGGTTGAATCTCTGAAATCCAAAGAGAAAGGAACAAGGCGATAGGCGTGAAGAAAGTGAGGAAGTAAAGGGCTCAAAAGAAAAAGGGAAAAATAATTTGTCACCGAAGTTCAAACAAGCAAATGGCATGGCATGAGCTGCAGGGCATAGAGCTGGACCAAAGCGTGCCAACTTGATCCTCACTGAAATTGCAAGATATCCTTTCCTTTCATGACATGAAATTCTTAATTTCATGTCATGAAAGGAGAAGGGCTGAAAAAAAAAGGAAAAATTTGTCACCGAAGTTCAAACAAGCACATGGCATGGCATGAGCTGAAGTGCAGAGAACTGGCCCAAAGCTTGCCAGCTTGATCCTCACTGAAATCGCAAGATTTCATTTCCTTTCATGAAATGAATTTCATGAAAGGAAATGAAATCCCAAATTCAGAGAAGGAGTGTAACAAGCACTTGGGACAGGAGATACGAGCAAAGAGAAGGTGAGCGGAAAAAACGGCAGCATTTGGAAATGCAGCACGTGGAACGCAATGCATTGGGATGAAATGAGAGCCAGGGAAAAAACCAGAGAGTTGCCCAAATTCTAGGGGTTGAATCTCTGAAATCCAAAAACAAAAGGAACAAGGTGAGAGGCGAGAAGAATGTGAGGAAGGGAAGGACTCCAAAAGAAAAAGGGAAAAATAATTTCTCACCGAAGTTCAAACAAGCAAATGGCATGGCATGAGCTGCAGGGCAGAGAGCTGGACCAAAGCGTGCCAACTTGATCCTCACTGAAATTGCAAGATATCCTTTCCTTTCATGACATGAAATTCTTCATTTCATGTCATGAAACGAGAAGGGCTGAAAAAAAAAGGAAAAATTTGTCACCGAAGTTCAAACAAGCACATGGCATGGCATGAGCTGAAGTGCAGAGAACTGGCCCAAAGCTTGCCAGCTTGATCCTCACTGAAATCGCAAGATTTCATTTCCTTTCACGAAATGAATTTCGTGAAAGGAAATGAAATCCCAAATTCAGAGAAGGAGTGTAACAAGCACTTGGGACAGGAGATATGAGCAAAGAGAAGGTGAGCGGAAAAAACGGCAGCATTTGGAAATGCAGCACATGGAAGGCAATGCATTGGGATGAAATGAGGGCCAGGGAAAAAACCAGAGAATTGCCCAAATTCTAGGGGTTGAATCTCTGAAACCCAAAGAGAAAGGAACAAGGTGAGAGGCGAGAAGAAAGTGAGGAAGGGAAGGGCTCAAAAGAAAAAGGGAAAAATAATTTGTCACCGAAGTTCAAACAAGCAAATGGCATGGCATGAACTGCAGGGAAGAGAGCTGGACCAAAGCGTGCCAACTTGATCCTCACTGATATTGCAAGATATCCTTTCCTTTCCTGACATGAAATTCTTCATTTCATGTCATGAAAGGAGAAGGGCTGAAAAAAAAAGGAAAAATTTGTCACCGAAGTTCAAACAAGCAAATGGCATGGCATGAGCTGAAGTGCAGAGAACTGGCCCAAAGCTTGCCAGCTTGATCCTCACTGAAATCGCAAGATTTCATTTCCTTTCATGAAATGAATTTCATGAAAGGAAATGAAATCCCAAATTCAGAGAAGGAGTGTAACAAGCACTGGGGACAGGAGATATGAGCAAAGAGAAGGTGAGCGGAAAAAACGGCAGCATTTGGAAATGCAGCACATGGAAGGCAATGCATTGGGATGAAATGAGGGCCAGGGAAAAAACCAGAGAGTTGCCCAAATTCTAGGGTTTGAATCTCTGAAATGCAAAGAGAAAGGAACAAGGTGAGAGGCGTGAAGAAAGTGAGGAAGGGAAGGGCTCAAAAGAAAAAGGGAAAAATAATTTGTCACCGAAGTTCAAACAAGGAAATGGCATGGCATGAGCTGCAGGGCAGAGAGCTGGACCAAAGCATGCCAACTTGATCCTCACTGAAATTGCAAGATATCCTTTCCTTTCATGACATGAAATTCTTCATTTCATGTCATGAAAGGAGAAGGGCTGAAAAAAAAAGGAAAAATTTGTCACCGAAGTTCAAACAAGCAAATGGCATGGCATGAGCTGAAGTGCAGAGAACTGGCCCAAAGCTTGCCAGCTTGATCCTCACTGAAATCGCAAGATTTCATTTCCTTTCATGAAATGAATTTCATGAAAGGAAATGAAATCCCAAATTCAGAGAAGGAGTGTAACAAGCACTTGGGACAGGAGATATGAGCAAAGAGAAGGTGAGCGGAAAAAACGGCAGCATTTGGAAATGCAGCACATGGAAGGCAATGCATTGGGATGAAATGAGGGCGAGGGAAAAAACCAGAGAGTTGCCCAAATTCTAGGGGTTGAATCTCTGAAATCCAAAGAGAAAGGAACAAGGTGAGAGGCGAGAAGAAAGTGAGGAAGGGAAGGACTCCAAAAGAAAAAGGGAAAAATAATTTGTCACCGAAGTTCAAACAAGGAAATGGCATGGCATGAGCTGCAGGGAAGAGAGCTGGACCAAAGCGTGCCAACTTGATCCTCACTGAAATTGCAAGATATCCTTTCCTTTCCTGACATGAAATTCTTCATTTCATGTCATGAAAGGAGAAGGGCTGAAAAAAAAAGGAAAAATTTGTCACCGAAGTTCAAACAAGCAAATGGCATGGCATGAGCTGCAGGGCATAGAGCTGGACCAAAGCGTGCCAACTTGATCCTCACTGAAATTGCAAGATATCCTTTCCTTTCATGACATGAAATTCTTAATTTCATGTCATGAAAGGAGAAGGGCTGAAAAAAAAAGGAAAAATTTGTCACCGAAGTTCAAACAAGCACATGGCATGGCATGAGCTGAAGTGCAGAGAACTGGCCCAAAGCTTGCCAGCTTGATCCTCACTGAAATCGCAAGATTTCATTTCCTTTCATGAAATGAATTTCATGAAAGGAAATGAAATCCCAAATTCAGAGAAGGAGTGTAACAAGCACTTGGGACAGGAGATACGAGCAAAGAGAAGGTGAGCGGAAAAAACGGCAGCATTTGGAAATGCAGCACGTGGAAGGCAATGCATTGGGATGAAATGAGAGCCAGGGAAAAAACCAGAGAGTTGCCCAAATTCTAGGGGTTGAATCTCTGAAATCCAAAAACAAAAGGAACAAGGTGAGAGGCGAGAAGAATGTGAGGAAGGGAAGGACTCCAAAAGAAAAAGGGAAAAATAATTTCTCACCGAAGTTCAAACAAGCAAATGGCATGGCATGAGCTGCAGGGCAGAGAGCTGGACCAAAGCGTGCCAACTTGATCCTCACTGAAATTGCAAGATATCCTTTCCTTTCATGACATGAAATTCTTCATTTCATGTCATGAAACGAGAAGGGCTGAAAAAAAAAGGAAAAATTTGTCACCGAAGTTCAAACAAGCACATGGCATGGCATGAGCTGAAGTGCAGAGAACTGGCCCAAAGCTTGCCAGCTTGATCCTCACTGAAATCGCAAGATTTCATTTCCTTTCACGAAATGAATTTCGTGAAAGGAAATGAAATCCCAAATTCAGAGAAGGAGTGTAACAAGCACTTGGGACAGGAGATATGAGCAAAGAGAAGGTGAGCGGAAAAAACGGCAGCATTTGGAAATGCAGCACATGGAAGGCAATGCATTGGGATGAAATGAGGGCCAGGGAAAAAACCAGAGAGTTGCCCAAATTCTAGGGGTTGAATCTCTGAAACCCAAAGAGAAAGGAACAAGGTGAGAGGCGAGAAGAAAGTGAGGAAGGGAAGGGCTCAAAAGAAAAAGGGAAAAATAATTTGTCACCGAAGTTCAAACAAGCAAATGGCATGGCATGAACTGCAGGGAAGAGAGCTGGACCAAAGCGTGCCAACTTGATCCTCACTGAAATTGCAAGATATCCTTTCCTTTCCTGACATGAAATTCTTCATTTCATGTCATGAAAGGAGAAGGGCTGAAAAAAAAAGGAAAAATTTGTCACCGAAGTTCAAACAAGCAAATGGCATGGCATGAGCTGAAGTGCAGAGAACTGGCCCAAAGCTTGCCAGCTTGATCCTCACTGAAATCGCAAGATTTCATTTCCTTTCATGAAATGAATTTCATGAAAGGAAATGAAATCCCAAATTCAGAGAAGGAGTGTAACAAGCACTGGGGACAGGAGATATGAGCAAAGAGAAGGTGAGCGGAAAAAACGGCAGCATTTGGAAATGCAGCACATGGAAGGCAATGCATTGGGATGAAATGAGGGCCAGGGAAAAAACCAGAGAGTTGCCCAAATTCTAGGGTTTGAATCTCTGAAATGCAAAGAGAAAGGAACAAGGTGAGAGGCGTGAAGAAAGTGAGGAAGGGAAGGGCTCAAAAGAAAAAGGGAAAAATAATTTGTCACCGAAGTTCAAACAAGCAAATGGCATGGCATGAGCTGCAGGGCATAGAGCTGGACCAAAGCGTGCCAACTTGATCCTCACTGAAATTGCAAGATATCCTTTCCTTTCATGACATGAAATTCTTAATTTCATGTCATGAAAGGAGAAGGGCTGAAAAAAAAAGGAAAAATTTGTCACCGAAGTTCAAACAAGCACATGGCATGGCATGAGCTGAAGTGCAGAGAACTGGCCCAAAGCTTGCCAGCTTGATCCTCACTGAAATCGCAAGATTTCATTTCCTTTCATGAAATGAATTTCATGAAAGGAAATGAAATCCCAAATTCAGAGAAGGAGTGTAACAAGCACTGGGGACAGGAGATACGAGCAAAGAGAAGGTGAGCGGAAAAAACGGCAGCATTTGGAAATGCAGCACGTGGAAGGCAATGCATTGGGATGAAATGAGAGCCAGGGAAAAAACCAGAGAGTTGCCCAAATTCTAGGGGTTCAATCTCTGAAATCCAAAAACAAAAGGAACAAGGTGAGAGGCGAGAAGAATGTGAGGAAGGGAAGGACTCCAAAAGAAAAAGGGAAAAATAATTTCTCACCGAAGTTCAAACAAGCAAATGGCATGGCATGAGCTGCAGGGCAGAGAGCTGGACCAAAGCGTGCCAACTTGATCCTCACTGAAATTGCAAGATATCCTTTCCTTTCATGACATGAAATTCTTCATTTCATGTCATGAAACGAGAAGGGCTGAAAAAAAAAGGAAAAATTTGTCACCGAAGTTCAAACAAGCACATGGCATGGCATGAGCTGAAGTGCAGAGAACTGGCCCAAAGCTTGCCAGATTGATCCTCACTGAAATCGCAAGATTTCATTTCCTTTCACGAAATGAATTTCGTGAAAGGAAATGAAATCCCAAATTCAGAGAAGGAGTGTAACAAGCACTTGGGACAGGAGATATGAGCAAAGAGAAGGTGAGCGGAAAAAACGGCAGCATTTGGAAATGCAGCACATGGAAGGCAATGCATTGGGATGAAATGAGGGCCAGGGAAAAAACCAGAGAGTTGCCCAAATTCTAGGGGTTGAATCTCTGAAACCCAAAGAGAAAGGAACAAGGTGAGAGGCGAGAAGAAAGTGAGGAAGGGAAGGGCTCAAAAGAAAAAGGGAAAAATAATTTGTCACCGAAGTTCAAACAAGCAAATGGCATGGCATGAACTGCAGGGAAGAGAGCTGGACCAAAGCGTGCCAACTTGATCCTCACTGAAATTGCAAGATATCCTTTCCTTTCCTGACATGAAATTCTTCATTTCATGTCATGAAAGGAGAAGGGCTGAAAAAAAAAGGAAAAATTTGTCACCGAAGTTCAAACAAGCAAATGGCATGGCATGAGCTGAAGTGCAGAGAACTGGCCCAAAGCTTGCCAGCTTGATCCTCACTGAAATCGCAAGATTTCATTTCCTTTCATGAAATGAATTTCATGAAAGGAAATGAAATCCCAAATTCAGAGAAGGAGTGTAACAAGCACTGGGGACAGGAGATATGAGCAAAGAGAAGGTGAGCGGAAAAAACGGCAGCATTTGGAAATGCAGCACATGGAAGGCAATGCATTGGGATGAAATGAGGGCCAGGGAAAAAACCAGAGAGTTGCCCAAATTCTAGGGTTTGAATCTCTGAAATGCAAAGAGAAAGGAACAAGGTGAGAGGCGTGAAGAAAGTGAGGAAGGGAAGGGCTCAAAAGAAAAAGGGAAAAATAATTTGTCACCGAAGTTCAAACAAGGAAATGGCATGGCATGAGCTGCAGGGCAGAGAGCTGGACCAAAGCATGCCAACTTGATCCTCACTGAAATTGCAAGATATCCTTTCCTTTCATGACATGAAATTCTTCATTTCATGTCATGAAAGGAGAAGGGCTGAAAAAAAAAGGAAAAATTTGTCACCGAAGTTCAAACAAGCAAATGGCATGGCATGAGCTGAAGTGCAGAGAACTGGCCCAAAGCTTGCCAGCTTGATCCTCACTGAAATCGCAAGATTTCATTTCCTTTCATGAAATGAATTTCATGAAAGGAAATGAAATCCCAAATTCAGAGAAGGAGTGTAACAAGCACTTGGGACAGGAGATATGAGCAAAGAGAAGGTGAGCGGAAAAAACGGCAGCATTTGGAAATGCAGCACATGGAAGGCAATGCATTGGGATGAAATGAGGGCCAGGGAAAAAACCAGAGAGTTGCCCAAATTCTAGGGGTTGAATCTCTGAAATCCAAAGAGAAAGGAACAAGGTGAGAGGCGAGAAGAAAGTGAGGAAGGGAAGGACTCCAAAAGAAAAAGGGAAAAATAATTTGTCACCGAAGTTCAAACAAGGAAATGGCATGGCATGAGCTGCAGGGAAGAGAGCTGGACCAAAGCGTGCCAACTTGATCCTCACTGAAATTGCAAGATATCCTTTCCTTTCCTGACATGAAATTCTTCATTTCATGTCATGAAAGGAGAAGGGCTGAAAAAAAAAGGAAAAATTTGTCACCGAAGTTCAAACAAGCACATGGCATGGCATGAGCTGAAGTGCAGAGAACTGGCCCAAAGCTTGCCAGCTTGATCCTCACTGAAATCGCAAGATTTCATTTCCTTTCATGAAATGAATTTCATGAAAGGAAATGAAATCCCAAATTCAGAGAAGGAGTGTAACAAGCACTGGGGACAGGAGATATGAGCAAAGAGAAGGTGAGCGGAAAAAACGGCAGCATTTGGAAATGCAGCACATGGAAGGCAATGCATTGGGATGAAATGAGGGCCAGGGAAAAAACCAGAGAGTTGCCCAAATTCTAGGGGTTGAAGCTCTGAAATCCAAAGAGAAAGGAACAAGGTGAGAGGCGAGAAGAAAGTGAGGAAGGGAAGGACTCAAAAGAAAAAGGGAAAAATAATTTCTCACCGAAGTTCAAACAAGCAAATGGCATGGCATGAGCTGCAGGGCAGAGAGCAGGACCAAAGCATGCCAACTTGATCCTCACTGAAATTGCAAGATATCCTTTCCTTTCATGACATGAAATTCTTCATTTCATGTCATGAAAGAAGAAGGGCTGAAAAAAAATGGAAAAATTTGTCACCGAAGTTCAAACAAGCAAATGGCATGGCATGAGCTGAAGTGCAGAGAACTGGCCCAAAGCTTGCCAGCTTGATCCTCACTGAAATCGCAAGATTTCATTTCCTTTCATGAAATGAATTTCATGAAAGGAAATGAAATCCCAAATTCAGAGAAGGAGTGTAACAAGCACTTGGGACAGGAGATATGAGCAAAGAGAAGGTGAGCGGAAAAAACGGCAGCATTTGGAAATGCAGCACGTGGAAGGCAATGCATTGGGATGAAATGAGAGCCAGGGAAAAAACCAGAGAGTTGCCCAAATTCTAGGGGTTGAATCTCTGAAATCCAAAAACAAAAGGAACAAGGTGAGAGGCGAGAAGAATGTGAGGAAGGGAAGGACTCCAAAAGAAAAAGGGAAAAATAATTTCTCACCGAAGTTCAAACAAGCAAATGGCATGGCATGAGCTGCAGGGCAGAGAGCTGGACCAAAGCGTGCCAACTTGATCCTCACTGAAATTGCAAGATATCCTTTCCTTTCATGACATGAAATTCTTCATTTCATGTCATGAAACGAGAAGGGCTGAAAAAAAAAGGAAAAATTTGTCACCGAAGTTCAAACAAGCACATGGCATGGCATGAGCTGAAGTGCAGAGAACTGGCCCAAAGCTTGCCAGCTTGATCCTCACTGAAATCGCAAGATTTCATTTCCTTTCACGAAATGAATTTCGTGAAAGGAAATGAAATCCCAAATTCAGAGAAGGAGTGTAACAAGCACTTGGGACAGGAGATATGAGCAAAGAGAAGGTGAGCGGAAAAAACGGCAGCATTTGGAAATGCAGCACATGGAAGGCAATGCATTGGGATGAAATGAGGGCCAGGGAAAAAACCAGAGAGTTGCCCAAATTCTAGGGGTTGAATCTCTGAAACCCAAAGAGAAAGGAACAAGGTGAGAGGCGAGAAGAAAGTGAGGAAGGGAAGGGCTCAAAAGAAAAAGGGAAAAATAATTTGTCACCGAAGTTCAAACAAGCAAATGGCATGGCATGAACTGCAGGGAAGAGAGCTGGACCAAAGCGTGCCAACTTGATCCTCACTGAAATTGCAAGATATCCTTTCCTTTCCTGACATGAAATTCTTCATTTCATGTCATGAAAGGAGAAGGGCTGAAAAAAAAAGGAAAAATTTGTCACCGAAGTTCAAACAAGCAAATGGCATGGCATGAGCTGAAGTGCAGAGAACTGGCCCAAAGCTTGCCAGCTTGATCCTCACTGAAATCGCAAGATTTCATTTCCTTTCATGAAATGAATTTCATGAAAGGAAATGAAATCCCAAATTCAGAGAAGGAGTGTAACAAGCACTGGGGACAGGAGATATGAGCAAAGAGAAGGTGAGCGGAAAAAACGGCAGCATTTGGAAATGCAGCACATGGAAGGCAATGCATTGGGATGAAATGAGGGCCAGGGAAAAAACCAGAGAGTTGCCCAAATTCTAGGGTTTGAATCTCTGAAATGCAAAGAGAAAGGAACAAGGTGAGAGGCGTGAAGAAAGTGAGGAAGGGAAGGGCTCAAAAGAAAAAGGGAAAAATAATTTGTCACCGAAGTTCAAACAAGCAAATGGCATGGCATGAGCTGCAGGGCATAGAGCTGGACCAAAGCGTGCCAACTTGATCCTCACTGAAATTGCAAGATATCCTTTCCTTTCATGACATGAAATTCTTAATTTCATGTCATGAAAGGAGAAGGGCTGAAAAAAAAAGGAAAAATTTGTCACCGAAGTTCAAACAAGCACATGGCATGGCATGAGCTGAAGTGCAGAGAACTGGCCCAAAGCTTGCCAGCTTGATCCTCACTGAAATCGCAAGATTTCATTTCCTTTCATGAAATGAATTTCATGAAAGGAAATGAAATCCCAAATTCAGAGAAGGAGTGTAACAAGCACTGGGGACAGGAGATACGAGCAAAGAGAAGGTGAGCGGAAAAAACGGCAGCATTTGGAAATGCAGCACGTGGAAGGCAATGCATTGGGATGAAATGAGAGCCAGGGAAAAAACCAGAGAGTTGCCCAAATTCTAGGGGTTCAATCTCTGAAATCCAAAAACAAAAGGAACAAGGTGAGAGGCGAGAAGAATGTGAGGAAGGGAAGGACTCCAAAAGAAAAAGGGAAAAATAATTTCTCACCGAAGTTCAAACAAGCAAATGGCATGGCATGAGCTGCAGGGCAGAGAGCTGGACCAAAGCGTGCCAACTTGATCCTCACTGAAATTGCAAGATATCCTTTCCTTTCATGACATGAAATTCTTCATTTCATGTCATGAAACGAGAAGGGCTGAAAAAAAAAGGAAAAATTTGTCACCGAAGTTCAAACAAGCACATGGCATGGCATGAGCTGAAGTGCAGAGAACTGGCCCAAAGCTTGCCAGATTGATCCTCACTGAAATCGCAAGATTTCATTTCCTTTCACGAAATGAATTTCGTGAAAGGAAATGAAATCCCAAATTCAGAGAAGGAGTGTAACAAGCACTTGGGACAGGAGATATGAGCAAAGAGAAGGTGAGCGGAAAAAACGGCAGCATTTGGAAATGCAGCACATGGAAGGCAATGCATTGGGATGAAATGAGGGCCAGGGAAAAAACCAGAGAGTTGCCCAAATTCTAGGGGTTGAATCTCTGAAACCCAAAGAGAAAGGAACAAGGTGAGAGGCGAGAAGAAAGTGAGGAAGGGAAGGGCTCAAAAGAAAAAGGGAAAAATAATTTGTCACCGAAGTTCAAACAAGCAAATGGCATGGCATGAACTGCAGGGAAGAGAGCTGGACCAAAGCGTGCCAACTTGATCCTCACTGAAATTGCAAGATATCCTTTCCTTTCCTGACATGAAATTCTTCATTTCATGTCATGAAAGGAGAAGGGCTGAAAAAAAAAGGAAAAATTTGTCACCGAAGTTCAAACAAGCAAATGGCATGGCATGAGCTGAAGTGCAGAGAACTGGCCCAAAGCTTGCCAGCTTGATCCTCACTGAAATCGCAAGATTTCATTTCCTTTCATGAAATGAATTTCATGAAAGGAAATGAAATCCCAAATTCAGAGAAGGAGTGTAACAAGCACTGGGGACAGGAGATATGAGCAAAGAGAAGGTGAGCGGAAAAAACGGCAGCATTTGGAAATGCAGCACATGGAAGGCAATGCATTGGGATGAAATGAGGGCCAGGGAAAAAACCAGAGAGTTGCCCAAATTCTAGGGTTTGAATCTCTGAAATGCAAAGAGAAAGGAACAAGGTGAGAGGCGTGAAGAAAGTGAGGAAGGGAAGGGCTCAAAAGAAAAAGGGAAAAATAATTTGTCACCGAAGTTCAAACAAGGAAATGGCATGGCATGAGCTGCAGGGCAGAGAGCTGGACCAAAGCATGCCAACTTGATCCTCACTGAAATTGCAAGATATCCTTTCCTTTCATGACATGAAATTCTTCATTTCATGTCATGAAAGGAGAAGGGCTGAAAAAAAAAGGAAAAATTTGTCACCGAAGTTCAAACAAGCAAATGGCATGGCATGAGCTGAAGTGCAGAGAACTGGCCCAAAGCTTGCCAGCTTGATCCTCACTGAAATCGCAAGATTTCATTTCCTTTCATGAAATGAATTTCATGAAAGGAAATGAAATCCCAAATTCAGAGAAGGAGTGTAACAAGCACTTGGGACAGGAGATATGAGCAAAGAGAAGGTGAGCGGAAAAAACGGCAGCATTTGGAAATGCAGCACATGGAAGGCAATGCATTGGGATGAAATGAGGGCCAGGGAAAAAACCAGAGAGTTGCCCAAATTCTAGGGGTTGAATCTCTGAAATCCAAAGAGAAAGGAACAAGGTGAGAGGCGAGAAGAAAGTGAGGAAGGGAAGGACTCCAAAAGAAAAAGGGAAAAATAATTTGTCACCGAAGTTCAAACAAGGAAATGGCATGGCATGAGCTGCAGGGAAGAGAGCTGGACCAAAGCGTGCCAACTTGATCCTCACTGAAATTGCAAGATATCCTTTCCTTTCCTGACATGAAATTCTTCATTTCATGTCATGAAAGGAGAAGGGCTGAAAAAAAAAGGAAAAATTTGTCACCGAAGTTCAAACAAGCACATGGCATGGCATGAGCTGAAGTGCAGAGAACTGGCCCAAAGCTTGCCAGCTTGATCCTCACTGAAATCGCAAGATTTCATTTCCTTTCATGAAATGAATTTCATGAAAGGAAATGAAATCCCAAATTCAGAGAAGGAGTGTAACAAGCACTGGGGACAGGAGATATGAGCAAAGAGAAGGTGAGCGGAAAAAACGGCAGCATTTGGAAATGCAGCACATGGAAGGCAATGCATTGGGATGAAATGAGGGCCAGGGAAAAAACCAGAGAGTTGCCCAAATTCTAGGGGTTGAAGCTCTGAAATCCAAAGAGAAAGGAACAAGGTGAGAGGCGAGAAGAAAGTGAGGAAGGGAAGGACTCAAAAGAAAAAGGGAAAAATAATTTCTCACCGAAGTTCAAACAAGCAAATGGCATGGCATGAGCTGCAGGGCAGAGAGCTGGACCAAAGCATGCCAACTTGATCCTCACTGAAATTGCAAGATATCCTTTCCTTTCATGACATGAAATTCTTCATTTCATGTCATGAAAGAAGAAGGGCTGAAAAAAAATGGAAAAATTTGTCACCGAAGTTCAAACAAGCAAATGGCATGGCATGAGCTGAAGTGCAGAGAACTGGCCCAAAGCTTGCCAGCTTGATCCTCACTGAAATCGCAAGATTTCATTTCCTTTCATGAAATGAATTTCATGAAAGGAAATGAAATCCCAAATTCAGAGAAGGAGTGTAACAAGCACTTGGGACAGGAGATATGAGCAAAGAGAAGGTGAGCGGAAAAAACGGCAGCATTTGGAAATGCAGCACATGGAAGGCAATGCATTGGGATGAAATGAGGGCGAGGGAAAAAACCAGAGAATTGCCCAAATTCTAGGGGTTGAATCTCTGAAATCCAAAGAGAAAGGAACAAGGTGAGAGGCGAGAAGAAAGTGAGGAAGGGAAGGACTCCAAAAGAAAAAGGGAAAAATAATTTCTCACCGAAGTTCAAACAAGGAAATGGCATGGCATGAGCTGCAGGGCAGAGAGCTGGACCAAAGTTGCCAACTTGATCCTCACTGAAACTGCAAGATATCCTTTCCTTTCATGACATGAAATTCTTCATTTCATGTCATGAAAGGAGAAAGGCTGAAAAAAAAAGGAAAAATAATTTGTCACCGAAGTTCAAAAAAGCACATGGCATGGCATGAGCTGCAGGGCAGAGAGCTGGACCAAAGCATGCCATCTTGATCCTCACTGAAATTGCAAGATATCCTTTCCTTTCATGACATGAAATTCTTCATTTCATGTCATGAAAGGAGAAGGGCTGAAAAAAAAAGGAAAAATTTGTCACCGAAGTTCAAACAAGCACATGGCATGGCATGAGCTGAAGTGCAGAGAACTGGCCCAAAGCTCGCCAGCTTGATCCTCACTGAAATCGCAAGATTTCATTTCCTTTCATGAAATGAATTTCATGAAAGGAAATGAAATCCCAAATTCAGAGAAGGAGTGTAACAAGCACTTGGGACAGGAGATATCAGCAAAGAGAAGGTGAGCGGAAAAAACGGCAGCATTTAAAAATGCAGCACATGGAAGGCAAAGCATTGGGATGAAATGAGGGCCAGGGAAAAAACCAGAGAGTTGCTCAAATTCTAGGGGTTGAATCTCTGAAATCCAAAGAGAAAGGAACAAGGTGAGAGGCGAGAAGAAAGTGAGGAAGGGAAGGGCTCCAAAAGAAAAAGGGAAAAATAATATGTCACCGAAGTTCAAACAAGCAAATGGCATGCCATGAGCTGAAGTGCAGAGAACTGGCCCAAAGCTTGCCAGCTTGATCCTCACTGAAATCGCAAGATTTCATTTCCTTTCATGAAATGAATTTCATGAAAGGAAATGAAATCCCAAATTCAGAGAAGGAGTGTAACAAGCACTGGGGACAGGAGATATGAGCAAAGAGAAGGTGAGCGGAAAAAACGGCAGCATTTGCAAATGCAGCACATGGAAGGCAATGCATTGGGATGAAATGAGAGCCAGGGAAAAAACCAGAGAGTTGCCCAAATTCTAGGGGTTGAATCTCTGAAATCCAAAAAGAAAGGAACAAGGTGAGAGGCGAGAAGAAAGTGAGGAAGGGAAGGACTCCAAAAGAAAAAGGGAAAAAAAATTCTCACCGAAGTTCAAACAAGCAAATGGCATGGCATGAGCAGAAGGGCAGAGAGCTGGACCAAAGCGTGCCAACTTGATCCTCACTGAAATTGCAAGATATCCTTTCCTTTCATGACATGAAATTCTTCATTTCATGTCATGAAAGGAGAAGGGCTGAAAAAAAATGGAAAAATTTGTCACCGAAGTTCAAACAAGCAAATGGCATGGCATGAGCTGAAGTGCAGAGAACTGGCCCAAAGCTTGCCAGCTTGATCCTCACTGAAATCGCAAGATTTCATTTCCTTTCATGAAATGAATTTCATGAAAGGAAATGAAATCCCAAATTCAGAGAAGGAGTGTAACAAGCACTGGGGACAGGAGATATGAGCAAAGAGAAGGTGAGCGTAAAAAACGGCAGCATTTGCAAATGCAGCATATGGAAGGCAATGCATTGGGATGAAATGAGAGCCAGGGAAAAAACCAGAGAGTTGCCCAAATTCTAGGGGTTGAATCTCTGAAATCCAAAGAGAAAGGAAAAAGGTGAGAGGCGAGAAGAATGCGAGGAAGGGAAGGACTCCAAAAGAAAAAGGGAAAAATAATTTGTCACCGAAGTTCAAACAAGCAAATGGCATGGCATGAGCTGCAGGGAAGAGAGCTGGACCAAAGCGTGCCAACTTGATCCTCACTGAAATTGCAAGATATCCTTTCCTTTCCTGACATGAAATTCTTCATTTCATGTCATGAATGGAGAAGGGCTGAAAAAAAAAGGAAAAATTTGTCACCGAAGTTCAAACAAGCACATGGCATGGCATGAGCTGAAGTGCAGAGAACTGGCCCAAAGCTTGCCAGCTTGATCCTCACTGAAATCGCAAGATTTCATTTCCTTTCATGAAATGTATTTCATGAAAGGAAATGAAATCCCAAATTCAGAGAAGGAGTGTAACAAGCACTGGGGACAGGAGATATGAGCAAAGAGAAGGTGAGCGGAGAAAACGGCAGCATTTGGAAATGCAGCACATGGAAGGCAATGCATTGGGATGAAATGAGGGCCAGGGAAAAAACCAGAGAGTTGCCCAAATTCTAGGGGTTGAATCTCTGAAATGCAAAGAGAAAGGAACAAGGTGAGAGGCGTGAAGAAAGTGAGGAAGGGAAGGGCTCAAAAGAAAAAGGGAAAAATAATTTGTCACCGAAGTTCAAACAAGGAAATGGCATGGCATGAGCTGCAGGGCAGAGAGCTGGACCAAAGCGTGCCAACTTGATCCTCACTGAAATTGCAAGATATCCTTTCCTTTCATGACATGAAATTCTTCATTTCATGTCATGAAAGAAGAAGGGCTGAAAAAAAATGGAAAATTTGTCACCGAAGTTCAAACAAGCAAATGGCATGGCATGAGCTGAAGTGCAGAGAACTGGCCCAAAGCTTGCCAGCTTGATCCTCACTGAAATCGCAAGATTTCATTTCCTTTCATGAAATGAATTTCATGAAAGGAAATGAAATCCCAAATTCAGAGAAGGAGTGTAACAAGCACTTGGGACAGGAGATATCAGCAAAGAGAAGGTGAGCGGAAAAAACGGCAGCATTTGGAAATGCAGCACATGGAAGGCAATGCATTGGGATGAAATGAGAGCCAGGGAAAAAACCAGAGAGTTGCCCAAATTCTAGGGGTTGAATCTCTGAAATCCAAAAAGAAAGGAACAAGGTGAGAGGCGAGAAGAATGTGAGGAAGGGAAGGACTCCAAAAGAAAAAGGGAAAAATAATTTCTCACCGAAGTTCAAACAAGCAAATGGCATGGCATGAGCTGCAGGGCAGAGAGCTGGACCAAAGCGTGCCAACTTGATCCTCACTGAAATTGCAAGATATCCTTTCCTTTCATGACATGAAATTCTTCATTTCATGTCATGAAACGAGAAGGGCTGAAAAAAAAAGAAAAAATTTGTCACCGAAGTTCAAACAAGCACATGGCATGGCATGAGCTGAAGTGCAGAGAACTGGCCCAAAGCTTGCCAGCTTGATCCTCACTGAAATCGTAAGATTTCATTTCCTTTCACGAAATGAATTTCGTGAAAGGAAATGAAATCCCAAATTCAGAGAAGGAGTGTAACAAGCACTTGGGACAGGAGATATGAGCAAAGAGAAGGTGAGCGGAAAAAACGGCAGCATTTGGAAATGCAGCACATGGAAGGCAATGCATTGGGATGAAATGAGGGCCAGGGAAAAAACCAGAGAGTTGCCCAAATTCTAGGGGTTGAATCTCTGAAATCCAAAGAGAAAGGAACAAGGTGAGAGGCGAGAAGAAAGTGAGGAAGGGAAGGACTCCAAAAGAAAAAGGGAAAAATAATTTGTCACCGAAGTTAAAACAAGGAAATGGCATGGCATGAGCTGCAGGGAAGAGAGCTGGACCAAAGCGTGCCAACTTGATCCTCACTGAAATTGCAAGATATCCTTTCCTTTCATGACATGAAATTCTTCATTTCATGTCATGAAAGAAGAAGGGCTGAAAAAAAATGGAAAATTTGTCACCGAAGTTCAAACAAGCAAATGGCATGGCATGAGCTGAAGTGCAGAGAACTGGCCCAAAGCTTGCCAGCTTGATCCTCACTGAAATCGCAAGATTTCATTTCCTTTCATGAAATGAATTTCATGAAAGGAAATGAAATCCCAAATTCAGAGAAGGAGTGTAACAAGCACTTGGGACAGGAGATATGAGCAAAGAGAAGGTGAGCGGAAAAAACGGCAGCATTTGGAAATGCAGCACATGGAAGGCAATGCATTGGGATGAAATGAGGGCGAGGGAAAAAACCAGAGAGTTGCCCAAATTCTAGGGGTTGAATCTCTGAAATCCAAAGAGAAAGGAACAAGGTGAGAAGAAAGTGAGGAAGGGAAGGACTCCAAAAGAAAAAGGGAAAAATAATTTGTCACCGAAGTTCAAACAAGGAAATGGCATGGCATGAGCTGAAGTGCAGAGAACTGGCCCAAAGCTTGCCAGCTTGATCCTCACTGAAATTGCAAGATTTCATTTCCTTTCATGAAATGAATTTCATGAAAGGAAATGAAATCCCAAATTCAGAGAAGGAGTGTAACAAGCACTGGGGACAGGAGATATGAGCAAAGAGAAGGTGAGCAGAAAAAACGGCAGCATTTGGAAATGCAGCATGTGGAAGGCAATGCATTGGGATGAAATGAGGGCCAGGGAAAAAACCAGAGAGTTGCCCAAATTCTTGGGGTTGAATCTCTGAAATCCAAAGAGAAAGGAACAAGGTGAGAGGCGAGAAGAAAGTGAGGAAGGGAAGGACTCCAAAAGAAAAAGGGAAAAATAATTTGTCACCGAAGTTCAAACAAGGAAATGACATGGCATGAGCTGCAGGGAAGAGAGCTGGACCAAAGCGTGCCAACTTGATCCTCACTGAAACTGCAAGATATCCTTTCCTTTCCTGACATGAAATTCTTCATTTCATGTCTTGAATGGAGAAGGGCTGAAAAAAAAAGGAAAAATTTGTCACCGAAGTTCAAACAAGCACATGGCATGGCATGAGCTGAAGTGCAGAGAACTGGCCCAAAGCTTGCCAGCTTGATCCTCACTGAAATCGCAAGATTTCATTTCCTTTCATGAAATGAATTTCATGAAAGGAAATGAAATCCCAAATTCAGAGAAGGAGTGTAACAAGCACTTGGGACAGGAGATATGAGCAAAGAGAAGGTGAGCGGAAAAAACGGCAGCATTTGGAAATGCAGCACATGGAAGGCAATGCATTGGGATGAAATGAGGGCCAGGGAAAAAACCAGAGAGTTGCCCAAATTCTAGGGGTTGAATCTCTGAAATCCAAAGAGAAAGGAACAAGGTGAGAGGCGAGAAGAAAGTGAGGAAGGGAAGGGCTCAAAAGAAAAAGGGAAAAATAATTTGTCACCGAAGTTCAAACAAGGAAATGGCATGGCATGAGCTGTAGGGCAGAGAGCTGGACCAAAGCGTGCCAACTTGATCCTCACTGAAATTGCAAGATATCCTTTCCTTTCATGACATGAAATTCTTCATTTCATGTCATGAAAGAAGAAGGGCTGAAAAAAAATGGAAAATTTGTCACCGAAGTTCAAACAAGCAAATGGCATGGCATGAGCTGAAGTGCAGAGAACTGGCCCAAAGCTTGCCAGCTTGATCCTCACTGAAATCGCAAGATTTCATTTCCTTTCATGAAATGAATTTCATGAAAGGAAATGAAATCCCAAATTCAGAGAAGGAGTGTAACAAGCACTTGGGACAGGAGATACGAGCAAAGAGAAGGTGAGCGGAAAAAACGGCAGCATTTGGAAATGCAGCACGTGGAAGGCAATGCATTGGGATGAAATGAGAGCCAGGGAAAAAACCAGAGAGTTGCCCAAATTCTAGGGGTTGAATCTCTGAAGTCCAAAAACAAAAGGAACAAGGTGAGAGGCGAGAAGAATGTGAGGAAGGGAAGGACTCCAAAAGAAAAAGGGAAAAATAATTTCTCACCGAAGTTCAAACAAGCAAATGGCATGGCATGAGCTGCAGGGCAGAGAGCTGGACCAAAGCGTGCCAACTTGATCCTCACTGAAATTGCAAGATATCCTTTCCTTTCATGACATGAAATTCTTCATTTCATGTCATGAAACGAGAAGGGCTGAAAAAAAAAGGAAAAATTTGTCACCGAAGTTCAAACAAGCACATGGCACGGCATGAGCTGAAGTGCAGAGAACTGGCCCAAAGCTTGCCAGCTTGATCCTCACTGAAATCGCAAGATTTCATTTCCTTTCACGAAATGAATTTCGTGAAAGGAAATGAAATCCCAAATTCAGAGAAGGAGTGTAACAAGCACTTGGGACAGGAGATATGAGCAAAGAGAAGGTGAGCGGAAAAAACGGCAGCATTTGGAAATGCAGCACATGGAAGGCAATGCATTGGGATGAAATGAGGGCCAGGGAAAAAACCAGAGAGTTGCCCAAATTCTAGGGGTTGAATCTCTGAAACCCAAAGAGAAAGGAACAAGGTGAGAGGCGAGAAGAAAGTGAGGAAGGGAAGGGCTCAAAAGAAAAAGGGAAAAATAATTTGTCACCGAAGTTCAAACAAGCAAATGGCATGGCATGAACTGCAGGGAAGAGAGCTGGACCAAAGCGTGCCAACTTGATCCTCACTGAAATTGCAAGATATCCTTTCCTTTCCTGACATGAAATTCTTCATTTCATGTCATGAAAGGAGAAGGGCTGAAAAAAAAAGGAAAAATTTGTCACCGAAGTTCAAACAAGCAAATGGCATGGCATGAGCTGAAGTGCAGAGAACTGGCCCAAAGCTTGCCAGCTTGATCCTCACTGAAATCGCAAGATTTCATTTCCTTTCATGAAATGAATTTCATGAAAGGAAATGAAATCCCAAATTCAGAGAAGGAGTGTAACAAGCACTGGGGACAGGAGATATGAGCAAAGAGAAGGTGAGCGGAAAAAACGGCAGCATTTGGAAATGCAGCACATGGAAGGCAATGCATTGGGATGAAATGAGGGCCAGGGAAAAAACCAGAGAGTTGCCCAAATTCTAGGGTTTGAATCTCTGAAATGCAAAGAGAAAGGAACAAGGTGAGAGGCGTGAAGAAAGTGAGGAAGGGAAGGGCTCAAAAGAAAAAGGGAAAAATAATTTGTCACCGAAGTTCAAACAAGGAAATGGCATGGCATGAGCTGCAGGGCAGAGAGCTGGACCAAAGCATGCCAACTTGATCCTCACTGAAATTGCAAGATATCCTTTCCTTTCATGACATGAAATTCTTCATTTCATGTCATGAAAGAAGAAGGGCTGAAAAAAAATGGAAAAATTTGTCACCGAAGTTCAAACAAGCAAATGGCATGGCATGAGCTGAAGTGCAGAGAACTGGCCCAAAGCTTGCCAGCTTGATCCTCACTGAAATCGCAAGATTTCATTTCCTTTCATGAAATGAATTTCATGAAAGGAAATGAAATCCCAAATTCAGAGAAGGAGTGTAACAAGCACTTGGGACAGGAGATATGAGCAAAGAGAAGGTGAGCGGAAAAAACGGCAGCATTTGGAAATGCAGCACATGGAAGGCAATGCATTGGGATGAAATGAGGGCGAGGGAAAAAACCAGAGAATTGCCCAAATTCTAGGGGTTGAATCTCTGAAATCCAAAGAGAAAGGAACAAGGTGAGAGGCGAGAAGAAAGTGAGGAAGGGAAGGACTCCAAAAGAAAAAGGGAAAAATAATTTGTCACCGAAGTTCAAACAAGCAATGGCATGGCATGAGCAGAAGGGCAGAGAGCTGGACCAAAGCGTGCCAACTTGATCCTCACTGAAATTGCAAGATATCCTTTCCTTTCATGACATGAAATTCTTCATTTCATGTCATGAAAGGAGAAGGGCTGAAAAAAAATGGAAAAATTTGTCACCGAAGTTCAAACAAGCACATGGCATGGCATGAGCTGAAGTGCAGAGAACTGGCCCTAAGCTTGCCAGCTTGATCCTCACTGAAATCGCAAGATTTCATTTCCTTTCATGAAATGAATTTCATGAAAGGAAATGAAATCCCAAATTCAGAGAAGGAGTGTAACAAGCACTTGGGACAGGAGATATGAGCAAAGAGAAGGTGAGCGGAAAAAACGGCAGCATTTGCAAATGCAGCACATGGAAGGCAATGCATTGGGATGAAATGAGGGCGAGGGAAAAAACCAGAGAATTGCCCAAATTCTAGGGGTTGAATCTCTGAAATCCAAAGAGAAAGGAACAAGGTGAGAGGCGAGAAGAAAGTGAGGAAGGGAAGGACTCCAAAAGAAAAAGGGAAAAATAATTTCTCACCGAAGTTCAAACAAGGAAATGGCATGGCATGAGCTGCAGGGCAGAGAGCTGGACCAAAGTTGCCAACTTGATCCTCACTGAAACTGCAAGATATCCTTTCCTTTCATGACATGAAATTCTTCATTTCATGTCATGAAAGGAGAAAGGCTGAAAAAAAAAGGAAAAATAATTTGTCACCGAAGTTCAAAAAAGCACATGGCATGGCATGAGCTGCAGGGCAGAGAGCTGGACCAAAGCATGCCATCTTGATCCTCACTGAAATTGCAAGATATCCTTTCCTTTCATGACATGAAATTCTTCATTTCATGTCATGAAAGGAGAAGGGCTGAAAAAAAAAGGAAAAATTTGTCACCGAAGTTCAAACAAGCAAATGGCATGGCATGAGCTGAAGTGCAGAGAACTGGCCCAAAGCTCGCCAGCTTGATCCTCACTGAAATCGCAAGATTTCATTTCCTTTCATGAAATGAATTTCATGAAAGGAAATGAAATCCCAAATTCAGAGAAGGAGTGTAACAAGCACTTGGGACAGGAGATATGAGCAAAGAGAAGGTGAGCGGAAAAAACGGCAGCATTTAAAAATGCAGCACATGGAAGGCAAAGCATTGGGATGAAATGAGGGCCAGGGAAAAAACCAGAGAGTTGCCCAAATACTAGGGGTTGAATCTCTGAAATCCAAAGAGAAAGGAACAAGGTGAGAGGCGAGAAGAAAGTGAGGAAGGGAAGGGCTCCAAAAGAAAAAGGGAAAAATAATATGTCACCGAAGTTCAAACAAGCAAATGGCATGCCATGAGCTGAAGTGCAGAGAACTGGCCCAAAGCTTGCCAGCTTGATCCTCACTGAAATCGCAAGATTTCATTTCCTTTCATGAAATGAATTTCATGAAAGGAAATGAAATCCCAAATTCAGAGAAGGAGTGTAACAAGCACTGGGGACAGGAGATATGAGCAAAGAGAAGGTGAGCGGAAAAAACGGCAGCATTTGCAAAAGCAGCACATGGAAGGCAATGCATTGGGATGAAATGAGAGCCAGGGAAAAAACCAGAGAGTTGCCCAAATTCTAGGGGTTGAATCTCTGAAATCCAAAAAGAAAGGAACAAGGTGAGAGGCGAGAAGAAAGTGAGGAAGGGAAGGACTCCAAAAGAAAAAGGGAAAAAAAATTCTCACCGAAGTTCAAACAAGCAAATGGCATGGCATGAGCAGAAGGGCAGAGAGCTGGACCAAAGCGTGCCAACTTGATCCTCACTGAAATTGCAAGATATCCTTTCCTTTCATGACATGAAATTCTTCATTTCATGTCATGAAAGGAGAAGGGCTGAAAAAAAATGGAAAAATTTGTCACCGAAGTTCAAACAAGCAAATGGCATGGCATGAGCTGAAGTGCAGAGAACTGGCCCAAAGCTTGCCAGCTTGATCCTCACTGAAATCGCAAGATTTCATTTCCTTTCATGAAATGAATTTCATGAAAGGAAATGAAATCCCAAATTCAGAGAAGGAGTGTAACAAGCACTGGGGACAGGAGATATGAGCAAAGAGAAGGTGAGCGGAAAAAACGGCAGCATTTGGAAATGCAGCACATGGAAGGCAATGCATTGGGATGAAATGAGGGCCAGGGGAAAAACCAGAGAGTTGCCCAAATTCTAGGGGTTGAATCTCTGAAATCCAAAGAGAAAGGAACACGGTGAGAAGCGTGAAGAAAGTGAAGAAGGGAAGGGCTCAAAAGAAAAAGGGAAAAATAATTTGTCACCGAAGTTCAAAAAAGCAAATGGCATGGCATGAGCTGCAGGGCAGAGAGCTGCACCAAAGCGTGCCAACTTGATTCACATTGAAATTGCAAGATATCCTTTCCTTTCATGACATGAAATTCTTCATTTCATGTCATGAAAGGAGAAAGGCTGAAAAAAAAAGGAAAAATTTGTCACCAAAGTTCAAACAAGCAAATGGCATGGCATTAGCTGAAGTGCAGAGAACTGGCCCAAAGCTTGCCAGCTTGATCCTCACTGAAATCGCAAGATTTCATTTCCTTTCATGAAATGAATTTCATGAAAGGAAATGAAATCCCAAATTCAGAGAAGGAGTGTAACAAGCACTGGGGACAGGAGATATGAGCAAAGAGAAGGTGAGCGGAAAAAACGGCAGCATTTGGAAATGCAGTACATGGAAGGCAATGCATTGGGATGAAATGAGGGCCAGGGAAAAAACCAGAGAGTTGCCCAAATTCTAGGGGTTGAATCTCTGAAATCCAAAGAGAAAGGAACAAGATGAGAGGCGAGAAGAAAGTGAGGAAGGGAAGGGCTCAAAAGAAAAAGGGAAAAATAATTTGTCACCGAAGTTCAAACAAGGAAATGGCATGGCATGAGCTGCAGGGCAGAGAGCTGGACCAAAGCATGCCAACTTGATCCTCACTGAAATTGCAAGATATCCTTTCCTTTCATGACATGAAATTCTTCATTTCATGTCATGAAAGGAGAAGGGCTGAAAAAAAAAGGAAAAATTTGTCACCGAAGTTCAAACAAGCAAATGGCATGGCATGAGCTGAAGTGCAGAGAACTGGCCCAAAGCTCGCCAGCTTGATCCTCACTGAAATCGCAAGATTTCATTTCCTTTCATGAAATGAATTTCATGAAAGGAAATGAAATCCCAAATTCAGAGAAGGAGTGAAACAAGCACTTGGGACAGGAGATATGAGCAAAGAGAAGGTGAGCGGAAAAAACGGCAGCATTTAAAAATGCAGCACATGGAAGGCAAAGCATTGGGATGAAATGAGGGCCAGGGAAAAAACCAGAGAGTTGCCCAAATTCTAGGGGTTGAATCTCTGAAATCCAAAGAGAAAGGAACAAGGTGAGAGGCGAGATGAAAGTGAGGAAGGGAAGGACTCCAAAAGAAAAAGGGAAAAAAAATTCTCACCGAAGTTCAAAAAAGCAAATGGCATGGCATGAGCAGAAGGGCAGAGAGCTGGACCAAAGCGTGCCAACTTGATCCTCACTGAAATTGCAAGATATCCTTTCCTTTCATGACATGAAATTCTTCATTTCATGTCATGAAAGGAGAAGGGCTGAAAAAAAATGGAAAAATTTGTCACCGAAGTTCAAACAAGCAAATGGCATGGCATGAGCTGAAGTGCAGAGAACTGGCCCAAAGCTTGCCAGCTTGATCCTCACTGAAATCGCAAGATTTCATTTCCTTTCATGAAATGAATTTCATGAAAGGAAATGAAATCCCAAATTCAGAGAAGGAGTGTAACAAGCACTGGGGACAGGAGATATGAGCAAAGAGAAGGTGAGCGGAAAAAACGGCAGCATTTGGAAATGCAGCACATGGAAGGCAATGCATTGGGATGAAATGAGGGCGAGGGAAAAAACCAGAGAGTTGCCCAAATTCTAGGGGTTGAATCTCTGAAATCCAAAGAGAAAGGAACACGGTGAGAAGCGTGAAGAAAGTGAAGAAGGGAAGGGCTCAAAAGAAAAAGGGAAAAATAATTTGTCACCGAAGTTCAAAAAAGCAAATGGCATGGCATGAGCTGCAGGGCAGAGAGCTGCACCAAAGCTTGTCAACTTGATTCACATTGAAATTGCAAGATATCCTTTCTTTCATGACATGAAATTCTTCATTTCATGTCATGAAAGGAGAAAGGCTGAAAAAAAAAGGAAAAATTTGTCACCAAAGTTCAAACAAGCAAATGGCATGGCATTAGCTGAAGTGCAGAGAACTGGCCCAAAGCTTGCCAGCTTGATCCTCACTGAAATCGCAAGATTTCATTTCCTTTCATGAAATTAATTTCATGAAAGGAAATGAAATCCCAAATTCAGAGAAGGAGTATAACAAGCACTGGGGACAGGAGATATGAGCAAAGAGAAGGTGAGCGGAAAAAACGGCAGCATTTGGAAATGCAGCATATGGAAGGCAATGCATTGGGATGAAATGAGAGCCAGGGAAAAAACCAGAGAGTTGCCCAAATTCTAGGGGTTGAATCTCTGAAATCCAAAAAGAAAGGAACAAGGTGAGAGGCGAGAAGAAAGTGAGGAAGGGAAGGACTCCAAAAGAAAAAGGGAAAAAAAATTTGTCACCGAAGTTCAAACAAGCAAATGTCATGGCATGTGCAGAAGGGCAGAGAGCTGGATCAAAGCGTCCCAACTTGATCCTCATTGAAATTGCAAGATTCCCTCTCCTTTCATGACGTGAAATTCTTCATTTCACGTCATGAAAGGAGAAGGGCCGAAAAAAAAAGGAACAATTTGTCACCGAAGTTCAAACAAGCACATGGCATGGCATGAGCTGAAGTGCAGAGAACTGGCCCAAAGCTTGCCAGCTTGATCCTCACTGAAATCGCAAGATTTCATTTCTTTTCATGAAATGAATTTCATGAAAGGAAAGGAAATCCCAAATTCAGAGAAGGAGTGTAACAAGCACTTGGGACAGGAGATATGAGCAAAGAGAAGGTGAGCGGAAAAAACGGCAGCATTTGGAAATGCAGTACATGGAAGGCAATGCATTGGGATGAAATGAGGGCCAGGGAAAAAACCAGAGAGTTGCCCAAATTCTAGGGGTTGAATCTCTGAAATCCAAAAAGAAAGGAACAAGGTGAGAGGCGTGAAGAAAGTGAGGAAGGGAAGGGCTCAAAAGAAAAAGGGAAAAATAATTTGTCACCGAAGTTCAAACAAGGAAATGGCATGGCATGAGCTGCAGGGCAGAGAGCTGGACCAAAGCATGCCAACTTGATCCTCACTGAAATTGCAAGATATCCTTTCCTTTCATGACATGAAATTCTTCATTTCATGTCATGAAAGGAGAAGGGCTGAAAAAAAAAGGAAAAATTTGTCACCGAAGTTCAAACAAGCAAATGGCATGGCATGAGCTGAAGTGCAGAGAACTGGCCCAAAGCTCGCCAGCTTGATCCTCACTGAAATCGCAAGATTTCATTTCCTTTCATGAAATGAATTTCATGAAAGGAAATGAAATCCCAAATTCAGAGAAGGAGTGTAACAAGCACTTGGGACAGGAGATATGAGCAAAGAGAAGGTGAGCGGAAAAAACGGCAGCATTTAAAAATGCAGCACATGGAAGGCAAAGCATTGGGATGAAATGAGGGCCAGGGAAAAAACCAGAGAGTTGCCCAAATTCTAGGGGTTGAATCTCTGAAATCCAAAGAGAAAGGAACAAGGTGAGAGGCGAGAAGAAAGTGAGGAAGGGAAGGGCTCCAAAAGAAAAAGGGAAAAATAATATGTCACCGAAGTTCAAACAAGCAAATGGCATGCCATGAGCTGAAGTGCAGAGAACTGGCCCAAAGCTTGCCAGCTTGATCCTCACTGAAATCGCAAGATTTCATTTCCTTTCATGAAATGAATTTCATGAAAGGAAATGAAATCCCAAATTCAGAGAAGGAGTGTAACAAGCACTTGGGACAGGAGATATGAGCAAAGAGAAGGTGAGCGGAAAAAACGGCAGCATTTGGAAATGCAGCATGTGGAAGGCAATGCATTAAGATGAAATGAGAGCCAGGGAAAAAACCAGAGAGTTGCCCAAATTCAAGGGGTTGAATCTCTGAAATCCAAAAAGAAAGGAACAAGGTGAGAGGCGAGAAGAATGTGAGGAAGGGAAGGGCTCAAAAAGAAAAAGGGAAAAATAATTTGTCACCGAAGTTCAAACAAGCACATGGCATGGCATGAGCTGAAGTGCAGAGAACTGGCCCAAAGCTTGCCAGCTTGATCCTCACTGAAATCGCAAGATTTCATTTCCTTTCATGAAATGAAAGGAAATGAAATCCCAAATTCAGAGAAGGAGTGTAACAAGCACTTGGGACAGGAGATATGAGCAAAGAGAAGGTGAGCGGAAAAAACGGCAGCATTTGGAAATGCAGCACATGGAAGGCAATGCATTGGGATGAAATGAGGGCCAGGGAAAAAACCAGAGAGTTGCCCAAATTCTAGGGGTTGAATCTCTGAAATCCAAAGAGAAAGGAACAAGGTGAGAGGCGAGAAGAAAGTGAGGAAGGGAAGGACTCCAAAAGAAAAAGGGAAAAAAAAATTCTCACCGAAGCTCAAAGAAGGAAATGGCATGGCATGAGCTGCAGGGCAGAGAGCTGGACCAAAGCATGCCAACATGATCCTCACTGAAATTGCAAGATATCCTTTCCTTTCATGACATGAAATTCTTCATTTCATGTCATGAAAGGAGAAGGGCTGAAAAAAAAAGGAAAAATTTGTCACCGAAGTTCAAACAAGCAAATGGCATGGCATGAGCTGAAGTGCAGAGAACTGGCCCAAAGCTCGCCAGCTTGATCCTCACTGAAATCGCAAGATTTCATTTCCTTTCATGAAATTCATTTCATGAAATGAATTTCATGAAAGGAAATGAAATCCCAAATTCAGAGAAGGAGTGTAACAAGCACTTGGGACAGGAGATATGAGCAAAGAGAAGGTGAGCGGAAAAAACGGCAGCATTTAAAAATGCAGCACATGGAAGGCAAAGCATTGGGATGAAATGAGGGCCAGGGAAAAAACCAGAGAGTTGCCCAAATTCTAGGGGTTGAATCTCTGAAATCCAAAGAGAAAGGAACAAGGTGAGAGGCGAGAAGAAAGTGAGGAAGGGAAGGGCTCCAAAAGAAAAAGGGAAAAATAATTTGTCACCGAAGTTCAAACAAGCAAATGGCATGGCATGAGCTGAAGTGCAGAGAAGTGGCCCAAAGCTTGCCAGCTTGATCCTCACTGAAATCGCAAGATTTCATTTCCTTTCATGAAATGAATTTCATGAAAGGAAATGAAATCCCAAATTCAGAGAAGGAGTGTAACAAGCACTTGGGACAGGAGATATGAGCAAAGAGAAGGTGAGCGGAAAAAACGGCAGCATTTGGAAATGCAGCACATGGAAGGCAATGCATTTGGATGAAATGAGGGCGAGGGAAAAAACCAGAGAGTTGCCCAAATTCTAGGGGTTGAATCTCTGAAATGCAAAGAGAAAGGAACAAGGTGAGAGGCGAGAAGAAAGTGAGGAAGGGAAGGGCTCCAAAAGAAAAAGGGAAAAATAATTTGTCACCGAAGCTCAAACAAGCAAATGGCATGGCATGAGCAGAAGGGCAGTGAGCTGGACCAAAGTTGCCAACTTGATCCTCACTGAAATTGCAAGATTTCCTCTCCTTTCATGACATGAAATTCTTCATTTCATGTCATGAAAGGACAATAGCTGAAAAAAAAGGAAAAATTTGTCACCGAAGTTCAAACAAGCACATGGCATGGCATGAGCTGAAGTGCAGAGAACTGGCCCAAAGCGTGGCAGCTTGATCCTCACTGAAATCGCAAGATTTCATTTCCTTTCATGAAATGAATTTCATGAAAGGAAATGAAATCCCAAATTCAGAGAAGGAGTGTAACAAGCACTTGGGACAGGAGATATGAGCAAAGAGAATGTGAGCGGAAAAAACGGCAGCATTTGGAAATGCAGCATGTGGAAGGCAATGCATTAAGATGAAATGAGAGCCAGGGAAAAAACCAGAGAGTTGCCCAAATTCTAGGGGTTGAATCTCTGAAATCCAAAAAGAAAGGAACAAGGTGAGAGGCGAGAAGAATGTGAGGAAGGGAAGGACTCCAAAAGAAAAAGGGAATAATAATTTGTCACCGAAGTTCAAACAAGCACATGGCATGGCATGAGCTGAAGTGCAGAGAACTGGCCCAAAGCTTGCCAGCTTGATCCTCACTGAAATCGCAAGATTTCATTTCCTTTCATGACATGAAATTCTTCATTTCATGTCATGAAAGGAGAAGGGCTGAAAAAAAATGGAAAAATTTGTCACCGAAGTTCAAACAAGCAAATGGCATGGCATGAGCTGAAGTGCAGAGAACTGGCCCAAAGCTTGCCAGCTTGATCCTCACTGAAATCGCAAGATTTCATTTCCTTTCATGAAATGAATTTCATGAAAGGAAATGAAATCCCAAATTCAGAGAAGGAGTGTAACAAGCACTGGGGACAGGAGATATGAGCAAAGAGAAGGTGAGCGGAAAAAACGGCAGCATTTGGAAATGCAGCACATGGAAGGCAATGCATTGGGATGAAATGAGGGCCAGGGAAAAAACCAGAGAGTTGCCCAAATTCTAGGGGTTGAATCTCTGAAATCCAAAAAGAAAGGAACAAGGTGAGAGGCGAGAAGAAAGTGAGGAAGGGAAGGACTCCAAAAGAAAAAGGGAAAAAAAAATTCTCACCGAAGTTCAAACAAGCAAATGGCATGGCATGAGCAGAAGGGCAGAGAGCTGGACCAAAGCGTGCCAACTTGATCCTCACTGAAATTGCAAGATATCCTTTCCTTTCATGACATGAAATTCTTCATTTCATGTCATGAAAGGAGAAGGGCTGAAAAAAAATGGAAAAATTTGTCACCGAAGTTCAAACAAGCAAATGGCATGGCATGAGCTGAAGTGCAGAGAACTGGCCCAAAGCTTGCCAGCTTGATCCTCACTGAAATCGCAAGATTTCATTTCCTTTCATGAAATGAATTTCATGAAAGGAAATGAAATCCCAAATTCAGAGAAGGAGTGTAACAAGCACTTGGGACAGGAGATATGAGCAAAGAGAAGGTGAGCGGAAAAAACGGCAGCATTTGGAAATGCAGCACATGGAAGGCAATGCATTGGGATGAAATGAGGGCCAGGGAAAAAACCAGAGAGTTGCCCAAATTCTAGGGGTTGAATCTCTGAAATCCAAAGAGAAAGGAACAAGGTGAGAAGCGTGAAGAAAGTGAAGAAGGGAAGGGCTCAAAAGAAAAAGGGAAAAATAATTTGTCACCGAAGTTCAAACAAGCAAATGGCATGGCATGAGCTGAAGGGCAGAGAGCTGCACCAAAGTTGCCAACTTGATCCTCACTGAAACTGCAAGATATCCTTTCCTTTCATGACATGAAATTCTTCATTTCATGTCATGAAAGGAGAAAGGCTGAAAAAAAAAGGAAAAATTTGTCACCAAAGTTCAAACAAGCAAATGGCATGGCATTAGCTGAAGTGCAGAGAACTGGCCCAAAGCTTGCCAGCTTGATCCTCACTGAAATCGCAAGATTTCATTTCCTTTCATGAAATGAATTTCATGAAAGGAAATGAAATCCCAATTTCAGAGAAGGAGTGTAACAAGCACTTGGGACAGGAGATATGAGCAAAGAGAAGGTGAGCGGAAAAAACGGCAGCATTTGGAAAGGCAGCACATGGAAGGCAATGCATTGGGATGAAATGAGGGCCAGGGAAAAAACCAGAGAGTTGCCCAAATTCTAGGGGTCGCATCCCTGAAATGCAAAGAGAAAGGAACAAGGTGAGAGGCGAGAAGAAAGTGAGGAAGGGAAGGACTCCAAAAGAAAAAGGGAAAAATAATTTGTCACCGAAGCTCAAACAAGCAAATGGCATGGCATGAGCAGAAGGGCAGAGAGCTGGACCAAAGCGTGCCAACTTGATCCTCACTGAAATTGCAAGATATCCTTTCCTTTCATGACATGAAATTCTTCATTTCATGTCATGAAAGGAGAAGGGCTGAAAAAAAATGGAAAAATTTGTCACCGAAGTTCAAACAAGCAAATGGCATGGCATGAGCTGAAGTGCAGAGAACTGGCCCAAAGCTTGCCAGCTTGATCCTCACTGAAATCGCAAGATTTCATTTCCTTTCATGAAATGAATTTCATGAAAGGAAATGAAATCCCAAATTCAGAGAAGGAGTGTAACAAGCACTGGGGACAGGAGATATGAGCAAAGAGAAGGTGAGCGGAAAAAACGGCAGCATTTGGAAATGCAGCACATGGAAGGCAATGCATTGGGATGAAATGAGGGCCAGGGAAAAAACCAGAGAGTTGCCCAAATTCTAGGGGTTGAATCTCTGAAATCCAAAGAGAAAGGAACAAGGTGAGAAGCGTGAAGAAAGTGAAGAAGGGAAGGGCTCAAAAGAAAAAGGGAAAAAAATTTGTCACCGAAGTTCAAAGAAGCAAATGGCATGGCATGAGCTGAAGGGCAGAGAGCTGCACCAAAGTTGCCAACTTGATCCTCACTGAAACTGCAAGATATCCTTTCCTTTCATGACATGAAATTCTTCATTTCATGTCATGAAAGGAGAAAGGCTGAAAAAAAAAGGAAAAATAATTTGTCACCGAAGTTCAAAAAAGCACAGGGCATGGCATGAGCTGAAGTGCAGAGAACTGGCCCAAAGCTTGCCAGCTTGATCCTCACTGAAATCGCAAGATTTCATTTCCTTTCATGAAATGAATTTCATGAACGGAAATGAAATCCCAAATTCAGAGAAGGAGTGTAACAAGCACTTGGGACAGGAGATATGAGCAAAGAGAAGGTGAGCGGAAAAAACGGCAGCATTTGGAAATGCAGCATATGGAATGCAATGCATTGGGATTAAATGAGAGCCAGGGAAAAAACCAGAGAGTTGCCCAAATTCTAGGGGTTGAATCTCTGAAATCCAAAAAGAAAGGAACAAGGTGAGAGGCGAGAAGAATGTGAGGAAGGGAAGGGCTCCAAAAGAAAAAGGGAAAAATAATTTCTCACCGAAGTTCAAACAAGCAAACGGCAAGGCATGAGCAGAAGGGCAGAGAGCTGGACCAAAGCGTGCCAACTTGATCCTCACTGAAATTGCAAGATATCCTTTCCTTTCATGACATGAAATTCTTCATTTCATGTCATGAAAGGAGAAGGGCTAAAAAGAAATGGAAAAATTTGTCACCGAAGTTCAAACAAGCAAATGGCATGGCATGAGCTGAAGTGCAGAGAACTGGCCCAAAGCTTGCCAGCTTGATCCTCACTGAAATCGCAAGATTTCATTTCCTTTCATGAAATGAATTTCATGAAAGGAAATGAAATCCCAAATTCAGAGAAGGAGTGTAACAAGCACTTGGGACAGGAGATATGAGCAAAGAGAAGGTGAGCGGAAAAAACGGCAGCATTTGGAAATGCAGTACGTGGAAGGCAATGCATTGGGATGAAATGAGGGCCAGGGAAAAAACCAGAGAGTTGCCCAAATTCTAGGGGTTGAATCTCTGAAATCCAAAGAGAAAGGAACAAGGTGAGAGGCGTGAAGAAAGTGAGGAAGGGAAGGGCTCAAAAGAAAAAGGGAAAAATAATTTGTCACCGAAGTTCAAACAAGGAAATGGCATGGCATGAGCTGCAGGGCAGAGAGCTGGACCAAAGCATGCCAACATGATCCTCACTGAAGTTGCAAGATATCCTTTCCTTTCATGACATGAAATTCTTCATTTCATGTCATGAAAGGAGAAGGGCTGAAAAAAGAAGGAAAAATTTGTCACCGAAGTTCAAACAAGCAAATGGCATGGCATGAGCTGAAGTGCAGAGAACTGGCCCAAAGCTCGCCAGCTTGATCCTCACTGAAATCGCAAGATTTCATTTCCTTTCATGAAATGAATTTCATGAAAGGAAATGAAATCCCAAATTCAGAGAAGGAGTGTAACAAGCACTTGGGACAGGAGATATCAGCAAAGAGAAGGTGAGCGGAAAAAACGGCAGCATTTAAAAATGCAGCACATGGAAGGCAATGCATTGGGATGAAATGAGGGCCAAAGAAAAAACCAGAGAGTTGCCCAAATTCTAGGGGTTGAATCTCTGAAATCCAAAAAGAAAGGAACAAGGTGAGAGGCGAGAAGAAAGTGAGGAAGGGAAGGACTCCAAAAGAAAAAGGGAAAAAAAATTCTCACCGAAGTTCAAACAAGCAAATGGCATGGCATGAGCAGAAGGGCAGAGAGCTGGACCAAAGCGTGCCAACTTGATCCTCACTGAAATTGCAAGATATCCTTTCCTTTCATGACATGAAATTCTTCATTTCATGTCATGAAAGGAGAAGGGCTGAAAAAAAATGGAAAAATTTGTCACCGAAGTTCAAACAAGCAAATGGCATGGCATGAGCTGAAGTGCAGAGAACTGGCCCAAAGCTTGCCAGCTTGATCCTCACTGAAATCGCAAGATTTCATTTCCTTTCATGAAATGAATTTCATGAAAGGAAATGAAATCCCAAATTCAGAGAAGGAGTGTAACAAGCACTGGGGACAGGAGATATGAGCAAAGAGAAGGTGAGCGGAAAAAACGGCAGCATTTGGAAATGCAGCACATGGAAGGCAATGCATTGGGATGAAATGAGGGCCAGGGAAAAAACCAGAGAGTTGCCCAAATTCTAGGGGTTGAATCTCTGAAATCCAAAGAGAAAGGAACACGGTGAGAAGCGTGAAGAAAGTGAAGAAGGGAAGGGCTCAAAAGGAAAAGGGAAAAATAATTTGTCACCGAAGTTCAAAAAAGCAAATGGCATGGCATGAGCTGCAGGGCAGAGAGCTGCACCAAAGCTTGCCAACTTGATTCACATTGAAATTGCAAGATATCCTTTCCTTTCATGACATGAAATTCTTCATTTCATGTCATGAAAGGAGAAAGGCTGAAAAAAAAAGGAAAAATTTGTCACCAAAGTTCAAACAAGCAAATGGCATGGCATTAGCTGAAGTGCAGAGAACTGGCCCAAAGCTTGCCAGCTTGATCCTCACTGAAATCGCAAGATTTCATTTCCTTTCATGAAATGAATTTCATGAAAGGAAATGAAATCCCAAATTCAGAGAAGGAGTGTAACAAGCACTGGGGACAGGAGATATGAGCAAAGAGAAGGTGAGCGGAAAAAACGGCAGCATTTGGAAATGCAGCATATGGAAGGCAATGCATTGGGATGAAATGAGGGCCAGGGAAAAAACCAGAGAGTTGCCCAAATTCTAGGGGTTGAATCTCTGAAATCCAAAAAGAAAGGAACAAGGTGAGAGGCGAGAAGAAAGTGAGGAAGGGAAGGACTCCAAAAGAAAAAGGGAAAAAAAATTTGTCACCGAAGTTCAAACAAGCAAATGGCATGGCATGTGCAGAAGGGCAGAGAGCTGGATCAAAGCGTGCCAACTTGATCCTCACTGAAATTGCAAGATATCCTTTCCTTTCATGACATGAAATTCTTCATTTCATGTCATGAAAGGAGAAGGGCTGAAAAGAAATGGAAAAATTTGTCACCGAAGTTCAAACAAGCAAATGGCATGGCATGAGCTGAAGTGCAGAGAACTGGCCCAAAGCTTGCCAGCTTGATCCTCACTGAAATCGCAAGATTTCATTTCCTTTCATGAAATGAATTTCATGAAAGGAAATGAAATCCCAAATTCAGAGAAGGAGTGTAACAAGCACTTGGGACAGGAGATATGAGCAAAGAGAAGGTGAGCGGAAAAAACGGCAGCATTTGGAAAGGCAGCACATGGAAGGCAATGAATTGTGATGAAATGAGGGCCAGGGAAAAAACCAGAGAGTTGCCCAAATTCTAGGGGTCTCATCCCTGAAATGCAAAGAGAAAGGAACAAGGTGAGAGGCGAGAAGAAAGTGAGGAAGGGAAGGGCTCCAAAAGAAAAAGGGAAAAATAATTTGTCACCGAAGTTCAAACAAGCAAATGGCATGGCATGAGCGTAAGGGCAGAGAGCTGGACCAAAGTTGCCAACTTGATCCTCACTGAAATTGCAAGATTTCCTCTCCTTTCATGACGTGAAATTCTTCATTTCACGTCATGAAAGGAGAAGGGCTGAAAAAAAAAGGAACAATTTGTCACCGAAGTTCAAACAAGCACATGGCATGGCATGAGCTGAAGTGCAGAGAACTGGCCCAAAGCTTGCCAGCTTGATCCTCACTGAAATCGCAAGATTTCATTTCCTTTCATGAAATGAATTTCATGAAAGGAAATGAAATCCCAAATTCAGAGAAAGAGTGTAACAAGCACTTGGGACAGGAGATATGAGCAAAGAGAAGGTGAGCGGAAAAAACGGCAGCATTTGGAAATGCAGTACATGGAAGGCAATGCATTGGGATGAAATGAGGGCCAGGGAAAAAACCAGAGAGTTGCCCAAATTCTAGGGGTTGAATCTCTGAAATCCAAAGAGAAAGGAACAAGGTGAGAGGCGTGAAGAAAGTGAGGAAGGGAAGGGCTCAAAAGAAAAAGGGAAAAATAATTTGTCACCGAAGTTCAAACAAGGAAATGGCATGGCATGAGCTGCAGGGCAGAGAGCTGGACCAAAGCATGCCAACATGATCCTCACTGAAATTGCAAGATATCCTTTCCTTTCATGACATGAAATTCTTCATTTCATGTCATGAAAGGAGAAGGGCTGAAAAAAAATGGAAAAATTTGTCACCGAAGTTCAAACAAGCAAATGGCATGGCATGAGCTGAAGTGCAGAGAACTGGCCCAAAGCTTGCCAGCTTGATCCTCACTGAAATCGCAAGATTTCATTTCCTTTCATGAAATGAATTTCATGAAAGGAAATGAAATCCCAAATTCAGAGAAGGAGTGTAACAAGCACTGGGGACAGGAGATATGAGCAAAGAGAAGGTGAGCGGAAAAAACGGCAGCATTTGGAAATGCAGCACATGGAAGGCAATGCATTGGGATGAAATGAGGGCCAGGGAAAAAACGAGAGTTGCCCAAATTCTAGGGGTTGAATCTCTGAAATGCAAAGAGAAAGGAACAAGGTGAGAGGCGAGAAGAAAGTGAGGAAGGGAAGGACTCCAAAAGAAAAAGGGAAAAAAAATTTCTCACCGAAGTTCAAAGAAGCAAATGGCATGGCATGAGCAGAAGGGCAGAGAGCTGGACCAAAGCGTGCCAACTTGATCCTCACTGAAATTGCAAGATATCCTTTCCTTTCATGACATGAAATTCTTCATTTCATGTCATGAAAGGACAATAGCTGAAAAAAAAGGAAAAATTTGTCACCGAACTTCAAACAAGCACATGGCATGGCATGAGCTGAAGTGCAGAGAACTGGCCCAAAGCTTGCCAGCTTGATCCTCACTGAAATCGCAAGATTTCATTTCCTTTCATGAAATGAATTTCATGAAAGGAAATGAAATCCCAAATTCAGAGAAGGAGTGTAACAAGCACTTGGGACAGGAGATATGAGCAAAGAGAAGGTGAGCGGAAAAAACGGCAGCATTTAAAAATGCAGCACATGGAAGGCAAAGCATTGTGATGAAATGAGGGCCAGGGAAAAAACCAGAGAGTTGCCCAAATTCTAGGGGTTGAATCTCTGAAATCCAAAGAGAAAGGAACAAGGTGAGAGGCGAGAAGAAAGTGAGGAAGGGAAGGACTCCAAAAGAAAAAGGGAAAAAAAATTCTCACCGAAGTTCAAACAAGCAAATGGCATGGCATGAGCAGATGGGCAGAGAGCTGGACCAAAGCTTGCCAACTTGATCCTCACTGAAATTGCAAGATATCCTTTCCTTTCATGACATGAAATTCTTCATTTCATGTCATGTAAGGAGAAGGGCTGAAAAAAAATGGAAAAATTTGTCACCGAAGTTCAAACAAGCAAATGGCATGCCATGAGCTGAAGTGCAGAGAACTGGCCCAAAGCTTGCCAGCTTGATCCTCACTGAAATCGCAAGATTTCATTTCCTTTCATGAAATGAATTTCATGAAAGGAAATGAAATCCCAAATTCAGAGAAGGAGTGTAACAAGCACTTGGGACAGGAGATATGAGCAAAGAGAAGGTGAGCGGAAAAAACGGCAGCAATTGGAAATGCAGCACAGGGAAGGCAATGCATTGGGATGAAATGAGGGCCAGGGAAAAAACGAGAGTTGCCCAAATTCTAGGGGTTGAATCTCTGAAATGCAAAGAGAAAGGAACAAGGTGAGAGGCGAGAAGAAAGTGAGGAAGGGAAGGACTCCAAAAGAAAAAGGGAAAAAAAATTTCTCACCGAAGTTCAAAGAAGCAAATGGCATGGCATGAGCAGAAGGGCAGAGAGCTGGACCAAAGCGTGCCAACTTGATCCTCACTGAAATTGCAAGATATCCTTTCCTTTCATGACATGAAATTCTTCATTTCATGTCATGAAAGGACAATAGCTGAAAAAATAGGAAAAATTTGTCACCGAACTTCAAACAAGCACATGGCATGGCATCAGCTGAAGTGCAGAGAAGTGGCCCAAATCTTGCCAGCTTGATCATCACTGAAATCGCAAGATTTCATTTCCTTTGATGAAATGAATTTCATCAAAGGAAATGAAATCCCAAATTCAGAGAAGGAGTGTAACAAGCACTTGGGACAGGAGATATGAGCAAAGAGAAGGTGAGCGGAAAAAACGGCAGCATTTGGAAATGCAGCATATGGAAGGCAATGCAGTGGGATGAAATGAGAGCCAGGGAAAAAACCAGAGAGTTGCCCAAATTCTAGGGGTTGAATCTCTGAAATCCAAAAAGAAAGGAACAAGGTGAGAGGCGAGAAGAAAGTGAGGAAGGGAAGGACTCCAAAAGAAACAGGGAAAAAAAATTTCTCACCGAAGTTCAAAGAAGCAAATGGCATGGCATGAGCAGAAGGGCAGAGAGCTGGACCAAAGCGTGCCAACTTGATCCTCACTGAAATTGCAAGATATCCTTTCCATTCATGACATGAAATTCTTCATTTCATGTCATGAAAGGAGAAGGGCTGAAAAAAAAAGGAAAAATTTGTCACCGAAGTTCAAAAAAGCACATGGCATAGCATGAGCTGAAGTGCAGAGAACTGGCCCAAAGCTTGCCAGCTTGATCCTCACTGAAATCGCAAGATTTCATTTCCTTTGATGAAATGAATTTCATCAAAGGAAATGAAATCCCAAATTCAGAGAAGGAGTGTAACAAGCACTGGGGACAGGAGATATGAGCAAAGAGAAGGTGAGCGGATAAAACGGCAGCATTTGGAAATGCAGCATATGGAAGGCAATGCATTGGGATGAAATGAGAGCCAGGGAAAAAACCAGAGAGTTGCCCAAATTCTAGGGGTTGAATCTCTGAAATCCAAAGAGAAAGGAACAAGGTGAGAGGTGAGAAGAAAGTGAGGAAGGGAAGGGCTCCAAAAGAAAAAGGGAAAAATAATTTGTCACCGAAGTTCAAACAAGCACATGGCATGGCATGAGCTGAAGTGCAGAGAACTGGCCCAAAGCTTGCCAGCTTGATCCTCACTGAAATCGCAAGATTTCATTTCCTTTCATGAAATGAATTTCATGAAAGGAAATGAAATCCCAAATTCAGAGAAGGAGTGTAACAAGCACTGGGGACAGGAGATATGAGCAAAGAGAAGGTGAGCGGAAAAAACGGCAGCATTTGGAAATGCAGCATATGGAAGGCAATGCATTGGGATGAAATGAGAGCCAGGGAAAAAACCAGAGAGTTGCCCAAATTCTAGGGGTTGAATCTCTGAAATCCAAAAAGAAAGGAACAAGGTGAGAGGCGAGAAGAAACTGAGGAAGGGAAGGACTCCAAAAGAAAAAGGGAAAAAAAATTTCTCACCGAAGTTCAAACAAGCAAATGGCATGGCATGAGCAGAAGGGCAGAGAGCTGGACCAAAGCGTGCCAACTTGATCCTCACTGAAATTGCAAGATATCCTTCCCTTTCATGACATGAAATTCTTCATTTCATGTCATGAAAGGAGAAGGGCTGAAAAAAAAAGGAAAAATTTGTCACCGAAGTTCAAACAAGCAAATGGCATGGCATGAGCTGAAGTGCAGAGAACTGGCCCAAAGCTAGCCAGCTTGATCCTCACTGAAATTGCAAGATATCCTTTCCTTTCATGACATGAAATTCTTCATTTCATGTCATGAAAGGAGAAGGGCTGAAAAAATATGGAAAAATTTGTCACCGAAGTTCAAACAAGCACATGGCATGGCATGAGCTGAAGTGCAGAGAACTGGCCCAAAGCTTGCCAGCTTGATCCTCACTGAAATTGCAAGATTTCATTTCCTTTCATGAAATGAATTTCATGAAAGGAAATGAAATCCCAAATTCAGAGAAGGAGTGTAACAAGCACTGGGGACAGGAGATATGAGCAAAGAGAAGGTGAGCGGAAAAAACGGCAGCATTTGGAAATGCAGCATATGGAAGGCAATGCATTGGGATGAAATGAGAGCCAGGGAAAAAACCAGAGAGTTGCCCAAATTCTAGGGGTTGAATCTCTGAAATCCAAAAAGAAAGGAACAAGGTGAGAGGCGAGAAGAAAGTGAGGAAGGGAAGGACTCCGAAAGAAAAAGGGAAAAAAAATTTGTCACCGAAGTTCAAAAAAGCAAATGGCATGGCATGTGCAGAAGGGCAGAGAGCTGGATCAAAGCGTGCCAACTTGATCCTCACTGAAATTGCAAGATATCCTTTCCTTTCATGACATGAAATTCTTCATTTCATGTCATGAAAGGAGAAGGGCTGAAAAAAAAAGGAAAAATTTGTCACCGAAGTTCAAACAAGCAAATGGCATGGCATGAGCTGAAGTGCAGAGAACTGGCCCAAAGCTAGCCAGCTTGATCCTCACTGAAATTGCAAGATATCCTTTCCTTTCATGACATGAAATTCTTCATTTCATGTCATGAAAGGAGAAGGGCTGAAAAAATATGGAAAAATTTGTCACCGAAGTTCAAACAAGCACATGGCATGGCATGAGCTGAAGTGCAGAGAACTGGCCCAAAGCTTGCCAGCTTGATCCTCACTGAAATTGCAAGATTTCATTTCCTTTCATGAAATGAATTTCATGAAAGGAAATGAAATCCCAAATTCAGAGAAGGAGTGTAACAAGCACTGGGGACAGGAGATATGAGCAAAGAGAAGGTGAGCGGAAAAAACGGCAGCATTTGGAAATGCAGCATATGGAAGGCAATGCATTGGGATGAAATGAGAGCCAGGGAAAAAACCAGAGAGTTGCCCAAATTCTAGGGGTTGAATCTCTGAAATCCAAAAAGAAAGGAACAAGGTGAGAGGCGAGAAGAAAGTGAGGAAGGGAAGGACTCCGAAAGAAAAAGGGAAAAAAAATTTGTCACCGAAGTTCAAAAAAGCAAATGGCATGGCATGTGCAGAAGGGCAGAGAGCTGGATCAAAGCGTGCCAACTTGATCCTCACTGAAATTGCAAGATATCCTTTCCTTTCATGACATGAAATTCTTCATTTCATGTCATGAAAGGAGAAGGGCTGAAAAAAAAAGCAAAAATTTGTCACCGAAGTTCAAACAAGCAAATGGCATGGCATGAGCTGAAGTGCAGAGAACTGGCCCAAAGCTTGCCAGCTTGATCCTCACTGAAATCGCAAGATTTCATTTCCTTTGATGAAATGAATTTCATCAAAGGAAATGAAATCCCAAATTCAGAGAAGGAGTGTAACAAGCACTTGGGACAGGAGATATGAGCAAAGAGAAGGTGAGCGGAAAAAACGGCAGCATTTGGAAATGCAGCATATGGAAGGCAATGCAGTGGGATGAAATGAGAGCCAGGGAAAAAACCAGAGAGTTGCCCAAATTCTAGGGGTTGAATCTCTGAAATCCAAAAAGAAAGGAACAAGGTGAGAGGCGAGAAGAAAGTGAGGAAGGGAAGGACTCCAAAAGAAACAGGGAAAAAAAATTTCTCACCGAAGTTCAAAGAAGCAAATGGCATGGCATGAGCAGAAGGGCAGAGAGCTGGACCAAAGCGTGCCAACTTGATCCTCACTGAAATTGCAAGATATCCTTTCCATTCATGACATGAAATTCTTCATTTCATGTCATGAAAGGAGAAGGGCTGAAAAAAAAAGGAAAAATTTGTCACCGAAGTTCAAACAAGCACATGGCATGGCATGAGCTGAAGTGCAGAGAACTGGCCCAAAGCTTGCCAGCTTGATCCTCACTGAAATTGCAAGATTTCATTTCCTTTCATGAAATGAATTTCATGAAAGGAAATGAAATCCCAAATTCAGAGAAGGAGTGTAACAAGCACTGGGGACAGGAGATATGAGCAAAGAGAAGGTGAGCGGAAAAAACGGCAGCATTTGGAAATGCAGCATATGGAAGGCAATGCATTGGGATGAAATGAGAGCCAGGGAAAAAACCAGAGAGTTGCCCAAATTCTAGGGGTTGAATCTCTGAAATCCAAAAAGAAAGGAACAAGGTGAGAGGCGAGAAGAAAGTGAGGAAGGGAAGGACTCCGAAAGAAAAAGGGAAAAAAAATTTGTCACCGAAGTTCAAAAAAGCAAATGGCATGGCATGTGCAGAAGGGCAGAGAGCTGGATCAAAGCGTGCCAACTTGATCCTCACTGAAATTGCAAGATATCCTTTCCTTTCATGACATGAAATTCTTCATTTCATGTCATGAAAGGAGAAGGGCTGAAAAAAAAAGCAAAAATTTGTCACCGAAGTTCAAACAAGCAAATGGCATGGCATGAGCTGAAGTGCAGAGAACTGGCCCAAAGCTTGCCAGCTTGATCCTCACTGAAATCGCAAGATTTCATTTCCTTTGATGAAATGAATTTCATCAAAGGAAATGAAATCCCAAATTCAGAGAAGGAGTGTAACAAGCACTTGGGACAGGAGATATGAGCAAAGAGAAGGTGAGCGGAAAAAACGGTAGCATTTGGAAATGCAGCATATGGAAGGCAATGCAGTGGGATGAAATGAGAGCCAGGGAAAAAACCAGAGAGTTGCCCAAATTCTAGGGTTTGAATCTCTGAAATCCAAAAAGAAAGGAACAAGGTGAGAGGCGAGAAGAAAGTGAGGAAGGGAAGGACTCCAAAAGAAACAGGGAAAAAAAATTTCTCACCGAAGTTCAAAGAAGCAAATGGCATGGCATGAGCAGAAGGGCAGAGAGCTGGACCAAAGCGTGCCAACTTGATCCTCACTGAAATTGCAAGATATCCTTTCCATTCATGACATGAAATTCTTCATTTCATGTCATGAAAGGAGAAGGGCTGAAAAAAAAAGGAAAAATTTGTCACCGAAGTTTAAAAAAGCACATGGCATAGCATGAGCTGAAGTGCAGAGAACTGGCCCAAAGCTTGCCAGCTTGATCCTCACTGAAATCGCAAGATTTCATTTCCTTTGATGAAATGAATTTCATCAAAGGAAATGAAATCCCAAATTCAGAGAAGGAGTGTAACAAGCACTGGGGACAGGAGATATGAGCAAAGAGAAGGTGAGCGGATAAAACGGCAGCATTTGGAAATGCAGCATATGGAAGGCAATGCATTGGGATGAAATGAGAGCCAGGGAAAAAACCAGAGAGTTGCCCAAATTCTAGGGGTTGAATCTCTGAAATCCAAAGAGAAAGGAACAAGGTGAGAGGTGAGAAGAAAGTGAGGAAGGGAAGGGCTCCAAAAGAAAAAGGGAAAAATAATTTGTCACCGAAGTTCAAACAAGCACATGGCATGGCATGAGCTGAAGTGCAGAGAACAGGCCCAAAGCTTGCCAGCTTGATCCTCACTGAAATCGCAAGATTTCATTTCCTTTCATGAAATGAATTTCATGAAAGGAAATGAAATCCCAAATTCAGAGAAGGAGTGTAACAAGCACTGGGGACAGGAGATATGAGCAAAGAGAAGGTGAGCGGAAAAAACGGCAGCATTTGGAAATGCAGCATATGGAAGGCAATGCATTGGGATGAAATGAGAGCCAGGGAAAAAACCAGAGAGTTGCCCAAATTCTAGGGGTTGAATCTCTGAAATCCAAAAAGAAAGGAACAAGGTGAGAGGCGAGAAGAAAGTGAGGAAGGGAAGGACTCCAAAAGAAAAAGGGAAAAAAAATTTCTCACCGAAGTTCAAACAAGCAAATGGCATGGCATGAGCAGAAGGGCAGAGAGCTGGACCAAAGCGTGCCAACTCGATCCTCACTGAAATTGCAAGATATCCTTCCCTTTCATGACATGAAATTCTTCATTTCATGTCATGAAAGGAGAAGGGCTGAAAAAAAAAGGAAAAATTTGTCACCGAAGTTCAAACAAGCAAATGGCATGGCATGAGCTGAAGTGCAGAGAACTGGCCCAAAGCTTGCCAGCTTGATCCTCACTGAAATCGCAAGATTTCATTTCCTTTCGTGAAATTAATTTCACGAAAGGAAATGAAATCCCAAATTCAGAGAAGGAGTGTAACAAGCACTTGGGACAGGAGATATGAGCAAAGAGAAGGTGAGCGGAAAAAAAGGCAGCATTTGGAAATGCAGCACATGGAAGGCAATGCATTGGGATGAAATGAGGGCCAGGGAAAAAACCAGAGAGTTGCCAAATTCTAGGGGTTGAATCTCTGAAATCCAAAGAGAAAGGAACAAGGTGAGAGGCGAGAAGAAAGTGAGGAACGGAAGGACTCCAAAAGAAAAAGGGAAAAAAAATTTCCAACCGAAGTTCAAAGAAGCAAATGGCATGGCATGAGCAGAAGGGCAGAGAGCCGCACCAAAGCGTGCCAACATGATCCTCACTGAAATTGCAAGATATCCTTTCCTTTCATGACATGAAATTCTTAATTTCATGTCATGAAAGGACAATAGCTTAAAAAAAAAGGAAAAATTTGTCACCGAAGTTCAAACAAGCAAATGGCATGGCATGAGCTGAAGTGCAGAGAACTGGCCCAAAGCTTGCCAGCTTGATCCTCACTGAAATCGCAAGATTTCATTTCCTTTCATGAAATGAATTTCATGAAAGGAAATGAAATCCCAAATTCAGAGAAGGAGTGTAACAAGCACTTGGGACAGGAGATATGAGCAAAGAGAAGGTGAGCGGAAAAAACGGCAGCATTTGGAAATTCAGCATATGGAAGGCAATGCATTGGGATGAAATGAGAGCCAGGGAAAAAACCAGAGAGTTGCCCAAATTCTAGGGGTTGAATCTCTGAAATCCAAAAGGAAAGGAACAAGGTGAGAGGCGTGAAGAAAGTGAGGAAGGGAAGGACTCCAAAAGAAAAAGGGAAAAAAAATTTCTCACCGAAGTTCAAAGAAGCAAATGGCATGGCATGAGCAGAAGGGCAGAGAGCTGGACCAAAGCGTGCCAACTTGATCCTCACTGAAATTGCAAGATATCCTTTCCTTTCATGACATGAAATTCTTCATTTCATGTCATGAAAGGAGAAGGGCTGAAAAAAAAAGGAAAAATTTGTCACCGAAGTTCAAACAAGCAAATGGTATGGCATGAGCTGAAGTGCAGAGAACTGGCCCAAAGCTTGCCAGCTTGAGCCTCACTGAAATTGCAAGATTTCATTTCCTTTCATTATATGAATTTCATGAAAGGAAATGAAATCCCAAATTCAGAGAAGGAGTGTAACAAGCACTGGGGACAGGAGATATGAGCAAAGAGAAGGTGAGCGGAAAAAACGGCAGCATTTGGAAATGCAGCACATGGAAGGCAATGCATTGGGATGAAATGAGGGCCAGGGAAAAAACCAGAGAGTTGCCCAAATTCTAGGGGTTGAATCTCTGAAATGCAAAGAGAAAGGAACAAGGTGAGAGGCGAGAAGAAAGTGAGGAAGGGAAGGACTCCAAAAGAAAAAGGGAAAAATAATTTCTCACCGAAGTTCAAACAAGCAAATGGCATGGCATGAGCAGAAGGGCAGAGAGCTGGACCAAAGTTGCCAACTTGATCCTCACTGAAACTGCAAGATTTCCTTTCCTTTCATGACATGAAATTCTTCATTTCATGTCATGAAAGGAGAAGGGTTGAAAAAAAAAGGAAAAATTTGTCACCGAAGTTCGAACAAGCACATGGCATGGCATGAGCTGAAGTGCAGAGAACAGGCCCAAAGCTTGCCAGCTTGATCCTCACTGAAATTGCAAGATTTCATTTCCTTTCATGAAATTCATTTCATGAAATGAATTTCATGAAAGGAAATGAAATCCCAAATTCAGAGAAAGAGTGTAACAAGCACTGGGGACAGGAGATATGAGCAAAGAGAAGGTGAGCGGAAAAAACGGCAGCATTTGGAAATGCAGCACATGGAAGGCAATGCATTGGGATGAAATGAGGGCCAGGGAAAAAACCAGAGAGTTGCCCAAATTCTAGGGGTTGAATCTCTGAAATCCAAAGAGAAAGGAACAAGGTGAGAGGCGAGAAGAAAGTGAGGAAGGGAATGACTCTAAAAGAAAAAGGGAAAAATAATTTGTCACCGAAGTTCAAACAAGCAAATGGCATGGCATGAGCTGCAGGGCAGAGAGCTGGACCAAGGTTGCCAACTTGATCCTCACTGAAACTGCAAGATTTCCTTTCCTTTCATGACATGAAATTCTTCATTTCATGTCATGAAAGAAGAAGGGCTGAAAAAAAAAGGAAAAATTTGTCACCGAAGTTCAAACAAGCACATGGCATGGCATGAGCTGAAGTGCAGAGAACTGGCCCAAAGCTTGCCAGCTTGATCCTCACTGAAATCGCAAGATTTCATTTCCTTTCATGAAATGAATTTCATGAAAGGAAATGAAATCCCAAATTCAGAGAAGGAGTGTAACAAGCACTGGGGACAGGAGATATGAGCAAAGAGAAGGTGAGCGGAAAAAACGGCAGCATTTGGAAATGCAGCACATGGAAGGCAATGCATTGGGATGAAATGAGGGCCAGGGAAAAAACCAGAGAGTTGCCCAAATTCTAGGGGTTGAATCTCTGAAATCCAAAGAGAAAGAAACAAGGTGAGAGGCGAGAAGAATGTGAGGAAGGGAAGGGCTCCAAAAGAAAAAGGGAAAAATAATTTGTCACCGAAGTTCAAACAAGCAAATGGCATGGCATTAGCTGCAGGGCAGAGAGCTGGACCAAAGTTGCCAACTTGATCCTCACTGAAATTGCAAGATATCCTTTCCTTTCATGACATGAAATTCTTCATTTCATGTCATGAAAGGACAATAGCTGAAAAAAAAAGGAAAAATTTGTCACTGAAGTTCAAACAAGCAAAAGGCATGGCATGAGCAGAAGGGCAGAGAGCTGGACCAAAGCGTGCCAACTTGATCCTCATGAAATTGCAAGATATCCTTTCCTTTCATGACATGAAATTCTTCATTTCATGTCATGAAAGGAGAAGGGCTGAAAAAAAAAGGAAATATTTGTCACCGAAGTTCAAACAAGCACATGGCATGGCATGAGCTGAAGTGCAGAGAACGGGCCCAAAGCTTGCCAGCTTGATCCTCACTGAAATCGCAAGATTTCATTTCCTTTCATGAAATGAATTTCATGAAAGGAAATGAAATTCCAAATTCAGAGAAAGAGTGTAACAAGCACTAGGGACATGAGATATGAGCAAAGAGAAGGTGAGCGGAAAAAACGGCAGCATTTGGAAATGCAGCACATGGAAGGCAATGCATTGGGATGAAATGAGGGCCAGGGAAAAAACCAGAGAGTTGCCCAAATTCTAGGGGTTGAATCTCTGAAATGCAAAGAGAAAGGAACAAGGTGAGAGGCGAGAAGAAAGTGAGGAAGGGAAGGGCTCCAAAAGAAAAAGGGAAAAATAATTTGTCACCGAAGTTCAAACAAGCAAATGGCATGGCATGAGCTGCAGGGCAGAGAGCTGGGACAAAGCTTCCCAACGTGATCCTCACTGAAATTGCAAGATGACCTCTCCTTTCATGACATGAAATTCTTCATTTCATGTCATGAAAGGACAATAGCTGAAAAAAAAGGAAAAATTTGTCACCGAAGTTCAAACAAGCACATGGCATGGCATGAGCTGAAGTGCAGAGAACTGGCCCAAAGCTTGCCAGCTTGATCCTCACTGAAATCGCAAGATTTCATTTCCTTTCATGAAATGAATTTCATGAAAGGAAATGAAATTCCAAATTCAGAGAAAGAGTGTAACAAGCACTGGGGACAGGAGATATGAGCAAAGAGAAGGTGAGCGGAAAAAACGGCAGCATTTGGAAATGCAGCACATGGAAGGCAATGCATTGGGATGAAATGAGGGCCAGGGAAAAAACCAGAGAGTTGCCCAAGTTCTAGGGGTTGAATCTCTGAAATCCAAAGAGAAAGGAACAAGGTGAGAGGCGAGAAGAAAGTGAGGAAGGGAAGGGCTCCAAAAGAAAAAGGGAAAAATAATTTGTCACCGAAGTTCAAACAAGCAAATGGCATGGCATGAGCTGAAGGGCAGAGAGCTGGGCCAAAGCTTGCCAACGTGATCCTCACTGAAATTGCAAGATATCTTTCCTTTCATGACATGAAATTCTTCATTTCATGTCATGAAACGAGAAGGGATGAAAAAAAAAGGAAAAATTTGTCACCGAAGTTCAAACAAGCACATGGCATGGCATGAGCTGAAGTGCAGAGAACTGGCCCAAAGCTTGCCAGCTTGATCCTCACTGAAATCGCAAGATTTCATTTCCTTTCATGAAATGAATTTCATGAAAGGAAATGAAATTCCAAATTCAGAGAAAGAGGGAAACAAGCACCAGGGACAGGAGATATGAGCAAAGAGAAGGTGAGCGGAAAAAAAGGCAGCATTTGGAAATGCAGCACATGGAAGGCAATGCATTGGGATGAAATGAGGGCCAGGGAAAAAACCAGAGAGTTGCCCAAATTCTAGGGGTTGAATCTCTGAAATCCAAAGAGAAAGGAACAAGGTGAGAGGCGAGAAGAAAGTGAGGAAGGGAAGGACTCCAAAAGAAAAAAGGAAAAATAATTTCTCACCGAAGTTCAAACAAGCAAATGGCATGGCATGAGCAGAAGGGCAGAGAGCTGGGCCGAAGCTTGCCAACGTGATCTTCACTGAAATTGCAAGATTTCCCCTCCTTTCATGACATGAAATTCTTCATTTCATGTCATGAAAGGACAATAGCTGAAAAAAAAGGAAAAATTTGTCATCGAAGTTCAAACAAGCACATGGCATGGCATGAGCTGAAGTGCAGAGAACTGGCCCAAAGCTTGCCAGCTTGATCCTCACTGAAATCGCAAGATTTCATTTCCATTCATGAAATGAATTTCATGAAAGGAAATGAAATCCCAAATTCAGAGAAGGAGTGTAACAAGCACTGGGGACAGGAGATATGAGCAAAGAGAAGGTGAGCGGAAAAAACGGCAGCATTTGGAAATGCAGCATATGGAAGGCAATGCATTGGGATGAAATGAGAGCCAGGGAAAAAAGCAGAGAGTTGCCCAAATTCTAGGGGTTGAATCTCTGAAACCCAAAGAGAAAGGAACAAGGTGAGAGGCGAGAAGAAAGTGAGGAAGGGAAGGACTCCAAAAGAAAAAGGGAAAAATAATTTGTCACCGAAGTTCAAACAAGCAAAAGGCATGGCATGAGCAGAAGGGCAGAGAGCTGGACCAAAGCTTGCCAACTTGATCCTCACTGAAATCGCAAGATATCTTTTCCTTTCATGACATGAAATTCTTCATTTCATGTCATGTAAGGAGAAGGGCTGAAAAAAAAAGGAAAAAATTGTCACCGAACTTCAAACAAGCACATGGCATGGCATGAGCTGAAGTCCAGAGAACTGGCCCAAAGCTTGCCAGCTTGATCCTCACTGAAATCGCAAGATTTCATTTCCTTTCATGAAATGAATTTCATGAAAGGAAATGAAATTCCAAATTCAGAGAAAGAGTGTAACAAGCACTGGGGACAGGAGATATGAGCAAAGAGAAAGTGAGCGGAAAAAACGGCAGCATTTGGAAATGCAGCACATGGAAGGCAATGCATTGGGATGAAATGAGGGCCAGGGAAAAAACCAGAGAGTTGCCCAAATTCTAGGGGTTGAATCTCTGAAATCCAAAGAGAAAGGAACAAGGTGAGAGGCGAGAAGAAAGTGAGGAAGGGAAGGGCTCCAAAAGAAAAAGGGAAAAATAATTTGTCACCGAAGTTCAAACAAGCAAATGGCATGGCATGAGCTGAAGGGCAGAGAGCTGGGCCAAAGCTTGCCAACGTGATCCTCACTGAAATTGCAAGATATCTTTCCTTTCATGACATGAAATTCTTCATTTCATGTCATGAAAGGACAATAGCTGAAAAAAAAAGGAAAAATTAGTCACCGAAGTTCAAACAAGCAAATGGCATGGCATGAGCTGAAGTGCAGAGAACTGGCCCAAAGCTTGCCAGCTTGATCCTCACTGAAATCGCAAGATTTCATTTCCTTTCATGAAATGAATTTCATGAAAGGAAATGAAATCCCAAACTCAGAGAAGGAGTGTAACAAGCACTGGGGACAGGAGATATGAGCAAAGAGAAGGTGAGCGGAAAAAACAGCAGCATTTGGAAATGCAGCACATGGAAGGCAATGCATTGGGATGAAATGAGAGCCAGGGAAAAAACCAGAGAGTTGCCCAAATTCTAGGGGTTGAATCTCTGAAACCCAAAGAGAAAGGAACAAGGTGAGAGGCGAGAAGAAAGGGAGGAAGGGAAGGACTCCAAAAGAAAAAGGGAAAAATAATTTCTCACCGAAGTTCAAACAAGCAAATGGCATGGCATGAGCAGAAGGCCAGAGAGCTGGACCAAAGAGTGCCAACTTGATCCTCACTGTAATTGCAAGATATCCTTTCCTTTCATGACATGAAATTCTTCATTTCATGTCATGAAAGGAGAAGGGCTGAAGAAAAAAGGAAAAATTTGTCACCAAAGTTCAAACAAGCACATGGCATGGCATGAGCTGAAGTGCAGAGAACTGGCCCAAAGCTTGCCAGCTTGATCCTCACTGAAATCGCAAGATTTCATTTCCTTTCATGAAATGAATTTCATGAAAGGAAATGAAATCCCAAATTCAGAGAAGGAGTGTAACAAGCACTGGGGACAGGAGATATGAGCAAAGAGAAGGTGAGCGGAAGAAACGGCAGCATTTGGAAATGCAGCATATGGAAGGCAATGCATTGGGATGAAATGAGAGCCAGGGAAAAAAGCAGAGAGTTGCCCAAATTCTAGGGGTTGAATCTCTGAAACCCAAAGAGAAAGGAACAAGGTGAGAGGCGAGAAGAAAGTGAGGAAGGGAAGGACTCCAAAAGAAAAAGGGAAAAATAATTTGTCACCGAAGTTCAAACAAGCAAATGGCATGGCATGAGCAGAAGGGCAGAGAGCTGGGCCAAAGCTTGCCAACTTGATCCTCACTGAAATTGCAAGATTTCCTCTCCTTTCATGACATGAAATTCTTCATTTCATGTCATGAAAGGACAATAGCTGAAAAAAAAGGAAAAATTTGTCATCGAAGTTCAAACAAGCACATGGCATGGCATGAGCTGAAGTGCAGAGAACTGGCCCAAAGCTTGCCAGCTTGATCCTCACTGAAATCGCAAGATTTCATTTCCATTCATGAAATGAATTTCATGAAAGGAAATGAAATCCCAAATTCAGAGAAGGAGTGTAACAAGCACTGGGGACAGGAGATATGAGCAAAGAGAAGGTGAGCGGAAAAAACGGCAGCATTTGGAAATGCAGCATATGGAAGGCAATGCATTGGGATGAAATGAGAGCCAGGGAAAAAAGCAGAGAGTTGCCCAAATTCTAGGGGTTGAATCTCTGAAACCCAAAGAGAAAGGAACAAGGTGAGAGGCGAGAAGAAAGTGAGGAAGGGAAGGACTCCAAAAGAAAAAGGGAAAAATAATTTGTCACCGAAGTTCAAACAAGCAAAAGGCATGGCATGAGCAGAAGGGCAGAGAGCTGGACCAAAGCTTGCCAACTTGATCCTCACTGAAATCGCAAGATATCTTTTCCTTTCATGACATGAAATTCTTCATTTCATGTCATGTAAGGAGAAGGGCTGAAAAAAAAAGGAAAAATTTGTCACCGAACTTCAAACAAGCACATGGCATGGCATGAGCTGAAGTGCAGAGAACTGGCCCAAAGCTTGCCAGCTTGATCCTCACTGAAATCGCAAGATTTCATTTCCTTTCATGAAATGAATTTCATGAAAGGAAATGAAATTCCAAATTCAGAGAAAGAGTGTAACAAGCACTGGGGACAGGAGATATGAGCAAAGAGAAGGTGAGCGGAAAAAACGGCAGCATTTGGAAATGCAGCATGTGGAAGGCAATGCATTGGGATGAAATGAGGGCGAGGGAAAAAACCAGAGAGTTGCCCAAATTCTAGGGGTTGAATCTCTGAAATCCAAAGAGAAAGGAACAAGGTGAGAGGCGAGAAGAAAGTGAGGAAGGGAAGGACTCCAAAAGAAAAAGGGAAAAATAATTTCTCACCGAAGTTCAAACAAGCAAATGGCATGGCATGAGCAGAAGGGCAGAGAGCTGGGCCGAAGCTTGCCAACGTGATCTTCACTGAAATTGCAAGATTTCCCCTCCTTTCATGACATGAAATTCTTCATTTCATGTCATGTAAGGAGAAGGGCTGAAAAAAAAAGGAAAAAATTGTCACCGAAGTTCAAACAAGCAAATGGCACGGCATGAGCTGAAGTGCAGAGAACTGGCCCAAAGCTTGCCAGCTTGATCCTCACTGAAATCGCAAGATTTCATTTCCTTTCATGAAATGAATTTCATGAAAGGAAATGAAATCCCAAATTCAGAGAAGGAGTGTAACAAGCACTGGGGACAGGAGATATGAGCAAAGAGAAGGTGAGCGGAAAAAACGGCAGCATTTGGAAATGCAGCACATGGAAGGCAATGCATTGGGATGAAATGAGGGCCAGGGAAAAAACCAGAGAGTTGCCCAAATTCTAGGGGTTGAATCTCTGAAATCCAAAGAGAAAGGAACAAGGTGAGGGGCGTGAAGAAAGCGAGGAAGTGAAGGGCTCAAAAGAAAAAGGGAAAAATAACTTATCACTGAAGTTCAAACAAGCAAAAGGCATGGCATGAGCAGAAGGGCAGAGAGCTGGACCAAAGCTTGCCAACTTGATCCTCACTGAAATTGCAAGATATCTTTTCCTTTCATGACATGAAATTCTTCATTTCATGTCATGTAAGGAGAAGGGCTGAAAAAAAAAGGAAAAAATTGTCACCGAACTTCAAACAAGCAAATGGCATGGCATGAGCTGAAGTGCAGAGAACTGGCCCAAAGCTTGCCAGCTTGATCCACACTGAAATCGCAAGATTTCATTTCCTTTCATGAAATGAATTTCATGAAAGGAAATGAAATCCCAAATTCAGAGAAGGAGTGTAACAAGCACTGGGGACAGGAGATATGAGCAAAGAGAAGGTGAGCGGAAAAAACGGCAGCATTTGGAAATGCAGCATGTGGAAGGCAATGCATTGGGATGAAATGAGGGCCAGGGAAAAAACCAGAGAGTTGCACAAATTCTAGGGGTTGAATCTCTGAAATCCAAAGAGAAAGGAACAAGGTGAGAGGCGAGAAGAAAGTGAGGAAGGGAAGGACTCCAAAAGAAAAAGGGAAAAATAATTTCTCACCGAAGTTCAAACAAGCAAATGGCATGGCATGAGCAGAAGGGCAGAGAGCTGGGCCGAAGCTTGCCAACGTGATCTTCACTGAAATTGCAATATTTCCCCTCCTTTCATGACATGAAATTCTTCATTTCATGTCATGTAAGGAGAAGGGCTGAAAAAAAAAGGAAAAAATTGTCACCGAAGTTCAAACAAGCAAATGGCACGGCATGAGCTGAAGTGCAGAGAACTGGCCCAAAGCTTGCCAGCTTGATCCTCACTGAAATCGCAAGATTTCATTTCCTTTCATGAAATGAATTTCATGAAAGGAAATGAAATCCCAAATTCAGAGAAGGAGTGTAACAAGCACTGGGGACAGGAGATATGAGCAGAGAGAAGGTGAGCGGAAAAAACGGCAGCATTTGGAAATGCAGCACATGGAAGGCAATGCATTGGGATGAAATGAGGGCCAGGGAAAAAACCAGAGAGTTGCCCAAATTCTAGGGGTTGAATCTCTGAAATCCAAAGAGAAAGGAACAAGGTGAGGGGCGTGAAGAAAGTGAGGAAGGGAAGGGCTCAAAAGAAAAAGGGAAAAATAACTTGTCACTGAAGTTCAAACAAGCAAAAGGCATGGCATGAGCAGAAGGGCAGAGAGCTGGACCAAAGCGTGCCAACTTGATCCTCATGAAATTGCAAGATATCCTTTCCTTTCATGACATGAAATTCTTCATTTCATGTCATGAAAGGAGAAGGGCTGAAAAAAAAAGGAAAAATTTGTCACCGAAGTTCAAACAAGCACATGGCATGGCATGAGCTGAAGTGCAGAGAACGGGCCCAAAGCTTGCCAGCTTGATCCTCACTGAAATCGCAAGATTTCATTTCCTTTCATGAAATGAATTTCATGAAAGGAAATGAAATCCCAAATTCAGAGAAAGAGTGTAACAAGCACTGGGGACAGGAGATATGAGCAAAGAGAATGTGAGCGGAATAAACGGCAGCATTTGGAAATGCAGCACATGGAAGGCAATGCATTGGGATGAAATGAGGGCCAGGGAAAAAACCAGAGAGTTGCCCAAATTCTAGGGGTTGAATCTCTGAAATCCAAAGAGAAAGGAACAAGGTGAGAGGCGAGAAGAAAGTGAGGAAGGGAAGGGCTCCAAAAGAAAAAGGGAAAAATAATTTGTCACCGAAGTTCAAACAAGCAAATGGCATGGCATGAGCAGAAGGCCAGAGAGCTGGGCCAAAGGTTGCCAACGTGATCCTCACTGAAATTGCAAGATTTCCTCTCCTTTCATGACATGAAATTCTTCATTTCATGTCATGAAAGGACAATAGCTGAAAAAAAAGGAAAAATTTGTCACCGAAGTTCAAACAAGCACATGGCATGGCATGAGCTGAAGTGCAGAGAACTGGCCCAAAGCTTGCCAGCTTGATCCTCACTGAAATCGCAAGATTTCATTTCCTTTCATGAAATGAATTTCATGAAAGGAAATGAAATCCCAAATTCAGAGAAGGAGTGTAACAAGCACTGGGGACAGGAGATATGAGCAAAGAGAAGGCGAGCGGAAAAAACGGCAGCATTTGGAAATGCAGCATATGGAAGGCAATGCATTGGGATGAAATGAGGGCCAGGGAAAAAACCAGAGAGTTGCCCAAATTCTAGGGGTTGAATCTCTGAAATCCAAAGAGAAAGGAACAAGGTGAGGGGCGTGAAGAAAGCGAGGAAGTGAAGGGCTCAAAAGAAAAAGGGAAAAATAACTTATCACTGAAGTTCAAACAAGCAAAAGGCATGGCATGAGCAGAAGGGCAGAGAGCTGGACCAAAGCTTGCCAACTTGATCCTCACTGAAATTGCAAGATATCTTTTCCTTTCATGACATGAAATTCTTCATTTCATGTCATGTAAGGAGAAGGGCTGAAAAAAAAAGGAAAAAATTGTCACCGAACTTCAAACAAGCAAATGGCATGGCATGAGCTGAAGTGCAGAGAACTGGCCCAAAGCTTGCCAGCTTGATCCACACTGAAATCGCAAGATTTCATTTCCTTTCATGAAATGAATTTCATGAAAGGAAATGAAATCCCTAATTCAGAGAAGGAGTGTAACAAGCACTGGGGACAGGAGATATGAGCAAAGAGAAGGTGAGCGGAAAAAACGGCAGCATTTGGAAATGCAGCATGTGGAAGGCAATGCATTGGGATGAAATGAGGGCCAGGGAAAAAACCAGAGAGTTGCACAAATTCTAGGGGTTGAATCTCTGAAATCCAAAGAGAAAGGAACAAGGTGAGAGGCGAGAAGAAAGTGAGGAAGGGAAGGACTCCAAAAGAAAAAGGGAAAAATAATTTCTCACCGAAGTTCAAACAAGCAAATGGCATGGCATGAGCAGAAGGGCAGAGAGCTGGGCCGAAGCTTGCCAACGTGATCTTCACTGAAATTGCAAGATTTCCCCTCCTTTCATGACATGAAATTCTTCATTTCATGTCACGCAAGGAGAAGGGCTGAAAAAAAAAGGAAAAAATTGTCACCGAAGTTCAAACAAGCAAATGGCACGGCATGAGCTGAAGTGCAGAGAACTGGCCCAAAGCTTGCCAGCTTGATCCTCACTGAAATCGCAAGATTTCATTTCCTTTCATGAAATGAATTTCATGAAAGGAAATGAAATCCCAAATTCAGAGAAGGAGTGTAACAAGCACTGGGGACAGGAGATATGAGCAGAGAGAAGGTGAGCGGAAAAAACGGCAGCATTTGGAAATGCAGCACATGGAAGGCAATGCATTGGGATGAAATGAGGGCCAGGGAAAAAACCAGAGAGTTGCCCAAATTCTAGGGGTTGAATCTCTGAAATCCAAAGAGAAAGGAACAAGGTGAGGGGCGTGAAGAAAGTGAGGAAGGGAAGGGCTCAAAAGAAAAAGGGAAAAATAACTTGTCACTGAAGTTCAAACAAGCAAAAGGCATGGCATGAGCAGAAGGGCAGAGAGCTGGACCAAAGCGTGCCAACTTGATCCTCATGAAATTGCAAGATATCCTTTCCTTTCATGACATGAAATTCTTCATTTCATGTCATGAAAGGAGAAGGGCTGAAAAAAAAAGGAAAAATTTGTCACCGAAGTTCAAACAAGCACATGGCATGGCATGAGCTGAAGTGCAGAGAACGGGCCCAAAGCTTGCCAGCTTGATCCTCACTGAAATCGCAAGATTTCATTTCCTTTCATGAAATGAATTTCATGAAAGGAAATGAAATCCCAAATTCAGAGAAAGAGTGTAACAAGCACTAGGGACATGAGATATGAGCAAAGAGAAGGTGAGCGGAAAAAACGGCAGCATTTGGAAATGCAGCACATGGAAGGCAATGCATTGGGATGAAATGAGGGCCAGGGAAAAAACCAGAGAGTTGCCCAAATTCTAGGGGTTGAATCTCTGAAATCCAAAGAGAAAGGAACAAGGTGAGAGGCGAGAAAAAAGTGAGGAAGGGAAGGGCTCCAAAAGAAAAAGGGAAAAATAATTTGTCACCGAAGTTCAAACAAGCAAATGGCATGGCATGAGCTGCAGGGCAGAGAGCTGGGACAAAGCTTGCCAACGTGATCCTCACTGAAATTGCAAGATTTCCTCTCCTTTCATGACATGAAATTCTTCATTTCATGTCATGAAAGGACAATAGCTGAAAAAAAAGGAAAAATTTGTCACCGAACTTCAAACAAGCACATGGCATGGCATGAGCTGAAGTGCAGAGAACTGGCCCAAAGCTTGCCAGCTTGATCCTCACTGAAATCGCAAGATTTCATTTCCTTTCATGAAATGAATTTCATGAAAGGAAATGAAATCCCAAATTCAGAGAAAGAGTGTAACAAGCACTGGGGACAGGAGATATGAGCAAAGAGAATGTGAGCGGAATAAACGGCAGCATTTGGAAATGCAGCACATGGAAGGCAATGCATTGGGATGAAATGAGGGCCAGGGAAAAAACCAGAGAGTTGCCCAAATTCTAGGGGTTGAATCTCTGAAATCCAAAGAGAAAGGAACAAGGTTAGGGGCGTGAAGAAAGCGAGGAAGGGAAGGACTCCAAAAGAAAAAGGGAAAAATAATTTCTCACCGAAGTTCAAACAAGCAAATGGCATGGCATGAGCAGAAGGGCAGAGAGCTGGACCAAAGAGTGCCAACTTGATCCTCACTGAAATTGCAAGATATCCTTTCCTTTCATGACATGAAATTCTTCATTTCATGTCATGAAAGGAGAAGGGCTGAAGAAAAAAGGAAAAATTTGTCACCAAAGTTCAAACAAGCACATGGCATGGCATGAGCTGAAGTGCAGAGAACTGGCCCAAAGCTTGCCAGCTTGATCCTCACTGAAATCGCAAGATTTCATTTCCTTTCATGAAATGAATTTCATGAAAGGAAATGAAATCCCAAATTCAGAGAAGGAGTGTAACAAGCACTGGGGACAGGAGATATGAGCAAAGAGAAGGTGAGTGGAAGAAACGGCAGCATTTGGAAATGCAGCATATGGAAGGCAATGCATTGGGATGAAATGAGAGCCAGGGAAAAAAGCAGAGAGTTGCCCAAATTCTAGGGGTTGAATCTCTGAAACCCAAAGAGAAAGGAACAAGGTGAGAGGCGAGAAGAAAGTGAGGAAGGGAAGGACTCCAAAAGAGAAAGGGAAAAATAATTTGTCACCGAAGTTCAAACAAGCAAATGGCATGGCATGAGCAGAAGGGCAGAGAGCTGGACCAAAGCTTGCCAACTTGATCCTCACTGAAATTGCAAGATTTCCTCTCCTTTCATGACATGAAATTCTTCATTTCATGTCATGAAATGAGAAGGGCTGAAAAAAAAGGAAAAATTTGTCACCGAAGTTCAAACAAGCACATGGCATGGCATGAGCTGAAGTGCAGAGAACTGGCCCAAAGCTTGCCAGCTTGATCCTCACTGAAATCGCAAGATTTCATTTCCTTTCATGAAATGAATTTCATGAAAGGAAATGAAATCCCAAATTCAGAGACGGAGTGTAACAAGCACAGGGGACAGGAGATATGAGTAAAGAGAAGGTGAGCAGAAAAAACGGCAGCATTTGGAAATGGAGCATGTGGAACGCAATGCATTGGGATGAAATGAGGGCCAGGGAAAAAAACCAGAGAGTTGCCCAAATTCTAGGGGTTGAATCTCTGAAATCCAAAGAGAAAGGAACAAGGCGAGAGGCGTGAAGAAAGTGAGGAAGGGAAGGGCTCAAAAGAAAAAGGGAAAAATAATTTGTCACCGAAGTTCAAACAAGCAAATGGCATGGCATGAGCTGAAGGGCAGAGAGCTGGACCAAAGCTTGCCAACGTGATCCTCACTGAAATTGCAAGATTTCCTCTCCTTTCATGACATGAAATTCTTCATTTCATGTCATGAAAGGACAATAGCTGAAAAAAAAGGAAAAATTTGTCACCGAAGTTCAAACAAGCAAATGGCATGGCATGAGCAGAAGGCCAGAGAGCTGGACCAAAGCTTGCCAACTAGATGCTCACTGAAATTGCAAGATATCCTCTCCTTTCATGACATGAAATTCTTCATTTCATGTCATGAAACGAGAAGGGATGAAAAAAAAAGGAAAAATTTGTCACCGAAGTTCAAACAAGCACATGGCATGGCATGAGCTGAAGTGCAGAGAACGGGCCCAAAGCTTGCCAGCTTGATCCTCACTGAAATCGCAAGATTTCATTTCCTTTCATGAAATGAATTTCATGAAAGGAAATGAAATTCCAAATTCAGAGAAAGAGGGTAACAAGCACTAGGGACAGGAGATATGAGCAAAGAGATGGTGAGCGGAAAAAACGGCAGCATTTGGAAATGCAGCACATGGAAGGCAATGCATTGGGATGAAATGAGGGCCAGGGAAAAAACCAGAGAGTTGCCCAAATTCTAGGGGTTGAATCTCTGAAATCCAAAGAGAAAGGAACAAGGTGAGGGGCGTGAAGAAAGCGAGGAAGTGAAGGGCTCAAAAGAAAAAGGGAAAAATAACTTATCACTGAAGTTCAAACAAGCAAAAGGCATGGCATGAGCAGAAGGGCAGAGAGCTGGACCAAAGCTTGCCAACTTGATCCTCACTGAAATTGCAAGATATCTTTTCCTTTCATGACATGAAATTCTTCATTTCATGTCATGTAAGGAGAAGGGCTGAAAAAAAAAGGAAAAAATTGTCACCGAACTTCAAACAAGCAAATGGCATGGCATGAGCTGAAGTGCAGAGAACTGGCCCAAAGCTTGCCAGCTTGATCCACACTGAAATCGCAAGATTTCATTTCCTTTCATGAAATGAATTTCATGAAAGGAAATGAAATCCCTAATTCAGAGAAGGAGTGTAACAAGCACTGGGGACAGGAGATATGAGCAAAGAGAAGGTGAGCGGAAAAAACGGCAGCATTTGCAAATGCAGCATGTGGAAGGCAATGCATTGGGATGAAATGAGGGCCAGGGAAAAAACCAGAGAGTTGCACAAATTCTAGGGGTTGAATCTCTGAAATCCAAAGAGAAAGGAACAAGGTGAGAGGCGAGAAGAAAGTGAGGAAGGGAAGGACTCCAAAAGAAAAAGGGAAAAATAATTTCTCACCGAAGTTCAAACAAGCAAATGGCATGGCATGAGCAGAAGGGCAGAGAGCTGGGCCGAAGCTTGCCAACGTGATCTTCACTGAAATTGCAAGATTTCCCCTCCTTTCATGACATGAAATTCTTCATTTCATGTCACGCAAGGAGAAGGGCTGAAAAAAAAAGGAAAAATTTGTCACCGAAGTTCAAACAAGCACATGGCATGGCATGAGCTGAAGTGCAGAGAACGGGCCCAAAGCTTGCCAGCTTGATCCTCACTGAAATCGCAAGATTTCATTTCCTTTCATGAAATGAATTTCATGAAAGGAAATGAAATTCCAAATTCAGAGAAAGAGTGTAACAAGCACTAGGGACATGAGATATGAGCAAAGAGAAGGTGAGCGGAAAAAAGGGCAGCATTTGGAAATGCAGCATGTGTATGGCAATGCATTGGGATGAAATGAGGGCCAGGGAAAAAACCAGAGAGTTGCCCAAATTCTAGGGGTTGAATCTCTGAAATCCAAAGAGAAAGGAACAAGGTGAGAGGCGAGAAGAAAGTGAGGAAGGGAAGGGCTCCAAAAGAAAAAGGGAAAAATAATTTCTCACCGAAGTTCAAAAAAGCAAATGGCATGGCATGAGCTGCAGGGCAGAGAGCTGGGCCAAAGCTTGCCAACGTGATCCTCACTGAAATTGCAAGATGACCTCTCCTTTCATGACATGAAATTCTTCATTTCATGTCATGAAAGGACAATAGCTGAAAAAAAAGGAAGAAATTGTCACCGAAGTTCAAACAAGCACATGGCATGGCATGAGCTGAAGTGCAGAGAACTGGCCCAAAGCTTGCCAGCTTGATCCTCACTGAAATCGCAAGATTTCATTTCCTTTCATGAAATGAATTTCATGAAAGGAAATGAAATCCCAAATTCAGAGAAAGAGTGTAACAAGCACTGGGGACAGGAGATATGAGCAAAGAGAAGGTGAGCGGAAAAAACGGCAGCATTTGGAAATGCAGCACATGGAAGGCAATGCATTGGGATGAAATGAGGGCCAGGGAAAAAACCAGAGAGTTGCCCAAATTCTAGGGGTTGAATCTCTGAAATCCAAAGAGAAAGGAACAAGGTGAGAGGCGAGAAGAAAGTGAGGAAGGGAAGGACTCCAAAAGAAAAAAGGAAAAATAATTTCTCACCGAAGTTCAAACATGCAAATGGCATGGCATGAGCAGAAGGGCAGAGAGCTGGACCAAAGCTTGCCAACTAGATCCTCACTGAAATTGCAAGATTTCCTCTCCTTTCATGACATGAAATTCTTCATTTCATGTCATGAAACGAGAAGGGCTGAAAAAAAAAGGAAAAATTTCTAACCGAAGTTGAAACAAGCACATGGCATGCCATGAGCTGAAGTGCAGAGAACTGGCCCAAAGCCTGCCAGCTTGATCCTCACTGAAATCGCAAGATTTCATTTCCTTTCATGAAATGAATTTCATGAAAGGAAATGAAATCCCAAATTCAGAGAAGGAGAGTAACAAGCACTGGGGACAGGAGATATGAGCAAAGAGAAGGTGAGCGGAAAAAACGGCAGCATTTGCAAATGCAGCATGTGGAAGGCAATGCATTGGGATGAAATGAGGGCCAGGGAAAAAACCAGAGAGTTGCCCAAATTCTAGGGGTTGAATCTCTGAAATCCAAAGAGAAAGGAACAAGGCGAGAGGCGTGAAGAAAGTGAGGAAGGGAAGGGCTCCAAAAGAAAAAGGGAAAAATAATTTGTCACCGAAGTTCAAACACGCAAACGGCATGGCATGAGCAGAAGGGCAGAGAGCTGGACCAAAGCTTGCCAACGTGATCCTCACTGAAATTGCAAGATTTCCTTTCCTTTCATGACATGAAATTCTTCATTTCATGTCATGAAAGGAGAAGGGTTGACAAAAAATGGAAAAATTCGTCACCGAAGTTCAAACAAGCACATGGTATGGCATGAGCTGAAGTGCAGAGAACTGGCCCAAAGCTTGCCAGCTTGATCCTCACTGAAATCGCAAGATTTCATTTCCTTTCATGAAATGAATTTCATGAAAGGAAATGAAATCCCAAATTCAGAGAAGGAGTGTAACAAGCACTTGGGACAGGAGATATGAGCAAAGAGAAGGTGAGCGGAAAAAACGGCAGCATTTGCAAATGCAGCATGTGGAAGGCAATGCATTGGGATGAAATGAGGGCCAGGGAAAAAACCAGAGAGTTGCCCAAATTCTAGGGGTTGAATCTCTGAAATCCAAAGAGAATGGAACAAGGTGAGAGGCGAGAAGAAAGTGAGGAAGGGAAGGGCTCCAAAAGAAAAAGGGAAAAATAATTTGTCACCGAAGTTCAAACAAGCAAATGGCATGGCATGAGCTGCAGGGCAGAGAGCTGGACCAAAGCTTGCCAACTTGATCCTCACTGAAATTGCAAGATTTCCTCTCCTTTCATGACATGAAATTCTTCATTTCATGTCATGAAAGGAGAAGGGCTGAAAAAAAAAGGAAAAATTTGTCACCGAAGTTCAAACAAGCACATGGCATGGCATGAGCTGAAGTGCAGAGAACTGGCCCAAAGCTTGCCAGCTTGATCCTCACTGAAATCGCAAGATTTCATTTCCTTTCATGAAATGAATTTCATGAAAGGAAATGAAATCCCAAATTCAGAGAAGGAGTGTAACAAGCACTGGGGACAGGAGATATGAGCAAAGAGAAGGTGAGCTGAAAAAACAGGAGCATTTGCAAATGCAGCATGCGGAAGGCAATGCATTGGGATGAAATGAGGGCCAGGGAAAAAACCAGAGAGTTGCCCAAATTCTAGGGGTTGAATCTCTGAAATCCAAAGAGAAAGGAACAAGGCGAGAGGCGTGAAGAAAGTGAGGAAGGGAAGGGCTCAAAAGAAAAAGGGAAAAATAATTTGTCACCGAAGTTCAAACAAGCAAATGGCATGGCATGAGCAGAAGGGCAGAGAGCTGGACCAAAGCTTGCCAACGTGATCCTCACTGAAATTGCAAGATTTCCTCCCCTTTCATAACATGAAATTCTTCATTTCATGTCATGGAAGGAGAAGGGCTGAAAAAAAAAGGAAAAATTTGTCACCGAAGTTCAAACAAGCACATGGCATGGCATGAGCTGAAGTGCAGAGAACTGGCCCAAAGCTTGCCAGCTTGATCCTCACTGAAATCGCAAGATGAAATTCATTTCATGAAAGGAAATGAAATCCCAAATTCAGAGAAGGAGTGTAACAAGCACTGGGGACAGGAGATATGAGCAAAGAGAAGGTGAGCGGAAAAAACGGCAGCATTTGCAAATGCAGCACATGGAAGGCAATGCATTGGGATGAAATGAGGGCCAGGGAAAAAACCAGAGAGTTGCCCAAATTCTAGGGGTTGAATCTCTGAAATCCAAAGAGAAAGGAACAAGGTGAGGGGCGTGAAGAAAGTGAGGAAGGGAAGGGCTCAAAAGAAAAAGGGAAAAATAACTTGTCACTGAAGTTCAAACAAGCAAAAGGCATGGCATGAGCAGAAGGGCAGAGAGCTGGACCAAAGCGTGCCAACTTGATCCTCATGAAATTGCAAGATATCCTTTCCTTTCATGACATGAAATTCTTCATTTCATGTCATGAAAGGAGAAGGGCTGAAAAAAAAAGGAAAAATTTGTCACCGAACTTCAAACAAGCACATGGCATGGCATGAGCTGAAGTGCAGAGAACTGGCCCAAAGCTTGCCAGCTTGATCCTCACTGAAATCGCAAGATTTCATTTCCTTTCATGAAATGAATTTCATGAAAGGAAATGAAATCCCAAATTCAGAGAAGGAGTATAAAAAGCACTGGGGACAGGAGATATGAGCAAAGAGATTGTGAGAGGAAAAAACGGCAGCATTTGGAAATGCAGCACATGGAAGGCAATGCATTGGGATGAAATGAGGGCCAGGGAAAAAACCAGAGAGTTGCCCAAATGCTAGGGGTTGAAGCTCTGAAATCCAAAGAGAAAGGAACAAGGTGAGAGGCGAGAAGAAAGTGAGGAAGGGAAGGGCTCAAAAGAAAAAGGGAAAAATAATTTGTCACCGAAGTTCAAACAAGCAAATGGCATGGCATGAGCAGAAGGCCAGAGAGCTGGGCCAAAGCTTGCCAACGTGATCCTCACTGAAATTGCAAGATTTCCTCTCCTTTCATGACATGAAATTCTTCATTTCATGTCATGAAAGGACAATAGATGAAAAAAAAAGGAGAAAATTGTCACCGAACTTCAAACAAGCACATGGCATGGCATGAGCTGAAGTGCAGAGAACTGGCCCAAAGCTTGCCAGCTTGATCCTCACTGAAATCGCAAGATTTCATTTCCTTTCATGAAATGAATTTCATGAAAGGAAATGAAATTCCAAATTCAGAGAAAGAGTGTAACAAGCACTAGGGACAGGAGATATGAGCAAAGAGAAGGTGAGCGGAAAAAACGGCAGCATTTGGAAATGGAGCATGTGGAACGCAATGCATTGGGATGAAATGAGGGCCAGGGAAAAAAACCAGAGAGTTGCCCAAATTCTAGGGGTTGAATCTCTGAAATCCAAAGAGAAAGGAACAAGGCGAGAGGCGTGAAGAAAGTGAGGAAGGGAAGGGCTCAAAAGAAAAAGGGAAAAATAATTTGTCACCGAAGTTCAAACAAGCAAATGGCATGGCATGAGCTGAAGGGCAGAGAGCTGGACCAAAGCTTGCCAACGTGATCCTCACTGAAATTGCAAGATTTCCTCTCCTTTCATGACATGAAATTCTTCATTTCATGTCATGAAAGGACAATAGCTGAAAAAAAAGGAAAAATTTGTCACCGAAGTTCAAACAAGCAAATGGCATGGCATGAGCAGAAGGCCAGAGAGCTGGACCAAAGCTTGCCAACTAGATGCTCACTGAAATTGCAAGATATCCTCTCCTTTCATGACATGAAATTCTTCATTTCATGTCATGAAACGAGAAGGGATGAAAAAAAAAGGAAAAATTTGTCACCGAAGTTCAAACAAGCACATGGCATGGCATGAGCTGAAGTGCAGAGAACGGGCCCAAAGCTTGCCAGCTTGATCCTCACTGAAATCGCAAGATTTCATTTCCTTTCATGAAATGAATTTCATGAAAGGAAATGAAATTCCAAATTCAGAGAAAGAGGGTAACAAGCACTAGGGACAGGAGATATGAGCAAAGAGAAGGTGAGCGGAAAAAACGGCAGCATTTGGAAATGCAGCACATGGAAGGCAATGCATTGGGATGAAATGAGGGCCAGGGAAAAAACCAGAGAGTTGCCCAAATTCTAGGGGTTGAATCTCTGAAATCCAAAGAGAAAGGAACAAGGTGAGGGGCGTGAAGAAAGCGAGGAAGTGAAGGGCTCAAAAGAAAAAGGGAAAAATAACTTATCACTGAAGTTCAAACAAGCAAAAGGCATGGCATGAGCAGAAGGGCAGAGAGCTGGACCAAAGCTTGCCAACTTGATCCTCACTGAAATTGCAAGATATCTTTTCCTTTCATGACATGAAATTCTTCATTTCATGTCATGTAAGGAGAAGGGCTGAAAAAAAAAGGAAAAAATTGTCACCGAACTTCAAACAAGCAAATGGCATGGCATGAGCTGAAGTGCAGAGAACTGGCCCAAAGCTTGCCAGCTTGATCCACACTGAAATCGCAAGATTTCATTTCCTTTCATGAAATGAATTTCATGAAAGGAAATGAAATCCCAAATTCAGAGAAGGAGTGTAACAAGCACTGGGGACAGGAGATATGAGCAAAGAGAAGGTGAGCGGAAAAAACGGCAGCATTTGCAAATGCAGCATGTGGAAGGCAATGCATTGGGATGAAATGAGGGCCAGGGAAAAAACCAGAGAGTTGCACAAATTCTAGGGGTTGAATCTCTGAAATCCAAAGAGAAAGGAACAAGGTGAGAGGCGAGAAGAAAGTGAGGAAGGGAAGGACTCCAAAAGAAAAAGGGAAAAATAACTTGTCACTGAAGTTTAAACAAGCAAAAGGCATGGCATGAGCAGAAGGGCAGAGAGCTGGACCAAAGCGTGCCAACTTGATCCTCATGAAATTGCAAGATATCCTTTCCTTTCATGACATGAAATTCTTCATTTCATGTCATGAAAGGAGAAGGGCTGAAAAAAAAAGGAAAAATTTGTCACCGAAGTTCAAACAAGCACATGGCATGGCATGAGCTGAAGTGCAGAGAACGGGCCCAAAGCTTGCCAGCTTGATCCTCACTGAAATCGCAAGATTTCATTTCCTTTCATGAAATGAATTTCATGAAAGGAAATGAAATTCCAAATTCAGAGAAAGAGTGTAACAAGCACTAGGGACATGAGATATGAGCAAAGAGAAGGTGAGCGGAAAAAAGGGCAGCATTTGGAAATGCATCATGTGTATGGCAATGCATTGGGATGAAATGAGGGCCAGGGAAAAAACCAGAGAGTTGCCCAAATTCTAGGGGTTGAATCTCTGAAATCCAAAGAGAAAGGAACAAGGTGAGAGGCGAGAAGAAAGTGAGGAAGGGAAGGGCTCCAAAAGAAAAAGGGAAAAATAATTTCTCACCGAAGTTCAAAAAAGCAAATGGCATGGCATGAGCTGCAGGGCAGAGAGCTGGGCCAAAGCTTGCCAACGTGATCCTCACTGAAATTGCAAGATGACCTCTCCTTTCATGACATGAAATTCTTCATTTCATGTCATGAAAGGACAATAGCTGAAAAAAAAGGAAGAAATTGTCACCGAAGTTCAAACAAGCACATGGCATGGCATGAGCTGAAGTGCAGAGAACTGGCCCAAAGCTTGCCAGCTTGATCCTCACTGAAATCGCAAGATTTCATTTCCTTTCATGAAATGAATTTCATGAAAGGAAATGAAATCCCAAATTCAGAGAAAGAGTGTAACAAGCACTGGGGACAGGAGATATGAGCAAAGAGAAGGTGAGCGGAAAAAACGGCAGCATTTGGAAATGCAGCACATGGAAGGCAATGCATTGGGATGAAATGAGGGCCAGGGAAAAAACCAGAGAGTTGCCCAAATTCTAGGGGTTGAATCTCTGAAATCCAAAGAGAAAGGAACAAGGTGAGAGGCGAGAAGAAAGTGAGGAAGGGAAGGACTCCAAAAGAAAAAAGGAAAAATAATTTCTCACCGAAGTTCAAACATGCAAATGGCATGGCATGAGCAGAAGGGCAGAGAGCTGGACCAAAGCTTGCCAACTAGATCCTCACTGAAATTGCAAGATTTCCTCTCCTTTCATGACATGAAATTCTTCATTTCATGTCATGAAACGAGAAGGGCTGAAAAAAAAAGGAAAAATTTCTAACCGAAGTTGAAACAAGCACATGGCATGCCATGAGCTGAAGTGCAGAGAACTGGCCCAAAGCCTGCCAGCTTGATCCTCACTGAAATCGCAAGATTTCATTTCCTTTCATGAAATGAATTTCATGAAAGGAAATGAAATCCCAAATTCAGAGAAGGAGAGTAACAAGCACTGGGGACAGGAGATATGAGCAAAGAGAAGGTGAGCGGAAAAAACGGCAGCATTTGCAAATGCAGCATGTGGAAGGCAATGCATTGGGATGAAATGAGGGCCAGGGAAAAAACCAGAGAGTTGCCCAAATTCTAGGGGTTGAATCTCTGAAATCCAAAGAGAAAGGAACAAGGCGAGAGGCGTGAAGAAAGTGAGGAAGGGAAGGGCTCCAAAAGAAAAAGGGAAAAATAATTTGTCACCGAAGTTCAAACAAGCAAACGGCATGGCATGAGCAGAAGGGCAGAGAGCTGGACCAAAGCTTGCCAACGTGATCCTCACTGAAATTGCAAGATTTCCTTTCCTTTCATGACATGAAATTCTTCATTTCATGTCATGAAAGGAGAAGGGTTGACAAAAAATGGAAAAATTCGTCACCGAAGTTCAAACAAGCACATGGTATGGCATGAGCTGAAGTGCAGAGAACTGGCCCAAAGCTTGCCAGCTTGATCCTCACTGAAATCGCAAGATTTCATTTCCTTTCATGAAATGAATTTCATGAAAGGAAATGAAATCCCAAATTCAGAGAAGGAGTGTAACAAGCACTGGGGACAGGAGATATGAGCAAAGAGAAGGTGAGCTGAAAAAACAGGAGCATTTGCAAATGCAGCATGTGGAAGGCAATGCATTGGGATGAAATGAGGGCCAGGGAAAAAACCAGAGAGTTGCCCAAATTCTAGGGGTTGAATCTCTGAAATCCAAAGAGAAAGGAACAAGGCGAGAGGCGTGAAGAAAGTGAGGAAGGGAAGGGCTCAAAAGAAAAAGGGAAAAATAATTTGTCACCGAAGTTCAAACAAGCAAATGGCATGGCATGAGCTGCAGGGCAGAGAGCTGGACCAAAGCTTGCCAACGTGATCCTCACTGATATTGCAAGATTTCCTCCCCTTTCATAACATGAAATTCTTCATTTCATGTCATGGAAGGAGAAGGGCTGAAAAAAAAAGGAAAAATTTGTCACCGAAGTTCAAACAAGCACATGGCATGGCATGAGCTGAAGTGCAGAGAACTGGCCCAAAGCTTGCCAGCTTGATCCTCACTGAAATCGCAAGATGAAATTCATTTCATGAAAGGAAATGAAATCCCAAATTCAGAGAAGGAGTGTAACAAGCACTGGGGACAGGAGATATGAGCAAAGAGAAGGTGAGCGGAAAAAACGGCAGCATTTGCAAATGCAGCACATGGAAGGCAATGCATTGGGATGAAATGAGGGCCAGGGAAAAAACCAGAGAGTTGCCCAAATTCTAGGGGTTGAATCTCTGAAATCCAAAGAGAAAGGAACAAGGTGAGGGGCGTGAAGAAAGTGAGGAAGGGAAGGGCTCAAAAGAAAAAGGGAAAAATAACTTGTCACTGAAGTTCAAACAAGCAAAAGGCATGGCATGAGCAGAAGGGCAGAGAGCTGGACCAAAGCGTGCCAACTTGATCCTCATGAAATTGCAAGATATCCTTTCCTTTCATGACATGAAATTCTTCATTTCATGTCATGAAAGGAGAAGGGCTGAAAAAAAAAGGAAAAATTTGTCACCGAACTTCAAACAAGCACATGGCATGGCATGAGCTGAAGTGCAGAGAACTGGCCCAAAGCTTGCCAGCTTGATCCTCACTGAAATCGCAAGATTTCATTTCCTTTCATGAAATGAATTTCATGAAAGGAAATGAAATCCCAAATTCAGAGAAGGAGTGTAACAAGCACTGGGGACAGGAGATATGAGCAAAGAGAAGGTGAGCGGAAAAAACGGCAGCATTTGCAAATGCAGCATGTGGAAGGCAATGCATTGGGATGAAATGAGGGCCAGGGAAAAAACCAGAGAGTTGCCCAAATTCTAGGGGTTGAATCTCTGAAATCCAAAGAGAAAGGAACAAGGTGAGAGGCGAGAAGAAAGTGAGGAAGGGAAGGGCTCCAAAAGAAAAAGGGAAAAATAATTTGTCACCGAAGCCCAAAGAAACAAATAGCATGGCATGAGCAGAAGGGTAGAGAGCTGGTCAAAAGCTTGCCAACGTGATCCTCACTGAAATTGCAAGATTTCCTCTCCATTCCTGACATGAAATTCTTCATTTCATATCATGAAACGAGAACGGATGAAAAAAAAAGGAAAAATTTCTAACCGAAGTTGAAACAAGCACATGGCATGGCATGAGCTGAAGTGCAGAGAACTGGCCCAAAGCTTGCCAGCTTGATCCTCACTGAAATCGCAAGATTTCATTTCCTTTCATGAAATGAATTTCATGAAAGGAAATGAAATCCCAAATTCAGAGAAGGAGTGTAACAAGCACTGGGGACAGGAGATATGAGCAAAGAGAAGGTGAGCGGAAAAAACGGCAGCATTTGCAAATGCAGCATGTGGAAGGCAATGCATTGGGATGAAATGAGGGCCAGGGAAAAAACCAGAGAGTTGCCCAAATTCTAGGGGTTGAAGCTCTGAAATCCAAAGAGAAAGGAACAAGGCGAGAGGCGTGAAGAAAGTGAGGAAGGGAAGGGCTCCAAAAGAAAAAGGGAAAAATAATTTGTCACCGAAGTTCAAACAAGCAAACGGCATGGCATGAGCTGCAGGGCAGAGAGCTGGACCAAAGCTTGCCAACGTGATCCTCACTGAAATTGCAAGATTTCCTTTCCTTTCATGACATGAAATTCTTCATTTCATGTCATGAAAGGAGAAGGGTTGACAAAAAATGGAAAAATTCGTCACCGAAGTTCAAACAAGCACAAGGTATGGCATGAGCTGAAGTGCAGAGAACTGGCCCAAAGCTTGCCAGCTTGATCCTCACTGAAATCGCAAGATTTCATTTCCTTTCATGAAATGAATTTCATGAAAGGAAATGAAATCCCAAATTCAGAGAAGGAGTGTAACAAGCACTGGGGACAGGAGATATGAGCAAAGAGAAGGTGAGCTGAAAAAACGGCAGCATTTGCAAATGCAGCATGTGGAAGGCAATGCATTGGGATGAAATGAGGGCCAGGGAAAAAACCAGAGAGTTGCCCAAATTCTAGGGGTTGAATCTCTGAAATCCAAAGAGAAAGGAACAAGGCGAGAGGCGTGAAGAAAGTGAGGAAGGGAAGGGCTCAAAAGAAAAAGGGAAAAATAATTTGTCACCGAAGTTCAAACAAGCAAATGGCATGGCATGAGCTGCAGGGCAGAGAGCTGGACCAAAGCTTGCCAACGTGATCCTCACTGAAATTGCAAGATTTCCTCCCCTTTCATAACATGAAATTCTTCATTTCATGTCATGGAAGGAGAAGGGCTGAAAAAAAAAGGAAAAATTTGTCACCGAAGTTCAAACAAGCACATGGCATGGCATGAGCTGAAGTGCAGAGAACTGGCCCAAAGCTTGCCAGCTTGATCCTCACTGAAATCGCAAGATGAAATTCATTTCATGAAAGGAAATGAAATCCCAAATTCAGAGAAGGAGTGTAACAAGCACTGGGGACAGGAGATATGAGCAAAGAGAAGGTGAGCGGAAAAAACGGCAGCATTTGCAAATGCAGCACATGGAAGGCAATGCATTGGGATGAAATGAGGGCCAGGGAAAAAACCAGAGAGTTGCCCAAATTCTAGGGGTTGAATCTCTGAAATCCAAAGAGAAAGGAACAAGGTGAGGGGCGTGAAGAAAGTGAGGAAGGGAAGGGCTCAAAAGAAAAAGGGAAAAATAACTTGTCACTGAAGTTCAAACAAGCAAAAGGCATGGCATGAGCAGAAGGGCAGAGAGCTGGACCAAAGCGTGCCAACTTGATCCTCATGAAATTGCAAGATATCCTTTCCTTTCATGACATGAAATTCTTCATTTCATGTCATGAAAGGAGAAGGGCTGAAAAAAAAAGGAAAAATTTGTCACCGAACTTCAAACAAGCACATGGCATGGCATGAGCTGAAGTGCAGAGAACTGGCCCAAAGCTTGCCAGCTTGATCCTCACTGAAATCGCAAGATTTCATTTCCTTTCATGAAATGAATTTCATGAAAGGAAATGAAATCCCAAATTCAGAGAAGGAGTGTAACAAGCACTGGGGACAGGAGATATGAGCAAAGAGAAGGTGAGCGGAAAAAACGGCAGCATTTGCAAATGCAGCATGTGGAAGGCAATGCATTGGGATGAAATGAGGGCCAGGGAAAAAACCAGAGAGTTGCCCAAATTCTAGGGGTTGAATCTCTGAAATCCAAAGAGAAAGGAACAAGGTGAGAGGCGAGAAGAAAGTGAGGAAGGGAAGGGCTCCAAAAGAAAAAGGGAAAAATAATTTGTCACCGAAGCCCAAAGAAACAAATAGCATGGCATGAGCAGAAGGGTAGAGAGCTGGTCAAAAGCTTGCCAACGTGATCCTCACTGAAATTGCAAGATTTCCTCTCCATTCCTGACATGAAATTCTTCATTTCATATCATGAAACGAGAACGGATGAAAAAAAAAGGAAAAATTTCTAACCGAAGTTGAAACAAGCACATGGCATGGCATGAGCTGAAGTGCAGAGAACTGGCCCAAAGCTTGCCAGCTTGATCCTCACTGAAATCGCAAGATTTCATTTCCTTTCATGAAATGAATTTCATGAAAGGAAATGAAATCCCAAATTCAGAGAAGGAGTGTAACAAGCACTGGGGACAGGAGATATGAGCAAAGAGAAGGTGAGCGGAAAAAACGGCAGCATTTGCAAATGCAGCATGTGGAAGGCAATGCATTGGGATGAAATGAGGGCCAGGGAAAAAACCAGAGAGTTGCCCAAATTCTAGGGGTTGAAGCTCTGAAATCCAAAGAGAAAGGAACAAGGCGAGAGGCGTGAAGAAAGTGAGGAAGGGAAGGGCTCCAAAAGAAAAAGGGAAAAATAATTTGTCACCGAAGTTCAAACAAGCAAACGGCATGGCATGAGCTGCAGGGCAGAGAGCTGGACCAAAGCTTGCCAACGTGATCCTCACTGAAATTGCAAGATTTCCTTTCCTTTCATGACATGAAATTCTTCATTTCATGTCATGAAAGGAGAAGGGTTGACAAAAAATGGAAAAATTCGTCACCGAAGTTCAAACAAGCACAAGGTATGGCATGAGCTGAAGTGCAGAGAACTGGCCCAAAGCTTGCCAGCTTGATCCTCACTGAAATCGCAAGATTTCATTTCCTTTCATGAAATGAATTTCATGAAAGGAAATGAAATCCCAAATTCAGAGAAGGAGTGTAACAAGCACTGGGGACAGGAGATATGAGCAAAGAGAAGGTGAGCGGAAAAAACGGCAGCATTTGCAAATGCAGCATGTGGAAGGCAATGCATTGGGATGAAATGAGGGCCAGGGAAAAAACCAGAGAGTTGCCCAAATTCTAGGGGTTGAATCTCTGAAATCCAAAGAGAATGGAACAAGGTGAGAGGCGAGAAGAAAGTGAGGAAGGGAAGGGCTCCAAAAGAAAAAGGGAAAAATAACTTGTCACTGAAGTTCAAACAAGCAAAAGGCATGGCATGAGCAGAAGGGCAGAGAGCTGGACCAAAGCGTGCCAACTTGATCCTCATGAAATTGCAAGATATCCTTTCCTTTCATGACATGAAATTCTTCATTTCATGTCATGAAAGGAGAAGGGCTGAAAAAAAAAGGAAAAATTTGTCACCGAAGTTCAAACAAGCACATGGCATGGCATGAGCTGAAGTGCAGAGAGCGGGCCCAAAACTTGCCAGCTTGATCCTCACTGAAATCGCAAGATTTCATTTCCTTTCATGAAATGAATTTCATGAAAGGAAATGAAATTCCAAATTCAGAGAAAGAGTGTAACAAGCACTAGGGACATGAGATATGAGCAAAGAGAAGGTGAGCGGAAAAAACGGCAGCATTTGGAAATGCAGCACATGGAAGGCAATGCATTGGGATGAAATGAGGGCCAGGGAAAAAACCAGAGAGTTGCCCAAATTCTAGGGGTTGAATCTCTGAAATCCAAAGAGAAAGGAACAAGGTGAGAGGCGAGAAGAAAGTGAGGAAGGGAAGGGCTCCAAAAGAAAAAGGGAAAAATAATTTGTCACCGAAGTTCAAACAAGCAAATGGCATGGCATGAGCTGCAGGGCAGAGAGCTGGGACAAAGCTTGCCAACGTGATCCTCACTGAAATTGCAAGATTTCCTCTCCTTTCATGACATGAAATTCTTCATTTCATGTCATGAAAGGACAATAGCTGAAAAAAAAGGAAAAATTTGTCACCGAACTTCAAACAAGCACATGGCATGGCATGAGCTGAAGTGCAGAGAACTGGCCCAAAGCTTGCCAGCTTGATCCTCACTGAAATCGCAAGATTTCATTTCCTTTCATGAAATGAATTTCATGAAAGGAAATGAAATCCCAAATTCAGAGACGGAGTGTAACAAGCACAGGGGACAGGAGATAGGAGTAAAGAGAAGGTGAGCAGAAAAAACGGCAGCATTTGGAAATGCAGCATGTGGAAGGCAATGCATTGGGATGAAATGAGGGCCAGGGAAAAAAACCAGAGAGTTGCCAAAATTCTAGGGGTTGAATCTCTGAAATCCAAAGAGAAAGGAACAAGGCGAGAGGCGTGAAGAAAGTGAGGAAAGGAAGGGCTCAAAAGAAAAAGGGAAAAATAATTTGTCACCGAAGTTCAAACAAGCAAATGGCATGGCATGAGCTGAAGGGCAGAGAGCTGGACCAAAGCTTGCCAACGTGATCCTCACTGAAATTGCAAGATTTCCTCTCCTTTCATGACATGAAATTCTTCATTTCGTGTCATGAAAGGACAATAGCAAAAAAAAAAGGAAAAATTTGTCACCGAAGTTCAAACAAGCAAATGGCATGGCATGAGCAGAAGGCCAGAGAGCTGGACCAAATTTTGCCAACTAGATGCTCACTGAAATTGCAAGATTTCCTCTCCTTTCATGACATGAAATTCTTCATTTCATGTCATGAAACGAGAAGGGCTGAAAAAAAAAGGAAAAATTTGTCACCGAAGTTCAAACAAGCACATGGCATGGCATGAGCTGAAGTGCAGAGAACTGGCCCAAAGCTTGCCAGCTTGATCCTCACTGAAATCGCAAGATTTCATTTCCTTTCATGAAATGAATTTCATGAAAGGAAATGAAATCCCAAATTCAGAGAAGGAGTGTAACAAGCACTTGGGACAGGAGATATGAGCAAAGAGAAGGTGAGCTGAAAAAACAGGAGCATTTGCAAACGCAGCATGTGGAAGGCAATGCATTGGGATGAAATGAGGGCCAGGGAAAAAACCAGAGAGTTGCCCAAATTCTAGGGGTTGAATCTCTGAAATCCAAAGAGAAAGGAACAAGGCGAGAGGCGTGAAGAAAGTGAGGAAGGGAAGGGCTCAAAAGAAAAAGGGAAAAATAATTTGTCACCGAAGTTCAAACAAGCAAATGGCATGGCATGAGCTGCAGGGCAGAGAGCTGGACCAAAGCTTGCCAACGTGATCCTCACTGAAATTGCAAGATTTCCTCCCCTTTCATAACATGAAATTCTTCATTTCATGTCATGGAAGGAGAAGGGCTGAAAAAAAAAGGAAAAATTTGTCACCGAAGTTCAAACAAGCACATGGCATGGCATGAGCTGAAGTGCAGAGAACTGGCCCAAAGCTTGCCAGCTTGATCCTCACTGAAATCGCAAGATGAAATTCATTTCATGAAAGGAAATGAAATCCCAAATTCAGAGAAGGAGTGTAACAAGCACTGGGGACAGGAGATATGAGCAAAGAGAAGGTGAGCGGAAAAAACGGCAGCATTTGCAAATGCAGCACATGGAAGGCAATGCATTGGGATGAAATGAGGGCCAGGGAAAAAACCAGAGAGTTGCCCAAATTCTAGGGGTTGAATCTCTGAAATCCAAAGAGAAAGGAACAAGGTGAGGGGCGTGAAGAAAGTGAGGAAGGGAAGGGCTCAAAAGAAAAAGGGAAAAATAACTTGTCACTGAAGTTCAAACAAGCAAAAGGCATGGCATGAGCAGAAGGGCAGAGAGCTGGACCAAAGCGTGCCAACTTGATCCTCATGAAATTGCAAGATATCCTTTCCTTTCATGACATGAAATTCTTCATTTCATGTCATGAAAGGAGAAGGGCTGAAAAAAAAAGGAAAAATTTGTCACCGAAGTTCAAACAAGCACATGGCATGGCATGAGCTGAAGTGCAGAGAACTGGCCCAAAGCTTGCCAGCTTGATCCTCACTGAAATCGCAAGATTTCATTTCCTTTCATGAAATGAATTTCATGAAAGGAAATGAAATTCCAAATTCAGAGAAAGAGTGTAACAAGCACTAGGGACAGGAGATATGAGCAAAGAGAAGGTGAGCGGAAAAAACGGCAGCATTTGGAAATGCAGCACATGGAAGGCAATGCATTGGGATGAAATGAGGGCCAGGGAAAAAACCAGAGAGTTGCCCAAATTCTAGGGGTTGAATCTCTGAAATCCAAAGAGAAAGGAACAAGGTGAGAGGCGAGAAGAAAGTGAGGAAGGGAAGGGCTCCAAAAGAAAAAGGGAAAAATAATTTGTCACCGAAGTTCAAACAAGCAAATGGCATGGCATGAGCTGAAGGGCAGAGAGCTGGGCCAAAGCTTGCCAACGTGATCCTCACTGAAATTGCAAGATATCTTTCCTTTCATGACATGAAATTCTTCATTTCATGTCATGAAACGAGAAGGGCTGAAAAAAAAAGGAAAAATTTGTCACCGAAGTTCAAACAAACAAATGGCATGGCATGAGCTGAAGTGCAGAGAACTGGCCCAAAGCTTGCCAGCTTGATCCTCACTGAAATCGGAAGATTTCATTTCCTTTCATGAAATGAATTTCATGAAAGGAAATGAAATCCCAAATTCAGAGAAGGAGTGTAACAAGCACTGGGGACAGGAGATATGAGCAAAGAGAAGGTGAGCGGAAAAAAGGGCAGCATTTGGAAATGCAGCATGTGTATGGCAATGCATTGGGATGAAATGAGGGCCAGGGAAAAAACCAGAGAGTTGCCCAAATTCTAGGGGTTGAATCTCTGAAATCCAAAAAGAAAGGAACAAGGTGAGAGGCGAGAAGAAAGTGAGGAAGGGAAGGGCTCCAAAAGAAAAAGGGAAAAATAATTTCTCACCGAAGTTCAAACAAGCAAATGGCATGGCATGAGCTGCAGGGCAGAGAGCTGGGCCAAAGCTTGCCAACGTGATCCTCACTGAAATTGCAAGATGACCTCTCCTTTCATGACATGAAATTCTTCATTTCATGTCATGAAAGGACAATAGCTGAAAAAAAAGGAAGAAATTGTCACCGAAGTTCAAACAAGCACATGGCATGGCATGAGCTGAAGTGCAGAGAACTGGCCCAAAGCTTGCCAGCTTGATCCTCACTGAAATCGCAAGATTTCATTTCCTTTCATGAAATGAATTTCATGAAAGGAAATGAAATCCCAAATTCAGAGAAGGAGTGTAACAAGCACAGGGGACAGGAGATATGAGCAAAGAGAAGGTGAGCGGAAAAAACGGCAGCATTTGCAAATGCAGCATGTGGAAGGCAATGCATTGGGATGAAATGAGGGCCAGGGAAAAAACCAGAGAGTTGCCCAAATTCTAGGGGTTGAATCTCTGAAATCCAAAGAGAAAGGAACAAGGTGAGAGGCGAGAAGAAAGTGAGGAAGGGAAGGGCTCCAAAAGAAAAAGGGAAAAATAATTTGTCACCGAAGCCCAAAGAAACAAATAGCATGGCATGAGCAGAAGGGTAGAGAGCTGGTCAAAAGCTTGCCAACGTGATCCTCACTGAAATTGCAAGATTTCCTCTCCATTCCTGACATGAAATTCTTCATTTCATATCATGAAACGAGAACGGATGAAAAAAAAAGGAAAAATTTCTAACCGAAGTTGAAACAAGCACATGGCATGGCATGAGCTGAAGTGCAGAGAACTGGCCCAAAGCTTGCCAGCTTGATCCTCACTGAAATCGCAAGATTTCATTTCCTTTCATGAAATGAATTTCATGAAAGGAAATGAAATCCCAAATTCAGAGAAGGAGAGTAACAAGCACTGGGGACAGGAGATATGAGCAAAGAGAAGGTGAGCGGAAAAAACGGCAGCATTTGCAAATGCAGCATGTGGAAGGCAATGCATTGGGATGAAATGAGGGCCAGGGAAAAAACCAGAGAGTTGCCCAAATTCTAGGGGTTGAAGCTCTGAAATCCAAAGAGAAAGGAACAAGGCGAGAGGCGTGAAGAAAGTGAGGAAGGGAAGGGCTCCAAAAGAAAAAGGGAAAAATAATTTGTCACCGAAGTTCAAACAAGCAAATGGCATGGCATGAGCTGCAGGGCAGAGAGCTGGGACAAAGCTTGCCAACGTGATTCTCACTGAAATTGCAAGATTTCCTCTCCTTTCATGACATGAAATTCTTCATTTCATGTCATGAAAGGACAATAGCTGAAAAAAAAGGAAAAATTTGTCACCGAACTTCAAACAAGCACATGGCATGGCATGAGCTGAAGTGCAGAGAACTGGCCCAAAGCTTGCCAGCTTGATCCTCACTGAAATCGCAAGATTTCATTTCCTTTCATGAAATGAATTTCATGAAAGGAAATGAAATCCCAAATTCAGAGAAGGAGTGTAAAAAGCACTGGGGACAGGAGATATGAGCAAAGAGAAGGTGAGCGGAAAAACGGCAGCATTTGGAAATGCAGCACATGGAAGGCAATGCATTGGGATGAAATGAGGGCCAGGGAAAAAACCAGAGAGTTGCCCAAATTCTAGGGGTTGAAGCTCTGAAATCCAAAGAGAAAGGAACAAGGTGAGAGGCGAGAAGAAAGTGAGGAAGGGAAGGGCTCCAAAAGAAAAAGGGAAAAATAATTTGTCACCGAAGGCCAAACAAGCAAATGGCATGGCATGAGCAGAAGGGCAGAGAGCTGGGCCAAAGCTTGCCAACGTGATCCTCACTGAAATTGCAAGATTTCCTCTCCTTTCATGACATGAAATTCTTCATTTCATGTCATGAAAGGACAATAGCTGAAAAAAAAGGAAAAATTTGTCACCGAAGTTCAAACAAGCACATGGCATGGCATGAGCTGAAGTGCAGAGAACTGGCCCAAAGCTTGCCAGCTTGATCCTCACTGAAATCGCAAGATTTCATTTCCTTTCATGAAATGAATTTCATGAAAGGAAATGAAATCCCAAATTCAGAGAAGGAGTGTAACAAGCACTGGGGACAGGAGATATGAGCAAAGAGAAGGTGAGCGGAAAAAACGGCAGCATTTGGAAATGCAGCATATGGAAGGCAATGCATTGGGATGAAATGAGGGCCAGGGAAAAAACCAGAGAGTTGCCCAAATTCTAGGGGTTGAATCTCTGAAATCCAAAGAGAAAGGAACAAGGTGAGGGGCGGGAAGAAAGCGAGGAATTGAAGGGCTCAAAAGAAAAAGGGAAAAATAACTTATCAATGAAGTTCAAACAAGCAAAAGGCATGGCGTGAGCAGAAAGGCAGAGAGCTGGGCCAAAGCTTGCCAACGTGATCCTCACTGAAATTGCAAGATATCCTCTCCTTTCATGACATGAAATTCTTCATTTCATGTCATGAAACGAAAAGGGCTGAAAAAAAAAGGAAGAATTTGTCACCGAAGTTCAAACAAGCAAATGGCATGGCATGAGCTGAAGTGCAGAGAACTGGCCCAAAGCTTGCCAGCTTGATCCTCACTGAAATCGCAAGATTTCATTTCCTTTCATGAAATGAATTTCATGAAAGGAAATGAAATCCCAAATTCAGAGAAGGAGTGTAACAAGCACAGGGGACAGGAGATATGAGCAAAGAGAAGGTGAGCGGAAAAAAGGGCAGCATTTGGAAATGCAGCATGTGTATGGCAATGCATTGGGATGAAATGAGGGCCAGGGAAAAAACCAGAGAGTTGCCCAAATTCTAGGGGTTGAATCTCTGAAATCCAAAGAGAAAGGAACAAGGTGAGAGGCGAGAAGAAAGTGAGGAAGGGAAGGGCTCCAAAAGAAAAAGGGAAAAATAATTTCTCACCGAAGTTCAAACAAGCAAATGGCATGGCATGAGCTGCAGGGCAGAGAGCTGGGCCAAAGCTTGCCAACGTGATCCTCACTGAAATTGCAAGATGAAATTCATTTCATGAAAGGAAATGAAATCCCAAATTCAGAGAAGGAGTGTAACAAGCACTGGGGACAGGAGATATGAGCAAAGAGAAGGTGAGCGGAAAAAAGGGCAGCATTTGCAAATGCAGCATGTGGAAGGCAATGCATTGGGATGAAATGAGGGCCAGGGAAAAAACCAGAGAGTTGCCCAAATTCTAGGGGTTGAATCTCTGAAATCCAAAGAGAAAGGAACAAGGTGAGGGGCGAGAAGAAAGTGAGGAAGGAAAGGGCTCCAAAACAAAAAGGGAAAAATAATTTGTCACCGAAGTTCAAACAAGCAAATGGCATGGCATGAGCTGCAGGGCAGAGAGCTGGGCCAAAGCTTGCCAACGTGATCCTCACTGAAATTGCAAGATTTCCTCTCCTTTCATGACATGAAATTCTTCATTTCATGTCATGAAAGGAGAAGGGCTGAAAAAAAAAGGAAAAATTTGTCACCGAAGTTCAAACAAGCAAATGGCATGGCATGAGCTGAAGTGCAGAGAACTGGCCCAAAGCTTGCCAGCTTGATCCTCACTGAAATCGCAAGATTTCATTTCCTTTCATTATATGAATTTCATGAAAGGAAATGAAATCCCAAATTCAGAGAAGGAGTGTAACAAGCACTGGGGACAGGAGATATGAGCAAAGAGAAGGTGAGCGGAAAAAACGGCAGCATTTGGAAATGCAGCACAAGGAAGGCAATGCATTGGGATGAAATGAGAGCCAGGGAAGAAACCAGAGAGTTGCCCAAATTCTACGGGTTGAATCTCTGAAATCCAAAGAGAAAGGAACAAGGAGAGGCGAGAAGAAAGTGAGGAAGGGAAGGACTCCAAAAGAAAAAGGGAAAAATAATTTCTCACCGAAGTTTAAACAAGGAAATGGCATGGCGTGAGCTGCAGGGCAGAGAGCTGGACCAAGGTTGCCAACTTGATCCTCACTGAAACTGCAAGATTTCCTTTCCATTCATGACATGAAATTCTTCATTTCATGTCATGAAAGGAGAAGGGCGGAAAAAAAAAGGAAAAATTTGTCACCGAAGTTCAAACAAGCACATGGCATGGCATGAGCTGAAGTGCAGAGAACTGGCCCAAAGCTTGCCAGCTTGATCCTCACTGAAATTGCAAGATTTCATTTCCTTTCATTATATGAATTTCATGAAAGGAAATGAAATCCCAAATTCAGAGAAGGAGTGTAACAAGCACTGGGGACAGGAGATATGAGCAAAGAGAAGGTGAGCGGAAAAAACGGCAGCATTTGGAAATGCAGCACATGGAAGGCAATGCATTGGGATGAAATGAGGGCCAGGGAAAAAACCAGAGAGTTGCCCAAATTCTAGGGGTTGAATCTCTGAAATCCAAAGAGAAAGGAACAAGGTGAGAGGCGAGAAGAATGTGAGGAAGGGAAGGGCTCCAAAAGAAAAAGGGAAAAATAATTTGTCACCGAAGCTCAAACAAGCAAATGGCATGGCATGAGCAGAAGGGCAGAGAGCTGGACCAAAGTTGCCAACTTGATCCTCACTGAAATTGCAAGATATCCTTTCCTTTCATGACATGAAATTCTTCATTTCATGTCATGAAAGGAGAATAGCAGAAAAAAAAAGGAAAAATTTGTCACCGAAGTTCAAACAAGCAAATGGCATGGCATGAGCTGAAGTGCAGAGAACTGGCCCAAAGCTTGCCAGCTTGATCCTCACTGAAATCGCAAGATTTCATTTCCTTTCATGAAATGAATTTCATGAAAGGAAATGAAATCCCAAATTCAGAGAAGGAGTGTAACAAGCACTGGGGACAGGAGATATGAGCAAAGAGAAGGTGAGCGGAAAAAACGGCAGCATTTGGAAATGCAGCATATGGAAGGCAATGCATTGGGATGAAATGAGAGCCAGGGGAAAAAGCAGAGAGTTGCCCAAATTCTAGGGGTTGAATCTCTGAAACCCAAAGAGAAAGGAACAAGGTGAGAGGCGAGAAGAAAGTGAGGAAGGGAAGGACTCCAAAAGAAAAAGGGAAAAATAATTTGTCACCGAAGTTCAAACAAGCAAATGGCATGGCATGAGCAGAAGGGCAGAGAGCTGGACCAAAGCTTGCCAACTTGATCCTCACTGAAATTGCAAGATTTCCTCTCCTTTCATGACATGAAATTCTTCATTTCATGTCATGAAATGAGAAGGGCTGAAAAAAAAAGGGAAAATTTGTCACCGAAGTTCAAACAAGCACATGGCATGGCATGAGCTGAAGTGCAGAGAACTGGCCCAAAGCTTGCCAGCTTGATCCTCACTGAAATCGCAAGATTTCATTTCCTTTCATGAAATGAATTTCATGAAAGGAAATGAAATCCCAAATTCAGAGACGGAGTGTAACAAGCACAGGGGACAGGAGATATGAGTAAAGAGAGGGTGAGCAGAAAAAAGGGCAGCATTTGGAAATGCAGCATGTGGAACGCAATGCATTGGGATGAAATGAGGGCCAGGGAAAAAACCAGAGAGTTGCCCAAATTCTAGGGGTTGAATCTCTGAAATCCAAAGAGAAAGGAACAAGGCGAGAGGCGAGAAGAAAGTGAGGAAGGGAAGGACTCCAAAAGAAAAAAGGAAAAATAATTTCTCACCGAAGTTCAAGCATGCAAATGGCATGGCATGAGCAGAAGGGCAGAGAGCTGGACCAAAGCTTGCCAACTAGATCCTCACTGAAATTGCAAGATTTCCTCTCCTTTCATGACATGAAATTCTTCATTTCATGTCATGAAACGAGAAGGGCTGAAAAAAAAAGGAAAAATTTGTCACCGAAGTTCAAACAAGCACATGGCATGGCATGAGCTGAAGTGCAGAGAACGGGCCCAAAGCTTGCCAGCTTGATCCTCACTGAAATCGCAAGATGTCATTTCCTTTCATAAAATGCATTTCATGAAAGGAAATGAAATCCCAAATTCAGAGAAGGAGTGTAACAAGCACTGGGGACAGGAGATATGAGCAAAGAGAAGGTGAGCGGAAAAAACGGCAGCATTTGGAAATGCAGCACATGGAAGGCAATGCATTGGGATGAAATGAGGGCCAGGGAAAAAACCAGAGAGTTGCCCAAATTCTAGGGGTTGAATCTCTGAAATCCAAAGAGAAAGGAACAAGGTGAGGGGCGTGAAGAAAGCGAGGAAGTGAAGGGCTCAAAAGAAAAAGGGAAAAATAACTTATCACTGAAGTTCAAACAAGCAAAAGGCATGGCATGAGCAGAAGGGCAGAGAGCTGGACCAAAGCTTGCCAACTTGATCCTCACTGAAATTGCAATATATCTTTTCCTTTCATGACATGAAATTCTTCATTTCATGTCATGTAAGGAGAAGGGCAGAAAAAAAAAGGAAAAAATTGTCACCGAACTTCAAACAAGCAAATGGCATGGCATGAGCTGAAGCGCAGAGAACTGGCCCAAAGCTTGCCAGCTTGATCCACACTGAAATCGCAAGATTTCATTTCCTTTCATGAAATGAATTTCATGAAAGGAAATGAAATCCCTAATTCAGAGAAGGAGTGTAACAAGCACTGGGGACAGGAGATATGAGCAAAGAGAAGGTGAGCGGAAAAAACGGCAGCATTTGGAAATGCAGCACATGGAAGGCAATGCATTCGGATGAAATGAGGGCCAGGGAAAAAACCAGAGAGTTGCCCAAATTCTAGGGGTTGAATCTCTGAAATCCAAAGAGAAAGGAACAAGGTGAGGGGCGTGAAGAAAGTGAGGAAGGGAAGGGCTCAAAAGAAAAAGGGAAAAATAACTTGTCACTGAAGTTCAAACAAGCAAAAGGCATGGCATGAGCAGAAGGGCAGAGAGCTGGACCAAAGCGTGCCAACTTGATCCTCATGAAATTGCAAGATATCCTTTCCTTTCATGACATGAAATTCTTCATTTCATGTCATGAAAGGAGAAGGGCTGAAAAAAAATGGAAAAATTTGTCACCGAAGTTCAAACAAGCACATGGCATGGCATGAGCTGAAGTGCAGAGAACGGGCCCAAAGCTTGCCAGCTTGATCCTCACTGAAATCGCAAGATTTCATTTCCTTTCATGAAATGAATTTCATGAAAGGAAATGAAATTCCAAATTCAGAGAAAGAGTGTAACAAGCACTATGGACATGAGATATGAGCAAAGAGAAGGTGAGCGGAAAAAACGGCAGCATTTGGAAATGCAGCACATGGAAGGCAATGCATTGGGATGAAATGAGGGCCAGGGAAAAAACCAGAGAGTTGCCCAAATTCTAGGGGTTGAATCTCTGAAATCCAAAGAGAAAGGAACAAGGTGAGAGGCGAGAAGAAAGTGAGGAAGGGAAGGGCTCCAAAAGAAAAAGGGAAAAATAATTTGTCACCGAAGTTCAAACAAGCAAATGGCATGGCATGAGCTGCAGGGCAGAGAGCTGGGACAAAGCTTGCCAACGTGATCCTCACTGAAATTGCAAGATTTCCTCTCCTTTCATGACATGAAATTCTTCATTTCATGTCACGAAAGGACAATAGCTGAAAAAAAAGGAAAAATTTGTCACCGAACTTCAAACAAGCACATGGCATGGCATGAGCTGAAGTGCAGAGAACTGGCCCAAAGCTTGCCAGCTTGATCCTCACTGAAATCGCAAGATTTCATTTCCTTTCATGAAATGAATCTCATGAAAGGAAATGAAATCCCAAATTCAGAGAAGGAGTGTAAAAAGCACTGGGGACAGGAGATATGAGCAAGGAGAAGGTGAGCGTAAAAAACGGCAGCATTTGGAAATGCAGCACATGGAAGGAAATGCATTGGGATGAAATGAGGGCCAGGGAAAAAACCAGAGAGTTGCCCAAATTCTAGGGGTTGAAGCTCTGAAATCCAAAGAGAAAGGAACAAGGTGAGAGGCGAGAAGAAAGTGAGGAAGGGAAGGGCTCCAAAAGAAAAAGGGAAAAATAATTTGTCACCGAAGTTCAAACAAGCAAATGGCATGGCATGAGCAGAAGGGCAGAGAGCTGGACCAAAGCTTGCCAACTTGATCCTCACTGAAATTGCAAGATATCTTTTCCTTTCATGACATGAAATTCTTCATTTCATGTCATGTAAGGAGAAGGGCTGAAAAAAAAAGGAAAAAATTGTCACCGAACTTCAAAAAAGCACATGGCATGGCATGAGCTGAAGTGCAGAGAACTGGCCCAAAGCTTGCCAGCTTGATCCTCACTGAAATCGCAAGATTTCATTTCCTTTCATGAAATGAATTTCATGAAAGGAAATGAAATTCCAAATTCAGAGAAAGAGTGTAACAAGCACTGGGGACAGGAGATATGAGCAAAGAGAAGGTGAGCGGAAAAAACGGCAGCATTTGGAAATGCAGCACATGGAAGGCAATGCATTGGGATGAAATGAGGGCCAGGGAAAAAACCAGAGAGTTGCCCAAATTCTAGGGGTTGAATCTCTGAAATCCAAAGAGAAAGGAACAAGGTGAGAGGCGAGAAGAAAGTGAGGAAGGGAAGGGCTCCAAAAGAAAAAGGGAAAAATAATTTGTCACCGAAGTTCAAACAAGCAAATGGCATGGCATGAGCTGAAGGGCAGAGAGCTGGGCCAAAGCTTGCCAACGTGATCCTCACTGAAATTGCAAGATATCTTTCCTTTCATGACATGAAATTCTTCATTTCATGTCATGAAACGAGAAGGGCTGAAAAAAAAAAGAAAAATTTGTCACCGAAGTTCAAACAAGCAAATGGCATGGCATGAGCTGAAGTGCAGAGAACTGGCCCAAAGCTTGCCAGCTTGATCCTCACTGAAATCGCAAGATTCCATTTCCTTTCATGAAATGAATTTCATGAAAGGAAATGAAATCCCAAATTCAGAGGAGTGTAACAAGCACTGGGGACAGGAGATATGAGCAAAGAGAAGGTGAGCGGAAAAAACGGCAGCATTTGGAAATGCAGCATGTGGAAGGCAATGCATTGGGATGAAATGAGAGCCAGGGAAAAAACCAGAGAGTTGCCCAAATTCTAGGGGTTGAATCTCTGAAATCCAAAGAGAAAGGAACAAGGCAAGAGGCGAGAAGAAAGTGAGGAAGGGAAGGGCTCAAAAGAAAAAGGGAAAAATAATTTGTCACCGAAGTTCAAACAAGAAAATGGCATGGCATGAGCTGAAGGGCAGGGAGCTGGACCAAAGCGTGCCAACGTGATCCTCACTGAAATTGCAAGATTTCCCCCCCTTTCATGACATGAAATTCTTCATTTCATGTCATGAAAGGAGAAGGGTTGAAAAAAAAAGGAAAAATTTGTCACCGAAGTTCACACAAGCACATGGCATGGCATGAGCTGAAGTGCAGAGAACAGGCCCAAAGCTTGCCAGCTTGATCCTCACTGAAATCGCAAGATTTCATTTCCTTTCATGAAATTCATTTCATGAAATGAATTTCATGAAAGGAAATGAAATCCCAAATTCAGAGAAAGAGTGTAACAAGCACTGGGGACAGGAGATATGAGCAAAGAGAAGGTGAGCGGAAAAAACGGCAGCATTTGGAAATGCAGCACATGGAAGGCAATGCATTGGGATGAAATGAGGGCCAGGGAAAAAACCAGAGAGTTGCCCAAATTCTAGGGGTTGAATCTCTGAAATCCAAAGAGAAAGGAACAAGGTGAGAGGCGAGAAGAAAGTGAGGAAGGGAAGGGCTCCAAAGGAAAAAGGGAAAAATAATTTGTCACCGAAGTTCAAACAAGCAAATGGCATGGTATGAGCTGAAGGGCAGAGAGCTGGGCCAAAGCTTGCCAACGTGATCCTCACTGAAATTGCAAGATATCTTTCCTTTCATGACATGAAATTCTTCATTTCATGTCATGAAACGAGAAGGGCTGAAAAAAAAAGGAAAAATTTGTCACCGAAGTTCAAACAAGCAAATGGCATGGCATGAGCTGAAGTGCAGAGAACTGGCCCAAAGCTTGCCAGCTTGATCCTCACTGAAATCGCAAGATTTCATTTCCTTTCATGAAATGAATTTCATGAAAGGAAATGAAATCCCAAATTCAGAGAAGGAGTGTAACAAGCACTGGGGACAGGAGATATGAGCAAAGAGAAGGTGAGCGGAAAAAACGGCAGCATTTGGAAATGCAGCACATGGAAGGCAATGCATTGGGATGAAATGAGGGCCAGGGAAAAAACCAGAGAGTTGCCCAAATTCTAGGGGTTGAATCTCTGAAATCCAAAGAGAAAGGAACAAGGTGAGAGGCGAGAAGAAAGTGAGGAAGGGAATGACTCCAAAAGAAAAAGGGAAAAATAATTTGTCACCGAAGTTCAAACAAGCAAATGGCATGGCATGAGCTGAAGGGCAGAGAGCTGGACCAAAGCTTGCCAGCTTGATCCTCACTGAAATCGCAAGATTTCATTTCCTTTCATGAAATGAATTTCATGAAAGGAAATGAAATCCCAAACTCAGAGAAGGAGTGTAACAAGCACTGGGGACAGGAGATATGAGCAAAGAGAAGGTGAGCTGAAAAAACAGGAGCATTTGGAAATGCAGCACATGGAAGGCAATGCATTGGGATGAAATGAGAGCCAGGGAAAAAACCAGAGAGTTGCCCAAATTCTAGGGGTTGAATCTCTGAAATCCAAAGAGAAAGGAACAAGGTGAGGGGCGTGAAGAAATCGAGGAAGTGAAGGGCTCAAAAGAAAAAGGGAAAAATAACTTATAAATGAAGTTCAAACAAGCAAAAGGCATGGCATGAGCAGAAGGGCAGAGAGCTGGACCAAAGCTTGCCAACTTGATCCTCACTGAAATTGCAAGATATCTTTTCCTTTCATGATATGAAATTCTTCATTTCATGTCATGTAAGGAGAAGGGCTGAAAAAAAAAGGAAAAAATTGTCACCGAACTTCAAACAAGCACATGGCATGGCATGAGCTGAAGTGCAGAGAACTGGCCCAAAGCTTGCCAGCTTGATCCTCACTGAAATCGCAAGATTTCATTTCCTTTCATGAAATGAATTTCATGAAAGGAAATGAAATTCCAAATTCAGAGAAAGAGTGTAACAAGCACTGGGGACAGGAGATATGAGCAAAGAGAAGGTGAGCGGAAAAAACGGCAGCATTTGGAAATGCAGCACATGGAAGGCAATGCATTGGGATGAAATGAGGGCCAGGGAAAAAACCAGAGAGTTGCCCAAATTCTAGGGGTTGAAGCTCTGAAATCCAAAGAGAAAGGAACAAGGTGAGAGGCGAGAAGAAAGTGAGGAAGGGAAGGGCTCCAAAAGAAAAAGGGAAAAATAATTTGTCACCGAAGTTCAAACAAGCAAATGGCATGGCATGAGCTGAAGGGCAGAGAGCTGGGCCAAAGCTTGCCAACGTGATCCTCACTGAAATTGCAAGATATCTTTCCTTTCATGACATGAAATTCTTCATTTCATGTCATGAAACGAGAAGGGCTGAAAAAAAAAGGAAAAATTTGTCACCGAAGTTCAAACAAGCACATGGCATGGCATGAGCTGAAGTGCAGAGAACTGGCCCAAAGCTTGCCAGCTTGATCCTCACTGAAATCGCAAGATTTCATTTCCTTTCATGAAATGAATTTCATGAAAGGAAATGAAATCCCAAATTCAGAGAAGGAGTGTAACAAGCACTGGGGACAGGAGATATGAGCAAAGAGAAGGTGAGCGGAAAAAACGGCAGCATTTGCAAATGCAGCATGTGGAAGGCAATGCATTGGGATGAAATGAGGGCCAGGGAAAAAACCAGAGAGTTGCCCAAATTCTAGGGGTTGAATCTCTGAAATCCAAAGAGAAAGGGACAAGGCAAGAGGCGAGAAGAAAGTGAGGAAGGGAAGGGCTCAAAAGAAAAAGGGAAAAATAATTTGTCACCGAAGTTCAAACAAGAAAATGGCATGGCATGAGCTGAAGGGCAGGGAGCTGGACCAAAGCTTGCCAACGTGATCCTCACTGAAATTGCAAGATTTCCCCCCCTTTCATGACATGAAATTCTTCATTTCATGTCATGAAAGGAGAAGGGTTGAAAAAAAATGGAAAAATTTGTCACCGAAGTTCAAACAAGCACATGGCATGGCATGAGCTGAAGTGCAGAGAACTGGCCCAAAGCTTGCCAGCTTGATCCTCACTGAAATCGCAAGATTTCATTTCCTTTCATGAAATTCATTTCATGAAAAGAATTTCATGAAAGGAAATGAAATCCCAAATTCAGAGAAAGAGTGTAACAAGCACTGGGGACAGGAGATATGAGCAAAGAGAAGGTGAGCGGAAAAAACGGCAGCATTTGGAAATGCAGCACATGGAAGGCAATGCATTGGGATGAAATGAGGGCCAGGGAAAAAACCAGAGAGTTGCCCAAATTCTAGGGGTTGAATCTCTGAAATCCAAAGAGAAAGGAACAAGGTGAGAGGCGAGAAGAAAGTGAGGAAGGGAATGACTCCAAAAGAAAAAGGGAAAAATAATTTGTCACCAAAGTTCAAACAAGCAAATGGCATGGCATGAGCTGAAGGGCAGAGAGCTGGACCAAAGCTTGCAAACGTGATCCTCACTGAAATTGCAAGATATACTTTCCTTTCATGACATGAAATTCTTCATTTCATGTCATGAAAGGAGAAGGGCTGAAAAAAAAAGGAAAAATTTGTCACCGAAGTTCAAACAAGCAAATGGCATGGCATGAGCTGAAGTGCAGAGAACTGGCCCAAAGCTTGCCAGCTTGATCCTCACTGAAATCGCAAGATTTCATTTCCTTTCATGAAATTCATTTCATGAAATGAATTTCATGAAAGGAAATGAAATCCCAAATTCAGAGAAAGAGTGTAACAAGCACTGGGGACAGGAGATATGAGCAAAGAGAAGGTGAGCGGAAAAAACGGCAGCATTTGGAAATGCAGCACATGGAAGGCAATGCATTGGGATGAAATGAGGGCCAGGGAAAAAACCAGGGAGTTGCCCAAATTCTAGGGGTTGAATCTCTGAAATCCAAAGAGAAAGGAACAAGGTGAGAGGCGAGAAGAAAGTGAGGAAGGGAAGGGGTCCAAAGGAAAAAGGGAAAAATAATTTGTCACCGAAGTTCAAACAAGCAAATGGCATGGCATGAGCTGAAGGGCAGAGAGCTGGGCCAAAGCTTGCCAACGTGATCCTCACTGAAATTGCAAGATATCTTTCCTTTCATGACATGAAATTCTTCATTTCATGTCATGAAACGAGAAGGGCTGAAAAAAAAAGGAAAAATTTGTCACCGAAGTTCAAACAAGCAAATGGCATGGCATGAGCTGAAGTGCAGAGAACTGGCCCAAAGCTTGCCAGCTTGATCCTCACTGAAATCGCAAGATTTCATTTCCTTTCATGAAATGAATTTCATGAAAGGAAATGAAATCCCAAATTCAGAGAAGGAGTGTAACAAGCACTGGGGACAGGAGATATGAGCAAAGAGAAGGTGAGCGGAAAAAACGGCAGCATTTGCAAATGCAGCATGTGGAAGGCAATGCATTGGGATGAAATGAGGGCCAGGGAAAAAACCAGAGAGTTGCCCAAATTCTAGGGGTTGAATCTCTGAAATCCAAAGAGAAAGGAACAAGGCAAGAGGCGAGAAGAAAGTGAGGAAGGGAAGGGCTCAAAAGAAAAAGGGAAAAATAATTTGTCACCGAAGTTCAAACAAGAAAATGGCATGGCATGAGCTGAAGGGCAGGGAGCTGGACCAAAGCTTGCCAACGTGATCCTCACTGAAATTGCAAGATTTCCCTCCCTTTCATGACATGAAATTCTTCATTTCATGTCATGAAAGGAGAAGGGTTGAAAAAAAATGGAAAAATTTGTCACCGAAGTTCACACAAGCACATGGCATGGCATGAGCTGAAGTGCAGAGAACAGGCCCAAAGCTTGCCAGCTTGATCCTCACTGAAATCGCAAGATTTCATTTCCTTTCATGAAATTCATTTCATGAAATGAATTTCATGAAAGGAAATGAAATCCCAAATTCAGAGAAAGCGTGTAACAAGCACTGGGGACAGGAGATATGAGCAAAGAGAAGGTGAGCGGAAAAAACGGCAGCATTTGGAAATGCAGCACATGGAAGGCAATGCATTGGGATGAAATGAGGGCCAGGGAAAAAACCAGAGAGTTGCCCAAATTCTAGGGGTTGAATCTCTGAAATCCAAAGAGAAAGGAACAAGTTGAGAGGCGAGAAGAAAGTGAGGAAGGGAATGACTCCAAAAGAAAAAGGGAAAAATAATTTGTCACCGAAGTTCAAACAAGCAAATGGCATGGCATGAGCTGAAGGGCAGAGAGCTGGACCAAAGCTTGCCAGATTGATCCTCACTGAAATCGCAAGATTTCATTTCCTTTCCTGAAATGAATTTCATGAAAGGAAATGAAATCCCAAACTCAGAGAAGGAGTGTAACAAGCACTGGGGACAGGAGATATGAGCAAAGAGAAGGTGAGCGGAAAAAACGGCAGCATTTGGAAATGCAGCACATGGAAGGCAATGCATTGGGATGAAATGAGAGCCAGGGAAAAAACCAGAGAGTTGCCCAAATTCTAGGGGTTGAATCTCTGAAATCCAAAGAGAAAGGAACAAGGTGAGGGGCGTGAAGAAAGCGAGGAAGTGAAGGGCTCAAAAGAAAAAGGGAAAAATAACTTATCAATGAAGTTCAAACAAGCAAAAGGCATGGCATGAGCAGAAGGGCAGAGAGCTGGACCAAAGCTTGCCAACTTGATCCTCACTGAAATTGCAAGATATCTTTTCCTTTCATGACATGAAATTCTTCATTTCATGTCATGTAAGGAGAAGGGCTGAAAAAAAATGGAAAAAATTGTCACCGAACTTCAAACAAGCACATGGCATGGCATGAGCTGAAGTGCAGAGAACTGGCCCAAAGCTTGCCAGCTTGATCCTCACTGAAATCGCAAGATTTCATTTCCTTTCATGAAATGAATTTCATGAAAGGAAATGAAATTCCAAATTCAGAGAAAGAGTGTAACAAGCACTGGGGACAGGAGATATGAGCAAAGAGAAGGTGAGCGGAAAAAACGGCAGCATTTGGAAATGCAGCACATGGAAGGCAATGCATTGGGATGAAATGAGGGCCAGGGAAAAAACCAGAGAGTTGCCCAAATTCTAGGGGTTGAATCTCTGAAATCCAAAGAGAAAGGAACAAGGTGAGAGGCGAGAAGAAAGTGAGGAAGGGAAGGGCTCCAAAAGAAAAAGGGAAAAATAATTTGTCACCGAAGTTCAAACAAGCAAATGGCATGGCATGAGCTGAAGGGCAGAGAGCTGGGCCAAAGCTTGCCAACGTGATCCTCACTGAAATGGCAAGATATCTTTCCTTTCATGACATGAAATTCTTCATTTCATGTCATGAAACGAGAAGGGCTGAAAAAAAAAGGAAAAATTTGTCACCGAAGTTCAAACAAGCAAATGGCATGGCATGAGCTGAAGTGCAGAGAACTGGCCCAAAGCTTGCCAGCTTGATCCTCACTGAAATCGCAAGATTTCATTTCCTTTCATGAAATGAATTTCATGAAAGGAAATGAAATCCCAAATTCAGAGAAGGAGTGTAACAAGCACTGGGGACAGGAGATATGAGCAAAGAGAAGGTGAGCGGAAAAAACGGCAGCATTTGCAAATGCAGCATGTGGAAGGCAATGCATTGGGATGAAATGAGGGCCAGGGAAAAAACCAGAGAGTTGCCCAAATTCTAGGGGTTGAATCTCTGAAATCCAAAGAGAAAGGAACAAGGCAAGAGGCGAGAAGAAAGTGAGGAAGGGAAGGGCTCAAAAGAAAAAGGGAAAAATAATTTGTCACCGAAGTTCAAACAAGAAAATGGCATGGCATGAGCTGAAGAGCAGGGAGCTGGACCAAAGCTTGCCAACGTGATCCTCACTGAAATTGCAAGATTTCCCCCCCTTTCATGACATGAAATTCTTCATTTCATGTCATGAAAGGAGAAGGGTTGAAAAAAAATGGAAAAATTTGTCACCGAAGTTCACACAAGCACATGGCATGGCATGAGCTGAAGTGCTGAGAACAGGCCCAAAGCTTCCCAGCTTGATCCTCACTGAAATCGCAAGATTTCATTTCCTTTCATGAAATTCATTTCATGAAATGAATTTCATGAAAGGAAATGAAATCCCAAATTCAGAGAAAGAGTGTAACAAGCACTGGGGACAGGAGATATGAGCAAAGAGAAGGTGAGCGGAAAAAACGGCAGCATTTGGAAATGCAGCACATGGAAGGCAATGCATTGGGATGAAATGAGGGCCAGGGAAAAAACCAGAGAGTTGCCCAAATTCTAGGGGTTGAATCTCTGAAATCCAAAGAGAAAGGAACAAGGTGAGAGGCGAGAAGAAAGTGAGGAAGGGAATGACTCCAAAAGAAAAAGGGAAAAATAATTTGTCACCGAAGTTCAAACAAGCAAATGGCATGGCATGAGCTGAAGGGCAGAGAGCTGGACCAAAGCTTGCAAACGTGATCCTCACTGAAATTGCAAGATATACTTTCCTTTCATGACATGAAATTCTTCATTTCATGTCATGAAAGGACAATAGCTGAAAAAAAAAGGAAAAATTAGTCACCGAAGTTCAAACAAGCAAATGGCATGGCATGAGCTGAAGTGCAGAGAACTGGCCCAAAGCTTGCCAGCTTGATCCTCACTGAAATCGCAAGATTTCATTTCCTTTCATGAAATGAATTTCATGAAAGGAAATGAAATCCCAAATTCAGAGAAGGAGTGTAACAAGCACTGGGGACAGGAGATATGAGCAAAGAGAAGGTGAGCGGAAGAAACGGCAGCATTTGGAAATGCAGCATATGGAAGGCAATGCATTGGGATGAAATGAGAGCCAGGGAAAAAAGCAGAGAGTTGCCCAAATTCTAGGGGTTGAATCTCTGAAATCCAAAGAGAAAGGAACAAGGTGAGAGGCGAGAAGAAAGTGAGGAAGGGAAGGACTCCAAAAGAAAAAGGGAAAAATAATTTGTCACCGAAGTTCAAACAAGCAAATGGCATGGCATGAGCAGAAGGGCAGAGAGCTGGACCAAAGCTTGCCAACTTGATCCTCACTGAAATTGCAAAATTTCCTCTCCTTTCATGACATGAAATTCTTCATTTCATGTCATGAAATGAGAAGGGCTGAAAAAAAAAGGGAAAATTTGTCACCGAAGTTCAAACAAGCACATGGCATGGCATGAGCTGAAGTGCAGAGAACTGGCCCAAAGCTTGCCAGCTTGATCCTCACTGAAATCGCAAGATTTCATTTCCTTTCATGAAATGAATTTCATGAAAGGAAATGAAATCCCAAATTCAGAGACGGAGTGTAACAAGCACAGGGGACAGGAGATATGAGTAAAGAGAAGGTGAGCAGAAAAAACGGCAGCATTTGGAAATGGAGCATGTGGAAAGCAATGCATTGGGATGAAATGAGGGCCAGCGAAAAAAACCAGAGAGTTGCCCAAATTCTAGGGGTTGAATCTCTGAAATCCAAAGAGAAAGGAACAAGGCGAGAGGCGTGAAGAAAGTGAGGAAGGGAAGGGCTCAAAAGAAAAAGGGAAAAATAATTTGTCACCGAAGTTCAAACAAGCAAATGGCATGGCATGAGCTGAAGGGCAGAGAGCTGGACCAAAGCTTGCCAACGTGATCCTCACTGAAATTGCAAGATTTCCTCCCCTTTCATGACATGAAATTCTTCATTTCATGTCATGAAAGGACAATAGCTGAAAAAAAAGGAAAAATTTGTCACCGAAGTTCAAACAAGCAAATGGTATGGCATGAGCAGAAGGCCAGAGAGCTGGACCAAAGCTTGCCAACTAGATGCTCACTGAAATTGCAAGATATCCTCTCCTTAAATGACATGAAATTCTTCATTTCATGTCATGAAACGAGAAGGGCTGAAAAAAAAAGGAAAAATTTGTCACCGAAGTTCAAACAAGCACATGGCATGGCATGAGCTGAAGTGCAGAGAACTGGCCCAAAGCTTGCCAGCTTGATCCTCACTGAAATCGCAAGATTTCATTTCCTTTCATGAAATGAATTTCATGAAAGAAAATGAAATCCCAAATTCAGAGAAGGAGTGTAACAAGCACTGGGGACAGGAGATATGAGCAAAGAGAAGGTGAGCGGAAAAAACGGCAGCATTTGGAAATGCAGCACATGGAAGGCAATGCATTGGGATGAAATGAGGGCCAGGGAAAAAACCAGAGAGTTGCACAAATTCTAGGGGTTGAATCTCTGAAATCCAAAGAGAAAGGAACAAGGTGAGAGGCGAGAAGAAAGTGAGGAAGGGAAGGACTCCAAAAGAAAAAGGGAAAAATAATTTCTCACCGAAGTTCAAACAAGCAAATGGCATGGCATGAGCAGAAGGGCAGAGAGCTGGGCCGAAGCTTGCCAACGTGATCTTCACTGAAATTGCAAGATTTCCCCTCCTTTCATGACATGAAATTCTTCATTTCATGTCATGGAAGGAGAAGGGCTGAAAAAAAAAGGAAAAAATTGTCACCGAAGTTCAAACAAGCAAATGGCACGGCATGAGCTGAAGTGCAGAGAACTGGCCCAAAGCTTGCCAGCTTGATCCTCACTGAAATTGCAAGATTTCATTTCCTTTCATGAAAGGAATTTCATGAAAGGAAATGAAATCCCAAAATCAGAGAAGGAGTGTAACAAGCACTGGGGACAGGAGATATGAGCAAAGAGAAGGTGAGCGGAAAAAACGGCAGCATTTGCAAATGCAGCACATGGAAGGCAATGCATTGGGATGAAATGAGGGCCAGGGAAAAAACCAGAGAGTTGCCCAAATTCTAGGGGTTGAATCTCTGAAATCCAAAGAGAAAGGAACAAGGTGAGGGGCGTGAAGAAAGCGAGGAAGTGAAGGGCTCAAAAGAAAAAGGGAAAAATAACTTATCACTGAAGTTCAAACAAGCAAAAGGCATGGCATGAGCAGAAGGGCAGAGAGCTGGACCAAAGCTTGCCAACTTGATCCTCACTGAAATTGCAAGATATCTTTTCCTTTCATGACATGAAATTCTTCATTTCATGTCATGTAAGGAGAAGGGCTGAAAAAAAAAGGAAAAAATTGTCACCGAACTTCAAACAAGCAAATGGCATGGCATGAGCTGAAGTGCAGAGAACTGGCCCAAAGCTTGCCAGCTTGATCCACACTGAAATCGCAAGATTTCATTTCCTTTCATGAAATGAATTTCATGAAAGGAAATGAAATCCCAAATTCAGAGAAGGAGTGTAACAAGCACTGGGGACAGGAGATATGAGCAAAGAGAAGGTGAGCGGAAAAAACGGCAGCATTTGCAAATGCAGCATGTGGAAGGCAATGCATTGGGATGAAATGAGGGCCAGGGAAAAAACCAGAGAGTTGCCCAAATTCTAGGGGTTGAATCTCTGAAATCCAAAGAGAAAGGAACAAGGTGAGAGGCGAGAAGAAAGTGAGGAAGGGAAGGACTCCAAAAGAAAAAGGGAAAAATAATTTCTCACCGAAGTTCAAACAAGCAAATGGCATGGCATGAGCAGAAGGGCAGAGAGCTGGGCCGAAGCTTGCCAACGTGATCTTCACTGAAATTGCAAGATTTCCCCTCCTTTCATGACATGAAATTCTTCATTTCATGTCATGTAAGGAGAAGGGCTGAAAAAAAAAGGAAAAAATTGTCACCGAAGTTCAAACAAGCAAATGGCACGGCATGAGCTGAAGTGCAGAGAACTGGCCCAAAGCTTGCCAGCTTGATCCTCACTGAAATCGCAAGATTTCATTTCCTTTCATGAAATGAATTTCATGAAAGGAAATGAAATCCCAAATTCAGAGAAGGAGTGTAACAAGCACTGGGGACAGGAGATATGAGCAAAGAGAAGGTGAGCGGAAAAAACGGCAGCATTTGGAAATGCAGCACATGGAAGGCAATGCATTCGGATGAAATGAGGGCCAGGGAAAAAACCAGAGAGTTGCCCAAATTCTAGGGGTTGAATCTCTGAAATCCAAAGAGAAAGGAACAAGGTGAGGGGCGTGAAGAAAGTGAGGAAGGGAAGGGCTCAAAAGAAAAAGGGAAAAATAACTTGTCACTGAAGTTCAAACAAGCAAAAGGCATGGCATGAGCAGAAGGGCAGAGAGCTGGACCAAAGCGTGCCAACTTGATCCTCATGAAATTGCAAGATATCCTTTCCTTTCATGACATGAAATTCTTCATTTCATGTCATGAAAGGAGAAGGGCAGAAAAAAAAAGGAAAAATTTGTCACCGAAGTTCAAACAAGCACATGGCATGGCATGAGCTGAAGTGCAGAGAACGGGCCCAAAGCTTGCCAGCTTGATCCTCACTGAAATCGCAAGATTTCATTTCCTTTCATGAAATGAATTTCATGAAAGGAAATGAAATTCCAAATTCAGAGAAAGAGTGTAACAAGCACTAGGGACATGAGATATGAGCAAAGAGAAGGTGAGCGGAAAAAACGGCAGCATTTGGAAATGCAGCACATGGAAGGCAATGCATTGGGATGAAATGAGGGCCAGGGAAAAAACCAGAGAGTTGCCCAAATTCTAGGGGTTGAATCTCTGAAATCCAAAGAGAAAGGAACAAGGTGAGAGGCGAGAAGAAAGTGAGGAAGGGAAGGGCTCCAAAAGAAAAAGGGAAAAATAATTTGTCACCGAAGTTCAAACAAGCAAATGGCATGGCATGAGCTGCAGGGCAGAGAGCTGGGACAAAGCTTGCCAACGTGATCCTCACTGAAATTGCAAGATTTCCTCTCCTTTCATGACATGAAATTCTTCATTTCATGTCATGAAAGGACAATAGCTGAAAAAAAAGGAAAAATTTGTCACCGAACTTCAAACAAGCACATGGCATGGCATGAGCTGAAGTGCAGAGAACTGGCCCAAAGCTTGCCAGCTTGATCCTCACTGAAATCGCAAGATTTCATTTCCTTTCATGAAATGAATTTCATGAAAGGAAATGAAATCCCAAATTCAGAGAAGGAGTGTAAAAAGCACTGGGGACAGGAGATATGAGCAAAGAGAAGGTGAGCGGAAAAAACGGCAGCATTTGGAAATGCAGCACATGGAAGGCAATGCATTGGGATGAAATGAGGGCCAGGGAAAAAACCAGAGAGTTGCCCAAATTCTAGGGGTTGAAGCTCTGAAATCCAAAGAGAAAGGAACAAGGTGAGAGGCGAGAAGAAAGTGAGGAAGGGAAGGGCTCCAAAAGAAAAAGGGAAAAATAATTTCTCACCGAAGTTCAAACAAGCAAATGGCATGGCATGAGCAGAAGGGCAGAGAGCTGGGCCAAAGCTTGCCAACGTGATCCTCACTGAAATTGCAAGATTTCCTCTCCTTTCATGACATGAAATTCTTCATTTCATGTCATGAAAGGAAAATAGCTGAAAAAAAAGGAAAAATTTGTCACCGAAGTTCAAACAAGCACATGGCATGGCATGAGCTGAAGTGCAGAGAACTGGCCCAAAGCTTGCCAGCTTGATCCTCACTGAAATCCCAAATTCAGAGAAGGAGTGTAACAAGCACTGGGGACAGGAGATATGAGCAAAGAGAAGGTGAGCGGAAAAAACGGCAGCATTTGCAAATGCAGCATATGGAAGGCAATGCATTGGGATGAAATGAGGGCCAGGGAAAAAACCAGAGAGTTGCCCAAATTCAGGGGTTGAATCTCTGAAATCCAAAGAGAAAGGAACAAGGTGAGGGGCGTGAAGAAAGCGAGGAAGTGAAGGGCTCAAAAGAAAAAGGGAAAAATAACTTATCAATGAAGTTCAAACAAGCAAAAGGCATGGCATGAGCAGAAGGGCAGAGAGCTGGACCAAAGCTTGCCAACTTGATCCTCACTGAAATTGCAAGATATCTTTTCCTTTCATGACATGAAATTCTTCATTTCATGTCATGAAAGGAGAAGGGCTGAAAAAAAAAGGAAAAAATTGTCACCGAACTTCAAACAAGCACATGGCATGGCATGAGCTGAAGTGCAGAGAACTGGCCCAAAGCTTGCCAGCTTGATCCTCACTGAAATCGCAAGATTTCATTTCCTTTCATGAAATGAATTTCATGAAAGGAAATGAAATTCCAAATTCAGAGAAAGAGTGTAACAAGCACTAGGGACAGGAGATATGAGCAAAGAGAAGGTGAGCGGAAAAAACGGCAGCATTTGGAAATGCAGCACATGGAAGGCAATGCATTGGGATGAAATGAGGGCCAGGGAAAAAACCAGAGAGTTGCCCAAATTCTAGGGGTTGAATCTCTGAAATCCAAAGAGAAAGGAACAAGGTGAGAGGCGAGAAGAAAGTGAGGAAGGGAAGGGCTCCAAAAGAAAAAGGGAAAAATAATTTGTCACCGAAGTTCAAACAAGCAAATGGCATGGCATGAGCTGAAGGGCAGAGAGCTGTGCCAAAGCTTGCCAACGTGATCCTCACTGAAATTGCAAGATATCTTTCCTTTCATGACATGGAATTCTTCATTTCATGTCATGAAACGAGAAGGGCTGAAAAAAAAAGGAAAAATTTGTCACCGAAGTTCAAACAAGCAAATGGCATGGCATGAGCTGAAGTGCAGAGAACGGGCCCAAAGCTTGCCAGCTTGATCCTCACTGAAATCGCAAGATTTCATTTCCTTTCATGAAATTCATTTCATGAAAGGAAATGAAATTCCAAATTCAGAGAAAGAGTGTAACAAGCACTAGGGACATGAGATATGAGCAAAGAGAAGGTGAGCGGAAAAAACGGCAGCATTTGGAAATGCAGCACATGGAAGGCAATGCATTGGGATGAAATGAGGGCCAGGGAAAAAACCAGAGAGTTGCCAAAATTCTAGGGGTTGAATCTCTGAAATCCAAAGAGAAAGGAACAAGGTGAGAGGCGAGAAGAAAGTGAGGAAGGGAAGGGCTCCAAAAGAAAAAGGGAAAAATAATTTGTCACCGAAGTTCAAACAAGCAAATGGCATGGCATGAGCTGCAGGGCAGAGAGCTGGGACAAAGCTTGCCAACGTGATCCTCACTGAAATTGCAAGATTTCCTCTCCTTTCATGACATGAAATTCTTCATTTCATGTCATGAAAGGACAATAGCTGAAAAAAAAGGAAAAATTTGTCACCGAACTTCAAACAAGCACATGGCATGGCATGAGCTGAAGTGCAGAGAACTGGCCCAAAGCTTGCCAGCTTGATCCTCACTGAAATCGCAAGATTTCATTTCCTTTCATGAAATGAATTTCATGAAAGGAAATGAAATCCCGAATTCAGAGAAGGAGTGTAAAAAGCACTGGGGACAGGAGATATGAGCAAAGAGAATGTGAGCGGAAAAAACGGCAGCATTTGGAAATGCAGCACATGGAAGGCAATGCATTGGGATGAAATGAGGGCCAGGGAAAAAACCAGAGAGTTGCCCAAATTCTAGGGGTTGAATCTCTGAAATCCAAAGAGAAAGGAACAAGGTGAGAGGCGAGAAGAAAGTGAGGAAGGGAAGGGCTCCAAAAGAAAAAGGGAAAAATAATTTCTCACCGAAGTTCAAACAAGCAAATGGCATGGCATGAGCAGAAGGGCAGAGAGCTGGGCCAAAGCTTGGCAACGTGATCCTCACTGAAATTGCAAGATTTCCTCCCCTTTCATGACATGAAATCCTTCATTTCATGTCATGAAAGGAGAAGGGTTGACAAAAAATGGAAAAATTTGTCACCGAACTTCAAACAAGCACATGGCATGGCATGAGCTGAAGTGCAGAGAACTGGCCCAAAGCTTGCCAGCTTGATCCTCACTGAAATCGCCAGATGAAATTCATTTCATGAAAGGAAATGAAATCCCAAATTCAGAGAAGGAGTGTAACAAGCACTGGGGACAGGAGATATGAGCAAAGAGAAGGTGAGCTGAAAAAACAGGAGCATTTGCAAATGCAGCATGTGGAAGGCAATGCATTGGGATGAAATGAGGGCCAGGGAAAAAACCAGAGAGTTGCCCAAATTCTAGGGGTTGAATCTCTGAAATCCAAATAGAAAGGAACAAGGCGAGAGGCGTGAAGAAAGTGAGGAAGGGAAGGGCTCAAAAGAAAAAGGGAAAAATAATTTGTCACCGAAGTTCAAACAAGCAAATGGCATGGCATGAGCTGCAGGGCAGAGAGCTGGACCAAAGCTTGCCAACGTGATCCTCACTGAAATTGCAAGATTTCCTCCCCTTTCATGACATGAAATTCTTCATTTCATGTCATGGAAGGAGAAGGGCTGAAAAAAAAAGGAAAAATTTGTCACCGAAGTTCAAACAAGCACATGGCACGGCATGAGCTGAAGTGCAGAGAACTGGCCCAAAGCTTGCCAGCTTGATCCTCACTGAAATCGCAAGATGAAATTCATTTCATGAAAGGAAATGAAATCCCAAATTCAGAGAAGGAGTGTAACAAGCACTGGGGACAGGAGATATGAGCAAAGAGAAGGTGAGCGGAAAAAACGGCAGCATTTGCAAATGCAGCACATGGAAGGCAATGCATTGGGATGAAATGAGAGCCAGGGAAAAAACCAGAGAGTTGCCCAAATTCTAGGGGTTGAATCTCTGAAATCCAAAGAGAAAGGAACAAGGTGAGGGGCGTGAAGAAAGTGAGGAAGGGAAGGGCTCAAAAGAAAAAGGGAAAAATAACTTGTCACTGAAGTTCAAACAAGCAAAAGGCATGGCATGAGCAGAAGGGCAGAGAGCTGGACCAAAGCGTGCCAACTTGATCCTCATGAAATTGCAAGATATCCTTTCCTTTCATGACATGAAATTCTTCATTTCATGTCATGAAAGGAGAAGGGCTGAAAAAAAAAGGAAAAAATTGTCACCGAACTTCAAACAAGCACATGGCATGGCATGAGCTGAAGTGCAGAGAACTGGCCCAAAGCTTGCCAGCTTGATCCTCACTGAAATCTCAAGATTTCATTTCCTTTCATGAAATGAATTTCATGAAAGGAAATGAAATTCCAAATTCAGAGAAAGAGTGTAACAAGCACTAGGGACAGGAGATATGAGCAAAGAGAATGTGAGCGGAAAAAACGGCAGCATTTGGAAATGCAGCACATGGAAGGCAATGCATTGGGATGAAATGAGGGCCAGGGAAAAAACCAGAGAGTTGCCCAAATTCTAGGGGTTGAATCTCTGAAATCCAAAGAGAAAGGAACAAGGTGAGAGGCGAGAAGAAAGTGAGGAAGGGAAGGGCTCCAAAAGAAAAAGGGAAAAATAATTTGTCACCGAAGTTCAAATAAGCAAATGGCATGGCATGAGCTGAAGGGCAGAGAGCTGGGCCAAAGCTTGCCAACTTGATCCTCACTGAAATTGCAAGATATCTTTCCTTTCATGACATGAAATTCTTCATTTCATGTCATGAAACGAGAAGGGCTGAAAAAAAAAGGAAAAATTTGTCACCGAAGTTCAAACAAGCAAATGGCATGGCATGAGCTGAAGTGCAGAGAACTGGCCCAAAGCTTGCCAGCTTGATCCTCACTGAAATCGCAAGATGAAATTCATTTCATGAAAGGAAATGAAATCCCAAATTCAGAGAAAGAGTGTAACAAGCACTGGGGACAGGAGATATGAGCAAAGAGAAGGTGAGCGGAAAAAACGGCAGCATTTGGAAATGCAGCACATGGAAGGCAATGCATTGGGATGAAATGAGGGCCAGGGAAAAAACCAGAGAGTTGCCCAAATTCTAGGGGTTGAATCTCTGAAATCCAAAGAGAAAGGAACAAGGTGAGAGGCGAGAAGAAAGTGAGGAAGAGAAGGGCTCCAAAAGAAAAAGGGAAAAATAATTTGTCACCGAAGCCCAAAGAAACAAATAGCATGGCATGAGCAGAAGGGCAGAGAGCTGGACCAAAGCTTGCCAACGTGATCCTCACTGAAAATGCAAGATTTCCTCTCCTTTCCTGACATGAAATTCCTCATTTCATATCATGAAACGAGAAGGGATGAAAAAAAAAGGAAAAATTTCTAACCGAAGTTGAAACAAGCACATGGCATGCCATGAGCTGAAGTGCAGAGAACTGGCCCAAAGCTTGCCAGCTTGATCCTCACTGAAATCGCAAGATTTCATTTCCTTTCATGAAATGAATTTCATGAAAGGAAATGAAATCCCAAATTCAGAGAAGGAGTGTAACAAGCACTGGGGACAGGAGATATGAGCAAAGAGAAGGTGAGCGGAAAAAACGGCAGCATTTGGAAATGCAGCACGTGGAAGGCAATGCATTGGGATGAAATGAGGGCCAGGGAAAAAACCAGAGAGTTGCCCAAATTCTAGGGGTTGAATCTCTGAAATCCAAAGAGAATGGAACAAGGTGAGAGGCGAGAAGAAAGTGAGGAAGGGAAGGGCTCCAAAAGAAAAAGTGAAAAATAATTTGTCACCGAAGTTCAAACAAGCAAATGGCATGGCAAGAGCTGCAGGGCAGAGAGCTGGACCAAAGCTTGCCAACTTGACCCTCACTGAAATTGCAAGATTTCCTCTCCTTACATGACATGAAATTCTTCATTTCATGTCATGAAAGGAGAAGGGCTGAAAAAAAAAGGAAAAATTTGTCACCGAAGTTCAAACAAGCACATGGCATGGCATGAGCTGAAGTGCAGAGAACTGGCCCAAAGCTTGCCAGCTTGATCCTCACTGAAATCGCAAGATTTCATTTCCTTTCATGAAATGAATTTCATGAAAGGAAATGAAATCCCAAATTCAGAGAAGGAGAGTAACGAGCACTGGGGACAGGAGATATGAGCAAAGAGAAGGTGAGCGGAAAAAACGGCAGCATTTGCAAATGCAGCACGTGGAAGGCAATGCATTGGGATGAAATGAGGGCCAGGGAAAAAACCAGAGAGTTGCCCAAATTCTAGGGGTTGAATCTCTGAAATCCAAAGAGAAAGGAACAAGGCGAGAGGCGTGAAGAAAGTGAGGAAGGGAAGGGCTCCAAAAGAAAAAGGGAAAAATAATTTGTCACCGAAGTTCAAACAAGCAAACGGCATGGCATGAGCAGAAGGGCAGAGAGCTGGACCAAAGCTTGCCAACGTGATCCTCACTGAAATTGCAAGATTTCCTTTCCTTTCATGACATGAAATTCTTCATTTCATGTCATGAAAGGAGAAGGGTTGACAAAAAATGGAAAAATTTGTCACCGAAGTTCAAACAAGCACAGGGCATGGCATGAGCTGAAGTGCAGAGAACTGGCCCAAAGCTTGCCAGCTTGATCCTCACTGAAATCGCAAGATGAAATTCATTTCATGAAAGGAAATGAAATCCCAAATTCAGAGAAGGAGTGTAACAAGCACTGGGGACAGGAGATATGAGCAAAGAGAAGGTGAGCTGAAAAAACAGGAGCATTTGCAAATGCAGCATGTGGAAGGCAATGCATTGGGATGAAATGAGGGCCAGGGAAAAAACCAGAGAGTTGCCCAAATTCTAGGGGTTGAAGCTCTGAAATCCAAAGAGAAAGGAACAAGGCGAGAGGCGTGAAGAAAGTGAGGAAGGGAAGGGCTCAAAAGAAAAAGGGAAAAATAATTTGTCACCGAAGTTCAAACAAGCAAATGGCATGGCATGAGCTGCAGGGCAGAGAGCTGGGCCAAAGCTTGCCAACGTGATCCTCACTGAAATTGCAAGATTTCCTCTCCTTTCATGACATGAAATTCGTCATTTCATGTCATGAAAGGAGAAGGGCTGAAAAAAAAAGGAAAAATTTGTCACCGACGTTCAAACAAGCACATGGCATGGCATGAGCTGAAGTGCAGAGAACTGGCCCAAAGCTTGCCAGCTTGATCCTCACTGAAATCGCAAGATTTCATTTCCTTTCATGAAATGAATTTCATGAAAGGAAATGAAATCCCAAATTCAGAGAAGGAGAGTAACGAGCACTGGGGACAGGAGATATGAGCAAAGAGAAGGTGAGCGGAAAAAACGGCAGCATTTGGAAATGCAGCACGTGGAAGGCAATGCATTGGGATGAAATGAGGGCCAGGGAAAAAACCAGAGAGTTGCCCAAATTCTAGGGGTTGAATCTCTGAAATCCAAAGAGAAAGGAACAAGGTGAGAGGCGAGAAGAAAGTGAGGAAGGGAAGGGCTCCAAAAGAAAAAGGGAAAAATAATTTGTCACCGAAGTTCAAACAAGCAAACGGCATGGCATGAGCAGAAGGGCAGAGAGCTGGACCAAAGCTTGCCAACGTGATCCTCACTGAAATTGCAAGATTTCCTTTCCTTTCATGACATGAAATTCTTCATTTCATGTCATGAAAGGAGAAGGGTTGACAAAAAATGGAAAAATTTGTCACCGAAGTTCAAACAAGCACATGGTATGGCATGAGCTGAAGTGCAGAGAACTGGCCCAAAGCTTGCCAGCTTGATCCTCACTGAAATCGGAAGATTTCATTTCCTTTCATGAAATGAATTTCATGAAAGGAAATGAAATACCAAATTCAGAGAAGGAGTGTAACAAGCACTGGGGACAGGAGATATGAGCAAAGAGAAGGTGAGCGGAAAAAACGGCAGCATTTGCAAATGCAGCATGTGGAAGGCAATGCATTGGGATGAAATGAGGGCCAGGGAAAAAACCAGAGAGTTGCCCAAATTCTAGGGGTTGAATCTCTGAAATCCAAAGAGAAAGGAACAAGGTGAGAGGCGTGAAGAAAGTGAGGAAGGGAAGGGCTCCAAAAGAAAAAGGGAAAAATAATTTGTCACCGAAGTTCAAACAAGCAAACGGCATGGCATGAGCAGAAGGGCAGAGAGCTGGACCAAAGATTGCTAACGTGATCCTCACTGAAATTGCAAGATTTCCTTTCCTTTCATGACATGAAATTCTTCATTTCATGTCATGAAAGGAGAAGGGTTGACAAAAAATGGAAAAATTCGTCACCGAAGTTCAAACAAGCACATGGTATGGCATGAGCTGAAGTGCAGAGAACTGGCCCAAAGCTTGCCAGCATGATCCTCACTGAAATCGCAAGATTTCATTTCCTTGCATGAAATGAATTTCATGCAAGGAAATGAAATCCCAAATTCAGAGAAGGAGTGTAACAAGCACTGGGGACAGGGGATATGAGCAAAGAGAAGGTGAGCGGAAAAAACGGCAGCATTTGCAAATGCAGCATGTGGAAGGCAATGCATTGGGATGAAATGAGGGCCAGGGAAAAAACCAGAGAGTTGCCCAAATTCTAGGGGTTGAATCTCTGAAATCCAAAGAGAAAGGAACAAGGTGAGAGGCGAGAAGAAAGTGAGGAAGGAAAGGGCTCCAAAAGAAAAAGGGAAAAATAATTTGTCACCGAAGTTCAAACAAGCAAATGGCATGGCATGAGCTGCAGGGCAGAGAGCTGGGCCAAAGCTTGCCAACGTGATCCTCACTGAAATTGCAAGATTTCCTCTCCTTTCATGACATGAAATTCTTCATTTCATGTCATGAAAGGAGAAGGGTTGAAAAAAAAAGGAAAAATTTGTCACCGACGTTCAAACAAGCACATGGCATGGCATGAGCTGAAGTGCAGAGAACTGGCCCAAAGCTTGCCAGCTTGATCCTCACTGAAATCGCAAGATGAAATTCATTTCATGAAAGGAAATTAAATCCCAAATTCAGAGAAGGAGTGTAACAAGCACTGGGGACAGGAGATATGAGCAAAGAGAAGGTGAGCGGAAAAAACGGCAGCATTTGCAAATGCAGCATGTGGAAGGCAATGCATTGGGATGAAATGAGGGCCAGGGAAAAAACCAGAGAGTTGCCCAAATTCTAGGGGTTGAATCTCTGAAATCCAAAGAGAAAGGAACAAGGCGAGAGGCGTGAAGAAAGTGAGGAAGGGAAGGGCTCAAAAGAAAAAGGGAAAAATAATTTGTCACCGAAGTTCAAACAAGCAAATGGCATGGCATGAGCTGAAGGGCAGAGAGCTGGACCAAAGAGTGCCAACTTGATCCTCACTTAAATTGTAAGATTTCCTTTCCTTTCATGACATGAAATTCTTCATTTCATGTCATGAAAGGAGAAGGGTTGAAAAAAAATGGAAAAATTTGTCAATGAAGTTCAAACAAGCAAATGGCATGGCATGAGCTGAAGTGCAGAGAACTGGCCCAAAGCTTGCCAGCTTGATCCTCACTGAAATCGCAAGATTTCATTTCCTTTCATGAAATGAATTTCATGAAAGGAAATGAAATCCCAAATTCAGAGAAGGAGTGTAACAAGCACTGGGGACAGGAGATATGAGCAAAGAGAAGGTGAGCGGAAAAAACGGCAGCATTTGCAAATGCAGCACATGGAAGGCAATGCATTGGGATGAAATGAGGGCCAGGGAAAAAACTAGAGAGTTGCCCAAATTCTAGGGGTTGAATCTCTGAAATCCAAAGAGAAAGGGACAAGGTGAGAGGCGAGAAGAAAGTGAGGAAGGGAAGGACTCCAAAAGAAAAAGGGAAAAATAATTTGTCACCGAAGTTCAAACAAGCAAATGGCATGGCATGAGCAGAAGGGCAGAGAGCTGGACCAAAGCGTGCCAACTTGACCCTCACTGAAATTGCAAGATATCCTTTCCTTTCATGACATGAAATTCTTCATTTCATGTCATGAAAGGAGAAGGGCTGAAAAAAAAAGGAAAAATTTGTCACCGAAGTTCAAACAAGCACATGGCATGGCATGAGCTGAAGTGCAGAGAACTGGCCCAAAGCTTGCCAGCTTGATCCTCACTGAAATCGCAAGATTTCATTTCCTTTCATGAAATGAATTTCATGAATGGAAATGAAATCCCAAATTCAGAGAAGGAGAGTAACAAGCACTGGGGACAGGAGATATGAGCAAAGAGAAGGTGAGCGGAAAAAACGGCAGCATTTGCAAATGCAGCATGTGGAAGGCAATGCATTGGGATGAAATGAGGGCCAGGGAAAAAACCAGAGAGTTGCCCAAATTCTAGGGGTTGAATCTCTGAAATCCAAAGAGAAAGGAACAAGGCGAGAGGCGTGAAGAAAGTGAGGAAGGGAAGGGCTCAAAAGAAAAAGGGAAAAATAATTTGTCACCGAAGTTCAAACAAGCAAACGGCATGGCATGAGCAGAAGGGCAGAGAGCTGGACCAAAGCTTGCCAACGTGATCCTCACTGAAATTGCAAGATTTCCTTTCCTTTCATGACATGAAATTCTTCATTTCATGTCATGAAAGGAGAAGGGTTGACAAAAAATGGAAAAATTCGTCACCGAAGTTCAAACAAGCACATGGCATGGCATGAGCTGAAGTGCAGAGAACTGGCCCAAAGCTTGCCAGCTTGATCCTCACTGAAATCGCAAGATTTCATTTCCTTTCATGACATGAAATTCTTCATTTCATGTCATGAAAGGAGAAGGGTTGAAAAAAAATGGAAAAATTTGTCAATGAAGTTCAAACAAGCAAATGGCATGGCATGAGCTGAAGTGCAGAGAACTGGCCCAAAGCTTGCCAGCTTGATCCTCACTGAAATCGCAAGATTTCATTTCCTTTCATGAAATTCATTTCATGAAAAGAAATGAAATCCCAAATTCAGAGAAGGAGTGTAACAAGCACTAGGGACAGGAGATATGAGCAAAGAGAAGGTGAGCGGAAAAAACGGCAGCATTTGGAAATGCAGCACGTGGAAGGCAATGCATTGGGATGAAATGAGGGCCAGGGAAAAAACCAGAGAGTTGCCCAAATTCTAGGGGTTGAATCTCTGAAATCCAAAGAGAAAGGAACAAGGCGAGAGGCGTGAAGAAAGTGAGGAAGGGAAGGGCTCAAAAGAAAAAGGGAAAAATAATTTGTCACCGAAGTTCAAACAAGCAAATGGCATGGCATGAGCTGAAGGGCAGAGAGCTGGAACAAAGCGTGCCAACTAGATCCTCACTGAAATTGCAAGATATCCTTTCCTTTCATGACATGAAATTCTTCATTTCATGTCATGAAAGGACATGGGCTGAAAAAGAAAGAAAAATTTGTCACCGAAGTTCAAACAAGCACATGGCATGGCATGAGCTGAAGTGCAGAGAACTGGCCCAAAGCTTGCCAGCTTGATCCTCACTGAAATCGCAAGATTTCATTTCCTTTCATGAAATGAATTTCATGAAAGGAAATGAAATCCCAAATTCAGAGAAGGAGTGTAACAAGCACTGGGGACAGGAGATATGAGCAAAGAGAAGGTGAGCGGAAAAAACGGCAGCATTTGCAAATGCAGCATATGGAAGGCAATGCATTGGGATGAAATGAGGGCCAGGGAAAAAACCAGAGAGTTGCCCAAATTCTAGGGGCTGAATCTCTGAAATCCAAAGTGAAAGGCGCAAGGGGATAGGTGAGAAGAAAGTGAGAAATGGATGGGAACCAAAAGAAAAAAGGAAAAATAAATTTTAGCCGAAATTCAAACAAGCAAATGGCAAGGCAAGAGCTGAAGGGCAGAGAGCTGGACCAAAGCTTGCCAGGTTGGTCCTCACTGAAATCGCAAGATTTCATTTCCTTTCATGAAATGAATTTCATGAAAGGAAATGAAATCCCAAATTCAGAGGAGTGTAACAAGCACTTGGGACAGGAGATATGAGCAAAGAGAAGGTGAGCGGAAAAAACGGCAGCATTTGGAAATGCAGCATGTGGAAGGCAATGCATTGGGATGAAATGAGGGCCAGGGAAAAAACCACAGAGTTGCCTAAATTCTTGGGGTTGAATCTCTGAAATCCAAAGAGAAAGGAACAAGGCGAGAGGCGAGAAGAAAGTGAGTTAGGGAAGGGCACCAAAAGAAAAAGGGAAAAGTAATTTGTCACCGAAGTTCAAACAAGCAAATGGCACGGCATGAGCTGCAGAGCAGAGAGCTGGACCAAAGCTTGCCAACGTGATCTTCACTGAAATTGCAAGATTTCCTTTCCTTTCATGACATGAAATTCTCCATTTCATGTCATGAAAGACAAGGGCGGAAAAAAAACCGAAAAATTTGTCACCGAAGTTCAAACAAGCAAATGGCATAGCATGAGCTGAAGGGCAGAGAGCTGGGCCAAAGCCTTCCAACTTGATCCTCACTGAAATTGCAAGATTACCTCTCCTTTCATGACATGAAATTCTTCATTTCATATCATGAAACGAGAAGGGATGAAAAAAAAAGGAAAAATTTCTAACCGAAGTTCAAACAAGCACATGGCATGGCATGAGCTGAAGTGCAGAGAACTGGCCCAAAGCTTGCCAGCTTGATCCTCACTGAAATCGCAAGATGAAATTCATTTCATGAAAGGAAATGAAATCCCAAATTCAGAGAAGGAGTGTAACAAGCACTGGGGACAGGAGATATGAGCAAAGAGAAGGTGAGCGGAAAAAACGGCAGCATTTGCAAATGCAGCATGTGGAAGGCAATGCATTGGGATGAAATGAGGGCCAGGGAAAAAACCAGAGAGTTGCCCAAATTCTAGGGGTTGAATCTCTGAAATCCAAAGAGAAAGGAACAAGGCGAGAGGCGAGAAGAAAGTGAGGAAGGAAAGGGCTCCAAAAGAAAAAGGGAAAAATAATTTCTCACCGAAGTTCAAACAAGCAAATGGCATAGCATGAGCTGAAGGGCAGAGAGCTGGGCCAAAGCTTGCCAACGTGATCCTCACTGAAATTGCAAGATTTCCTTTCCTTTCATGACATGAAATTCTTCATTTCATGTCATGAAAGGACATGGGTTGAAAAAGAAAGGAAAAATTTGTCACCGAAGTTCAAACAAGCACATGGCATGGCATGAGCTGAAGTGCAGAGAACTGGCCCAAAGCTTGCCAGCTTGATCCTCACTGAAATCGCAAGATTTCATTTCCTTTCATGAAATGAATTTCATGAAAGGAAATGAAATCCCAAATTCAGAGAAGGAGTGTAACAAGCACTGGGGACAGGAGATATGAGCAAAGAGAAGGTGAGCGGAAAAAACGGCAGCATTTGGAAATGCAGCATATGGAAGGCAATGCATTGGGATGAAATGAGGGCCAGGGAAAAAACCAGAGAGTTGCCCAAATTCTAGGGGCTGAATCTCTGAAATCCAAAGTGAAAGGCGCAAGGGGATAGGTGAGAAGAAAGTGAGAAAGGGATGGGAACCAAAAGAAAAAAGGAAAAATAAATTTTAGCCGAAATTCAAACAAGCAAATGGCAAGGCAAGAGCTGAAGGGCAGAGAGCTGGACCAAAGCTTGCCAGGTTGGTCCTCACTGAAATCGCAAGATTTCATTTCCTTTCATGAAATGAATTTCATGAAAGGAAATGAAATCCCAAATTCAGAGGAGTGTAACAAGCACTTGGGACAGGAGATATGAGCAAAGAGAAGGTGAGCGGAAAAAACGGCAGCATTTGGAAATGCAGCATGTGGAAGGCAATGCATTGGGATGAAATGAGGGCCAGGGAAAAAACCACAGAGTTGCCTAAATTCTTGGGGTTGAATCTCTGAAATCCAAAGAGAAAGGGACAAGGCGAGAGGCGAGAAGAAAGTGAGTTAGGGAAGGGCTCCAAAAGAAAAAGGGAAAAGTAATTTGTCACCGAAGTTCAAACAAGCAAATGGCACGGCATGAGCTGCAGAGCAGAGAGCTGGACCAAAGCTTGCCAACGTGATCCTCACTGAAATTGCAAGATTTCCTTTCCTTTCATGACATGAAATTCTCCATTTCATGTCATGAAAGACAAGGGCGGAAAAAAAAACGAAAAATTTGTCACCGAAGTTCAAACAAGCAAATGGCATAGCATGAGCTGAAGGGCAGAGAGCTGGGCCAAAGCCTTCCAACTTGATCCTCACTGAAATTGCAAGATTTCCTTTCCTTTCATGACACGAAATTCTTCATTTCATGTCATGAAATGACATGGGCTGAAAAAGAAAGGAAAAATTTGTCACCGAAGTTCAAACAAGCACATGGCATGGCATGAGCTGAAGTGCAGAGAACTGGCCCAAAGCTTGCCAGCTTGATCCTCACTGAAATCGCAAGATTTCATTTCCTTTCATGAAATGAATTTCATGAAAGGAAATGAAATCCCAAATTCAGAGAAGGAGTGTAACAAGCACTGGGGACAGGAGATATGAGCAAAGAGAAGGTGAGCGGAAAATACGGCAGCATTTGGAAATGCAGCACATGGAAGGCAATGCATTGGGATGAAATGAGGGCCAGGGAAAAAACCAGAGAGTTGCCCAAATTCTAGGGGTTGAATCTCTGAAATCCAAAGAGAAAGGGACAAGGTGAGAGGCGAGAAGAAAGTGAGGAAGGGAAGGACTCCAAAAGAAAAAGGGAAAAATAATTTGTCACCGAAGCCCAAAGAAACAAATGGCATGGCATGAGCAGAAGGGCAGAGAGCTGGACCAAAGCTTGCCAACGTGATCCTCACTGAAATTGCAAGATTTCCTCTCCTTTCATGACATGAAATTCTTCATTTCATATCATGAAACGAGAAGGGATGAAAAAAAAAGGAAAAATTTCTAACCGAAGTTGAAACAAGCACATGGCATGGCATGAGCTGAAGTGCAGAGAACTGGCCCAAAGCTTGCCAGCTTGATCCTCACTGAAATCGCAAGATTTCATTTCCTTTCATGAAATGAATTTCATGAAAGGAAATGAAATCCCAAATTCAGAGAAGGAGTGTAACAAGCACTGGGGACAGGAGATATGAGCAAAGAGAAGGTGAGCGGAAAAAACGGCAGCATTTGCAAATGCAGCATGTGGAAGGCAATGCATTGGGATGAAATGAGGGCCAGGAAAAAAACCAGAGAGTTGCCCAAATTCTAGGGATTGAATCTCTGAAATCCAAAGAGAAAGGAACAAGGCGAGAGGCGTGAAGAAAGTGAGGAAGGGAAGGGCTCAAAAGAAAAAGGGAAAAATAATTTGTCACCGAAGTTCAAACAAGGAAATGGCATGGCATGAGCTGAAGGGCAGAGAGCTGGACCAAAGCTTGCCAACGTGATCCTCACTGAAATTGCAAGATTTCCTTTCCTTTCATAACATGAAATTCTTCATTTCATGTCATGAAAGGAGAAGGGCTGAAAAAAAAAGGAAAAATTTGTCACCGAAGTTCAAACAAGCACATGGCATGGCATGAGCTGAAGTGCAGAGAACTGGCCCAAAGCTTGCCAGCTTGATCCTCACTGAAATCGCAAGATGAAATTCATTTCATGAAAGGAAATGAAATCCCAAATTCAGAGAAGGAGTGTAACAAGCACTGGGGACAGGAGATATGAGCAAAGAGAAGGTGAGCGGAAAAAACGGCAGCATTTGCAAATGCAGCATGTGGAAGGCAATGCATTGGGATGAAATGAGGGCCAGGGAAAAAACCAGAGAGTTGCCCAAATTCTAGGGGTTGAATCTCGGAAATCCAAAGAGAAAGGAACAAGGCGAGAGGCGTGAAGAAAGTGAGGAAGGGAAGGGCTCAAAAGAAAAAGGGAAAAATAATTTGTCACCGAAGCTCAAACAAGCACATGGCATGGCATGAGCAGAAGGGCAGAGAGCTGGAACAAAGCGTGCCAACTTGATCCTCACTGAAATTGCAAGATATCCTTTCCTTTCATGACATGAAATTCTTCATTTCATGTCATGAAAGGACAATAGCTGAAAAAAAAAGAAAAATTTGTCACCGAAGTTCAAACAAGCACATGGCATGGCATGAGCTGAAGTGCAGAGAACTGGCCCAAAGCTTGCCAGCTTGATCCTCACTGAAATCGCAAGATTTCATTTCCTTTCATGAAATGAATTTCATGAAAGGAAAAGAAATCCCAAATTCAGAGAAGGAGTGTAACAAGCACTGGGGACAGGAGATATGATGTAAGAAATGGTGAGCGGAAAAAACAGCAGCATTTGGAAATGCAGCACATGGAAGGCAATGCATTGGGATGAAATGAGGGCCAGGGAAAAAACCAGAGAGTTGCCCAAATTCTAGGGGTTGAATCTCTGAAATCCAAAGAGAAAGGAACAAGGCGAGAGGCGAGAAGAAAGTGAGGAAGGGAAGGGCTCCAAAAGAAAAAGGGAAAAATAATTTGTCACCGAAGTTCAAACAAGCAAATGGCATAGCATGAGCTGAAGGGCAGAGAGCTGGGCCAAAGCGTGCCAACTTGATCCTCACTGAAATTGCAAGATTTCCTTTCCTTTCATGACATGAAATTCTTCATTTCATGTCATGAAAGGACATGGGGTGAAAAAGAAAGGAAAAATTTGTCACCGAAGTTCAAACAAGCACATGGCATGGCATGAGCTGAAGTGCAGAGAACTGGCCCAAAGCTTGCCAGCTTGATCCTCACTGAAATCGCAAGATTTCATTTCCTTTCATGAAATGAATTTCATGAAAGGAAATGAAATCCCAAATTCAGAGAAGGAGTGTAACAAGCACTGGGGACAGGAGATATGAGCAAAGAGAAGGTGAGCGGAAAAAACGGCAGCATTTGCAAATGCAGCATATGGAAGGCAATGCATTGGGATGAAATGAGGGCCAGGGAAAAAACCAGAGAGTTGCCCAAATTCTAGGGGCTGAATCTCTGAAATCCAAAGTGAAAGGCGCAAGGGGATAGGTGAGAAGAAAGTGAGAAAGGGATGGGAACCAAAAGAAAAAAGGAAAAATAATTTTAGCCGAAATTCAAACAAGCAAATGGCAAGGCAAGAGCTGAAGGGCAGAGAGCTGGACCAAAGCTTGCCAGGTTGGTCCTCACTGAAATCGCAAGATTTCATTTCCTTGCATGAAATGAATTTCATGCAAGGAAATGAAATCCCAAATTCAGAGAAGGAGTGTAACAAGCACTGGGGACAGGAGATATGAGCAAAGAGAAGGTGAGCGGAAAAAACGGCAGCATTTGCAAATGCAGCATGTGGAAGGCAATGCATTGGGATGAAATGAGGGCCAGGGAAAAAACCACAGAGTTGCCTAAATTCTTGGGGTTGAATCTCTGAAATCCAAAGAGAAAGGAACAAGGCGAGAGGCGAGAAGAAAGTGAGTTAGGGAAGGGCACCAAAAGAAAAAGGGAAAAGTAATTTGTCACCGAAGTTCAAACAAGCAAATGGCACGGCATGAGCTGCAGAGCAGAGAGCTGGACCAAAGCTTGCCAACGTGATCCTCACTGAAATTGCAAGATTTCCTTTCCTTTCATGACATGAAATTCTCCATTTCATGTCATGAAAGACAAGGGCGGAAAAAAAAACGAAAAATTTGTCACCGAAGTTCAAACAAGCACATGGCATGGCATGAGCTGAAGTGCAGAGAACTGGCCCAAAGCTTGCCAGCTTGATCCTCACTGAAATCGCAAGATTTCATTTCCTTTCATGAAATAAATTTCATGAAAGGAAATGAAATCCCAAATTCAGAGAAGGAGTGTAACAAGCACTTGGGACAGGAGATATGAGCAAAGAGAAGGTGAGCGGAAGAAACGGCAGCATTTGGAAATGCAGCATATGGAAGGCAATGCATTCGGATGAAATGAGGGCCAGGGAAAAAACCAGAGAGTTGCCCAAATTCTAGGCGTTGAGTCTCTGAAATCCAAAGAGAAAGGAACAATGAGAGAGTCGAGAAGAAAGTGAGGAAGGGAAGGGCTCCTAAACAAAAAAGGGAAAAATAATTTGTCACCGAAGTACAAACAAGCAAATGGCATAGCATGAGCTGAAGGGCAGAGAGCTGGACCAAAGCTTGCCAACTTGATCCTCACTGAAATTGCAAGATTTCCTTTCCTTTCATGACATGAAATTCTTCATTTCATGTCATGAAAGGACAAGGGCTGAAAAAAAAATGCAAAATTTGTCACCGAAGTTCAAACAAGCAAATGGCATGGCATGAGCTGAAGGGCAGAGAACTTACCGAAAGCTTTCCAACTTGATCCTCACTGAAATTGCAAGATTTCCTCTCTTTTCATGAACTGAAAGTCTTCATTTCATGTCCTGAAAGGACAAGGGCTGAAAAAAAAAAAGATAAAATATGTCATCGAGGTTCAAAGAAGCAAATGGCATGGCATGAGCTCAAGTGCAGAGAACTGGCCCAAAGCTTTCCAGCTTGATCCTCACTGAAATTGCAAGATTTCATTTCCCTTCATGAAATGAATTTCATGAAGGGAAATGAAATCCCAAATTCAGATAAGAGGTGTAACACGCATTTGGGACAGGAGATATGAGCAAGGAAATGGTGTGTGGAAAAAACGGCAGCATTTGGAAATGCAGCATATGGAAGGCAATGCATTGGGATGAAATGAGGGCCAGGGAAAAAAACCGTAGAGTTGCCCAGATTCTAGGGGTTGAATTTCTGAAATCCAAAGAGAAAGGATTAAGGCGAGACGCGAGAAGAAAGTGAGGAAGGGAAGGGCTCAAAAAAAACAAAGGAAAAATAATTTGTCACCGAATTTCACAGAATCACTTGGTTGGAAGAGATCTTCAAGATCATCGAGTCCAATCCATGTCCCAACCCTCAACTAAACTAAACCATGGCACTGAATGCCACATCCAATCTCCTTTTAAACACATCCAGGGATGGTGATTCCACCACCTCCCCGGGCAGACCATTCCAGTATTTTATCACTCTTTTTGTAAAAATCTTTTTCCTAATATCCAACTTATATTTTCCTTGGCGCAACTTAAGACTGTGTCGTCTTGTTCTGCCTGTTGATGCCTGGATAAAGAGACCAACCCTCACGTCACTACAACCACCTTTCAAGAAGTTGTAGACAGTGGTAAGGTCACCTCTGAGTCTCCTTTTCTCCAGGCTAAACAACCCCAGTTCCCTCAGACATTCCTCATAGGGCTTGTGTTCCAAGCCCCTCACCAGCCTTGTTGCCCTCCTTTGGACACGTTCAAGTGTCTCCACATCCTTCCTAAACTGAGGGGCCCAGAACTGGACACAGTACTCAAGGTGCGGCCTCACCAGTGCCGAGTATAGGGGAAGAATTACTTCCCTGGACCTGCTGGCCACACTATTTCTGATACAGGCCAGGATGCCATTGGCCTTTTTGGCCACCTGGGCACACTGCTGGCTCATGTTGAGTCGGCTGTCGACCAGCACTCCCAGGTCCCTTTCTGCCTGGGCACTGTCCAGCCACTCTGTCCCCAGCCTATAGCGTTGCAGAGGGTTATTGTGGTCAAAATGCAGGACTCGGCAGTTGGACGTATTGAACTTCAACTTATTGGACTCTGCCCATCCATCCAACCGTTCCAGGTCTCTCTGCAGAGCCCTCCTACCTTCCAACAGATCAACACACGCTCCCAGCTTAGTGTCGTCTACAAACTTACTAATGATAGATTCAATACCCTCATCCATGTCATCAATAAAAATATTAAACAGAACTGGTCCCAGCAGAGATCCCTGAGGGACACCACTAGTAACTGACCGCCAGCTGGATGCAGCACCGTTCACCACCACTCTCTGGGCCCGTCCATCCAGCCAGTTCTTAACCCAGCAAAGAGTGCTCCTGTCCAGGCCGTGAGCTGCCAGCTTTTCCAGGAGTATGCTGTGGGAAACAGTGTCAAAGGCCTTGCTGAGGTCTAAATAGACAACATCTACAGCCTTTCCTGCATCCACCAGGAGGGTTACCTGGTCATAAAAGGAGACCAGATTGGTCAAATATGACCTACCCTTCCTAAACCCATGCTGGCTGGGTCTGATCCCCTGTCCATCCTGCAGGTGCTGTGTAATAGCACTAAATATAAACTGTTCCATAACCTTACCTGGTATTGAGGTCAGGCTAACTGGCCTGTAGTTACCAGGATCCTCCTTCTTACCCTTTTTATAAACGGGTGTCACATTGGCCAGCTTCCAGTCATCTGGAACCTCACCAGTGAGCCAGGACTGTTGGTAAATGATGGAGAGTGGCTTTGCAAGCTCATCTGCCATCTCCCTCATCACCCTGGGATGAATCCCATCTGGTCCCATAGATTTATGAATATCCAAGCAGCTCAGCAGTTCCCTGACTGCCTCCTCTTGGATAACAGGGGGAGTATCCTTCTTCCTGACACTATCTACCAACCCAGGAGGACAGTTGTCCTGAGGACCATGTGTCTTTCCAATAAAGACCGAGGCAAAGAAGTCATTAAGCACTTCTACCTTCTCTTCATCTGCGGTTACTAAATTCCCTTCCGCATCCAGTAGACAACAAAGGTCAGTCTTGCCCTTCCTTTTGTCATTAATATATTTGTAAAAACATTTTTTATTATCCTTTACAAAGGTTGCCAAATTGAGTTCAAACTGAGCTTTGCCTCCCTAATTTTTTTCCTACATGCCCTAGCAGCCTCCTTAAATGCTCCCTGAGAGACCTGACCCTCCTTCCAAAGATGATATACCCTCTTTTTATTCCTGAGTTCCTTCAAAACCTCGTTGTCCATCCAGGATGGACGTTTGCCTCGTCGACTCATCTTTCATCGCACTGGAACAGTCTGTTCCCGTGCCTTCAAGATCTCTTTTTTGAAGTATGCCCAGCCTTCTTGTACTCCTTTGTTTTTAAGGGCTGTTTCCCAAGGAACTCTCTGAATAAGTCTCCTAAATAAGTTAAAGTCTGCCCTCCTGAAGTCCAATGTAAGAGTCTTGTTGATGTTCACCCTCATTTCACCAATTATTGAAAACTCTATAATTCCATGGTCACTATGCCCCAGTGGTCCTCCAACCACCACATCTCCCACCAGCTCATCTCTATTTGTAAACAACAAATCTAGTATAGCCCCTC